>CM030364.1:289682040-290395777 GCA_017893485.1 Hemerocallis citrina | reverse complement strand
TTTTTATTTGTTTCATTTTCTTTTTGTTACTTTTTTTTTTTTTTTTTTTTTTTTTTTTCTTTTTTTTATTTTTTTTTTTTTTTATTTCCCTCATTTTGTAGGCTATAGTATATTGTTTTCGACCACTCTCATGAGATTTCGTATTTTACTGTCTTGGCCTAATTTTGTGGGTTATAGTCCACAGTTTGTGGCCATTTTCGAAAATTTTGTATTTGACTGTTTTAGCCTCATTTGTCGGCTATAGTCCATAGTTTTTGGTCAATGTCGTGAGAATTTTTATTCCCCTCATTTTCTGGGTACAATACACTGTTTTCGATCACTCTCATGAGATTTCGTATTTTACAATTTTGGCCTCATTTTGTAGGTTATAGTCAACAGTTTCCGGCCGTTTCGTGAAGTTTATTATTTGACAGTTTAAGCCTCATTTGTGGCCTGTAGTCCACAGTTTTCGGTCACTTTCGTGAAATTTTTTATTTCCCTCATTTTGTGGGCTACACTGTTTTCGATCACCTTCATGATATTTCGTATTTTGTTGTTTAGGCCTCATTATGTGGGTTATAGTCCACTGATTCCAGCCATTTTCGTGAAATTTTGTATTCGACTGTTTTAGCCTCATTTGTGGGCTATAGTCCACAGTTTTCGACCACATTTGTGAGATTTTTTATTTCCCTCAATTTGTGGTCTATAGTACACTATTTTCGACACTTTTATGATATTTCGTATTTTACTGTTTTGGCCTCGTTATGTGGGTTATATTCGACTGTTTCCGGCCATTTTCGTGAAATTTTGTATTCGATTGTTTTAGCCTCATTTGTGGGCTACAGTCCACAGTTTTCGACCACATTCGTGAAATTTTTTATTTCCCTCATTTTGTGGGCTATAGTACACTGTTTTCGATCACTCACATGAGATTTCGTATTTTAATCTTTTGGCCTTATTTTGTGGATTATAGTCCACAGTTTCCGGCAGTTTTTGCGAATTTTTGTATTTGAACGTTTTAGCATCATTTGTGGCCTGTAGTCCACAATTGTCGGCCACTTTGGTGAGATTTTTTGTATTTCCCTCATATTGTGGGCTATAGTACACGGTTTTCGACCACTTTCATGAGATTTCGTATTTTACTGTTTCGGCATAATTTTGTGGGTTATAGTCCACACTTTCCGGCTGTTTTTGTGAATTTTTGTATTTGATTGTTTTAGCCTCTTTTGTTGCCTATAGTCCACAGTTTTCCGCCACTTTCGTGTTATTGTTTATTTCCGTCATTTTCTGAGCTATAGTACACTGTTTTCGATCACTTTCATGAGATTTCGTATTTCACTGTTTCGGCCTCATTTTGTGGGATATAGTCCACTATTTCCGGCAGCTTTCGTGAAATTTTGTATTTGACTATTTTAGCCTCATTTGTGGGCGTTCACAGTTTTCGGCCACATTCGTTAGATTTTTTATTTCCCTCATTTTGTGGGCTATAGTACACTGTTTTCGATCACTTTCACGAGATTTCGTTGTTTACTGTCTTGGCCTAATTTTGTGGGTTGTAGTCCACAATTTCTGGCCATTTTCGTAAAATTTTGTGTTTGACTGTTTTAGCCTCTTTTGTCGGCTATAGTCCACAGTTTTTGGACAATGCCTCGAGAATTTTTATTTCCCTCATTTTCTGGGTACAATACACTGTTTTCGATCACTGTCATGAGATTTCGTATTTTACTATTTTGGCCTCATTTTGTGGGTTATAGTCAATAGTTTCCGGCCGTTTTCGTGAAGTTTATTATTAGACTGTTTTAGCCACATATGTGGCCTGTAGTCCACAATTTTTGGCCACTTTCGTGAGATTTTTTATTTCCCTCATTTTGTGGGCTATGGTACACTGTTTTCGATCACTTTCATGGTATTTCATATTTTACTGTTTAGGCATCATTTTGTGGGTTATATTTGACTGTTTCCGGCCGTTTTCGTGAAATTTTGTATTCGATTGTTTTTTCCACATTTGTGGGCTATAGTCCACAGTTTTCGACCACATTCGCGAGATTTTTTATTTCCTTCATTATGTGGGCTATAGTGCACAGTTTTCGATCACTGTCATGAGAATTCGTATTTTACTCTGTTGGCCATATTTTGTGGATTATAGTCCACAGTTTCCGGCTGTTTTTGCGAAATTTTTTATTTGAATGTTTTAGCGTCATTTGTGGCCTATAGTCCACAATTTTCGGCCACTTTCATGAGACTTTTTAAATTTCCCTCATATTGTGGGCTATAGTACACTGTTTTCGATCACTTTCATGAGATTTTGTATTTTACTGCTTCGGCCTAATTTTGTGGGTTATAGTCTGCAGTTTCCGGCTGTTTTCGAGAATTTTTGTATTTGATTGTTTTAGCCTCTTTTGTGGCCTATTGTCCACAGTTTTCGGCCACTTTCATGTGATTGTTTATTTCTCTCATTTTCTGGGCTATAGTACACTGTTTTCGATCACTTTCATGAAATTTCGTATTTCACTGTTTCGGCCTTAATTTGTGGGATGTAGTCCACTATTTCTGGCCATTTTCGTGAAATTTTGTATTTGAATGTTTTAGCCTCATTTGTGGGCTATAGTCCGCAGTTTTTGGCCACATTAGTTAGATTTTTTATTTCCTTCATTTTATGGGCTATAGTACACTGTTTTCGATCACTCTCATGAGATTTCGTAGTTTACTGTTGATATGGGTTAAAATAGAGCTAAATCGGGACCGTTCAAATTGGGCACGGATCTTAAAGCTCCTAGGGGTAAAACGGTAATTTCAGCAAACGCAGGCCCGATATGATAAGCTGGGTCGTTCTCAAGCCCAGCAAACTGATCCAGCCTGCAATAGGGACTGTTACAACAGCCCTACCACAAAGGAGTCCCGATTCATTGAACCTAGTTGAAATAACCTTATTCTAGGGGGTAACTGATTCTATCCATCCATACACAAGGGAGGATCTGAAAATTCTATCCCTCTATCAAGAGAAGAGTCCAGTCCTAATTCCTTTACATGGATGGCATAACCGACTCTATCCTATCACGGGAAGTAGAGATTCATCCTCATCTCGAAACTGGTTCCAAAGGCGACGATATAAACCCTCTCCTCCCACCATTGCAAGGAAATCAATCTTTCTTTACCAAAAGCTCTTTCATAATCATTCAGATTACTGACAAGAGCATCGAAAGGTGCATCGCCGGGATCAACCCCGGTGTTTCGCACTTTTTGCAGGTCACAGTAGCAGCGGGAAACTAGTCGAACGACGGTAAAGGTATTCAGGTTTGACTCATTCGATTTCCTACGAACTCATAAATTCTATCTGTTTGCTCCCACACCGAAATCAGTAGCAACAGATTGGCACCGTCTGTGGGAACGTTGAATAGCAATCTAGCCTCTTCCACCAGTCAAGATAGTCCCGAGCCATGCCTCCAAGGAACGGAAAGTTAGCGGTCTATAGTCGTTGGGCCACTCTTGCTCCTCTTCCTCCTCTGCCACCGGAGGACCACTTCAGCCCTTCCAACCGGTCCAGCAACAAGGGGTACCTCATCCTCAATCTGTCCATCCACTGCATCCTGGACAACCTCCAGCTCAAGGTGCTCCTCGTCAACAGGCCCCTCCAGGGTCTCGGGGGGCTGCCCAGGGGCGCTCTCGTATGAGTCGTCCGAAGCAACACCCTCCTCAGGACCATGTCGCGGTCCACAATCCTCCAGTTGACTCTATGGCTTCTCAAAGTCCTCCCGAGCGGGATCTCCGTCAAGTGATTGCCAACCGCCAAAAGGGGGTCGACCTCCGAACTCGCCTGAATGGATGGCAAGCCTTTGGGGGAGTCCATCAACCTGAGCACCCAGGGCCTCAAGAGTGGGAATTTTATTTCCCTCAATTTGTGGTCTGTTTTCGATCACTTTCGTTATATTTCGTATTTTATGTTTTGGCCTCATTATGTGGGTTATATTGGACAGTTTCCGGCCGTTTTCGTGAAATTTTGTATTCAATTATTTAAGCCTCATTTGTGAGCTATAGTCCACAGTTTTCAACCACATTCGTGAGATTTTTTATTTCTCTCATTATGTGGGCTATAGTACTGTAACCCCTGTTTCCATTAATATGTATTTTCTTTCAAGTATTTTTTCGTATTTTTAAATCCTTAGTATCTTGTAACTATTATTTCATAATTGATTAGATTATTCAAACTACTTTTATGAAGCTAATATTACTATTATTATTTTATTTTAGCCCAATTGTTATTATAAGCTCAATCTCATAATTGATTTATTAAAATATTTTGAGCCAAGCCCAAATTGTTTAATTATTTATCATAAGCCCAAATATAAAGCCCAATTGTTTTAAAGCCCAAATCCAACCATGTACTCATATAAATTTCTATAGACTAAATCCCGTGTGATTGTATTCAACCCCTCACATTCTCTCAACTCTTCTTATCCCGTAACTCCATAACCCCCGTCATAATTGCTCCCACCTTCTCACCCCCTTTACTCTACCCATTATTACATTTATTATATTATAACATTATAATATATTATTTATATAAATTTCCCCCCTCTCATTCACTCTCTCCCATCTTCTTCTTTCCCCACTCCCATTCTGCCATTGCTGCCGAGCTCTGCAACCCATCAAAGTGCCGCCCTCACACACCACCAGCCATTGCTGACTCCCTCCCTCCTTCACTTTCTCCCCCTCTCTTTCTCTCTGTCGTAATCTTGGGAAGAAGGAGACAGGGTAATTAGATTGTGCTGTTTGGGATTAATTGATGTTTGGTGATTAATCGCTGTTTGGTGTTCTACCTTGGATCCGGTGTGGAGATGGATTTTGATTAGTTGTTTTGGTGTTTGGTGTTGGAAGAGGAATCTGACTGTATTGATGGTTTGGTGTTTGTTCGAGTTTGATCAAGTGTGATGTGAGCCGTTGATCGTCTTGATGATCACGATCATCATGTTTCTTAATTGATTGATTCTTGGCCGTCCGTTAGATCTTGATCGTCATGCTTGATTGGATGTGGGCCGTCAATTTCCTCTTGATCATCCGATTATATCCTAGCTGTCCGATCCTCTCTTGATCATTACGATCATGATGATCATCATTTTCCTTTGATCGTAGCCGTTCGATCGATCGATCTTGATCTTCATCATTATTTTCATCATCAGGAAAATCTGACAGTCTAATCTGATCCGATTATCTTGATCTTGATCTTCGATCTCAGCCGTCCAATTTTGTGTTCGTGATCTCGATCGTCTTCATCTTGTTCGTGATCCGTTCGTTGGGTTTGTGTTTGTGCCCCGGGATCCATTCCCGTTATTCTGGTATTCGATATCATCGTCTTCGGTTATCAGGCAAGTATCCTCTTGTACAATCTGTTTGTTCTCGTACAAGCTTTCTTTGTAAAATATCGTAATATATATTCTTTGACTCTAGTTCGTATTCTTCGGTCGAATTGAAATCTGTTGTTATACATAATCCATCGATCCCGTATTTACATATGATCGTGAATACTTTGTTGCCACATGCATTTCATGAACACAATTGATACACACATATGTACTCTAGGATTATACATGTTTATGTGCAGGAATGTCTTACCCGTGATAGTAGTTTAAATATGATATCTTGTATTTGTTGATTAAAATTTATAAAAGTAACAAGCCGGGGTATAAGGGTAAAGACCATAGTAGTGGACAATATAGAAGAGCGTACTCGGAAGGGGGCCCGTGTTTCCCATGATTACAAGTTTACATGTTCATGTTACAAGTTCGGCTAATATTACCCCTTGCTTGAGAGTGAAACCCCAACCCAACTTGCTCTGGCCCCGGGCCATATTGCACGTATCTTGATACAAGATATACTTGACATGTTTTCCCGAGTACGTGACCTATAAAATCCACCACTAGGCCTAAATGCAACTGATTGTAAGTAGCAACCATGTAGTAAAAAGATGGATGCATGAAGTGCTACCTAGATAGCATTAATAAAAGACATAATATTAACACGTACACTTGCATGGTCCAATTATATGTTACATGTTCATGTTGACTTGTTTACTCATTTACTTGATTACTTGTTTACATGCAACTTGTTTCATGCATGTCTTGTTCAGGATCCTGTTTACATATTGTATTTCTCCTATTACGTGATTCTTGATTCCTTGCTCTTTTCCTGCTTTTTGTTTTATTTTTGTACTTGTCCCATTAGCTTGAACCACTTGCGGCCCATGACTTGCATTAATGGGCGTCTTCTTGTTTCTTCTTTTTGTACAATGTACTTGCAGGCCTGAATGGAGAGTTACCAGAAGGTTGCTGATCAAGTGTTTTAGCCTTATTAATTTTCATGTTATCTTTAGTTCATGTTTTGTTTCATGCTACTCTTTATTGTATTCCGGGCATGTTTGACCCGTATCTACTTTGTATTTCCAGCTGTTGGTTATGTTATGAACTATGTTATTACTCTTGTTCTAATATTGTGATTTTACATGCCTGCGTGGTTTGTTTTGTTATCTTGTTGTTGAGTTACTTGTACAGTTTATGAATGGTGTATTCGCATCATTCGCTGGGCCTCAGTCATGTGCCCGTATTCCCGTATTTTGGGAAGCGGGGCGTGACAAGTACACTGTTTTTGATCACTCTCATGAGATTTTGTATTTTACTCTTTTGACCTTATTTTGTGGAAAATGTGGCCATAGTTTCCGGCCGTTTTTGTGAAATTTTGTATTTGAATATTTTAGCGTCATTTGTGGCCTATAGACCACAATTTTCGGCCACTTTTGTGAGATTTTTTTATTTCCCACATATTGTGGGATATAGTACACTGTTTTCGATCACTTTCATGAGATTTCGTATTTTACTGTTTTGGCCTAATTTTGAAGGTTATAGTCCAAAGTTTCCGGCTGTTTTCGTGAATTTTTGTCTTTGATTGTTTTAGCCTCTTTTGTGGCCAATAGTCCACAGTTTTTTGCCACTTTCGTGTGATTGTTTATTTCCCTCATTTTATGGGCTATAGTACACTATTTTTTATCACTTTCATGAGATTTCGTATTTCACTGTTTCGGCCTCATTTTGTGGGATATAGTCCACTATTTCCGGCCGTTTTCGTGAAATTTTGTATTTGACTGTTTTAGCCTCATTTGTGGGCTATAGTCCACAGTTTTCAGCCACAATCGTTAGATTTTTTATTTCCCTCGTTTTGTGGGTTATAGTACACTGTTTTCGATCACTCTCATGAGATTTCGTAATTTACTGTATTGGCCTAATTTTGTGGGTTGTAGTCCACAGTTTGTGGCCATTTTCGTAAAATTTTGTATTTGACTGTTTTAGCCTTATTTGTCAGCGATAGTCCAAAATTTTTGGCCAATGTCGTGAGAATTTTTATTTCCCTCATTATCTGGGTACAATACACTGTTTTCGATCACTGTCATGAGATTTCGTATTTTACTGTTTTGGCCTTATTTTGTGGGTTACAGTCAACAGTTTCCGGCCATTTTCGTGAAGTTATTATTTGACTTTTTAGCCTCATTTGTGGCCTGTAGTCCACAGTTTTCAGCCACTTTCGTGAGATTTTTTATTTCCCTCATTTTGTGGCTTATAGTACACTGTTTTCGATCACTTTCAAGATATTTTGTATTTTACTGTTTAGGCCTCATTATGTGGGTTATAGTCCACTGATTCCTGCCGTTTTTGTTAAATTTTGTATTCGACTGTTTTAGCCTTATTTGTGGGCTATAGTCCACAGTTTTCGACCACATTCATGAGATTTTTTATTTCCCTCAATTTGTGATCTATAGTACACTATTTTCGATCACTCATGATATTTCGTATTTTACTGTTTTGGCCTCATTATGTGGGTTATATTCGACTGTTTCTAGCCGTTTACATGAAATTTTGTATTTGACTATTTTAGCCTCATTTGTGGGCTATTGTCCACAGCTTTCGGCCACTTTCGTGAGAATTTTTATTTCCCTCATTTTGTGGACTATAGCACACTGTTTTCGATCACTTTCATGAGATTTCGTATTTAACTGTTTCGGTCTCATTTTGTTGGTTATAGTTCACTGTTTTCGGCCGTTTTCATGAAATTTTGTATTTAGGTGTTTTAGCCCCATTTGTGGGCTATAGTCCACAGTTTTTGGCCACATTCATTAGATTTTTTATTTCCCTCATTTCGTGGGCTATAGTACACTGTTTTCGATAACTTTCATGAGATTTCGTATTTCACTGTTTTGGCCTCATTTTGTGGGTTGTAGTCCACAATTTCTAGCCATTTTCGTGAAATTTTGTATTGGATAGTTTTAGCCTCATTTGTGGGCTATAATCCATACTTTTCGGCCACTGTCTTGAGAATTTTTATTTCCTTCATTTTGTGGTCTATAGTACACTGTTTTCGATCATTTTCATGATATTTCGTATTTTACTGTTTTGGCCTTATTTCGTGGGTTATAGTGCACAGTTTCAGGCCGTTTTCGTGAAATTTTGTATTTAACTGTTTTAGCCTCATTGTGGGCTATAGTCCACAGTTTTTGGCCACTTTCGTGAGATTTTTTATTTCTCTCAATTTGTGGAATTTAGTACACTGTTTTCGATCACTTTCTTGAGATTTCGTATTTTACTGTTTTGGCCTCATTTTGTGGGTTGTAGTCCAAAGTTTTCAGTCGTTTTCATGAAATTTTGTATTTGACTATTTTAGCCTCATTTGTGGCTATTGTCTGCAGTTTTCTAGCACTTTCTTGAGAACTTTTATTTCCTCATTTTGTGAGCTATACACTGTTTTCTATCACTTTTAAGAAATTTCGTATTTTACTGTTTTGGCCTCATTCTGTGGGTACAGTACACAGATTCCGGCCATTTTTGCGATATTTTGTTGTTGACTGTTTTAGCCGAATTTGTGGGCTGAAGTCCACAGCCTTTGGCCACTTTCGTGAGATTTTTTATTCCCTCATTTTGTGAGCTATAGTACACTGTTTTCGATCACGCTCATGAGATTTCGTATTTTAGTGTTTTGGCCACATTCTGTGGGTTATAGTCCAAAGTTTCCGGCCATTTTCGCAAAATTTTGTAATTGACAGTTTTAGCCTCATGTGTGGGGCTATAGTCAACAGTTTTCGGGCACTTTCGTGAGAATTTTTTATTTCCTTTTTTTTGTGGGCTACAGTACACTGTTTTTGATCGCTTTCATGGGATTTCATATTTTACTCTTTTGGCCTGATTTTGTCGTATAGTCAACAGTTTCTGGCCGTTTTCGTGAAATTTATTATTTAACTGTTTTATCCTCATTTGTGGTCAGTCCACAGTTTTCGGCCACTTTCGTGAGATTTTTTATTTCCCTCATTTTGTGGGCTATAGTACACTGTTTCGTTCACTTTCATGAGATTTCGTATTTTACTGTTTCGGCCTCATTTTGTGGGTTATATAGTCCACAGTTTCTGGCCGTTTTCGCAAATTTATATATTTGATTGTTTTAGCCTCATTTTTGGCCTATAGTCCACAGTTTTTGACCACATTCGTGAGATTTTTTATTTCTCTCATTTTTTAGCCTATTGTACACAGTTTTCGATCACTCGAATGAGATTTCGTATTTTATTGTTTTGGCATAATTTTGTGGGTTATAGTCCACACAGTTTCCGGCCGTTTTTGCAAAATTTTATATTTGAATGTTTTAGCATCATTTATGGCCTATTGTCCACAGTTTTCGCCACTTCGTGAGATTTTTATTTCCCTGATTTTGTGGGCTATTGTACACTGTTTTCGATCACTTTCATGAGATTTTGTATTTTACTGTTTCGACCTCATTTTGTGGGTTATGGTCCACAGTTTCCGACCGTTTTCGTGAATTTTTGTATTTAATTGTTTTAGCCTCATTTGTGGCCTATAATCCACAATTTTTGGCCAATTTCGTGAGATTTTTATTCCCGCATTTTATGGGCTATAGTACACTGTTTTCGATCACTTTTATGAGATTTCGTATTTCACTGTTTCGGCTCATTTTGTGGGATATAGTCCACTATTTCCGGCCATTTTCGTGAAATTTTGTTTTGATTGTTTTAGCCTCATTTTTGGGCTATAGTCCACAGTTTTCGGCCACATTCGTTACGTTTTTTATTTCCCTAATTTTTCAGGCTATCGTACACTGTTTTCGGTCACTTTCATGAGATTTCGTATTTTACTGTTTTGGCCTAATTTTGTGGGTTGTAGTCCACAGTTTCTGGCCATTTTCGTGAAATTTTGAATTTGACTGTTTTAGCCTCAATTATCGGCTATAGTCCACAGTTTTCGGCCACATTCGAGAAATATTTTATTCCCTCATTTTGTTGGCCGTACCACACTGTTTTCGATCACTTACATGATATATCACATTTTACTATTTTGGCCTTATTTTGTGGGTTATAGTCCATAGTTTCTCGCTGTTTTCGTGAAATTTTATATTTGTCTATTTTATCCTCATTTGTTGGCTATAGTCCATAGTTTTCGGCCACTTTCGTGAGAATTTTTATTTCCCTCATTTTGTGGGCTATAGTACACTGTTTTCGATCACTTTCATGAGATTTCGTATTTTACGTTTTTGGCATCATTTTGTTGGTTATTGTCCACGATTTCCAGTCAATTTTGTGAAATTTTGTATTTGACTGTTTTTGCCTCATTTGTGGGTTATAGTCCACAGTTTTCGAGCACTTTCGTGAGATTTTTTATTTCCCTCATTTTGTGGGTACAGTACACTGCTTTTTATCACTGTCATGAGATTTCGTTTTTTACTGTTTTGGCCTCATTTTGTTGGTTATAGTCTACAATTTTCGGCGTTTTCGTGAAATTTATAATTTGACTATTTTAGCCTCATTTGTGGGCTATAGTCGACAGTTTTAGTCCACATTCGTTAGACTTTTTATTTCCCTCATTTTGTGGGCTTTAGTATACTGTTTTCGATCACTTTCATGAGATTTTGTATTTTACTGTTTTGGCCTCATTTTGTGATTATAGTACACAGGTTCCGACCATTTTCACGAAACTTTGTATGTGACTGTTTTAACCTAATATGTGGGTTATAGTCAACAATTTTCGAGCACTTTCGTGAGAATTTTTATTTCCTTCATTTTGTGAGCTATAGTACAATGTTTTCAATCGGTTTCATGGGATTTCGTATTTTACTGTTTTGGACTCATTTTGTGGGTTATATACAATAGTTTCCGGTCGTTTTTGTGAAATTTATTATTTGACCGTTTTATCCTCATTTGTGGCCCGTTTACAGTTTTCGGCCACTTTCGTAAGATTTTTTATTACCATCATTTTGTGGGCTATAGTACACTATTTTATATCACTTTCATGAGATTTCGTATTTTACTGTTTCGACCTCATTTTGTGGGTTATAGTCCACAGTTTCCGGCCGTTTTCGTGAATTTTTGTATTTGATTATTTTAACCTCATTTGTGGCCTATAGTTCACAACTTTCGACCACCTTCGTGAGACTTTTTATTTCCCTCATTTTGTGGCCTATAGTACACTATTTTCGATCACTCTCATGAGATTTCGTATTTTACTATTTTGGCCTCATTTTTTGGGTTATAGTCCACACCGTTTACGGCCGTTTTTGCGAAATTTTGTATTTGACTGTTTTAGCGTCATTTGTGGCCTATAGTCCACAGTTTTCGCCACTTCGTGAGATTTTTTATTTCCTTTATTTTGTGGGCTATTGTACACTGTTTTTGATCGCTTTCATGAGATTTCGTATTTTATTGTTTCGGCCTCATTTTGTGGTTTATAGTCCACAGTTTCCGGCCGTTTTCGTGAATTTTTGTATTTGATTGTTTTAGCCTCATTTGTGGCCAGTCCACAGTTTTCGGCCACTTTCGTGAGATTTTTATTTCCCGCATTTTATGGGCTATAGTACACTGTTTTCGATTACTTTCATGAGATTTCATTTTTTTACTATTTTGGCCTTATTTTGTGGGCTATAGTCCACAGTTTCTGGCTGTTTTCGTGAGATTTTATATTTGTCTGTTTTTAGCCTCATTTGTTGGCAATAGTCCACAGTTTTCTGCCACTTTCGGGAGAATTTTTATATCCCTCATTTTGTGAGCTATAGTACACTGTTTTCGGTCACTTTCAAGAGATTTCGTATTTTACTGTTTTGGCCTCATTTTGTTGGTTATAGTCCACGGTTTCCAGTCATTTTCGTGAAATTTTGTATTTGACTGTTTTGGCCTCATTTATGGGTTATAGTCCCTAGTTTTCGGGCACTTTCGTGAGATTTTTATTTCCCTCATTTTGTGGGTACAGTACACTGTTTTTATCACTGTCATGAGATTTCGTATTTTACTGTTTTGGCCTTATTTTGTGGGTTATAGTCAACAGTTTCCGACGTTTTCGTGAAATTTATTATTTGACTGTTTTAGCCTTATTTATGGGCTATAGGCCACAGTTTTAGTCCACATTCGTTAGACTTTTTTTTTACCTCATTTTGTGGGCTTTAGTATACTGTTTTCGATCACTTTCATGAGATTTCGAATTTTACTGTTTTGGCCTCATTTTGTGGGTATAGTACACTGATTCTGGCAGTTTTCGCAAAAGTTTGTATTTGACTGTATTAGCCTCATTTGTGGGCTAAAAGTCCACAGTTTTTGGCCACTTTCGTGAGATTTTTTATTTTCCTCAATTTGTGGTCTATAGTACACTGTTTTCGATCATTTTCATAATATTTCGTATTTTACGGATTTGGCCTCATTATGTGGATTATATTCGACAGTTTCCGGCCGTTTTCGCGAAATTTTGTATTTAATTGTTTTAGCCTCATGTTTGGGCTATAGTCAACAGTTTTCGGGCACTTTCATGAGAATTTTTATTTCCTTCATTTTGTGGGCTATAGTACACTGTTTTCGATCGATTTCTTGGGATTTCGTATTTTACTGTTTTGGCCTCATTTCGTGGGTTGTAGTCACAGTTTCCAGCCGTTTTCGTAAAATTTTGTATTTGACTCTTTAGCCTCATTTGTGGGCAGTTTTCGGCCGCTTTCTTGAGAATTATTATTTCCCTCATTTTATGGGTTATACACTGTTTTCGATCACTTACATGAAATTTCTTATTTTACTGTATTGGCCTCATTTTGTGGGTTATTGTCCACACTTTCTGGCCGTTTTCGTGAAATTTTGTATTTGACATTTTTAACCTCATTTGTGGGCTAGAGTCCACAGTTTTCGGCCACTTTCGTGAGAATTTCTATTTCCCTCATTTTTCGGACTGTAGTACTCTGTTTTCGATCACTTTCATGAGATTTCGTATTTAACTGTTTTGGTCTCATTTTGTGGGTTATAGTCCACTGTTTCCTGTCGTTTTCGTGAAATTTTGTATTTGAGTGTCTTAGCCCCATTTTTGGGCTATAGTCCTCAGTTTTCAGCTACATTCGTCAGATTTTTTATTTCCTTCATTTTCTGGGCTATAGTATATTATTTTTGATCACTTTCATGAGATTTCATATTTTACTGTTTTGGCCTCATTTTGTATGTTGTAGTCCACAATTTCTGGCCGTTTTCGTGAAATTTTGTATTTGACTGTTTTAGCCTCATTTGTGGGCTATAATCCACAGTTTTTGGCCACTGTCGTGAGAATTATTTTTTCCTTCATTTTGTGGTCTATGGTACACTGTTTTCGATCACTTTCATGATATTTCTTATTTTACTGTTTTGGCCTTATTTTGTGGGTGATAGTGCACAGTTTCAGGCCGTTTTCGTGAAACTTTGTATTTGACTGTTTTAGCCTCATTTGTGGGCTATAAGTCCACAGTTTTCGGCCACTTTCGTGAGATTTTTTACTTCCCTCATTTTGTGGACTATAGTACACTGTTTTTAATCACTTTCTTGAGATTTCGTATTTTACTGTTTTGGCCTCATTTTGTGGGTTATAGTCCAAAGTTTTCAGTCGTTTTCGTGAAATTTTGTATTTGACTGTTTTAGCCTCATTTGTGGGCTGTAGTCTGCAGTTTTCGGGCACTTTCTTGAGAATTTTTATTTTCCTCATTTTGTGAGCTATACACTGTTTTCGATCGCTTTCATGAGATTTCGTAATTTACTGTTTTGGCCTCATTTTGTGGGTTGTAGTCACAATTTTCAGCCGTTTTCGTGAAATTTTGTATTTGTCTTTTCTAGCCTCTTTTGTGGGCAATCTAGTCCACAGTTTTCGGCCACTTTCTTGAGAATTTTTATTTCCCTTATTTTATGGGTACAATACACTGTTTTCGATCACTGTAATGAGATTTTGTATTTTACCGTGCATCGTTCAACCTCCCTTCAAAATATTCCTTCAACCAAGATAGTCGGATTGATTGTCTGACAGAAATATTCCTATCTTCCGCGGCCTCCTCATCAAACTCTGTACGAGGAGTTCATTACACAGCTCTAACTTATCAAAGTTCATATTACCAGTCACGGCCATCCCATCTATTGGAAGACCGGAGATCATCGCTATATCCTGTAGCGTCACCGTCATCTCTCCGACTGGTAGATGGAAGATGTGCGACTCTGGCCTCCATCGCTCGACGAGTGCTGCAAGAAGTGCTCGGTCGAGTTTCACTTGACCCATCATGCTGATTCCGTTAAAACCGGCCGGAACTAGGTACTCGACGATATGTGGGTGCACCGTCATGGTCTTGTGAGTGCGGAAATTACACCTCCGCGTCGTGCCACCCCTTACTGCCTCGGAACTGTGGGGGTCTTGCAAGGTGAGTTCACTGTCATATATTGGTCCTGGACCTCGTCGTGCTGGAGTCGAAGAGGATGCACCAACCTACACCAACACATTGTAAAATTATTATCAGTGTACTAACAATACCACTATATACAAAATTCACAATACAAATTAATAGTTCTCTTACTTCTATGGAATGTTCGCCCCGACCACTAACAGGTGACCTTCCGGTTCCCCTCGTTCTAATAATTTCTCTGTAAGAAAGTTCGCATATGTAAAACAATTTGTTCACCAAAAAATGGCATATATATAGATACAAAACAAAATACGTGAGACAACCGCAAAAACAACTTTCAAAAAATACCAAACTTTGCGAATGGGTCTAAATTGCCGCACACAAGCTACTGCAACTTGTAGAAGCGAGTTTGGACTAACAGTCTTCAAAATACGGTCGTGTATCGCTTTCACTCTTGAAAAATGAGCGAAATGCAATCCACGGACGCATATGTCTAACAGTGGGTAAGAACTCCCAACCACAAGTTGCTTTGGCTTATGAGTGGCGAAAACGGCCTACCCGCAAAATTTCGTAATTTTTAAGCCATTTCTCTATTGCAAACTCGTTAAGTACATAACAAAATTCATGAGAAAACCACAAAAACGAATGTAAAAAAAAAATTAAACTTTACGATTGGGTCGGGCTCCACGCACACAAGGCAACGCAACTTGTACAAGCGAGTTTCGACCGATGGTTTGAAAGATACGGCCGTGCATCGCTTTCACTCTTGAAAAAGAGCGGAAAGTGATACATTGACGTATCTCGCAAACCGTGGGTAGGAACGCACAACTACAAGTTGCATCGGATTGTGAATGGTTAGCCCGACTTACTCCCGCAGTTTCGTATTTTTGGGAATTCGTTTGAGCGGTTTTCTAGTGAGCTCGTACTAAAAAGTTCCAAGGTATATAGAAGTTCTTTCATATACGCGACAATACAACACAAACGAGATGCAAAAATTCCAAAATTTGGCCGTTACATCTAGCACACCAAACACAAGCCAACGCAACTTGCAGAGGTGAGTTCCGACTCTCGGTTTGTAATATACGACTGTGTATCGCTTTTTATCCATTTTATTGAATAAAAGTGATAAACGGACGTATCTTGCAAACCGTGAGACGGAAATCGCCACTACAAATTGCGTTGCCTTCTGCGTGGTGAGCCTGACCAAGTCGTCAAATTTTTGAATTTTTGGATCTCGTTTGTTTGCTTTTCCTATATTCTACAACTATAACTAACACTACATCTACAAAAATGTCGACAAAATATATACAACACACATGTTACAAAAATTGTACACTCTCTAAATTGAAGACTACTACGCATAGTACAAAAAATCAAACTCAAAACTGAAACAAATATTCAATAAATTAACATAGTTCATTATACTAAATTGTGAAAAAGTGACTATCTAGTCCAAAGAGAGAGAGAGAGAGAGAGTTGTCGAAGATGTGAGAAGCCGCTGCTGTAGACGAACAAGTTGTAGAGTCTATGGTATCGTAGAATTTGTGCTAGGGTTCGGGTGAGTTGGGGAGATTTCGGATTGGAGTAGGGTTTGGGGTATTCAGGAGAGGGAGAGATAGATAGAGATAAATCGAGAAGAGGGGGAGATCGAGAGAGAGGAAGTTGGAGTAGAGCTAGGGTTTGGGGAATGAGTTTCGGGAGCTCCAGATAGAGATAGAGAGTTGTCGAAGAATGAAGAAGATGGCTCAGATATGAGTATGTACATATTCCACAGTTTCCGGCAGTTTTCGTGAAATTTTGTAATTGACTGTTTTAGCCTCATGGGTGGGCCATATTCCACAGTTTTCGGGCACTTTCGAGAGAGATTTTATTTCCCTCATTTTGTGGGCTATAGTATACTGTTTTCGATCGCTTTCATGAGATTTCGTATTTCATTGTTTTGGCCTCCTTTTGTGGGTTATAGTCCACAGATTTCGACCGTTTTCATTAAATTTTGTATATGACTGTTTTAGCCTTATTTGTGAGAATAGTACACAGTTTTCGGCCACTTTCGTGAGATTTGGTATTTCCCGCATTTTGTATTTCCCGTTTTTTTATCACTTTCATGAGATTTCATATTTTAATATTTTGGCCATATTTAGTGGGTTTTAGTCCATAGTTTCCCGTCGTTATCATGAAATTTTGTATTTGACTATTTTAGCCTCGTTTGTGGGCTATAGTCAGTAGTTTTCGGCCACATTCGTTAGATTTGTTATTTCCCTCATTTTGTGGGCTATATACACTATTTTCTATCACTTTCATGAGATTAAGTATTTTACTGTTTTGGCCTCATTTTGTGGGTTGTAGTCCACAGTTTCTGGCCATTTTCGTGAAACTTTATATTTGACTGTTTTAGCCTCATTTATGGGCTATAGTCTACAGTTTTTTTGCCACTTCCGTGAGATTTTATATTTACCTCATTTGGTGGGCTATAGTACACTGTTTTCGATCGCTTTCTTGAGATTTCGTGTTTTTCTTTTTTGGCCTCATTTTGTAGGTTATAGTCACAGTTTCCAGTCGATTTCGTGAAATTTTGTATTTAACTGTTTTAGCCTCATTTGTCGTCTATAGTCCAAAATTTTCGGGCACTTTCTTGAGAATTTTTATTTCCCTCATTTTGTGGGCTATACACAGTTTTTGATCACTCATATTTTACTGTTTTGGCCTCATTTTGTGGGTTATAGTCCACAGTTTTCGGCCATATTAGTGAAATTTTGTATTTGACTGTTTTAGCCCCATTTGTGGGCTATAGTCCATAGTTTTCGGCCACTGTAGTGAGAATTTTTATTCCCCTCTTTTCGTGGGCTAGTACACTGTTTTCGATTACTTTCTTGAGATTTCATATTTTACTGTTTTGGCCTCATTTTGTGTGTTGTAGTCCACAGTTTGTGGCCGTTTCGTGAAATTTTGTATTTGACTGTTTTAGCCTCATTTGTGGGGTAGTTCACTATTTTCGGCCACTGTCGTGAGAAATTTTCCCGCTTTCTTCAGATTTTGTATCTTACTATTTTGGCCTTATTTTGTGGGTCGTAGTCCACAGTTTCTATCCGTTTTTGTGAAATTTTGTATTTCCCTGTTTGAGCATTATTTGTAGGCTATAGTATACAGTTTTCAGCCACTTTCGTGAGATTTTTTATTTCCTTTATTTTGTGGGCTATAATACACTGTTATCGATTAGTTTCTTGAGATTTCATACTTTACTGTTTTAGCCTCGTTTTCGGGAAATTTTTTATTTGACTGTTTTGGCCATATTTGTGGGCTATATAGTCCACAGTTTTCGGCTACTTTCGTGAGATTTTTTATTTTCCTAATATTGTGGGCTATAGTACACTGTTTTCGATCGCTTTCATGAGATTTCATATTTTACTATTTTGCCCTCATTTTGTGGGTTATAGTACACATTTTCCAGCCGTTTTCGTGATATTTTGTATTTGAATGTTTTAGCCTCATTTGTGGCCTATAGTACACTGTTTTCGATCACTTTCATGAGATTTTGTATTTTACTGTTTTTGCCTCATTTTGGGGGTTGTCTACAGTTTCGGGCCGTTTTCGTGAAATTTATTATTTTACTATTTTAGCCTCATTTGTGGGCTACAGTCCACAGTTTTCGGTCACTTTCGTTAGATTTTTTATTTTTCTCATTTTGTGGGCTATATTACACTGTTTTTTATCACTTTCATGAGATTTCATATTTTAATATTTTGGCCATATTTTGTGGGTTATAGTCCACAATTTCCAGTCGTTATCGTGAAATTTTATATTTGACTATTTTAGTCTCATTTGTGGAGCTATAGTCCACAGTTTTCGGCCCTCATTTTGTGGGCTATATACACTATTTTCTATCACTTTCATGAGATTAAGTATTTTACTGTTTTGGCCTTATTTTGTGGGGTTGTAGTTCATAGTTTCTCGTTGTTTCTGTGAAATTTTGTATTGGACTATTTTAGTCTCATTTGTGGGCTACAGTCCACAGCTTTCGGCCACTGTCATGAGAATTTTTATTTCTCTCATTTTGTGGGCTATAGTACACTGTTTCGATCACTTTCATGTTATTTCATATTTTACAGTTTTGGCCTTATTTGGTTGATATTTCATATTTTACAGTTTTGGCCATATTTGGTGGGTTATAATCCACAGTTTAGCCTCATTTTGTGGGTTTCGGCCACTTTCGTGAGATTTTTTATTTCCCTCATTTTGTGGGCTATAGTACAGTGTTTTCGATCACTTTCTTGAGATTTCGTATTTTACTATTTTGGCCTCATATTGTGGGTTATAGTCCAAAGTTTCCAGTCATTTTTGTGAAATTCTATATTTGACTGTTGTAGCCTCATTTGTGGCCTATAGTCTGCAGTTTTCGAGCACTTTCTTGAGAAATTTTGTTTCCCTCATTTTGTGAGCTATACACTGTTTTCGATCACTTTCATCAGATTTCGTATTTTATTGTTTTGGCCTAATTTTATGGGTTGTAGTCCCCATAGTTTCTAGTCATTTTCGTCAAATTTTGTATTTGGCTGTTTTAGCCTCATTTGTGGGCTATAGTCCACAGTTTTCGTCCACTGTCGTTAGAATTTTTATTTCCTTCATTTTGTGGGCTACAGTACACTGTTTTCGATCACTTTCATGAGATTTCGTATCTTACAATTTTGGCCTCATTTTCTGGGTTATAGTCCACGGTTTCCAGTCATTTCCATGAAATTTTGTATTTGACTGTTTTGGCCACAATTCTTGGTTGTAGTCCACAGTTTTCGGGCAATTTAGCGAGATTTGTGGGTTATAGTCAACTGTTTCCGGACGTTTTCGTGAAAATTATTATTTAACTGTTTTAGCCTCATCTGTGGCCTGTCGTCCACTATTTTCGGCCACTTTCGTGTGATTTTTTATTTCCTCATTTTGTGGGCTATAGTACACTGTTTTCAATCACTCTCATGAGATTTCGTATTTTACTGTTTTGGCCTCATTTTGTGGGTTATAGTCCACAGTTTTCAGCCGTTTTTGCAAAATTTTGTGTTTGACTGTTTTAGCGTCATTTGTGGCCAATAGTCCATAGTTTTCGGCCACATTCGTGAGATTTTTCATTTTCCTCGTTTTGTGGGCTATAGTACACTGTTTTCGATCACTTTCATCAGATTTCGTATTTTACTGTTTCGGCCTCATTTTGTGGGTTATAGTCTACAGTTTCTGGTCAATTTCGTTAATTTTTGTATTTGATTGTTTTAGCCTCATTTGTGGCCTATAGTCCACAGTGAGATTTTTTATTTCCCTCATTTTGTGTGCTATAGTACACTATTTTCGATCAATTTCATGATATTTCGTATTTCACAGTTTCAACCTCATTTTGTGGGATATAGTCCACATTTTCCGGCCATTTTCGTGAAATTTTGTATTTGACTGTTTTAGCCTCATTTGTGGGCTATAGACCTTAGTTTTCAACCACATTCGTTAGATTTTTCATTTCCCTCATTTTGTGGGCTATAGTACACTGTTTTCGATCACTTTCATGAGATTTCGTATTTTACTGTTTTGGCCTAATTTTGTGGGTTGTAGTCCACAATTTCTGGCCATTTTCGGGAAATTTTGTATTTTACTGTTTTAGTGTCATTTCTATTTTATAGTCCATAGTTTTCGGGCACTTTCGTGAGATTTTTTAATTCCCTCATTTTGCGGGTACAATACACTGTTTTCGATCACTGTCATGAGATTTCGTATTTTATTGTTTTGGCCTCAATTTGTGGGTTATATTCAACAGTTTCCGGTCGTTTTCGTGAAATTTATTATTTGAATTTTTAGCCTCATTTGTGGCCTATAGTCCATAGTTTTCGGCCACCTTCGTGAGATTTTTTATTTCCCTCATTTCGTGGGCTATTATAGTACACTGTTTTCAATCACTCTCATGAGATTTTGTATTTTACTATTTTGGCCTAATTTTGTGGGTTGTAGTCCACAGTTTCTGGCTATTTTCGTGAAAATTTGTACTGGACTATTTTAGCCTCATTTGTCAGCTATAGTCCACAGTTTTCGGCCACTGTCATGAGAATTTTTATTTCCCTCAATTTCTGGGTACAGAACACTGTTTTCGATCACCCTCATGGGATTTCGTATTTTACTATTTTGGCCTCATTTTGTGAGTTATAGTCCACAGATTCCTGCTGCTTTTGCAAAATTTTGTGTTTGATTGTTTTAGCGTCATTTGTGGCCTATAGTCCACAATGTTTTGCCACTTTCGGGAGATTTTTGTCCTTCATTTTGTGGGCTATAGTACACTGTTTTCGATCACTTTCATGAGATTTCGTATTTACTGTTTTGGCTTCATTTTGTTGGTTATGGTCGACAGTTTCCGGCCGTTTTCATGAATTTTTGTATGTGATTGTTTTAGCCTCATTTGTGAGGCCTATAGTCCACAGTTTTTGGCCAGTTTTGTGAGATTTTTTATTTCCTTCATTTTGTGGGCTATATAGTACACTGTTTTCGACCACTTTCATGAGATTTCATATTTTATTGGTTTGGCCTAATTTTGTGGGTTGTAGTCCACAGTTTCTAGCCATTTTCGGAAAATTTTGTATTTGACTGTTTTACCCTCAATTGTCGGCTATAGTCCACAGTTTTCGGCCACAGTCGTGAGAATTTTATTTCGCTCATTTTCTGGGTACAATAGACTATTTTCGATCACAGTCATGAGATTTGATATTTTACTATTTTGGCCTCATTTTGTGGGTTATAGTCACCAAGTTCCGGTCTTTTTCTTGAAATTTATTATTTGCCTATTTTAGCCTCATTTGTGGCCTGTAGCCCACAGTTTTCGGCCACTTTCGTGTGATTTTTGATTTCCCTCATTTTGTGGGCTAAATAGTACACAGTTTTCGATCACTTTCCTGATAATTCGTATTTTACTGTTTAGACCTCATTATGTGGGTTATAGTCCACTGTTTCCGGCCATTTTCGTGAAATTTTGTATTCGACTGTTTTAGTCTCATTTGTGGGCCATAGTCCCCAATTTTCGACCACATTCGGGAGATTTTTTCTTTCCCTCATTTTGTGGCCTATAGTACACTGTTTTCGATCACTCTCATGAGATTTCGTATTTTTGTTTTGGCCTCATTTTGTGGGTTACAGTCCACAGTTTTCGGCCGTTTTTGCGAAATTTTGTATTTGACTATTTTTAGCGTCATTTGTGGCCTCTAGTACACAGTTTTCGCCACTTTGTGAGATTTTTTATTTCCCTCCTTTTGTGGGCTATTGTACACTATTTTCGATCACTTTCATGAGATTTCGTATTTTACTGTTTCGGCCTCGTTTTGTGCGTTGTAGTCCACAGTTTCTAGCCGTTTTCATGAACTTTTGTGTTTTAGCCTCATTTGTGGCCTATTGTCCACAGTTTTCGGCTACTTACGTGAGATTTTTTATTTCCCGTATGTTTTGGGCTATAGTACACTGTTTTTGATCATTTTCATGAGATTTTGTATTTCATTGTTTTGGCCTCTTTTTGTGGAATATAGTCCACTATTTCCGGCCGTTTTCGTGAAATTTTGTATTTGACTATTTTAGCCACATTTGTGGGCTATAGTCCACAATTTTCGGCCACATTCATTAGATTTTTTATTTCCCTCATTTTGGGGGCTATAGTACACTGTTTTCGATCACTTTCATGAGATTTCGTATTTTACTATTTTGGCCTAATTTTGTGGGTTGTAGTCCACAGTTTCTGAACTTTTTCGTAAAATTTTTTATCTGACTGTTTCAGCTCCATTTGTCGGCTATAGTCCACAGTTTTCGGCACATTCGTGAAATTTTTTATTTCCCTCACATAGTTGGCTATAGTACACTGTTTTCGATCACTTTCATGAGATTTGATATTTTACTATTTTGGCTTTATTTTGTGAGTTATAGTCCACAGTTTCCGGCTATTTTTGTGAAATTTTGTATTTGACTGTTTTGCCTCATTTGTGTGCTATATGTCCACAGTTTTCGGCCACTTTCGTGAGAATTTTTATTTTCCTCATTGTGTGGGATATAGTACACTGTTTTCGATCACTTTCATGAGATTTCATATTTTACTGTTTTGGCCTCATTTTGTGGGTTATAGTGCACGGTTTCCAGTCATTTTCGTGAAATTTTGTATTTGACTGTTTTGGCCTCATTTATGGGTTATAGTCCACAGTTTACGGTCACTTTCGTAGGAATTTTTATTTTCCTCATATTGTGGGCAATACTACATTGTTTTCGATCACTTTCATGAGATTTCGTATTTTACTGTTTTGGCCTCATTTTGTGGGTTATAGTCAATAGTGTCCGGCATTTTCGTGAAATTTATTATTTGACCGTTTTAGCCTCATTTGTGGGCTATAGTCCACAGTTTTAGTCCACATTCGTTAGACTTTTTATTTCCCTCATTTTGTGGCCTTTAGTATACTATTTTCGATCACTTTCATGAGATTTCGTTTTTACTGTTTTGTCCTCATTTTGTAGGTATAGTACACAGATTCCGGTCGTTTTCGTGAAATTTTGTATTTGACTGTTTTAGCCCCATTTGTGGGCTAAAGTCCACAGTTTTTTGCCACTTTCGCGAGATTTTTAATTTTCCTCATTTTGTGGTCTATAGTTCACTGTTTTCGATCAATCTCATGAGATTTCGTATTTTACTGTTTTGGCCTCTTTTTGTGGGTTGTAGTCACAGTTTCCGGCCGTTTTCGTGAAATATTGTATTTGACTATTTTAGCCTCATTTGTGGGCTATCTAGTCCACAGTTTTCGGCCACTTTCTTGAGAATTTTTATTTTCCTCATTTGGTGGGCTATACACTGTTTACAATCACTTACATGAGATTTCGTATCTTACTGTATTTGCCTCATTTTGTGGGTTATTGTCCACACTTTCCGTTCATTTTTGTGAAATTTCGTATTTTGCTGTTTTGGCCTCTTTTTGTGGGTTGTAGTCACAGTTTCCAGCCGTTTTCGTGAAATTTTGTATTTGACTGTTTTTGCCTCATTTGTGGGTAATATAGTCCACATTTTTCGGCCACTTTCGTGAGAATTTTTATTTCCCTCATTTTGTGGACAATAGTACACTGTTTCGATCACTTTCATGAGATTTCGTATTTAACTATTTCGGCCTCATTTTGTGGGTTATAGTCCGCTGTTTCCAGCAATTTTCGTGAAATTTTGTATTTGAGTGTTTTAGCCCCTTTTGTGGGCTACACAGTTTTCGGCCACATTCATTAGATTTTTTATTTCCCCCAATTTGTGGGCTATAGTACACTGTTTTCGATCACTTTCATGAGATTTCGTATTTTACTGTTTTGGCCTCATTTTGTGTGTTGTAGTCCACAGTTTCTGGCCATTTTCGTGAAATTTTGTATTGGATTGTTTTAGCCTCATTTGTGGGCTAAATCCACAGTTTTTGGCCACTGTCGTGAGAATTTTTGTTTCCTTCATTTTGTGGTCTACAGTACACTATTTTTTATCACTTTCATGATATTTCGTATTTTGCTGTTTCGGCCTCATTTTGTGGGAATTGTCCACAGTTTCCTGCCGTTTCCGCGAAATTTTGTATTTGACTGTTTTAGCCTCATTTGTGGGCTTAAAGTCCACAGTTTTCTACCACTTCGTGAGATTTTTTATTTCCCTCATTTATGGGCTATATAGTACTCTCTTTTCGATCACTATCATGAGATTTCATATTTTATGGTTTTGGCCTCATTTTGTAGGTGTCACCTGTTTCCGGCCGTTTTCCGCGAAATTTTGTATTTGATTGTTTTAACCACTTTTGAGGCTTATAGTCCCCAGTTTCTGCCACTTTTGTGATATTTTTTATTTCCCTCATTTTAAGGGCTATACACTGTTTTCGATCACTTTCATGAGATTTCGTATTTTCCTGTTTTGAACTCAATTTTTGGGTTATAGTCCACAGTTTCTGGCCGTTTTCATGAATTTTTGTATTTGATTGTTTTAGCCTCATTTGTGGCCAATAGTCCAAATTGTTCGGTAACTTTTCGGGAGATTTCTTATTTCCCTCATTTTGTGGGCTATGTTACACTATTTTCGATCACTTTCATGAGTTTTCGTACTTTACAATTTTGGCCATATTTTGTGGGTTATAGTCCACACTTTCCAGTCGTTTTCGTGAAATTTTGTTTTTGACTGTTTTAGCCTTTTGTGGGGACTATAGTCAACTGTTTTCGGGCACTTTCGTGAGAATATTTATTCCCTTCATTTTGTTGGCTATAGTACACAGTTTTTTATCGCTTTCATAAAATTTCGTATTTTACTGTTTTGGCATCATTTTCTGGGTTGTAGTCCACAGTTTCTGACCGTTTTCGTGAAATTTTGCATTTGACTGTTTTAGCCTCATTTTGTGGGCTATAATACACGGTTTTCGATCACTTTCATGAGATTTTGTATTTTACTGTTTTGGCCTCATTTTGTGGGTTAGTCCACAGTTTCTGGCCGTTTTCGTGAAATTTATTATTTGACTATTTTAGCCTCATTTGCGGGCTATAGTCCACAGTTTTCGGCAACTTTCGTTAGATTTTTTATTTTCCTCATTTTGTGGGCTACAGTACACTTTTTTCGATCACTTTCATGAGATTTCGTATTTTACAATTTTGGCCTCATTTTGTGGGTTATAGTGCACGGTTACCAGTCATTTTCGTGAGATTTTGTATTTGACTGTTTTGGCCTAATTTCTTGGTTATAGTCCACAGTTTTCGGGCACTTTCATGAGATTTTTTATTTCCCACATTTTGTGGGTACAATACACTGTTTTCGATCACTGTCATGAAATTTCCTATTTAACTGTATTGGCCTCATTTTGTGGGTTATAGTCAACAGTTTCCGGCCATTTTCGTGAAATTTATTATTTGGCTGTTTTCGCTTCATTTGTGGGCTATAGTTCACATTCGTTAGATTTTTAATTTCCCTCATTTTGCGGCCGATAGTACACTGTTTTCGATCACTTTCATGAGATTTCGTATTGTACTGTTTTGGCCTCATTTTGTGGGTATAGTCCACAGTTTCCGACCGTTTTTGCGAAATTTTGTATTTGACTATTTTTGCCTCATTTGTGGGCTAAATTCCACAGTATTTGGCCACTTCGTGAGTTTTTTTTCCTTCATTTTGTGGGCTATAGCACACTGATTTCGATCACTCTCGTAAGATTTTGTATTTTATAGTTTCGGCCTTATTTTGTGGGTTATAGTCCATAGTTTCCGGCTGTTTTTGCGAAATTCTATATTTGACTGTTTTAGCATCATTTATGGCCTATAGTCCACAGTGAGGCCATTTTCGTGAGATTTTTTATTTCCTTCATTTTTTGAGCAATAGTACACTGTTTTTTATCACTTACAAGAGATTTCGTATTTTACTGTTTCGGCCCCATTTTGTGGGATATATTCCACTATTTCCGGCCGTTTTCGTGAAATTTTGTTTTTAACTGTTTTAGCCTTGTTTGTGGGCTATAGTCCACAGTTTTCGGCCACATTCGTTCAATTTTTTATTTCCCTCATTTTGTGGGCTATAGTACACTTTTTTCGATCACTTTCAAGATAATTTGTATTTTACTGTTTTGGCCTTATTTTGTGGGCATCCACAGTTTCAGACCATTTTCGTGAATTTTAATTCTTCACTGTTTTAGCCACATTTGTGGACTATAGTCGACAGTTTTCGGCAACTTTCGTGAGATATTTTATTTCCCTCATTTTGTGGGCTAGCACTCTGTTTTCGATCACTTTCTTGAAATTTAGTATTTTACTGTTTTGGCCTCATTTTGTGGGTTATAGTCCAAAGTTTCCGGTCGTTTTTGCGAAATATTGTATTTGACAGTTTTAGCCTCATTTGTGGCCGATAGTCTGCAGTTTTCGGGCTCTTTCTTGAGAATTTATATTTCTCTCATTTTGTTAGCTATACACTGTTTTCGATCACTTTCATGAGATTTCGTATTTTACAGTGTTGGCCTAATTTTGTGGGTTGTAGTCTACAGTTTATGGCCATTTTCGTGAAATTTTTTATTTGATTGTTTTAGCCTCTTTTGTGGGTTATAGTCCACAGTTTTCGGCCACTATGGTGAGAATTTTTTTTCCCGCATTTTGTGGGCTGTAGTACACTGTTTTCGATCACTGTCATGAGATTTCGTCTTTTACTGTTTTGGCCTTATTTTGTGGGTTATAGTCCACTTTTTCTAATCATTTTCGTGAAATTTTGTATTTGATTGTTTTCGCCTCATTTCTGGGTTATAGTCCACAGTTTTCAGCCACATTCGCTAGATTTTTTATTTCCCACATTTTGTGGGTACAATACACTATTTTCGATCATTTTTATGAGATTTCTAATTTTACTATTTTGGCCTCATTTTGTTGGTTATAGTCAACAATTTCTGTCCGTTTTCGTGAAATTTATTATTTAACTGTTTTAGCCTCATTTGTGGCCTATAGTCCACAGTTTTCGGCCACCTTCGTGAGATTTTTTATTTTCCTCATTTTCTAGGCTATAGTACACTATTTTCGATCACTTTCTTGATATTTTGTATTTTATTGTTTTGGCCTCATTTTGTCGATTATAGTCAACTGTTTCCGGCCGTTTTTGTGGAATTTATTATTTGACTGTTTTAGCCTCATTTGTGGGCTATAGTCCACAGTTTTCGGTCACATTCGGGAGATTTTTATTTCCCTAATTTTGTGGGCTATAGTACACTATATTTTATCACTTTCATGAGAATGACAGTTTTAGCCTCGTTTGGCATTATTTGGCACTTTCTTGAGAATTTTTATATCCCTCATTTTGTTAGCCATACACTGTTTTCAATCACTTTCGTGAGATTTTGTATTTTACTGTGTTTGCCTAATTTTGTGGGTTGTAGTCTACAGTTTCTGGCCTTTTCGTAAAATATTGTATTTGATTGTCTTAGCCTCATTTGTAGGGTAGTCCACAGTTTTCGGCCACTATCGTGAGAATATTTATTTCCCACTTTTTGTGGGCTACAGTACTCTATTTTCGATCACCTTCATGAGATTTCGTATTTTACTGTTTTGGACTCATTTTGTGGGTTATAGTCCACATTTTCCAGTCATTTTCATGAAATTTTGTATTTGATTGTTTTGGACACATTTATGGGTTATAGTCCACAGTTTTCGGGCAATTTCGTGAGATTTTTTAATTCCCTCATTTTGTGGGTACAATACACTGTTTTCGATCACTGTCATGGGATTTCGTATTTTACTGTATTGGCCTCATTTTGTGGGTTATAGTCAATAGTTTCCGGCCGTTTTCGTGAAATTTATTATTTGACAGTTTTAGCCTCCTTTCTGGCCTATAGTCCACAGTTTTCGGCCACCTTTGTGAGATTTTTTATTTCCCATATTTTGTGGGCTATTGTACACTGTTTTCAATCACTTTCAGGATATTTCGTATTTTAACTATTTCGGCCTTATTTTGTGGATTATAGTCCACTGTTTCCGGTCGTTTTTGTGAAATTTTGTATGCGACTGTTTTAGCCTCATTTGTGGGCTATAGTCCACAGTTTTTTGCCACATTCGGGAAATTTTTTATTTCCCTCATTTTGTGGGCTATAGTACACTGTTTTCGATCACTCTGATTAGATTTCGTATTTTACTGTTTTGGCCTCATTTTGTGGGTTAACGACCACAGTTTCCTGCCGTTTTTGCGAAATTTTTATTTGACAATTTTAGAGTCATTTGTGGCCTCCGTAGTTTTCGGCCACTTTCGTGAGATTTTTTATTTCTCTCATTTTGCGCTATAGTACACCATTTTCGATCACTTTCATAAGATTACGTATTTTACTGTTTCGGCCTCTTTTTGTGGGTTATAGTCCACAGTTTCCGGCCGTTTTTGCGAAATTTTGTATTTGACTGTTTTAGCATCATTTGTGGCCTGTAGCCCACAATTTTCGGCCACTTTCGTGAGATTTTTTATTTCCTTTGTTTTGTAGGCTATAGTACACTGTTTTTTATCATTTTCATGAGATTTCGTTTTTCACAGTTTCGGCCTTATTTTGTAGGTAGTCCACAGTTTCCGGCCGTTTTCGTGAATATTTGTATTTGATTGTTTTAGCATCATTTGTGGGGTATAGTTCACAGTTTTCAGCCGCATTCGTTACATTTTTTATTTCCCTCATTTTGTGGGCTATGGTACACTGTTTTCGATCACTCTCATGAGATTTCATATTTTTCTGTTTTGGCCTAATTTTGTGGACCGTAGTCCACAGTTCTAGCCATTTTCGTGAAATTTTGTATTCGACTGTTTTAGCCTCATTTGTCGGCTATAGTCCACAGTTTTCGGCCACTGTCGAGAGAATTTTTGTTTCCCTCATTTTGTGGGCTATAGTACACTATTTCCGATCACTTTAATGATATTTTGTATTTTACTGTTTTGGCCTTTTATAGTCCACAGTTTCCGGCCGTTTTCGTGAAATTTTATTTCTCACAGTTTTAGCCTCATTTGTGGGCTATAGTCCACAGTTTTCGGCCACTTACGTGAGATTTTTATTTCCCTCCTTTTGTGGGCTATAGTACACTATTTTTTATCACTTTCTTGAGATTTCGTATTTTACTGTTTTGGCCTCATTTTGTTGGTTATAGTCCAAAGTTTCCAGTCATTTTCATGAAATTTTTTATTTGACAGTTTAGCCTCATTTGTGGGCTATAGTCCACAGTTTTCGGCCACATTCGTTAGATTTTTTATTTCCCTCATTTTGTGGGCTATAGTACACTATTTTCGATCACACTCATGAGATTTCGTATTTTATTGTTTTGGCCGATTTTTGTGGGTTGGAGTCCACAGTTCCAGCCATTTTCGTGAAATTATGTATTTGACTGTTTTAGCCTCATTTGTCGGCTATAGTCCATAGTTTTCGGCCACTGTCGTGAGAATTTTTATTTCCCTCATTTTCTGCGTAAAATTCACTATTTTCGATCACTGTCATGAGATTTTGTATTTTACTGTTTTGGCCTCATTTTGTGAGTTATAGTCAACAGTTTCCCGCCATTTTCAAGAAATTTATTATTTGACTGTTTTAGTCTCATTTGTGGCCTGTAGTCCACAGTTTTCGGCCACTTTCTTGAGATTTTTTATTTCCCTTATTTTGTGGGCTATAGTACACTGTTTTCGATCACTCTCATGATGTTTCGTATTTTACTGTTTATGCCTCATTATGTGGGTTCTATATAGTCCACTGTTTCCATCCATTTACATGAAATTTTGTATTCGACTGTTTTAGCCTCATTTGAGTGCTATAGTCCACAGTTTTCGGCCACTGTCGTGAGAATTTTTCGTGGGCGATAGTACACTATTTTCGATCACTTTCATGATTATTCGTATTTTACTATTTTGGCCTTATTTTGTGGGTTATAGTCCACAGTTTCCGGTCATTTTCGTGAAATTTTATTTTTCACTATTTTAGCCTCATTTGTGGGCTATAGTCCACAGATTTCGGCCACTTTCGTGAGATATTTTATTTCCCTCATTTTGTGGGTTATAGTCCAAAGTTTCCAGTCGTTTTCGTGAAATTTTGTATTTGACAGTTTTAGCCTAATTTGTGGCCTATAGTCTGCAGTTTTCGGGCACTTTCTTGGGAATTTTTATTTCCCTCATTTTGCTAGCTATACACTATTTTCGATCATTTCATGAGATTTCGTATTTTACTGTTTTGGCCTAATTTTGTTGGTTGTAATCAACTGTTTCTGGCCATTTTCGTGAAATTTTGTATTTGATTGTTTTAGCCTCATTTGTGGGCTAATGTCCATAGTTTTCGGCCACTATCTTGAGAATATTTATTTCCCTCATTTTACACTGTTTTCGATCACTTTCATGTCATTTCGTATTTTACTGTTTTGGCCTCATTTTGTGGGTTATAGTCCACATTTTCCTGTCATTTTCGTGAAATTTTGTATTTGAATGTTTTGGCCTCATTTCTGGGTTATAGTCCACAATTTTTGGGCACGTTCGTGAGTTTTTTTAATTCCCTCATTTTGTGGGTACAATACACTGTTTTCGATCACTATCATGGGATTTCGTATTTTACTGTTTTGGCCTCATTTTGTGGATTATAGTCAAGAGTTTCTGGCCACTTTCGTGAAATTTATTATCTCACTGTTTTAGCCTCATTTGTGGCCTATAGTCCACAGTTTTCGGCCACCTTCGTGAGATATTTTATTTCCCATATTTTGTGGGCTATAGTACATTGTTTTCGATGACTTTCATGATATTTCGTATTTTACCGTTTTGCCTCATTTTGTGGATTATAGTCCACTGTTTCCGGCCGTTTTTGTGAAATTTTGTATTCGACTGATTAAGCCACATTTGTGGTGTATAGTCCACAGTTTTCGGCCACATTCGGGAGATTTTTTATTTCCCTCATTTTGTGGGCTATAGTACACTGTTTTCGATCACTCTGATTAGATTTCGTATTATACTGTTTTGACCTCATTTTTTGGGTTAAAGTACATAGTTTCCAACCGTTTTTGCGAAATTTTTATTTGACTGTTTTAGCGTCATTAGTGGCCTATAGTCCACAGTTTTCGGCAACTTTGATGAGATTTTTTTGTTTCCCTCATTTTATGGGCTATAGTACACTATTTTCGATCACTTTTAAGAGATTTCATATTTTACTGTTTCGACCTCATTTTGTCGATTATAGTCCACTGTTTTCGACCGTTTTTGCGAAACTTTGTATTTGGCTGTTTTAGCTTCATTTGTAGCCTGTAGTCTACAGTGTTTGGCCACTTTCGTGAGATTTTTGATTTCCTTCGTTTTGAGGGCTATAGTACACTATTTTTTATCACTTTCATGAGATTTCGTATTTTACTATTTCGGCCTCATTTTGTGGGTAGTCCACAGTTTCCGGCCGTTTTCGTGAATTTTTGTATTTGATTGTTTTAGCCTCATTTGTGGCCTATAGTCCACAGTTTTCGACCACATTCGTTTGATTTTTTATTTCCCTCATTTTGTGGTCTATAGTACACTGTTTTCGATCACTCTCATGAGATTTCGTATTTTACTGTTTTGGCCTAATTTTGTGGGTTGTAGTCCACAGTTCTGGCCATTTTCGTGAAATTTTGTATTTGACTGTTTTAGGCTCATTTGTCGACTATAGTCCACAGTTTTCGGTCATTGTCGTGAGAATTTTTATTTCATTCATTTTCTGGGTACAATACACTGTTTTCGATCACTGTCATGAGATTTCGTATTTTACTCTTTTGACCTCATTTTGTGAGTTATAGTCAACATTTTTTGGCCGTTTTCGTGATATTTATTATTTGACCATGTCACGCCCCGCTTCCCACTATACGGAAATACAGGCACGCAACTGAGGCCCAGCGAATGATATACATCATCCATAAGCTGTACAATTATAAGCTCAACAAGATCTTTATAACACATTCACGCAGGCAAATATAATAATCACATGAGCTGAAAATAGAATAACCATCATTTGGATAATACATCAACATCGGGTCAAGATGCCCGGGAGTACAAGGTGCCATAATTAAAACAGTACGATGAATAGTTCGCTATAACAACTAGATAAAATAGCGACTGAAAGAAAAACAACATGAAGTAGTAACAAAGCAGCAACGATCATCTAGAGAGTCTGCTCATCTGGTCCATCAGTACCTGTATAATCATTAACTCAAAGAAAAATAGAAAAGTTTCCGTTAGAGCAAGTTTCGGGCAGCAAGTAGCAACAAGCAGAAAAAGGGGTAATATAACAAGATATAACATGGAAGAAACAAGAAGTAGAAGTACAAATACAATATGGAAGTAAACAAGGAACTGGGACAATATGATCATGTAAGTAATAACTGTAACTAGTGTATTCTAGACTTCAAGGTATAAGCAATTGATAACCTAGGCTCAGTTAATCGATATTAATGTAATCGAGAGTCACGTAATCAAGAGTCATGTAATCAAGAGTCTTGTAATCATGTAATCAAGAGTCATGTAATCAAGAATCATATAATCAAGAATCTTGAAATCAAGAATCATGCTTAGTGGAAATCTCGAGTTTATCTGTTTTATTAACTTATCTAATGCACGCAATCCTGTGTCCCATACCACAAGTTCGGTGCATATCAATCATGTGACGTTTAGACTTAAGTAGTGAATTCTATAGGATCATGTACTCGGGTCTTCCAGTGATAGTATCAAGACATGTAATCATGAATCATGTAATCGAGAATTATGTAATCAAGAATTGTATAACCAAGAATCAAGAATCAAGAATCACTATTTCGGGAAACACGAGCCCCCTTCCGAGTATACTCCCCTATATTGTCCATTACTAAGCCGTACCCTTATAACCCCGGCTTGTTATTATTTTATAATTAATTATGAACATGCAGTTGGTACAACTAGTGAAACGGTGTAATCAAATAGTTTAGTCAAGAAAAATATTAAGGGCAGTAATTATGGACATGAGATATATCGGGTACATGTATCGAGAGTAATTATTATGGAATTATCGTGGTATAAAATGCATTCTATCAACCTATTATATATATGCAAATTATTATTACAAGAACAATAATACACTCAGTTCATTAAATATGAAAAGTAATGGGTTTATATGCAAAATGTATAGATGAATTTTTAGACAACTTGACATATCTGCATTCAAATTCACTTTCCCGTTGTTACAGAAAAGCAAATCCGATTCCGTCAGAAATTCTAGAAATTAGACTCTCTCCCGGTTCCAACGCATATTCACACGATACATTCTAAGGACAGTAGCGATGCGTACAAATTCATTCTTCGCTGGTTTCGATGTCTCGCGCGCATTCTGGAAATTCGGAGTCACAATACTAAAACTGCGATATCTCACAATCTATACATCCGATTGAGAAACTATAGGATGTTTCGGATATCTAGACTCGAAGGGCTACGATTTTCATGTATAAAGTTTTTCGATCCAGTGTCGGGAACATAGTCGAATTCTCAGTACGAGATGCCGGTTAGTAATCCCGTGCAGGTTCAGAAATTCGTGATATGTCAGTACTAAAATCGCGATATCTCACAATCTATACATCCGATTGAGAAACCGTCAGATGTTCTGGATTCGGGACTCGATGGGCTACAATTTCCACGTAGAAAATCTTTAATTCAGTATTAGAAACATGGTCGAATTATTAGTGCAAGGTCAAGAAATTTTAGAGATAGTAAGGTTGAATATTCGATATTCGATAACACGATTCGAAATGTGTTAACGGTTCACTCTTGAGTTGATATAGTATGGAACAAGTGACTAGAACGGAGTTTGACAATAAAATATGATGATAACTAGACTACTTGCCACGAGTCCAAGGAAAATGCTTGTACGAGAACAAAAATAGTGTACAAGGTACTTGCCTTATAATGTGACGATTACGGTGGTAGTGTTAACCACGAAAAGAAGCGACGTCGGCAATGGACGGCGGCACAATGGCGGTAAGAATGGTGGTAAGACGGTAGCTAACGGTAGCAACGGTGAGTGATGACAACAACAAGGTGGCGCGGTGTCGGGTTATTTTTCGGGATTCACGGGATCGTAGAAGCGGAGTCGTTGGCTCGAAGGTGGAATGTGAAGTGGAGCTTGGGCGTTGCTTGCTCTCGGATGTGGAGGCAGAGGAAGAGAAGAAGAAGGGCTCTCGGGTGTGAAGTGTGGAGAAGGCATAGGAAGAGAAGAAGGGAATGAGGTCTGCATGTGTGTGTGTGTGTATATATATAGAAAGGAGGGGATAGGTGGTGTAGAAAAATCAAAGGGGTTAGGTGTGGAAAAATGAACAAGGAGGAGAAGTTAGGCGTAGAAAAATGTGGTGGTGGAAAATAAGGGGTAGGGTTAGGCCATAATTAGGCAGTAGGAGAAAAAATGGGAAAGTTAGGCAGGATTAGGATTAGGATTAGGATTAATCAGGGTTTAAAATTTGTATTTAAACTCCGATCGAAAAATCACAAAATTATAGAATTGATCAGAAAAATATTCTGGCTTTAGATAAAGAGTCCAAAGAGAAAAATAAAACTGATCTGAAAATTGAAGTACAAAAATTTACGTAGTAAAATACGTACTACTGGAACAGGGAGTTACAGACCATTTTAGCCTCATTTGTGGCTTGTAGTCCATAGTTTTCGGCCACTTTCGTGAGAATTTTTATTTCCCTCATTCTGTGGGCTATAGTACACTGTTTTCGATCACTTTCATGTTGTTTCGTATTTTACTGTTTATGCCTCATTATTTGGGTTATAGTCCATTGTTTCCGGCCGTTTTCGTGAAATTTTGTATTCAACTGTTATAGCCTCATTTGTGGGCTATAGTCCACAGTTTTCGGCCACTGTCGTGAGAATTTTTGTTTCCCTCATTTTGTGGGCTATAGTACACAGTTTTCGATCACTTTCATGATAATTCGTATTTTACCGTTTTGGCCTTATTTTGTGGGTTATAGTCCACAGTTTTCGGCCGTTTTCATGAAATATTATTTTTCACTGTCTGATTTGTGGGCTACAGTCCACAGTTTTCGGCCACTTTCGTGAGATATTTTATTTCCCTCATTTTGTAGGCTATAGTACACGGTTTTCGATCACTTTCTTGAGATTTCGTATTTTACTATTTTGGCCTCATTTTGTGGGTTATAGTCCAAAGTTTCCAGTCGTTTTCGTGAAATTTTGTATTTGACAGTTTTAGCCTCATTTGTGGCCTATTGTCTGCAATTTTCGGGCACTATCTTGAGAATTTGTATTTCCCTCATTTTGCTAGCTATACACTATTATCGATCACTTTCATGAGATTTCGTATTTTACTGTTTTGGCCTAATTTTGTGGGTTGTAGTCTACAGTTTCTGGCCATTTTCGTGAAATTTTGTATTTGATTGTTTTAGCCTCATTTGTGGGCTATAGTCCACAGTTTTCGGCCACTATCGTGAGAATATTTATTTCCCTCATTTTACACTGTTTTCGATCACTTTCATGACATTTCGTATTTTACTGTTTTGGCCTCATTTTGTGGGCTATAGTCCACATTTTCCAGTCATTTTCATGAAATTCTGTATTTGATTGTTTTGGCTTCATTTCTGGGTTATAGTCCATAATTTTCGGGCACTTTCGTGAGATTTTTTAATTCCCTCATTTTGTTGATACAATACACTGTTTTCGATCACTATCATGGGATTTCATATTTTACTGTTCTGGCCTCATTTTGTGGGTTAAAGTCAACAGTTTTCGGACATTTTCGTGAAATTTATTATTTGACTGTTTTTGCCTCATTTGTGGCCAATAGTGCACAGTTTTCGGCCACTACATGAGATTTTTTATTTCCCATATTTTGTGGGCTATCGTACACTATTTTTGATCACTTTCATGATATTTCCTATTTTACTATTTCAGCCTCATTTTGTGGATTGTAGTCCACTGTTTCCGACCGTTTTTGTAAATATTTGTATTCAACAGTTAGCCTCTTTTGTGGCCTATAGTCCACAGTTTTCAGCCACATTCAGGAGATTTTTTATTTCTCTCATTTTGTAGGCTATAGTCCACAGTTTTCGGCCACATTCGGGAGATTTTTTATTTCCCTCATTTTGTGGGCTATATTACACTGTTTTCAATCACTCTGATTCGATTTCATATTTTACTGTTTTGGTCTCTTTTTGTGGGTTAAAGTCCACAATTTCCGGCCGTTTTTTGCGAAATTTTTATTTCACTGTTTTAGCGTCATTTGTGACCTATAGTCCACAATTTTCGGCCACTTTTGTGAAATTTTTTATTTCCCTCATTTTGTCGGCTATAGTACACTGTTTTCGATCACTTTCATGAGATTTCGTATTTTACTGTTTTGGCCTCATTTTGTAGGTTATAGTCCACTGTTTCCGGTCATTTTTGCGAAATTTTGTATTTGACTATTTTAGCTTCATTTGTGGCCTGTAGTCCACAATTTTCGTCCACTTTCGTGAGATTTTTTATTTCCTTCGTTTTGTGGGCTATAGTACACTGTTTTTTATCACTTTCATGAGATTTCGTATTACACTGTTTCGGCTTCATTTTGTGGGTAGTCCACAGTTTCCGGCCGTTTTCGTGAATTTTTGTATTTGATCGTTTTACTCATTTGTGGGCTATAAGTCCACAGTTTTCGGCCACATTCGTTAAATTTTTTATTTCCCTCATTTTGTGGGCATAGTACACTGTTTTTGATCACTTTCATGAGATTTTGTATTTTACTGTTTTGGCCAAATTTCTTAGGTTGTAATCCACAGTTTCTGATCCTTTTTCGTGAAATTTTGTATTTGACTATTTTAGCCTCATTTGTCGACTATTGTCACGCCCTGCTTCCCAAAAACACGGAATACAAGCTCGTGACAAAGCCCAGCGAATGATTTTAATCATTCATGAGCTGTAGGATCGACTGAGCATCATAACAAGAATATAACAAATGTACACAACCACGCATGCATGAATAATTTATTAATCAACAGAAAACAATTGAAACGAAATAATAATATCCCAAATAGTTTTCAAATCTTGATCAAAAGATAAAACTCGGGACTATAAGCCTGTTTCAAGATTCAAGTAACAAAAGAAATAAATATTTCAAAAACAAAATATTTTAAAGCAAGTCTTCTCTCCAAGCGAAGCCTAGAACGTTTGCTCACCAATTCCGGCAGGCAATTTGTCTTCAAAGTCTGTATATATAAATATAAAAAGAAAAAAAAATAGAGAAAACAAGATAAACGCCCTTAGTGTAAGTTAGGGCCGCAAATAGTACAAGCAAGGGTATGAAAACAAGTACAAGAAATATGGAACAAGATTTGGAATCAAAAATGTATAACATAATATGATAAGGATGCAACAAGTTATGCGATTCAAGAAACTAGCTAGTAAGAAAGACAACTCAAGTTACAAGAATGAGTAACAAGTACTAGTAGTAGAACAAGTGGCAAGTGAACATGTAATGGTATCAAGCATCAAGTAACAAGTATCACGTACAAGTGCAAGTAACAAGTAACAAGTAACTAGTCTCAAGTAACAAGTCTCAAGTAACGAGTCTCAAGTAACAAGTCTCAAGTAACAATATCATGTAACGAGTATCAAGTAGGGTATCAAGTGTGTATAAGTGACACGTTAATCTTGAGTCTAATGTTTAATTCTATCTAGGTAGCACTTCATGCATCCATACTTTTACTACATTGTTGCTACATACAATCAGTTACGTTTAGGCCTAGTGGTGGATTTTATAGGGCTGTGTATTCAGGTATCAAGTATCAAGCAAGCATGGTTCATGAATCCGAAAATAAAGTAACAAGTTCATGAAATAAGTTTGTGAATACACTAACAAGTTCAAGAACCACACAGTGGGTTCATGAATCCAACAAGTTCATGAGCCAAGTAATGGCTTCATGAATACATCAAGGTGCAACAAGTTCATGAACCGAGTACTGGGAAACACGGGCCTCCTTCTGAGTACACTTACCTATATTGTCCACGACTCTGGTCTTTCCCTTAAACCCCGGCTTATTATTTATTATTATCATCAAGCAAGCATGAAAGTGTGCAAAACAGGTCAAGTAAACATAAGCAAGAACATGGAACAAGTCTAGGCTAGGTAGGATACATGTTCGAGGGTCAAAACAAATTAAAATATCAAGAACAACGAGAATTCCAAATCTGGACAGCATGACGTTGCTGCACCAAAACTGCGATTTCCATTGCTACAAGATAGAAAATGTGAATTAGTTAGAAGGTCTAGAAACTAGACTCCTTCCTGGTTCCAACGCATATAATTAAGACACATAAAAGTTGTAGCAATTTATGTCAAAACAGTAAACTATACAGCATTCGTGTCCAGCCAAAATTTGTAAAACTGAGTTTATACGTATGAAACAGGGTTAAAACATCATTAATTAATTCTGAAAAAATTAGGAAATGTTCTCTAAGGTGTCCAGTATCAGCATGCAAAATTTCAAGTCATTTACTTGTTGATTCTTGATTTTGATGATCACAACACAGTGCAACATGTGTCTATGTTATACAGCTAACATTGCAGTGTACATACCAAAGACAATTCCAGCTGAACAAATGAACAAGCTCAAAAGGATACAGATGAAGACTTCACTCAAGACAAGACTCAAGACAAGACTCAAGACTCAAGACTTCAAGCTCAAATGTGTCAAATTATTGTGTCTTGTAAACATTGTATTTTTTACGTTTGTTGAGTCTTAGTCTGATGTAAAGCCTTGTCACACACACACACTCAAAATATTTCATAATGTGTCTCTTAAAAACCCCCAAAAAGAGTCAAAACAGTTTGAAGAAGTTTAACTGTTGAGTACCAGTCGACTTAAGCTTCTGCCAGTCGACTGATAGTACAAAACTGTTTAAACTCATTCAAACTCTGATCAGTCGACTCATATGGCAACCCAGTCGACTGTTCGAGAGCTTTTTGACCGTTTTCTGTTTTTCAAAATCGAATTTTTTCAAACTCAAAAGCTCAGATCCGTTGGTTGACAGTTGAGTAACTATCTCCCAACGTTCAGGAGATCAAACTCTTTAAGTAGAGTTCAGATCTCACTGAAAAGATCTACAGAATTTTTTTCTTTGAACTCCGAGCACTCTTGAAGAACATTCTAAGTGATATTTTCTGTGAGAAACAAAGCTTTCAAGATCATACACTCTGGTTCTCTACATTCAGTCCAGTATAGCATTGAATTTGCTCTGGACTGAATATAGAAGTCGACCTATTCTTTTAGCCACGTGCATCAACACATACAACAACAAGGCTATAGGTTGACTGTAAAGTATTCTTGTTCTCTTGCTCTCGGTTGGAGAGTGTTTTTGACTCTTGGTTGTAGAGTTGGTGTCTTTTCACTCTTGGTAGTAGAGTGGGTTGCTTTCTCTGGTTGAGAGAAAGGACTACGGGTTAGACAAGGTTGTTGTCGTAACGCCGTAGGGTATTCTTGTAATTTTTCAAGAATAGTGGAAATCTCAAGTGGGTTGCTTGGGGACTGGATGTAGGTCGGGAGGACCGAACCAGGATATATCTTGTGTACTCTGTGATTGATTATCTTGTGTTTGCATTCACTTCTGTTTATTTTATTTCTGCAAAAAGTTTCTGGACAGTCGACTTCTTGCACCATCAGTCGACTGGTCAGTGCCGTTTGTAGTTGTAATTTCATTGTGCCTTCAGTCGTCTGTCTCATTCAGCAGTCGACTGCACAGAGCTATTGTTTTCATTTACTTTGGACAAATCAGTCGACTGGTTCATATCTCAGTCGACTGTACCGAGAAAAATTTCCACAGTTTTTATTAAACACTATTCACCCCCCCTCTAGTGTTTGTTGTCTTGCCTACAGGATCCAACATTACTTACTGGTAGCATAGATAAAATAATTGTAAACCAAGGTGGTGCAGTAGTTTTTGTGAATCTGCGATTACCGACACAGCAGCAGTAAACGATATCTCCTAAACCATAACTCGGAATTCAAAAATTATGAATGTTATTGGTAACTAACACCTGGGGATAAATTTCATATTCAGGACTCAAGTTCAGATTTTGGTTTTATCGGGGTCGAAACAGCAAGCCATGACAGGACAGAAACAAAAAAAAAACACTTTCTGTATGAAATGTATCAAAATTATACTAGTTGTGAACAAGTGCATCAACAAAGGGTTGTGACTCTTAGATCATGTGATAGATAACGCGAAACATGAGATCATCAACAATAAACAAAGAGGAGTCACATTTACAATCTACTTACAGTATTTTCAAGGAAAAGCTTGTACTAGAAAACGAAATGTACAAGATGATACTTACCTTGGGGTGTAGACGATGAATCCGACGAAAGAATAACGGAAACCAATTCCCAGCGACACGGCGAAGCACAACGATCACAATAATCACGATCGGGCATGGATCTCGACGATCAAGATGGTGATCAAGATGAAGATCAAGCGAATCCAACGGCCGAGATCGAATATAAAACATATAAGAATTAGAAGAGTACCAAAAGAGTAAATATACCATGATTGACAGTTTGATGAATGAGAACAAAAGGTGGATCAAATATTTAACTCACCAAGTAGAAGATGAACGAGACGATCAAGGGCCGAGATCAAGTGTGATCGGTCGATCGGACGGCTGAGATCGAAGATCAAGATCAAGATCAAGATGATGATCATGATCGCATGATCGCATGATCAAAAGAGATCTAACGATCGAGATCAAGATCTTGATGATGATGGAGACAATGATCACGATCGCGATGATCAACGATCGGACGGCCTAGATCCAATGGCTTGGTGATGATCAAATGGAGGATCGGACGGCTGTGATCAAGAGCTGCTGATGATGATGGTGATCCAATCGAATCGGGAGATCGAGCAGCCCACAATCGAAGTGAGCAACTCACTGTTGTGATCACCCACAGGGGACGGCGGAGGCTGTCATTGGCTGCGCACAGGGTGGCACGATGGCGGGTGGCTGGCGCGGACTGCCGGCAATAGGGGTCAGAACTGGCATCGATGTCAAGGTGAGGTGGCTGAGCGACGGTTGCTGCTGCGCATCGACAGAGAGCAGCATGACAGGGGGTCACCGGGGGTATCGCGACTAGCTGGAGAGCAGGGGTTGCATTGCGGTGGCTGTCGTCGGTGCTGGAGCAGGGCGACGCTGCGGTCGGTTGAGGGCAGCGTGACACAGGGAGAAGAGCACTGGCGGCTGCTGGCATTGTGTCGTGGAGGCGCGACAGGCTAGCGATGGGTGCATGTTGCAGGCGGATGGGGGAGGCCGGAGAGCTGCAGACTGGCGCGCTGCTGCGCATCGATGGAGGGACAAAACAACACAGGGACAAGGAGAGATCGGGAGGAGGCTGAGAGGGAGGTGAGGCTGAAGGTAGGGCGATGCGACGAGGAGGGCGGCACGGTGGTCATGCTATCATCTACGACGCGACGGGGGAGCACCGGGGAGATGGATAGAGGAAGAGGATGATAAGAGGGAGAGAGGGTGAGAGGGTGAACAATGGCGACTGATTAGGTGTTATTAGGGTTAAACAAAGGATTAGGGTTAGGCTGATATATACGGGTAATGGGTTTGTAGGGGTTTAGGGTTGTGAATGGGTTTCGGGTTTAAAGGGTAGTGGATCCAATAGGGATTAATTAAATAGAATATATAAAATATGCTTATATATACATACATTAAATCATGAACAATCAAAACTAATAGTAACAATAATACTAATAAAATAACAATAGAAATAATAATGCTAATAAAACTAATAGTAACAATAACACTAATAAAATAACAATAGAAATAATAATGCTAATAACAATAATAATAACAAAATTGGATTTTCAATGGATAATCAAAGATAACAATAGTAAAAATTAAAACTAATAATCATATTAGTAACACCAACAATAATAATAATAGCAATGACAATAATAATAATAGTAAAAATAAAAATAATATGAATACCAAAATAAGATTTGAGTTCAGCAGATTCATAAAAATCCAAATAGTAATAACATAATAGATTTGGACTAAAATATAAATAGTTGATCATTTGAAAACGGTAAATAAGGTTGAAATACTCCATTATTCGAAAATAAATATAATTGACCAAGAAAATATTTTAAATGTAAAGTTCAAGACGAATTTAAAAAATACTGAATTTATAAATTTTAAATACGAAAAATACATATAAAATACATATTTACGGAAATAGGGGTTACAGCTATAGTCCACAGTTTTCGGCCACTGTCATGAGAAATTTTATTTCCCTCATTTTCTGGGTACAATACACTGTTTTTGATCACTGTCATGAGATTTCGTATTTTACTGTTTTGGCCTCATTTTGTGGGTTATATAGTCAACAGTTTTCGGCCGTTCTCGTGAAATTTATTATTTGACTGTTTTAGCCTCGTTTTGGCCTGTAGTCCACAGTTTTCGGCCACTTTCGTGAGATTTTTTATTTCCCTCATCTTGTGGGCTATAGTACACTGTTTTCGATCACTTTCACGATATTTCGTATTTTACTGTTTTGGCCTCATTATGTGGGTTATATTCTACTGTTTACGGCCGTTTTCGTGAAATTTTGTATTCGGCTGTTTTAGCCTCATTTGTGGGCTATTGTCCACAGTTTTCGACCACATGCATGAGATATTTTATTTTCCTCATTTTGTGAGTTATAGTACACTGTTTTCGATCACTTTCATGAGATTTCGTATTTTACTGTTTCGGCCTCATTTTGTGGGTTATAGTCCACTGTTTCCGGCCATTTTCGTGAATTTTTGTATTTGATGGTTTTAGCCTCTTTTGTGGCCTATAGTCCACAGTTTTCGGCCACTTTCGTGAGACTTTTTATTTCCCTCATTTTATGGGCTATAATACACTGTTTTCGATCACTTTCATGAGATTTCGTATTTTACTGTTTCGGCCTCATTTTGTGGGTTATAGTCCACTGTTTCCGGCCATTTTCGTGATTTTTTGTATTTGATGGTTTTAGCCTCTTTTGTGGCCTATAGTCCACAGTTTTCGGCCACTTTCGTGAGATTTTTTATTTCTCATTTTGTGGGCTATAGTATACTGTTTTCGATCACTTTCATGAGATTTCGTATTTCACTGTTTCAGCCTCATTTTGTATGATACAGTCCACTATTTCTGACTGTTTTCGTAAAATTTTGTATTTGATTGTTTTAGCCTCATTTGTGGGCTATAGTCGACAGTTTTCTGCCACATTCGTTAGATTTTTGATTTCCCTCATTTTGTGGGCTATAGTACAATATTTTCGATCACTCTCATGAGATTTTGAATTTTACTGTTTTGGCCTAATTTTGTGGGTTGTAGTCCACAGTTTCTGGCCATTTTCGTGAAATTTTGTATTTGACTGTTTTAGCCTCATTTGTCGGCTATAGTCCACAGTTTTCGGCCACTGTCGTGAGAATTTTTATTTTCCTCATTTTCTGGGTAAAAAACACTGTGTTCGATCACTGTCATGAGATTTCGTATTTTACTATTTTGGCCTCATTTTTTGAGTTATAGTCAACAATTTCCGGCCGTTTTCGTGAAATTAATTATTTGACTGTTTCAGCCTCATTTGTGGCCTGTAGTCCACAGTTTTCGACCACATTCGTGAGATTTTTTCTTTCCCTCGTTTTGTGGCCTATAGTACTCTGTTTTCGATCACTCTCATAAGATTTCGTATTTTACTGTTTTGCCCTCATTTTGTGGGTTATAGTCCCCAGTTTCCGGCTGTTTTTGCGAAATTTTGTATCTAACTGTTTTAGCGTCATTTGTGGCCTATAGTCCACAATTTTTGGCCACTTTAATGAGATTTTTTATTTCCCTCATTTTGTGAGTTAGAGTACACTGTTTTCGATCACTTTCATGAGATTTCGTATTTTACTGTTTTGGCCTCATTTTGTGGGTTATAGTCCACTGTTTCCGGCCATTTTCATGAATTTTTGTATTTGATGGTTTTAGCCTCTTTTGTGGCCTATAGTCCACAGTTTTCGGCCACTTTTGTGAGATTTTTTAGTTCCCTCATTTTGTGGGCTATAGTACACTGTTTTCGATCACTGTCATGAGATTTCGTATTTTACTGTTTCGGCCTCATTTTTGGGGCTATGGTTCCTAGTTTTTGGCTGTTTTCGTGAATTTTTGTATTTGATTGTTTCATCATCTTTTGTGGCCTACAGTCCACAGTTTTCGGCCACTTTCGTGAGATTTCGTATTTCACTGTTTCGGCCTCATTTAGTGGGATATAGTCCACTATTTCCGGCCGTTTTCGTGAAATTTTATATTTGACTGTTTTAGCCTCATTGTGGGTTATATAGTCCACAGTTTTCGCCCGCATTCGTTAGATTTTTTATTTCCCTCATTTTGTGGGCTATTGTACACTGTTTTCAATCACTCTCATGAGATTTCATATTTTACTGTTTTGTCCTAATTTTGTGGGTTGTGTAGTCCACAGTTTATGGCCATTTTTGTCAAATTTTGTGTTTGACTATTTTAGCCTCATTTGTCGACTATAGTTCATAGTTTTCAGCCAATGTCGTGAGAATTTTTATTTCCCTCAATTTCTAGGTACAATACATTCTTTTCGATCACTGTCATGAGATTCCGTATTTTACTGTTTTGGCTTCATTTTGTGGTTAAAGTCAAAAATTTCTGGCCATTTTCGTGAAGTTTATTATTTGACAGTTTTAGCCTCATTTGTGGTCTGTAGTCCACAGTTCTCGGTCACTTTCGTGATATTTTATATTTCCATCATATTGTGGGCTATAGTATGCTGTTTTCAATCACTTTCATGAGATTTCATATTTTACTGTTTTGGCATCATTTTGTGGGTTTTGGTCCAAAGTTTACGGTTGTTTTCATGAATTTTTGTGTTTGATTGTTTTAGCCTCTTTTTGTGGCCTATAGTCCACAGTTTTCGGCCACTTTCGTGAGATTTTTTGTTTCCCTCATTTTCTGGGCTATAGTACGTTGTTTTCGATCTCTTCCATGAGATTTCATATTTCATTGTTTCGGCCTTATTTTGTGGGATATAGTCCACTATTTCCGGCCATTTTCATGAAATGTTGTGTTTGACTGTTTTAGCTTCATTTGTGGGTTATAGTCCACAGTTTTCGACCGCATTCGTTAAATTTTTGATTTCTCTCATTTTGTGGGTTGTACACTATTTTCGATCACTATCATGAGATTTCGAATTTTACTATTTTGGCCTAATTTTGTGGGTTGTAGTCCACAGTTTCTAGCCATTTTCATAAAATTTTGTATTTGACTGTTTTAGCCTCATTTGTCGGCTATAGTCCACAGTTTTCGGCCACTTTCGTGAGAATTTATATTTCTCTCACTTTTTGGGTAAAAAACACTATGTTCGATCACTGTCATGAGATTTCGTATTTTACTGTTTTGGCCTCATTTTGTGAGTTAAAGTCAACAGTTTCCGGCCATTTTCATGAAGTTTACTATTTGACTGTTTTAGCCTCATTTGTGGCCTGTAGTCTACAGTTTTCGGCCACTTTCGTGAGATTTTTTATATCCCTCATTTTGTGGGCTATATTGTACACTGTTTTCGATTACTTTCATGATATTTCGTATTTAATTGTTTAGGCCTTATTATGTGGGTTATAGTCCACTGTTTCCGGCAGTTTTCTTGAAATTTTGTATTCGACTGTTTTAGTCTCATTTGTGGGCTGTAGTCCACTGTTTTCGATCACTTTCATGATATTTCGTATTTTATTGTTTTGGCCTCATTATATGGGTTATATTCTACTGTTTCCGGCCGTTTTCGTGAAATTTTGTATTCGACTGTTTTAGCCTCATTTGTGGGCTACAGTCCACAGTTTTCGACCACATTCGTAAGAATTTTTTATTCCCTCATTTTGTGGGCTATAATATGCTATTTTCGATCAGTCTCATGAGATTTCATATTTTACTGTTCTGGCCTTATTTTATGGGTTATAGTCCTCAGTTTCCGTCCGTTTTTGCGAAATTTTGTATTTGACTGTATTAGCGTTATTTGTGGCCTATAGTCCATAATTTTCGGTCACTTTCGTGAGATTTTTTATTTCCCTCATTTTGTGGGCATATAATAATAATAATAATAATAATAATAATAATAATAATAATAATAATAATAATAATGCTAATATGAGATGGTGAGATGAAAACATTTTTTTGAGAGATGAGCAATTTGAGTCATCTGAATATCGATCACACCGTTCATATCGCTCTACATGTCATCTAGATTATAGATGTGTATAAAATTTCAAGTGATTTGGAAACCTCTAAACTATGCATCAAAACATTCAACACGTCATGAAGATGGTACGACATACATATATATGCATTTATTTATTTGAATATCTTGATGCGTACGTTACAGGTCTCTGAGTTGCTTGAAATTTTGCACACGTCATCTTGATGACATATAGAGTGATGTGAACATTGTGAACGAGATTCGGATGACTCAAATTGCTTTTCTCTCTCTCTAAAAAATTTTTAAAAAAAATAATAATCTCACCATCTCATAATAATAGCGTGACCCTTACTATGTATACATTACATGTAACAAAAAACTCATCCTACTGTTTTTGAACAACTCCTCCAAAATTGCAGTGGAGAAGACGATCGAGCGTGACATGTGAACCATACAAATGATGGGTGAGAGAGACTTGTGTCAGCTGTCGAACAGAACAGTCATGCTCCCTCCTCTCCTCTCATGTAGTACGTACTTAGAGTAACTACGTACTGTACATGAGAAAAAACCAAAAATGTCTGGTGTAGTGAACTTGTATGTTTCATCAACCGCGGCGGACCACAACACTGCTTTACTCCAGACAATCCACACTTTTGCAAAGAGAAATGTATATATTCACTTTAATTTAAGAGCTCCACTAGGCCGCGGCGGCGGCAGCGGTGGCGGCAGCTTAACCCCACCTCTTCCACAATGTTATTCATTGGCGGAGCCAGTACCGAATTTGCATTATTAGAGCATCCATAGTCGTTTGCTATTTATTCATTTTATGCATATTTTAGCAAACAAAGCGATGCAGTTGTTTACTATTTATGCATATTTTGATGATTTCGCAACAATAGATTGTTATATATGAGAACGGAAATGAGAAAATGCATAATATACAGGACGAATCTTGAGCCCACTAAAAAAATTAATTTTTTATTTGGTCGGACGGAACTCGAAAGTCCGTCGCTCAATATTAAATAATATTTCGTATAGAAAATGACCCAAAAAATTTGCCCCCATCCGTCCGTCTTTCCCGAGCCTTTGGGACCCTTGGGTATTTTTTTTTAAAAAATAATTGCAATTTTAATTTTTTTTTGCATGAATTTGGACCTGGGCCTTTGGGATGCAATTTTAATTATTATTTTTTTCTCTGATCCATCTTATGAAAAAATATATTAAAAAAATCATTTTATTAATTTTAAATCTGACTGATAATGCATTTCGCCGTCGGACGGATCTCCAAAATCCGTCTTATATTTTTATATTTTAAATTGCTATAATATAGCATTCGACGACTGCAGCAAACACTTAAATGCTATTTTTAAAAGGGTAATGCTACACCTACTACCAAATCTACTACCTTTATCTTTACTACTTTAGGTGGCACACTTTTATTGAATGTTTCTACCACTTACTCTGCCATAACCTCTAATAATAGTGTGCCACCTAAGATAGTAAATTTGATAGTAGGTGTAGCATTACCCTTTGTAAAATATGCATATTTTTGCTTTTTAGCTTTGACGACTATGGATGCTCTTAGGATCTATACTCTGCTCTGGAAGGAAGATAAACCAATCACCCAAGGCCATAGCATTGGTATAAATACCCGAAATCCGGACCCGACCCGGACCCGGTATTGGACCGGAATCGATCCGACCTATTCGGGTCGGGTCCGGGTCCTAAAATGGGAGCCTTTTGTACTTTCGGGTCCGAGTTCGGGTCCGGGTCCGCTCAAAAGAGACCCGACCCGGACCCGTTAAAAAAAATCTAAAAAAACAACATAAAAATAAATATTCTATCCTCATCCCTCCCCTCATTCCTCCTCAATTCTAAATCTTCCTTTTCCAAACTCAAAACGTATGCCTTTTTCTTCTCTCATCTATTCTAAATCCTTCACTCGCCGCCTCCGCTCGCCGCTCACACTCCCGCTCATACCCGAACGGGTAGGAATATTTTAATAAGACCCGGGCACGGAACCGGACCCGGTCCTCACGGGTCCGTGTCCGGATCCAATTTTTGGACCCGTAGGCGACTGGATCCTGGCTCGGGTAGTGAAGGACCCGACCCGACCCGACCCGATAACAATGCTACAAGGCCAACACCTAATTAGTAGTTGTAGACAAAAAAAACTGAAAACTACGTACTCTAAAATCCTTTAATTAGCTTGCATATTCTTTCCAGGCTGTGCTTCGCCCCACGGCCACCTCCATCCGCGCCGCCGGCCGGATCCAAAGAAGAAAAAAAAAAAGGTCGCGTTCGGTTCCCGTGGGAAAATATCGAGCAATTTCGGTCCAGTCTCAGGCTCTCAGCAGCCGCCCTCGAAGACATTTCGTCGTTGCTTGCATAATAATAATAATATTCCAATAAAATACAAATACAAATAAAGAAAGTGGTCAAGTTGTTTGTGTGATGCAAGATTTATTAGAGTGGATAGACACATCGAGCCGAGGAGGCGAGGAGGGCAAACGAACGAAGAGAGGAGAGAGAGATGGTGATGGTGAATCGGAGAGTGGATCAGATGCTCCGATCGAGTTGGTTCATCTTCCTCCTCTCCTCCGCCCTTCTCCTCGGATCCGTCGCTTTCCTCTTCTCTTGGATCGCCTTCTCCCCTTTCCAGAAACCACCACTCACTTCGCCGTCAGGCTGCCGACCTGACGGCGAGGGCTCCTGGTCCGTCGGGATTTTCTACGGCGATTCTCCGCTTAACCTCAAGCCAATCGAGCACGTTAGTTTTTTTTCTGTTAATTGTATTTTTAGTTGTTGAGTTTTTGTTAAGATGTTGGATATTTGAGCAGTGGAACGAGTGGCGGAATGAGAGCGCGGCGTGGCCGGTGGCAAATCCGGTTGTCTCCTGTGCGTCGGTGACCAACGCCGGGTTTCCCAGCAATTTCGTCGCGGATCCCTTTCTTTTTATCAAGGTTCGTTTCATCTTTGCGGTTTTTTTTTATTGGGTTAGTACAAGTATTAGGGTTCTGTGAATCTAGGACTGTTTTAATTTTAGAGAATCATGTGAAGCTAGTTGCGGAGGAGACCTTGTGTTTTATGTATTTATAGTATGGATTAAGCACTTCGATATTGTTCTTCTTTACTATAGTAGTCTAAGCGGCAACACACTTGCCTTGGGCATGTTTGGAAACAAAACCCTACGGGTTTTCGATTATGGAGCTTATGGAGGAGGTTGTGACGATGAAACTTTTATTGTGATTGCAACGGTTCCGTGCTTTTAGGGCTCCGTCATGCGATATCTTGGAATCAAGCGAAGTAATAGTTAATATGAGTTCCCCAGATGTAAAGATATATGAGATGTCGCAACAATATGAGATATCAAATCTGATATGTGACTATATGACGGGATATCCACTTCTTGGATTGACTTACTTAGAGGTGATATATGACGGGCTATATCCAACAGATGAGAATAAATAAAAGCAGCACCAATTTTGCGGAGAAGCACGTTAAAAGTTAGTGCTAGAGAAGAAAATAGTTAGGGCTCGCTCACACCAATCTTTTTAGGTTTTTGGCCCAAGTTATGATCAGAGCTAACTTTGAAGGTTATCACAATATTCGACAATTATGGAACCAAAAAAAGAAACCATATTCCTATCACAAAAAGGAAGTGGAGGACACAATTACCCAATCACAATGAGGATTCCAATACAACTTTCACCTGGAAATCCCCTCAATGTTCATAACTTCTTACCCATACTCAAAACAATGAATGTCATGCATCTATCCATAGTTTTTTCAGTCATATCTTCGAGATACTATTACTTCTGTGGCAAGAAATCCTTCTTTAATTGCTTGCGTTTTTAACTACATCCATTCTAGATCATTAAGAGTTTTACATGAGTGTGGAGTGTTCTGGATTTCTTTGTTCTGGATAGCAAGAGGAGGCCAAAAAATGTTCTGTTGCGCCACTTCCAACTGCCCAATATAGGGCAGACGGGAGTTGTATGCAGAAATAAATTTTCCATACTTCCTCACCTTGTGTAGTTCATATAATCTAAATTGTATCGTTTGGAGTTCTTAAATTTGATTTTGAAGTCTCCTTTAGGAGTGTGGAGTCATCTATGTTTAACAGCAACAGCCTACCCCCCAAGCCTTTTCTTTAAGTGGTTTGTTGTGGAGCTTGAACCAGCTCAAGTTTGCTCTAGGAATTGATTGGCCAAGATTTATCTTAAGGTTGGCTGTACAAGCATCTAATCCTCATCCAAGCCTCTTTTCCATTACATAGAAATTGGTAATGGAGAAGGGTTATGTTTGGGATGACAGAGATTTCCAAATTGGCTGTCAGCCTGGTTAAAGTTCGTTAAGTCAGCCTGGTTCATTAAGTAACCGAAAGCCTTTTCATAGAAAATGCCGGTCGTGTGGGGGAGGACCTGGATGTGCATCTTCATTATTGATCATATAGATTGATGATCATCCAGTCAAGGTGAACACTATGTTGTTAGTTGTGGTAGATTAGAAAAGTTTTGCACGGAAAAGTAAGATGATGAATGGCACAGAAGTCAATTCAGTTATCAGTTATGATGACAACTTTGTCACAAGTAACAAAGTGCCAAATGAATAATTTCACCAGAATGCCATGTTGACTGAAATATGTCTTAACGTGATTTTAGGTCCCTCAACTGGTTTGATACTTAGGGTGTGTTTGGCTACTAGTAAACTACAGAAATCTCTTTCAACAATGAAACCAATGTTTGAAAAGGTTCAAGAACCTTTATTTTTGGGTGCTATATTTTTTATGGAGCTATACTAATTTGCATGAGGAAACCCATCAAAGTACAAATTAAATAGTAGTTTTGACTTTCATGAAGTTCTGTCCATGAGAAAAATGCGAAACTTATCTCATGCACCATGGGTGTACATATGGGACCCCGTTTATTTTTTAGACCGATTGGAACCAAGATTAAAACTCAATTGTCATGAAGTTATGCAAAGACACTAAACTCTCTTCGTGAAGTTTGATAGTTTTACATTAGGTTTCATTCAGCCAGTCACACTCTCAATGAAGGAAGGGTAAAAACCTTTATGCTAGAGAAAAATAAGAGCTAAAAGATTACATATTTAAGTGGTTAAAGAGCATAAATGAACGTATGGAGCTTGTACGTGCATGGAAACCAAGGTCTCTAATATTAAGAGGTTAAGGTGCTCCTGGTTCTAACAACCCTTAGGTGTTACGAGATTTGATCAGTTTAAATTATAGCATTCTTTTATTTGGTGATAAATATATCTGCTGCGAGATGATTGTCAAAGCGCAGTGAAATTGCTTGTCAGGTACAGGGACTATATCATATATGTGTTGTCAAAGTTGGATGAGTGAGTAATAAAAGTGAAGCCAATTGATCATCTGACGTTACGTTCCCTACTATGGATGGGCACTAGCAACTGTTGTTTACAGAATCGGGTGTCATTCTCTTAACCCCCTCCTCTTCTCACTTCACCAACTAGAACATCTATTCATACCCTATATTTTTCCTATAATTATAAATGCCAGTTAAGTAGCAGTAGGCGCAACACTTCCTGTTTTCAATGGGCAGATTATTGAAAGAATAAAACTATCGTTTATTTGTATTGCTTTTGATGGTTTACTCTTAGATTCATGGAACCTAGGTACCTAGGAGTGTCATAACCCATAAGTAGTTATTAACTTTGAAGTTTATAACAGTTCTAAAAACTCTTTTGCCCTATAAATGCCTTGTATTTATTTGTAAATGTCTTGATTACTTATTTCAGAATAACAGTAAGTTGTTATGGAAGCTTATAACAAGTTTTGAATATCACACTTTTACTTCAGGCTCTTCAATTTCCTTAAATTGTCTAATTGTCAGGTTCATACATGACCACTTTAGTCCTCTGCCGGCAAGAGCAGAAAATCTTACTAAATACTTGATTTGTCTTAGTTTACATATTTAAGGGGTTGAGGAGCAAATATTTCTTACGGATTGCAATTATTGTATGTAAGTTTGCAAAATGTGATCGTCTTTGTTAATTCTTTTCCTTTCTAAATAAGTCCTTTCTCAATTAGCGATAAGAAAAATGAGGCCTTCCTCTCTCAACATCTTACATTTGTGTATAGGTAGTCTTTTTGCCCCAGAATATCCCAGTCTTGTGATGTTTGTCTTCAGCATGTATGATAAGTGGAGACTGGAGAACGGAGAGATGTGCTGTGTTTGTAGGCTAGAGGGTGATTGTCATAGTTGTTGTATTTGATATGGTTCCACTTAGAAATTGTACTGAGCAGAGGCGGCATTAGTCTTCCTCACTTTGGGGATACTGTAATAATATTCCCATGGTCTATACATCAGATATGTGCATAAATATTTCTTACATGCATTGAACATTTTCTTTTACCATTTTTAGTAATCTAGGAAATTGTTCACCATTATCTAAGTATGGAACATCTTCTCTTCATTATTTTTAAATATCTGAAGGAGAGAACACTTATGTTGCACCTTCAACATGATTTGGCATAATGAACTGAAGGAGGCACAGACAATTCATGTGAAATATATAAAGAAAATGATATATTCTGAATTGTAGCATCTAATTTACTTGTCAACTGTAAATAATAAGAAATTTTCATTGAAAACATAATCATGATAGAGAAAAGAGCCGCATACTTATAGGAGGCGATTCCCTCATATTGAGTAATTGTAATTACTTGGTGGGACACACCAAGGACAATCCGCACCGTTCACTTCGATTATTATGTGATATTATGTATGCCTTGCAAGGTCTTTTTTTCCATGCTTTATATGAACATAAATATATATGCTTTGTATGAAGAAAAACATGTTATTTTCCTTCTTCACTAGAACCTTTTTCTTAGGCTTTTTTTTTCTCATCATTTCCTGACAACCTTTTTGTAGTTATTTTAGTATTCTAATTGATGTATCTTCCGAGACATTCAAAAGGAGAAGGTGAGGAAATTATAAAATATTTCTTTGGATGATTTTTTTTTACTAGTTCTCCATCAAATTTGAAAGTTGCCTGACTGCACAAGTAGAAAATAAAACCTAAAATTTTTATGAGCGCTCAACTAAAAGAAGCTAAAACACCAAGTGACTGAGCTAGTCGGACAGATAGAATTAGTTAACTTGTATAAATCTTTTAAGTATGCTACAGGGATCTTTATAGAGATTTGAAAGCTTAGTGTACATGCTTGCGTATTCGCTGCCTGCCTATACCGGTCATAACATGGGATGCCCTGATATTGAAAATAAATGTGTTTCCTTTAGGGTTTGGACCACTCCGATCTGATTATGTGAAAAAACTTCTTTCCAAAAATGAGTCAAAATTGTCTTACAAGTACTAGTAAGCTTGTAGTAAGTTTAACTTAAATGGAAAATGGATGTGATAAATAGGGATGCCTTACTATACCAATATTCATATCCGCATTCCAAAGACAGATTCGAATACTTAGACGAATATGACTTGGAAAAAAATCATATCCGTATCCTCAAATTTCGGATGCGGATGCGATTCGATATGGTCTACCGGATAATGGATACGAATTCGGATATCAAACAAATTTTGCATTAGGTTTAAGGCTGATGGAGGTCGGTGATGATGTTGACAATGGAGAACTGGAGATGGTGACGGTGAGGATCGGCTTGGGGAGACAGCAAGGATGATGGTGATGGTCAGAGAGGTCGAGAAGTGGGGATTTAGGAATTTCCGAACTACGGAATAATTAGGGATTTGGGGTTGGGGATAATATGTTATATACTTATATTTATATTATTATATTTGTACTAGGTTTGCCCGTTGACACGTGCCTACGGCACGTCTTCGGAACGGTGCACCTGGTTTGATTATATAAAATAGTGGAGATCCAGCAAATTAATTGAAGTAGCAAACATATTATATGAGAAAGCAGTATATCTACTTTTAAGCTCAACCATTGCCTTCTTGATCATTAACTTGAACTTACCTTGAATGCATATATTTTGTTAGAATCACTGCATAGAGTTTTTTTTTTAACTTAATCATCACTTTTAGATTCTTGTAATAGTTATGTAAGGACATTATCATATAGGTTTATAGAGCTTACTCTAATCCCATAACCACTATGAGCATGTGTAAATATAATGGTAACGCAACGGCATGTGTGAAGGTATCTACAATACCAATAATCTAAACATTTGTTTGTCTGAGACTCAGTTTGCAATTGAAATACCTCTTATTATTATTTCAACCAAAATGAAATACATGAAGTTCTCAAACCTCTAATTCAAGCTAATCATTTCTTTTATCTCCACTTTGTCTTACCATTGCACATTTTAAAAAAAAAATCAAAATGGATAAATAACAAGTTTACTTTAGTTGTCTTTCTTGAGTTGAGAGTTTGCACTCTTCACTGGTAAACTCCAGTCATCTCAATCCTATATATCCAAACACACTAAAAATTCTTAGATGTTATGTTATCCATGGTTTCTAATAACCAGTGAAGGGAACACTTCACGATAATATTTTCTCTTGTAGTAAAAAAATTAATGTTGCATATTTGACAAGTTATTTTAGGTTGCTAGTCAGCTTACCTATCCTGTTATGGTTTGGAAGCCCAAATTGAGGCCACCAAATAATCCATCTCTCACTTGCGTACACCTTAAATCAAAACAATAAAAAACTCATCAAATAAATCACCAAATTAAAATTTTTTAAACCAAAAAATAAAACAATCATACATCTCTGAACTTAAATCCCACGCAGACACAAAATTCGAGTCAGCAAAAAACTGTGTAAAAAAAATGAAATTAGAGTCGTCGCATCACATATAGAGGCTCTCGATTCGGTGGAGGAGAGTCGCCGATATGGAGTCGCTTGATATTCTCGCTCGATTTGGTAGAGGGAGTCACCAATACGAAATCAGCAGCGAATTAGATATCGGCGACGACCTCTTGATTGGGGTTCGATATTGGATTTGGATTTGGATTTGCTTTGAGATTTTCAAATTTTAAAAATTTTCAAATTTTCAAAATTTTAAATTTTCAAAATTTTAAATTTTTAAATTTGCACATTTTTAAAAAAAATTTATTTTTATTTTCTAAATTTTCAAAATTTTTAAAATTTCGAAAATTTTTTAATTTAAATTTTTTTAAAATTTTAAAAATTATAAATATTTTTTAAAAAAAAAGTTTTTTATAAAATATTTTTATAAGTTTTTGATTTTGTTTGAATTATTTTAAAAGTTTTTAAATTTTTAGATTTTTTGTTTTATTATTATTATTTTTTAAAATTTTTAAAATTTTATTTTCTTAACTTTTTGTATAGAAGAGAGAGAGAGAGAGAGAGAGAGAGAGAAATAATTAAATAAATAAAGAAGTTGTTTTGGGTGGGGCATTTGAATTTCAGTTTTGGGGATACTTTTGGAGGGGGGGATATGTTTTGTGGGGTTATATACGGGCCTTTGATTTTGAGAGAATTGAAGAAGAGCCACTTGATAGCTTTCTTTCTGTTTTATTATATAGATATATTATATTATAAATAAATAAATATAAATAAAATTTTGCTGGTATCCGTATCCGATCCGTTTTTTAAAGGATATCCGTATCTGTGTCCGGATCCGAAATTTCTTGGATTTGGATATCCGAATCCGTATCAGTATCCACCTGGATATGGATTTTTCATATCCGTATCTACAAAAAAAAATTGGATTATGATACGGATCGGATCGGATATATCCTTATCCAAAAGCATCTCTAATCACTAGATCGCTTCATTACAGATAACTTTTTTTAAGTATAGATGCTAACTGCTAAGCAGATATTAGTATATTACAATCATAATGACCCTTTGGGTAACCCGGAGACAATTAATTAGTACTCCTCAGGTTGTACAAAAAGCTAGAGGTGACTCAGGGATCATATTCTTTTGATCTGGTTAACATGAAATATGACTTGGCTCATCTGGGTTGGCTGATTATACTGTAGTCCAAATTTTAAAAATTAGGCAGGGAAACTTCTGTGGTTGTTTATAAACTGATTTCTTATATACAACTGAATATGCTTTGCTTATCCATTTGTTCTTTAGGAAGTGTGATTATTTATTGATTGAAGTCTGATACTGTTCTTTGCTCATTCAGGATGATATATTTTATTTGTTTTTCGAAACAAAGAATTCAGTCACATTGGAAGGGGACATTGGGGTTGCTGTGAGCAAAGATAGTGGTGTAACATGGCAACATCTGGGCATCGCTTTGGATGAAAAGTGGCATCTTTCTTATCCCTTTGTTTTCAACTATCAAGATCAGGTGAGCGTACCTTCTCAACTCTAATTGCTTGTTGTATAGTAGACTTGTAGTTTTCTTCAGCTATTCCCTTTCTGTGTCTAATGTTCAGATGTTACAGATTTATATGATGCCCGAAGGTAACAAGAAGGGCGAACTCCGTCTCTATAGAGCATTGCAGTTTCCCATGAAATGGGAATTGGAAAAAGTCCTCTTAAAGAAACCACTTATTGATTCAGTCATGATTGAGCACAATGGCTACCACTGGCTTTTTGGATCAGATTTCAGCGCATTTGGTGCCAAAAAGAACGGGGAGCTTGAAATATGGCATAGCAGCTCCCCGTTTGGTCCTTGGACCCCACACAAGCAGAACCCTGTTCACAACACAGTTACAAGCTATGGGGCCCGAAATGGAGGAAGGCCCTTCATCTACAAAGGTAATCTCTACCGTCCAGGTCAAGACTGTGGCGAAACTTATGGGCGTCGAGTACGTCTATTCAAAGTAACAATCCTGACTACTGACAAATACGAGGAAGTTGAAATTCCACTTGGAATTGAAGAGGCCAAAAAAGGACGCAATGTTTGGGATGGTGCTCGCTATCATCATCTTGATGCTCAAGAGCTTCCTTCAGGCAAATGGGTGGCTGTGATGGATGGTGATCGAGTTCCTTCAGGTGACTCCTCTACAAGGCTTCTTTTAGGATATTCTTCATTTGGAGCTGCCATTGTATTGGTTATACTAACGGGCGTAATGCTGAGTGCCATCAATTGCTTCCCATACCTAAGCCTGTGTCTGCCGATCTCAAGAAAGCGAACTGACATCATCGAGAGGGAGGGGCAGAGGATCCATTTCTATTACAAGCTGCAATGGCTATTATCCCAATTGAACAGGTTGGCTTCTTCTCTCCAAGGAAGAATAAAGACCAACACGTGCATTGGTCGTGTGGCCTTAGCTTTCATATTTCTGCTAGGAGTTGCATTGATGTGCATTGGGACCCATTATGTGTATGGAGGAAATGGAGCGGAAGAGGCTTATCCCATCAAGAATCACTATTCTCAGTTCACAATGCTGACTATGACGTATGATGCACGTATGTGGAACTTGAAAATGTATGTGAAGCATTACTCTAGATGCTCTTCGGTAAGAGAAATTGTGGTTGTGTGGAACAAGGGGCAACCACCAAGTCTGAGTGAATTTGACTCGACCGTTCCTATTAGAATCAGAGTCGAAGAGAAGAACTCTTTAAACAATAGGTTCAAGCCAGACCCATTGATACAGACACGGTCAGTTCTCGAGCTTGATGATGACATCATGATGACTTGTGATGATGTCGAGCGAGGATTCAAGGTCTGGCGAGATCATCCAGATAGAATCGTGGGGTTCTACCCTCGGCTCGCTGATGGGAAACCCCTCCAATATCGGGATGAGAAGTATGCTCGAGGGCAAAAAGGGTATAACATGATACTAACAGGGGCTGCTTTTGTAGACAAGGGGCTGGCGTTTGGAAGGTATTGGAGCAAAGATGCTGAAGAAGGAAGGAAGTTTGTCGATAAACTTTTCAACTGTGAGGATGTGTTGCTCAATTTCTTGTATGTTAATGCAAGCTCGTCAAATCTCAAGGCTGTGGAGTATGTGAGGCCTTCCTGGGCAATTGATACGTCAAAGTTATCAGGAGTTGCAATAAGTAGGAATACACAGGCACATTATCACGCGAGGAGAGAGTGCCTTGCAAAGTTTACAAAGCTATATGGGAATCTTGCAGCGAATAAATGGGGATTTAATAGCAGGAGAGATGGCTGGGATGTATAGTAGTAGACTTCTCTATTTCTTCTATTTTTGTTTATTTTTTATCTGATATTCCAGAGCTGTAGCCTTTTTTTTTCCTTCTGTAGATGGCTAGAATCATTTGTCATGTATAGATTGTTGCTTGGCCAGTAGAGTGAGGATAAATGTATTTGTAACTGATCTTAGTACTAAATCAATCGATATCATGTATTGCTTAAAGTTTAACCGATCATAGTCCTCTTTCATCGTAAATGATTACATATTTACATTGATTCAGTTTTAAGTCTTCCTCAAGTAAATTTCATATTCAACTATTACTGGGAGAGCATACACAGCTGGAATTTGGTTCAGTTCCAATTTTTCTGGGTTGTTTTGTCTTCTGCTGTCTTGCGCATTTTTATGTTCAAGTTCAAATGATGAACTTGGTTAACAGTGACAATTGGTCGGCTCAGCGATGTATTTACTGTCAGGAAGAGCTGAATTTGTTCCAAAGATATGTACAATAATCTTCAAGATATTTTTTCTAAAAATGAAGATTACATTTACTTCCATTAATCTAAATAAAGGAATATTCAAATCATTCTTCTCTGTAGAAATTGCGTAAATTAACAATATGGTAACCCGATACAATTACTGATATACGACATTACAATGAATGGCAGTTTACAGTAGCTTACAACAAGAGCATAGTGGGGTACTCATGAGATAACCTCCTCTCAAAATTTGTAGTTGGCCTTCAAATAAGTCACCATCTCTTGCTGCAGCAAACTTGGAATGAAAGATGAATGAGCTGGCTTGTTGCATGTAGAACAAGGTAGAACGCGAAGTGCAGTAGAATGTAGATAAATGGGCTTACAATCAAAACATAGAATTAGGCATCCGGTCGCGCCTGGAAAGAATGCATACCAAAGGTTCAAGTTGTGGAGCTTTGCTCCATCTACGAACAATATTGGTAGGCTTACAGCTGGTACTCCCCTCAGCACAATTCAAAGTAGCAATCACTGATCATCATCAGATAGATACCAACCAACTATTTTTAAGACCAAAAAGATGATAACGGGACAATATTGAGAGGTTTGTACCGGTAGCAGTACACAATGGATGCAGCAAGCAGTGGCTCTATCTAACCAGCCTGGTCCGAACATCAACAGCGCCAATACCCCGGTTGCCACACAACCTATCTGAGTGACCAACATATTGTATTTCTGTACCCACAATTAATATATATATATCAATATATGTCCATCTTAATCTTCACCTTATAAGCAACTACAAAGCATTCATGTCATGCTATGGAAACCTTTGTAAATAAAATTTTTGATTCATCAATCTTTGTAGCACTACAAATTATTTCTTTCTTGTCTACTCTGTGCTAACTTCATTTGGTTTTGTTCCTACATTGTCTCCTGTGAAACACTTATGACCACACACTATCACATATCAGGAAATGATTTCTTAATATAGTAACAACTTGGCCTTACTCTTCATTATTCAACTCTTAACTCTTGAATTTAAATGATTTCTTATATAGTAACAACTTGGTCTCACCTTTCATAAGCATGTGCATTATTCAACTCTTGCTCTCAAATTTATTTTATAAAATTAGCCACTCTCCTCTCAAACACCAAATGCATATCATTATCCATGTGCATTAGGAAACCTAATTTACAAGTCAATCGGAGAGGGGACCATGACATTGCAAGAATGCTGTTTTTTTTTTTTTTTCAATAAATATTTTTGTAAATATTATCTTAAATACTTTTATAATTGCAGCATGAACTGGAAGAGGTGTGGGGTTTACTTGGGCAGCTGGAGAATTTGGGGCAGTGAACAATACATGGCATACAACGCCGAGAGGTGCAATTCTGAAGGACAATCCTCGCGGAACCACCATTTGATCCAGCCTCCCTAAGAGAGCCATAGCAGCAAATGCATTACCTGCAATATTCATTCCCCATCTCCGAATTAATTTCATCAATTTATACATTTAGGCATTGTCTTTAATACTCCAGGTGATAACTATTTTGCAGATGTTTCAAAACATGCATCAACAATCAAAATTTTCAGAAAAAAAAGGAAAAAATCACAATATGAACAGCTTCTCGACTTGAGTTAGTACTTCTTAGTACACTAAACCAATTTTACATATTGATATTTGAATATGAACAAGACTGGTTATTCCTAGTCGATAACTATTTCACATATTCAACAACAACTTTTGTTATATTGACAAAACATAGCTTGTCCATATATACAAAACTGGTCAAGTGGATGAACAATTAATTCCCAACGTGATCAGGTTTCATGGTGACGCAAAACGGAAGATAGATAGAATGCTTGTCGTCTTACAAACACATGGTGCTTGAATAAACAAGGGTTTCTTGAATAATCAAGAAGATAAATTGACTGGTTGGGATTAATAATGAAAAGATGAAAATACATAATAACTCCTAACGCCAATAAATAAGCAAACTAAACATGCGAAGAAAGTAAACTAGTATAATCTCAAAAGCAAATACATAACTGAAATAATCTCTAAACTAGGAAAACATAAAAAGATAAATATTCTGTGTCCAAAATATGTAAAGAACACCCGCCAGTAAAGATGCTGAATCTGTCAATTCGGAAGGTTGCAGTCGACAGTCTCAATACGCAGTCGACTTCATGAGGCGCTGCACAAATCAGAGGCCCTCAACTGCATTTTCTGGTGTAGTCGACCCGTATGCTGCTGCTATTGACGCTTCTGCCATTGCTGACGTTGTTGTTGCTGTATAGTTGTGCTCCGCATCATACCTTTCCTCTTTAAAATAACTTGACCTCGAGTTAGCATAGAGGATTGCTCGGGTCATATTACTTGAAAATATCTGCAACATTGAAAGTACTCGATATACTCCAGTTGTCAGGAAGATCTACCACATATGCATGATCATTAATCTTTTTGACAATCTTGAACGGCCCATATTTCTTTTACTTCAACTTATGATGCGTACCAGCTAGCTGGAATTCTCTCATTTCAAAAGAACATCATCACCTCATCTCCAACTTCAAACAACTGTATCCTGTGTGATGCTTATCTGCAGCAACATTGTACCTATCATTGGACGCTTCAAGCCTATCTCTTACCTCAGTCACTGCACCTGCTTCACCGCCATATGCTCCGCCGCAACACTGTACTTTGCAACCTTCTAATAGAATTATGGACTACACTATCGTAGGCAAACTTTGCTTGAGCTAAAGCGCTATCCCTTGCTGTTCCTTTGTCCTAGAGCGAGTACCGTCTGGGAAACGGTTGTCTTAGGTTTTGGGAGGTCAGTGTATTCTAGGTCGTTTTCAGATGTGTGGAGGTATATCAGAATAAATATTGTTCAGAAAGAGAGTAGACTTATGTGGGATATTAGAGTAGGTGCAACTATGTGGGGGTTGTGGCTTGATCGTAATGAATTTTGCTTCCATAAGATTAATCATAGATTGTCATTTTTTATGCATAAAATTTATTCCCTCTCTCGTGATTGGAATGTCATCACACGTGGAAAGAAGAGAATGCGTCTGGGAGACGGAGAGTAGATTGCGGCAACTTCTCAGGATTGGATTATGGCCGGATCTATATTTCTATCATATGTAGTTGCTTTTCTCCGTTATTTTGTGTAATGGTTTTTGTAATATGGAGTTCGATGTACTGTGTTTCGTTAGTCGATCGTTAATGAAGCGATGACATTAGTCATCTTTTATCCCAAAAAAAAATGCGCTATCCCCCACTATTTAGACTTCTCTCCACAAATACTCCGCATCAAGTTGCCCAATATGACGGTAGACCATTTGCTAATGACATGCAGCTTCGCGAGGCCTATCTGGAGGGATCTACTTCAAAGAATAGGGACCGTAGAGGCAGGACCGCAAACAATACTGGATGCATGGGGGGAATGGCAAGATGGGAACATTGGCAGAACCAACTATGATATTTGGGGTCTAGGTGTTGCGGTCATATGTTGGGGTCTTTGGTTAGAACGGAACAATAGAATTTTTAGAATTACACACAGACACAGCATGCATCAACAACTGAGTCTCAAGATTACTGCTAATATAATATTTTGGTCTACAATAGCAGGTGAAGAACAGACTAAGAAGATCAAGGATATATTCACCAGCAATGGTCGGGTAAACAATAGGGGAGAATCACAAGAAAGGGAAGGTACACCAGAGGAGGAATGATCGCCTGCAGTGCTTAGGGAGGAGAAAACACTTCTTTTGATTATGTATTTTGGGAATTGTAGTTTGACGGGGGTATTTTGGTACTTTTGTGTTTCTGTTTGTTTGAATCATGTATGGAGGAGAGACTCCTGATTTTGGATTAAGGGAATGAGTATCATGGCCCGCCTGTGGGATACATGAATATCATTGCCTAAGTTATGTTTGTTTTATTAAAACTTTTTAATAAAACCTGGGGGCTTCGGCCAACCTTTTCAGACCAAAAAAAAAAAAGTTGCACAATATGCAATTCACCACCTTCTTCGTCTGACCATGCATCCATCTGATTGAGGATGTGTTGTGCTAGTATAACTCAAAGTATAACTTAAACTCTGTAAAAAAAATTTAAATAAAAAAGAGACTCTCTAGCTCCTAACTAATACATGTCTTTGCAGTAATCTGGATATATAGTGTGTAAACTCAGCTAATATTTCATGCATTATATTTACTTTTCTTATTATAGACCAATAACAAGACAAATTTTTCTCCACTTTTTACAAGGAATATACTTGCAATAAATAAAGAATATGCATGCTTGCAATACTTAAGAGATATGAGGATTTCCTCACTTAATAATCTTCACAATTGGAAGAAAGCATGCTCTCTAAACTTTTCCCTTTGTCGCATGCATATGCTCCTTTGCACCCTCCTTTCCCTTTTGCCCAACCTTTAATCTTGTGGAGCAATCTTTGCTTCTTCAATCCCCTACTAGGACTCTTCGCTGTAAGATCGACACATATGTCCTCAATATCCGCAACCGAGGATTCTATACTACAATGCCTGACATGTTCATTGTCGGCACGGAGATCCAAGATCACCTTATCTCCCAAATCTTGTGCTGGTTTCTGTCCTAATTCAACTAGATCATTATTGTTACCTTGGTCTCTTTCTTCATCTTGAATTATTAGTACTTCACGTCGTAAGCATGCATTGATCCACCCTATATAAATCAGCTCCTCCATTTCTGCAGACCATTGATTGCAAAGCTGTTGCAAATGTTCAAAGCGTTTCTTGTTCTCTAATATTGTACTGCTTTCTTCCACCAGTATTTCTGTTTGCTGATAGAAAAAAAAATTGCAAAATCAAATTTTATTAAGTCATTGATAAAAGAGCAAATTTAATTTGACCTAATCAGTACTTGATTGTGATTTTAAATTTATTCCTTTGATTTATTTGACATAATTTAATATCCCCCATCATCCAAATTATATAATGTTCGTAATTATCAGTAATTTTGCAAAGTTAAGATAACTGAGGTTTTGAGAGAGATCTCTAAAAAGTGTTCTAAATAGTATCAGTTATTCTAAAACTTAACACGCCAATATTTGTTTTCTGTTTGAGTGCATTATACGATATAAGAGTATATTAATCCTACAGCTCGATTAGCTTGGGAGGTCGTCTGTTTAGGGTTCGGGAGTATAGACAGTCCCACTTCGATCATCGATGCATGGGTAATAGGGAGGAATGGTAGTATTAGAAAAGAGGATAGGGAGACGTGGGATCTGTCAAGTTGTTGCGACGACATGGGGTCCATGGCTAGACCAGAATGAATTGTGTTTTAGTAATATTAATCATAGATTTCCTGTGTTCATGCACAAAATATTCAGTTTGATTCTTGCTTGGGCAGGGCATACAGGGACGAAGAAGAGGCTGCATATGGAGGAGGAGGAGTAGGACTATGAGGGGGTTGGTTGCTTAGCTGACGACTCGTTCAGTTATAGCAATCTATGTATCTGCATCTTATTTCCTATGTTGTTGTTCCGGCTTGTTGATTAGTTGCCTTCACTTTGTTGGTTAATGTATTATAGGTTGTAACTGTTCTACTATATTTCGTTAATTTTTTATTAATGAAGCAATGACGATGTCATCTTTATTTATAAAAAAAACAGTATATTAATCAACAATAATTATAAAGGAGAGGGAATTAAAGTGTATAAATTACAAACCTTTGATGTATTTCTCTCTAACTTGTCCTCTATCACTTTGATCTCTTCGAGCAACTGATCACCTACTTGTTTTATCTCTTTGGTTGCCTGGAGAAATTGCTCGTTGCTCCTCATAATCTCGTCTTTCATCTCAACAAATTTCGGAGCATGTTGTCGTATAAGATTACCGCATTCCCTATCTGCTTTAGATAGCTTCTTCACCTCCCTCTGAAGCAATTTGTTCTCCGAGCTAATCACCTCAACTTGCTCCATGGCCTGTTTAAACTCACCAATCGTATCTTCAAGCCTTCGGTTCTGGGATTCTATTAACTCCAGTTTGAGGCCAAGACACATTATCTGAAGCTTCTGAAATGCTGATTCCTGCTCCTTCATGTTGCAGTAATCATAGAACTGCGATTCGAGCAAATTGGTCCTTTCTTCAAGGGAAGCCACTGAGCACCTCACTCCTTCAATCTCCTCTACAGTGTTGGAACTCCCTTCACTGCATTCATGGATTGGAATTTCTTGCGTGCTCGTGCTCTCCAATGCTCTGTTTAATATTACTGTGAATAAAAAGTGTTGTGACGTGAAGAGAAAGTGTTTTAGATCGATTAATATGACAGAAAAATGCTTTCCTGGGAAGTTAAAAAAGAATTCTTTATTTAGTTGTGGTTTCTTTAAAAGTTAAAGAGAGAAGAGAAAGAGAAAAAAAAATTCCTTTTAGCTCAACACACTTTTACCTAGTTTTACCTAACGCTAAAGTAAAAGTGATCTTCGTACTCTATCTTAAAGCGAGACTTTTATGGGAAATTATGGGATTAGGTTTTGGTATCATGTCGACTCCAAGCTCTATTTATGATCTCTGGGGGGAAATGGAGATCGAGGTACATTAGGAAAGAGTATAGGATGATGTGGGATATAACTGTACTTGCTAGTTTGTGGAGCATGTGGCTAGATAGAAATGATGCTTGCTTCCGTAACATTAATTGTATAGCTAAAGTGTTATTGCATAAAATGATAGTTCTTATTATTACTTGGGCAAGTCAAGCAGGGGCGAGAAAGAAACTACATCTGGAGGGAGCAGAGGAGCTCTAAGGGTAAGGGTGGGTCTCTCCTTCTACTGCTCGCTGGTTGGGTGCAGATTATCAAGAAGGTTTTGACTCGTTTTGACCAGATGTATGGCTTACAACTGGATTTTACCGAGTAGTCAGTATATGTTTAAATGGGGTGCTACTGGTCTTGTACACATCTTTCACTAGGTTGGGTGTTGTGCTGACTTTACGCACTATATATGTTGATTTCTTATTGTACTTTGATGTATTTTGAGTCTTGATGATGTGATCTAGATTGACCTCTATGAGGTCTGTAATATTATGTTTCACTGTGTTTCTTTAAATTCTCACAACAACACAGAACCTATTCGCCGGCGTTATTTTAGACCTTCACCGGCGGTTTTTTACACCGGTGAAACATTCAAACGCCGGTGCAAATGCCGCCGAATCGAGCGTCGAAAAAAGATAGGCGTATTCACCGGCGTTTTTACTGGACGATGGTATATCTTTAAAATACACCGGCGGCCAGACAAATACCGGTATATAGCGATTTCTGGGTGCCGTTCTTTTCCCCAATATACATTCACCGGCGGTCACATACCGCCGGTATATATCTTTTCACCGGCGATTGTACAAACGCCGGAGAATGTGTAATATTTACCGGCGGTCATAGAACGCCGGTGTATGCTTGTTTCTAAGCGCCCTTCTTTCCCTACTTACAAACACCGGCGTGTCGTAAAACACCGCTATAGAGATATTCCCCGGCGTTTTATAAAACGCCAGTGTATCTTAGGAGTGTTGCAACTTACGGGTACACCGACCTGTGTGGAAACGCCTCTCTAACGAAATTTTCAACTAAACAATTAGATACACCAGCGTTCTATGAAACGCCGGTGTATGCCCGTTGGTTTTTCCTGCTCCAATTTTTCATTCGATTTCAATTCACAATTTTATTTTTAAAACCTGTAAACTAATTCACAACTGATTCAACCAATTTCAGGCATATTAATGCGCAAATCACAACCAAACACAAGAATTAATTAAGATAATAAAGTTTCACACATAGTCCATTAATCGTCCAAATTCACCGCTTAATTAACATCATAATTAACAAATACAGTAATTAACATCCCAATATCTCAACAACTACTTAAAACAACAATCCAGAACATAACAACAACAAGAACAACATAACAACAACAACTAGAGTAGGCCGACCACAGATCCATACCCCTCGAGTAGCTTCAGTGCTAATCATCAGAATTTTCTTCATCTGGGTGACCGCTCTATGAAAAAAAAACAATAATTTAGTTCAACAGGAAACCAAATATAAGAAAAATAAGTAAAATAAGAAGGGGCTCATATCAAGTGTAGTTTTAAGGAACTGTCATCGTGGAAGGAAACCAAATATAGAAGCCAGAAATGGAAACAGAGAATGGTAGAGAATGAGGATACACCAGGCTAACATAGCGGCATTTTCCTCATCTCTCTCATCCCTTCTTTCCCTTCAGCACACGCACACAAAGAGACATCAGTAACAACAGCAAGAGCGACAAGAACAACAATAATAATAAATTATTATAAACTGATGTCTCTATATGGGTTTCCAGATCTCCACTCGAGCCCTCTCTTTCTAATCACAGCCCAATTAAGAACATAGACGACAGCCACTAAACAATCCAATCACAGCCCAATCAAAATTTGCCATCCTGGATCTTAAATCTTCAGATGCATGAATTCAGCTTCTTTAACAGTAAAAGAAAATGAAAATGACAATCAAAATCATGCTAAGATGACAATCAGATGCATGAATTCAGTTTCTTTAACAGTAAAAGAAAATGAAAATTTCCAGTATCTAAGCATATATGTTTCTCCATTAATTCACCATCCCAACTAAATCATGATGTTTGTGGCTCCAAAAGAAACCTGCACAAGGTTTGTTCAGCCCAATTCTTGTACAGATTTGGAGAATTTTGGTATACATACAGCATCCTCTAGTTGACAGTTAACACATTTTGGTAAAAAAATCATGCTAAGATGACAATCAGATGCATGAATTCAGTTTCTTTAACAGTAAAAGGAAATGAAAATTTCCAGTATCTAAGCATATATGTTTCTCCATTAATTCTTCATCCCAACTAAATCATGATGTTTGTGGCTCCAAAATAAACCTGCACAGGGCTTGTTCAGCCCAATTCTTGTACAGATTTGGAGGATTTTGGTATACATACAGATCCTCTAGTTGACAGTGAACCCATTTTGGTTAAAAAATCATGCTAAGATGACAATCAGATGCATGAATTCAGTTTCTTTAACAGTAAAAGAAAATGAAAATTTCTAGTATATAAGCATATATGTTTCTCTATTAATTTTTCATCCCAACTAAATCATGATGTTTGTGGCTACAAAAGAAACCTGCACAAGGTTTGTTCTCACCCAATTCTTGTACAGAATTGGAGGATTTTGGTATACATACAGCATCATTAGTTGACAGTTAATCCATTTTGGTAAAAAAATCATGCTAAGATGACAATCAGATGCATGAATTCAGCATCTTTGACAGTAAAAGAAAATGAAAATTTCCAGTATATAAGCATATATGTTTCTCTATTAATTCTTCATCCCAACTAAATCATGATGTTTGTGGCTACAAAAGAAACCTGCACAAGGTTTGTTCTCACCCAATTCTTGTATAGATTTGGAGGATTTTGGTATACATACAGCATCCTTAGTTGACAGTTAACCCATTTTGGGTAAAAAAAACATGCTAAGATGACAATCAGATGCATGAATTCAGTTTCTTTAACAGTAAAAGAAAATGAAAATTTCCAGTATCTAAGCATATATGTTTCTCCATTAATTCATCATCCCAACTAAATCATGATGTTTGTGGCTCCAAAAGAAACCTGCACAAGGTTTGTTCAGCCCAATTCTTGTACAGATTTGGAGGATTTTGGTATACATACAGCATCCTCTAGTTGACAGTTAACACATTTTGGTAAAAAAATCATGCTAAGATGACAATCAGATGCATGAATTCAGTTTCTTTAACATTAAAAGAAAATGAAAATTTTCAGTATCTAAGCTTATATGTTTCTCTATTAATTCTTCATCCCAACTAAATCATGATGTTTGTGGCTACAAAAGAAACATGCACAAGGTTTGTTCTCACCCAATTCTTGTACAGATTTGGAGGATTTTGGTATACATACAACATCCTTAGTTGACAGTTAACCCATTTTGGGTAAAAAAATCATGCTAAGATGACAATCAGATGCATGAATTCAGCTTCTTTCACAGTAAAAGAAAATGAAAATTTCCAGTGTATAAGCATATTTGTTTCTCTATTAATTCTTCATCCCAACTAAATCATGATGTTTGTGGCTACAAAAGAAACCTGCACAAGGTTTGTTCTCACCCAATTCTTGTACAGATTTGGAGGATTTTGGTATACATACAACATCCTTAGTTGACAGTGAACCCATTTTGGTAAAAAAATCATGCTAAGATGACAATCAGATGCATGAATTCAACATCTTTGACAGTAAAAGAAAATGAAAATTTTCAGTATATAAGCAGATCTGTTTCTCTATTAATTCTTCATCCCAACTAAATCATGATGTTTGTGGCTACAAAAGAAACCTGCACAAGGTTTGTTCTCACCCAATTCTTGTACAGATTTGGAGGATTTTGGTATACATACAGCATCCTTAGTTGACAGTTAACCCATTTTGGGTAAAAAAATCATGCTAAGATGACAATCAGATGCATGAATTCAGCTTCTTTCACAGTAAAAGGAAATGAAAATTTCCAGTATATAAGCATATATGTTTCTCTATTAATTCTTCATCCCAACTAAATCATGATGTTTGTGGTTAATGAAGAAACCTGCACAAGGTTTGTTCTCACCCAATTCTTGTACAGATTTGGAGGATTCTGGTATACATACAGCATCCTTAGTTGACAGTCAACCCATTTTGGTAAAAAAATCATGCTAAGATGACAATCAGATACATGAATTCAGCATCTTTGATAGTGAAAGAAAATGAAAATTTCCAGTATATAAGCATATATGTTTCTCTATTAATTCTTCATCCCAACTAAACCATTGAAGTTTGTGGCTACAAAAGAAACCTGCACAAGGTTTGTTCTCAACCAATTCTTGTACAGATTTGGAGGATTTTGGTATACATACAGCATCCTTAGTTGACAGTCAACTCATTTTGGTAAAAAAATCATGCTAAGATGGCAATCAGATGCATGAATTCAGCTTCTTTCACAGTAAAACAAAATGAAAATTTCCAGTGTCTAAGAGCATCTGTAGTCGTGGGCTAAATACCCAAAATTTGAAAAAATATCAAAAAAACGAGCTGCAGTCGTCGTCCAAATACCCAAAATTTGGGTGTACGATGAACAGTTCGTTGCCAAATATAGCAGACGATCTGGCCATAACCAAAATATAGCTAACGAACCATTTTATTTCGTCCGTCAGAATTAACGAAAGATAAAGCTTCGTCTCGTAGGTGAGACGTACGAAAAGAAGGGGAGACAAAGAATTAAACAGCGTTTGGCAAAAAAAAAAAAAAAAATTAAAAGTTGACAGACGGTGTATTATACACCGTCTGGAAACTTTTGGGAAAATGAAGAATCAGACGGACTAAATTTTTTTTTTTTGGATAACCATTGTATAATTACCAATATACCCTTTGCATATAATCCGATCTCTCTTCTCTTTTATTTACAACGGCTCAAGGTTTGCTTGAGACTGGAGTGGAGAATACATATTTCAACTCTAGAGAGGAATCTCGCGATCCAAAACTTCTTCGAAATGCACATTTGGAACAGGCAAGTGAAGCTTATCTAAGTGGCAACAAGGCTTTAGCAAGACAGCTATGTGGAAAAGGGAACTTTTATAATCTAGAGATGCTGCTGATTTTGATGATGATGAAGGCTTTGGTTGGGATGAAGCTTGGGATATACCATCAGGGACAATTGTTTATTCAAATTACACAAAACTCCCTGAAGAACTAGAGCAATGGTTGCAGGCTACAATGGCTAAATTACTTACCGGTCATCTGGAAACTATAGAAGAAATTGATAAGCGGTTTATCGCCATGATCAAGAGTACTCGAACTGATATAGAGAGCAAGAATAGCACAATGTGTAATACCCTGATTTTTCAATTAATGAGAAATTATTTATTTTTGCACGTGTTGTGCACGTGCAATATTTTGTTTGAATTATTTTATCATAATGTGTATAATTATTTAATATATTTTTCTCAAATTATTTTAGTACAAAAGCCTTTCTTTAAAAGCCTTCTTTGATTTAATTAAAAAGCCTTTTCTTAAAAAGCCCAAAAGCATTTTTTATTTTAATTATTTTTTATAAAATTATTTGGCCCAAAAAGAAAGCCCATGAATTAATTAATTTTAATTAAACTTGTCATGTAGAAGACTTTTTAAACAAAATTATTTTTATACAATTTTAGAATGTACAAATTTGGCCTAGTTGCATGCACGTGCACTACACGTACACGTGCAATGCACACTCACTATTTCTTGGCCGGGTAGCATTCTTTGGAGGGAAAATTGAATTTTGGTGTGGAGAACATGGGGGTAGTTTCAAGGAGGTGGGTAGTTTTCCTAACTCCTACTTTGATCTAAGCCTTTCATTTTGCAACCACCAAGATGATCTTAGCCCTCCATTCCCCTCATTTTTTAGTATAAATACCCCCCTTCTCATGGCTAATTTTTCATATGCAAAAGTATAATTTCTAAAGCTATAGTGATATATTGTGAAAGTTATAAAAGATAAGAGAGTGTGTGGTTCTTTTGGTTGCTTGGAGCTTTCGGCCAAGGAGGGTAGCATTCGGCTTGGGAAGCATTCGGCTAGGGCTAGGGAGCTTGGAGTGGTGCACTCTTTTGGCTAGGAGGAGGTGTTCTCATCTACTTGTTGCTTTTGTGTTTCTCTCCATTAAGGTGGGTAAAACATTTCATGTTTCTAATGTAGGATTCATGCTAGTTATATTGTCAACACTATACGTGGAAAATACTAATAAGAGTCCACTCTAATTAAAAAGTTAGTATGTGAATGGTTTAGAATGATATGATTAATTGTGTATGTGAAATGCTAGCATGAAATTAAACTATATGAAGCACTTTCTATGATTATTAGTTTAATTGAATAATGATGCAATGTGATTAGTATGATGTGTGAAAATCTTCATTAATTGCTTGTTAATTGTATGGTTGAAACATGACAATTGATAAAGATATTGACACCATGAAATTTGAATGGAAAAGTATATTGAATGCTTGAGTTATGAGTATGTTAAATTCATGTGTAGAAGTGGCATAAATGAACCAAAGAATTGCTTGTTGTCATCAAATTAGAAATATACCAAACTTAGTAATTGTTGAGTTTCACCTATTCATGTGTTACATGAATTCTTTTGCTAATATGAGTATGGGAAAATCCAAATTTGTATGTGTTGTGAATATAGATTAATAACCAGTAAATTATCATGGAGAATTTGGGAATAAGAGAGATTAGAAGACCAATTGATTTCTTTTCAATGTCGAAAATAAAAGATATGATAGTTTAATAAACAAATTATTAGTTTGGGTGGAAAAATTATGTTTTTAGTACAAAAATTTATTTTATACTTGCTGTTTTGAAGATTAAATAAAGATGATTAAATCTGGAATTTTTCAGTGATTTGTATAAAGGCAATATGAACCAAATTGATTTGAACATCGAGTTGATTTCTAAAAACAGTGCGAATATGAAACTAATAGGTTTTAACCCACACTGTGACAACCTGAGCCAGTGGCTCAGGCGGTCGGTGACTGTGTTCGGTTTCCCTGAGCGGCGTGGTTCGAAACCCGGCCTCACCATCTTTTTATCCTAGCTGTGTATAAGTATATATGGACAGCGAACCGAAAGCACTTATACTTAATTCACCCTCTTCTAATCGCTAGCACAGATTGGCCTATTGGCGGGTGCTCTGGCCTTCTTCTCTACCGTGCTGGGTTCGAATCCTTCCCCTGGCACTTTATAAAACTTTTTTTTTGTGAGTTTGTGATGTCCAAAAAATGAGAGAAAAATATGGTAATTTTCATAACAATACAAGGAATTTTATGGGATTGAGTTGGGTATTATTTGAAGAACATATAATGTAGTTTGTGAACAAATAGTATGATTTAAGCTATGGTTCTAAGACACATGCTTATGGAAATTTTCAGTTTATAAAGATATAATGAAATGGGTTATTAAGAAGTAATTGACACAAAAGAGTTTGTGGTGTGACATGATATTATTAATTTTCACTTGAGGATATTGTGTAAAATATGAAGTATGAGTGTATAATTATAAAGTGCATGAGTGCATTGTATGATTATTGGAATTTAGAAATCATGTTGATGAAATTGTTGGTCATGAATATGAATTTTTATGAGTTATAAGTATTCACTATGGACTTGTGAACAAAGAGTAATCATGAATAAGAAAGAATATGAAATTGTGACATGAAAGTGGTTATGACTTAAAGATTGTGAAATGAAATTTGAAATAGAGTAGCTAAGTCTCCCCGGCATTGAGAAATGAGAATTGAATTGAAAATAGACCAAGATTGGTCATGTTGAAATGAATGAATAAGTCCGGATGATGGAGAGGCTAACTCTAGTGATTATTTTGTTCATGATTTTTTTAAATAAAACTAAGGACTAGTACATAGTGGAGATGTGATGAAAGTAGAAGAAAAATATGAGTATGAGGGCCAACGGATAGCGGTGTGAGAGCGATTCACAGGTTGCCTGCTTGATGCGTCAAGACAGTGCGTGGGCGCTACTCCGGAATTATCGTCCCGGTGGCGACGCTCGTGGGATGTTCGAGTGGCTATGGGTGGTGCCATTGTTCCATGGCGGAGGCTGAATTGTCCATAGGTTGCCTGCTCGATGCGTCGTGACAGTGCGTGGGATTCCCCTCCAGGCTGCCTGGACATGGGCTCATAGATCATAGGACATCTAAGACACTACCGTAGTTACAGTAGTAGTTTAAGACATAGCGGGGGATTGAACCCTATCAAGATGAAGAACGAATAAGGGCTTGCCCTCGGACCTATGTAGTATGGGATGCATAGAATCCGAACAAGTGTGCATTAGTGTCATATAATTAACTGCATTAAGGACTAAGTGCACAATCACCACACGACATCAATAGGGTAGTCCCTTTAGTTTGAAATGTGACAAGTTTGTGTTTGCTAAATATGAAATGTTAAGTTATACTATTTTCGGCAAGCGAGGACGGCCGTGTATAATGATCGTCGGTTGAATAAACTGACGTACCCACAGTCTAACATGCAGGTAAATGTCATGCTAAAGATTAAAGAGGATTTGGATGCTTAAAGATTTTATCAAGCTGTTGTACTTGTACTCAATTGTTGTATTTTACTTCCGCTGTGCAAAAGAAAGTTGTAATTATGATGTAAACTCTGATGTATGATGAAAAGTTTTTATTTCCCTGTAAAAGTGTACTAAGAAAGTGAAAAGATCCTGTAGAACATGTCGAATTCAGTGTATTTGGGATTCGGGGCGTTACAGAGTGGTATCAGAGCCACGCTTTCTACATTTTCACACTTGTACAAATTTATAGGGAACGACACCCTAGAAGTGGACATTAGAGTGTGTGTTTGAATCGAGAGATTTAAATGTAAGTGACTTACATTTGTGTTGCTCTAAGATTTATGCTTTCTCCTCTCTATTTCTAAGATGGCTGATCACTTCGACCCTGCTGGAGGCGACGACTGGCACATCATTGAGGAAGAGTACCATCCTGGACAGGCAGATTCCGAGGACGAGTACTACCCTGGACAAGCTGATTCTGATGACGAGGAGTACCCTGAATCCCGAGAGATCACCCCACCTCCGGATTCATCTGATGATTCTTCTTCCGACGAAGAGGAAGTACCAGTTCCCAGTGGTCTTGTGGCTTCTCTTCAGAGGCAAGTGGAAACCCTGAAGGAGAGAGTTGGATTGTTGGAGGCTCAGCGGGAGAAGCGGAAGGCTGACTATTCTGTTCTTAGCCATTGGATTTGGGAACTTGAGAAGAAAAAGAACCTAACTGATGTGCTGAAGGATGAGGTTGATGAACTGCGGAAAGAACTTCAAGCAGCGAAGAGGACCCGTAGGAGTTAGAGTGTTGTAGCTTCTGTTTCTTTCCGTTCTGATGTCAAAAATGTTTTTAAATTCGAATGTATAAACTTTTGGAATTCAATGAAATGGAAGTTGGTTTAAATTCTTGTTTTATACTTCGAATTTGACGGATCTTTTGCATCAGAATATGTCGAGAAGAGGAGCAAGGAATGGGGAAGGTTTGGATCTGGAGACTGAGCTTGCTAGGGTCTACCAGACGTTGAATGCAGTGGCTCAGAACCAAACTAGGGGGCCGGCAAATCCAGTGCCCGAGGCGATAAAGCTGGTGGAATCGTTCAAGAGAATGAAACCACCCGTATTCGAGGGAAAGTCAGACCCAGATGCGGCTGACAACTGGATACGGCAAGTGGAGACAATCTTCGAGGTGTTGGAGACACCGGAGGGTAGCAAGGTCAAGTTGGCGACTTTGCAGCTGGAGAAGGATGCAGCGGTTTGGTGGCAATCCGTGAAGAGGACCATGGGAGGTCTGTTGTTTGGTTGGGAGGAATTTCTGGAGGAGTTCCGCAGCCATTATTTCCCCTCCGACGTCCAGGAGAAGAAGGCGATGGAGTTCCTGTCGCTTCAGCAAGGCAGCATGTCAGTGAGAGCCTATGAGACCAAGTTCACTCAGCTCTCCAGGTATGCTCCAGAACTGGTGGCGGATGAGGCCAAGAAAGCTCGCAAGTTCGAGCATGGTCTGAGGCCTAGCTTGAGATCTCGTATGATACCTCTTGGTATCAGGAGATTCGATAAGCTGGTCAAGAGGGCGGCAGCGACGGAGGCAGATATGGAGTAGTTCCATGTTGTTCAGAACAGGAGGAACAACTGGCAGCCCGGGAAGAGGCCTGCACATTCGGGGAGTTTCAGGGGGCAACCATCTGCACAGAGGTTCAAACCGACAGGGGCGAACGCTGTTAGTGTAGCTGGAGGACCTGGAAACAATGTGGTGAGACCTTCTGCGGTGACTTGCTTTAACTGTGGGGAAGCGGGACACTACCGATCTCATTGTCCCAAACTTCAGCGCAGTAATAGCGGCGCACCAACGCAGCAGGCTGGGAAGAGGCCGTACCAATCAGGGCGAGTATTTGCCTTGACAGAAGCTGATGCTGAGGAGGCAGATCAGGTCATCTCTGGTACGAGGGCTGGTGTTTAGAGTCTTTGTCATTTCTTTTCCCTTTGTTTAGTAAGGCTGTTATGTAATGATGTATATTATGTAACAGGCGAACTCTATCTTAATGGAATTAAAGCTGTCGTATTGTTTGACACTGGATCCTCTCATACTTTTGTGTCTCCAAAGTTTGCTAAAGTGTTGGGAGTTGAACCAAAGATTTTTCCAGGCAAGATCTTATCAGTAGCTACTCCGTCAGGGGAAACTTTAACCACTGATCGGTATTATGCTGATTGCGAGATTGTGATTGGAGATAGAATCTTTGGCATTGATCTGATCGAGCTGACTATCTTGGGAGTCGATGTTATCATTGGCATTGACTGGATGTCGGTGTACAGTGCAAGCATCGAGTGTAAGGCCAAGACGGTGACAGTGAAGGCTCCAGGTGGACCTGAAGTCGTGTTCCAAGGGAAGCGGAAATGTTCTAAGCTGGTGGCTACTATCCGCAAGGAAGAGACTCCTGTGGAAGTGCAAGGGATTCCTGTGGTTCGGGACTATCCGACCGTGTTCTTGGAAGATTTTCCTGGGTTACCTCCGCATCGTGATGTAGAGTTCAGCATCACTATTCAACCGGGAAGTGCACCCATTTCTAAGGCACCTTATAGGATGGCTCCAGTGGAACAGGATGAGGTGAAACGGCAGATTGAGGAACTGTTGGGAAAAGACTTTATTCAACCTAGTGCGTCACCTTGGGGAGCACCAGTACTTTTGGTAAAGAAGAAGGATGGATCGATGAGAATGTGCATCGATTACCGAGAGCTGAATAAGGTCACTGTTCAGAATAAGTATCCGATTCCTCGAATTGATGACTTGTTCGATCGTCTACAAGGAGCAGCTGTATTCTCCAAAATAGATCTTCGATCAGGTTACCACCAAGTTCGAGTGAAAGCTGAAGATGTGCATAAGACTGCATTTAGAACTCGGCATGGGCATTACGAATTCTTAGTTATGCCATTCGGAGTGACGAATGCACCTGCAATCTTCATGGACTTGATGAACAGAGTTCTGAGGCCGTTTATTGATTCTTTCGTCGTGGTGTTTATCGACGATATTCTCGTGTACTCCAAGTCTGAGGAGGAGCACGCTGAGCATCTGGCAGCAGTTTTGCAGAAGTTGGAAGAGCAGCAGTTGTATGCCAAGTTATCCAAGTGTGATTTCTGGAAATCTGAAGTGGCATTCCTAGGTCACATCCTTTCTAAGGAGGGAGTGGCGACTGATCCTCAGAAGATAGAGGCAGTGAGAGATTGGGCCAGGCCTACTACAGTGAAGGAAGTCAGAAGTTTCCTTGGGATGACTGGGTATTATCGGAGATTCATTCAAGGTTATGCTCAGATAGCTGTACCGCTTACAGGGCTGACCAAGAAGAATGTGAGCTTCAAGTGGACCGAGCAATGTGAGGCGAGCTTTCAGGAGTTGAAAGATAGACTGACTACTGCACCTATTTTGGCTTTGCCTAGAGCTGGTGTCGAGTATGACGTTTATAGCGATGCTTCACATCGGGGGCTTGGTTGTGTCTTAATGCAAGAGGGAAGAGTAATCGCTTATGGGTCTAGGCAACTACGACCACATGAGAAAAATAACCCGACTCATGATCTAGAGTTGGCTGCGATTATTTTTGCTTTGAAGCAATGGAGGCACTACGTGTACGGTGAGAAGTTGAATATGTACACGGATCACAAGAGCTTGAAGTATATATATCAGCAGAGGGATCTCAATCTGAGGCAGCAGAGATGGTTGGAAGTGCTCGAGGATATGCGACCTGAGATCAAGTATCATCCCGGAAAGGCTAATGTTGTTGCTGATGCACTTAGCCGCAAGAGCAGTTTGGCCTGTTTGATTACGACTCAGAGGCATCTGATTGAGGAGCTGGACCGAGCTGGGATTGAGGTTGTCTTGCAAGGATTGGGAGCATCTTTGGCTCAGTTGAGGCTTCAGCCTACCTTGAATGCAAGGATCATTGCAAGTCAGGAGGTTGATGCTGATATTCTGGAGATGAAGGAGCAGGTCAGTGCTGGCAGGTTGCCCGGATTTCAAATCAGGGATGGAGTGCTGTGGTTCGGAGATAGGCTGTGCGTTCCAAATCAGGCGGACCTGAAAGAGAGTATTCTTCAGGAGGCGCATGCTACTCTTTTGTCGGTACATCCTGGGAGTACTAAGATGTACAAAGACATCAAGCAGCATTTCTGGTGGTCAGGTTTGAAGCGGGATGTGGCTGAATTTGTCGCGAAGTGTGAGGTTTGTCAGCAAGTCAAAGCCGAAAATCAGAGACCCGGAGGTCTATTACAGCCGTTACCTATTCCGGAATGGAAGTGGGATAACATCAGTATGGATTTCATCACGGGATTGCCTAAGAGTCCTAAAGGCAATGATGCAATTTGGATTATAGTCGATCGACTTACCAAGTCCGCTCACTTTTTGGCGATGAAACTCACTGCTTCGATGGACAAGTTGGCTGAGATGTATGTTGGTGAGATTGTCCGACTTCATGGCGTTCCTTCGACTATTGTGTCTGATCGAGATGCGCGGTTTACTTCGCATTTCTGGAGGAGTCTTCAGGCAGCTTTGGGTACCAAGACGGATTTCAGCACTGCTTTTCATCCGCAAACCGATGGGCAGACCGAGAGAGTCAATCGTATTCTTGAGGATATGCTTCGGTGTTGTATACTAGACTTTGGAGGCAGTTGGGAAAGGCATTTACCCTTGGTGGAGTTTGCCTACAACAACAGTTTTCAGGCCAGTATTGGGATGGCGCCGTACGAAGCTTTGTATGGCAGGAAGTGCAGGACTCCTGTTTGTTGGTATGAAGTAGGGGAGCGTCAGTTGTTTGGTCCTGAGCTTGTGCAGCTGACTTCTGAGAAGATTGATCTGATCAGGAAAAGGTTAGTGGAAGCTCAGAGCAGGCAGAAAAGCTATGCAGACAACCGGAGAAGGGACCTTGAGTTTGAGGTTGGTGACTTCGTCTTTCTGAAGGTATCACCCAGCAAAGGTGTGGTTCGTTTTGGCAAAGGCGGGAAGTTAGCCCCGAGGTTTATAGGCCCGTATAAGATATTGAAAAGGATCGGGAAAACTGCTTACCGGCTTGAATTACCGGAAGAGTTGTCTCAGGTGCACAATGTCTTTCATGTGTCTATGCTGAGAGGTTATATTCCGGACCCGAGTCATCATTTGCCTGAAGTGCCGGAAGGTTTGCAGTTAGACCTGAATTACATCGAGTCTCCTGTTGAGATTGTTGACCGTAGGGAGAAAGTCTTGAGGAATAAGACGATACCGATGGTCAAGGTAGTCTGGAGAAACCACTTGGTTGAAGAGGCTACTTGGGAGTCTGAGGAGAGGATGTTGAAGGACTATCCTGAGCTTTTTGCTTGATTGTATTTTTGTATCTTTTGTTCGTGTTGTGTGTGTTGTATTTTGTTTTATTTCCTCGCTCTTGATTGTAGTTCCGGGGACGGAACTATTCTAAGGAGGGAGTGCTGTAATACCCTGATTTTTCAATTAATGAGAAATTATTTATTTTTGCACGTGTTGTGCACGTGCAATATTTTGTTTGAATTATTTTATCATAATGTGTATAATTATTTAATATATTTTTCTCAAATTATTTTAGTACAAAAGCCTTTCTTTAAAAGCCTTCTTTGATTTAATTAAAAAGCCTTTTCTTAAAAAGCCCAAAAGCATTTTTTATTTTAATTATTTTTTATAAAATTATTTGGCCCAAAAAGAAAGCCCATGAATTAATTAATTTTAATTAAACTTGTCATGTAGAAGACTTTTTAAACAAAATTATTTTTATACAATTTTAGAATGTACAAATTTGGCCTAGTTGCATGCACGTGCACTACACGTACACGTGCAATGCACACTCACTATTTCTTGGCCGGGTAGCATTCTTTGGAGGGAAAATTGAATTTTGGTGTGGAGAACATGGGGGTAGTTTCAAGGAGGTGGGTAGTTTTCCTAACTCCTACTTTGATCTAAGCCTTTCATTTTGCAACCACCAAGATGATCTTAGCCCTCCATTCCCCTCATTTTTTAGTATAAATACCCCCCTTCTCATGGCTAATTTTTCATATGCAAAAGTATAATTTCTAAAGCTATAGTGATATATTGTGAGAGTTATAAAAGATAAGAGAGTGTGTGGTTCTTTTGGTTGCTTGGAGCTTTCGGCCAAGGAGGGTAGCATTCGGCTTGGGAAGCATTCGGCTAGGGCTAGGGAGCTTGGAGTGGTGCACTCTTTTGGCTAGGAGGAGGTGTTCTCATCTACTTGTTGCTTTTGTGTTTCTCTCCATTAAGGTGGGTAAAACATTTCATGTTTCTAATGTAGGATTCATGCTAGTTATATTGTCAACACTATACGTGGAAAATACTAATAAGAGTCCACTCTAATTAAAAAGTTAGTATGTGAATGGTTTAGAATGATGTGATTAATTGTGTATGTGAAATGCTAGCATGAAATTAAACTATATGAAGCACTTTCTATGATTATTAGTTTAATTGAATAATGATGCAATGTGATTAGTATGATGTGTGAAAATCTTCATTAATTGCTTGTTAATTGTATGGTTGAAACATGACAATTGATAAAGATATTGACACCATGAAATTTGAATGGAAAAGTATATTGAATGCTTGAGTTATGAGTATGTTAAATTCATGTGTAGAAGTGGCATAAATGAACCAAAGAATTGCTTGTTGTCATCAAATTAGAAATATACCAAACTTAGTAATTGTTGAGTTTCACCTATTCATGTGTTACATGAATTCTTTTGCTAATATGAGTATGGGAAAATCCAAATTTGTATGTGTTGTGAATATAGATTAATAACCAGTAAATTATCATGGAGAATTTGGGAATAAGAGAGATTAGAAGACCAATTGATTTCTTTTCAATGTCGAAAATAAAAGATATGATAGTTTAATAAACAAATTATTAGTTTGGGTGGAAAAATTATGTTTTTAGTACAAAAATTTATTTTATACTTGCTGTTTTGAAGATTAAATAAAGATGATTAAATCTGGAATTTTTCAGTGGTTTGTATAAAGGCAATATGAACCAAATTGATTTGAACATCGAGTTGATTTCTAAAAACAGTGCGAATATGAAACTAATAGGTTTTAACCCACACTGTGACAACCTGAGCCAGTGGCTCAGGCGGTCGGTGACTGTGTTCGGTTTCCCTGAGCGGCGTGGTTCGAAACCCGGCCTCACCATCTTTTTATCCTAGCTGTGTATAAGTATATATGGACAGCGAACCGAAAGCACTTATACTTAATTCACCCTCTTCTAATCGCTAGCACAGATTGGCCTATTGGCGGGTGCTCTGGCCTTCTTCTCTACCGTGCTGGGTTCGAATCCTTCCCCTGGCACTTTATAAAAACTTTTTTTTTGTGAGTTTGTGATGTCCAAAAAATGAGAGAAAAATATGGTAATTTTCATAAAAATACAAGGAATTTTATGGGATTGAGTTGGGTATTATTTGAAGAACATATAATGTAGTTTGTGAACAAATAGTATGATTTAAGCTATGGTTCTAAGACACATGCTTATGGAAATTTTCAGTTTATAAAGATATAATGAAATGGGTTATTAAGAAGTAATTGACACAAAAGAGTTTGTGGTGTGACATGATATTATTAATTTTCACTTGAGGATATTGTGTAAAATATGAAGTATGAGTGTATAATTATAAAGTGCATGAGTGCATTGTATGATTATTGGAATTTAGAAATCATGTTGATGAAATTGTTGGTCATGAATATGAATTTTTATGAGTTATAAGTATTCACTATGGACTTGTGAACAAAGAGTAATCATGAATAAGAAAGAATATGAAATTGTGACATGAAAGTGGTTATGACTTAAAGATTGTGAAATAAAATTTGAAATAGAGTAGCTAAGTCTCCCCGACATTGAGAAATGAGAATTGAATTGAAAATAGACCAAGGTTGGTCATGTTGAAATGAATGAATAAGTCCGGATGATGGAGAGGCTAACTCTAGTGATTATTTTGTTCATGATTTTTTTAAATAAAACTAAGGACTAGTACATAGTGGAGATGTGATGAAAGTAGAAGAAAAACATGAGTATGAGGGCCAACGGATAGCGGTGTGAGAGCGATTCACAGGTTGCCTGCTTGATGCGTCAAGACAGTGCGTGGGCGCTACTCCGGAATTATCGTCCCGGTGGCGACGCTCGTGGGATGTTCGAGTGGCTGTGGGTGGTGCCATTGTTCCATGGCAGAGGCTAAATTGTCCATAGGTTGCCTGCTCGATGCGTCGTGACAGTGCGTGGGATTCCCCTCCAGGCTGCCTGGACATGGGCTCATAGATCATAGGACATCTAAGACACTACCGTAGTTACAGTAGTAGTTTAAGACATAGCGGGGGATTGAACCCTATCAAGATGAAGAACGAATAAGGGCTTGCCCTCGGACCTATGTAGTATGGGATGCATAGAATCCGAACAAGTGTGCATTAGTGTCATATAATTAACTGCATTAAGGACTAAGTGCACAATCACAACACGACATCAATAGGGTAGTCCCTTTAGTTTGAAATGTGACAAGTTTGTGTTTGCTAAATATGAAATGTTAAGTTATACTATTTTCGGCAAGCGAGGACGGCCGTGTATAATGATCGTCGGTTGAATAAACTGACGTACCCACAGTCTAACATGCAGGTAAATGTCATGCTAAAGATTAAAGAGGATTTGGATGCTTAAAGATTTTATCAAGCTGTTGTACTTGTACTCAATTGTTGTATTTTACTTCCGCTGTGCAAAAGAAAGTTGTAATTATGATGTAAACTCTGATGTATGATGAAAAGTTTTTATTTCCCTGTAAAAGTGTACTAAGAAAGTGAAAAGATCCTGTAGAACATCTCGAATTCAGTGTATTTGGGATTCGGGGCGTTACACAATGAAAGGGAAGCCCCTATCTTCTTCTTCTTCATCATCTTCTTCCTCTTCATCTTCTTCCTCTTCATCCAAGATCAGCACAATGAAAGGGAAGCCCCTGTCTTCTTCGTCTTCGTCTTTTCAATCCACACCCATTCAATCCACACCAATATACCCTTTGCATATAATTACCAAAAAAAAAAAAAATTAGTCAACGAACAGGGAATAATGAACCGTCCGAGGTGATTGACGGTGTAAAATTTCCCGTCTTTGGATTTTTATTTTTTTTTAAAAAAAATTTAGTCAATGGACGACCTATTATACACCGTCCAATGAGATTGACGGGAGGTTATATCCCATCTTTGGGTTTTTCTTTTTAAAAAAAAAATTTAATACAAAGTCAACGAACGGCCAAGTATAAACCGTCCAAGGAGATTGACGGGACATTATATCCCGTCGTTGTTTTTTTTTTTTAAAAAAAAATTTCGAAGCAGACGAATGATAATCTTTCGTCTTTAAAAGAAAAACAAACGACGAATCGAATATAGCTTTGAACGACTGCAGCAACATTCTTTTTTTCCTATTTCTAAATTGCTATTTACCCAAAATTTGGCATGAACGACTACAGATGCTCTAAGCATATATGTTTCTCTATTAATTCTTCATCCCAACTAAACCATTGATGTTTGTGGCTACAAAAAAAAACCTGCACAAGGTTTTTTCTCACCCAATTCTTGTACAGATTTGGAGGATTTTGGTATACATACAGCATCCTTAGTTGACAGTGAACCCATTTTGGTAAAAAAATCATGCTAAGATGGCAATCAGATGCATAAATTCAGCTTCTTTCACAGTAAAACAAAATGAAAATTTCCAGTATCGAAGCATATATGTTTCTCTATTAATTCTTCATCCCAACTAAACCATTGATGTTTGTGGCTGCAAAAGAAACCTGCACAAGGTTTGTTCTCACCTAATTCTTGTACAGATTTGGAGGATTTTGGTATACATACAGCATCCTCAGTTGACAATGAACCCATTTTGGTAAAAAAATCATGCTAAGATGACATTCAGATGCATGCGATCAGTTTCTTTAACAGTAAAAGGAAATGAAAATTTCCAGTATCTACGCATATATGTTTGTCTATTAATTCTTCATCTCAACTAAACCATTGATGTTTGTGGCTCCAAAATAAACCTGCACAAGATTTGTTCCGCCCTATTCTTGTACAAATTTGGAGGATTTTGGTATACATATAGCATCCTTAGTTGACAGTGAACCCATTTTGGTAAAAAAATCATGCTAAGATGGCATCAGATGCATGAATTCAGTTTCCTTAACAGTAAAAGAAAATGAAAATTTCCAGTATCTAAGCATATATGTTTCTCTATTAATTCTTCATCCCAACTAAACCATTGATGTTTGTGGCTCCAAAATAAACCTGCACAAGGTTTGTTCTGCCCAATTCTTGTACTGATTTGGACGATTTTGGTATACAGCCAGCATCCTTAGTTGACAGTTAACCCATTTTGGTAAAAAAAACATGCTAAGAAGGCAATCAGATGCATGAACTCAGATTCTTTAACAGTAAAAAAAAATGAAAATTTCCAGTATCTAAGCATATATGTTTCTCTATTAATTCTTCATCCCAACTAAACCATTGATGTTTGTGGCTCCAAAAGAAACCTGCACAAGGTTTCTTCAGCCCAATTCTTGTACAGATTTGGAGGATTTGGTATACATACAGCATCCTTAGTTGACAGTGAACCCATTTTGGTAAAAAAATCATGCCAAGATGACAATCAGATGCATGCGATCAGTTTCTTTAACAGTAAAAGAAAATGAAAATTTCCAGTATCTAAGTATATATGTTTCTCTATTAATTCTTCATCCCAACTAAATCATGATGTTTGTGGCTCCAAAATAAACCTGCACAAGGTTTGTTCAGCCCAATTCTTGTATTGATTTGGAGGATTTTGGTATACATACAACATCCTTAGTTGACCGTTAACCCATTTTGGTAAAAAAATCATGCTAAGATGCCAATCAGATGCATGAATTCAACATCTTTGACAGTGAAAATGAAAGAAATCAAGAGAAATTACCGAAGAGAGAGAGGGGGGCGATGAGCGGTGGCGTAGGAGATAGAGAGAGAGCGGGGCGACGAGCGGTGGTTTTCGATCGCAAATTCACCGCGAAATAGAGAGAGGGAGGAGGGAAATCGAATTGGGCTGTCGAAGATGACGAAGGGACGGAAGCGAAGCGCGAGAAATAGAGAGAGGGAGGAGGGAAAACGAAGGCGGCAAAAATTAGGTTTGGGAAATTAGCGAGCGAAATGTTAGGGTTCGCGGGGATTTATCTCAGTTAATTCACCGGCGTTTGAAATTACGAACGCCGGTGAATGTATCTATATATTCCCCGGCGTTTGTTATTAAAACTCCGGTGAATAATACCATTCACCGGCGTTTCTAAATAAAACGCCGGTGAATATCATGATTCCCCGGCGTTTTATAGAGGCCGCCGGTGTATAACCATCCAATCTGACGCCCCATTCCTGGTCACTCCCTACCGCGGCGCGAATGGTAAAACGCCGGGAAATATACGCCGGTAAATCGCACATGTTTTGTAGTGTCTCATTAATAAAACATGTAAGCTGGTGGGTCACTTTTATCTATAAAAAAAATTTTAAAAAAAGTGATTTTCGCGAATGTTGTCTATGTGATATATACCTGTTACCGATTCCTTTTTGTTTCCTTCCTGATCATCGTCATTGTCATCATCATCATCATCTTCGCCTTCTTCTGTTTCATCCTCATCATCATCCTCTGTTTCTTCGTCATCGTCTTCTTCCTCTTCAAATTCATATTGGGACATGGTTTCAGGAGAGTCCATTCTTGATCTAGATTTTCTTACAAGCACAGCGATAACAATACCGGTAATGGAGAGAGCTAAGGGAATGACAATGTTATAAATAAGAGGATTTGTGTCAGCTGGTTTCTCTTTGGAGTACTTGTCCATTGAGAAGGACTGTACGTAGTTCATGTGCTGAAAATATAAAAGAGAGAGTTTGGAAAGAAAGAGAGATTCTGTTGGGCTTAATTTGCATAGACTTTCTGTTATTCTTTTCGGCTCGCTTGGGGTTACACTTGGAATCCAATTCTTTATATTGTGGGTGTTGGTTAAATGTTTGTTGGAAGCAAAGAATAGCAAGAGCAGTTCAGCACCGAGCAATATATGACATCTATGCATACAAGCAATTTAAACATCGCTGGCTTAAATAGGAACAATTCCTAATGAAAGATAGCAATCACCACCCACCGTGTGTTTTATTAATGAAAATTAATAAAATCATAACACATAATACCCTAAGTCCAATAGAAATGCAAATTAATAAGCCAATTACATAAATTTATAAGCAATAAAATGCAAATAATTCTGCTCATTCTACCTAGGAGAACGGTAGTTGTTGTTAAAGTTTTCTTAAAGAACATATTGAGCTTGCAAAGAAATCTAATTGCAATATTTCGACTGCTAAAGCCTATGAGCTTTTTAATAGCTGTGTGATGTCATTTATTGAAAATGACAGACTTACTAGATTCTGGTGGGATAAATGGTGTGGTGGTCATACACTTAGAGATCTGTTCCCTGACTTGTATGCTGGAGCGTCACAACCGCACTGCACGGTGGCCACAGCCTGGAGAAGAAGCTCCTGGAAACCGGCCTTTAAACAGGCAGTTGACTCTGGCTCTCGGCTCAAGTTTATGGAGCTTCAGGCCCATATCGCCAGCTCAGGAATTAAATGCTCACAGGGGCCAGATAGGAAAACCTAAGGACTGGAAAAGAATGGCACTTTCATTGTACGCTCCCTTTATAACCGCATTCATTTCAGGGGATGTCGCCTGAAATGGTCACTTATCTAAAAGGCGAAAACTCCGCTGAAAATAAAAATCTTTTTATGGCTGATTCTAAACGATGCAATTCTGATTAGAGAGAACCTGGCCAAACGTCAACCGAATATTGATTCTATCTATTGGTTCTGCAATGTTGTCTCCGAGACCAGAGACCATCTATTTCTGGAGTGTCCCTGGAGCAAAGCGGTCCTCGTTAAGGTACTCAGCACCCTGTGTACTAACGAGTATCCTAGTATGTATGCAGATCTGTGGATAGGCTCAAATTTTGCTACTGAGAGACGGTCTATGAGAGAATCCTGGTTTATTGCTATCGCTGCTACGACCTGGGTCCTTTGGCTATGTAACACTCCACAAAGTTGAGTAATGATAATTTTGCTCTCATGTATTACGCATGCGTATTTTGTACCGTTACGAGTAATATTCGTAAAATATTTTTATATAAATGTCATACATATCTTATATTCTGATTATTTATATGTTTTCCATTTTTTTCAAAACTCATTTCTATCCTATTTTTAGCTAACTCAAACATTTATTTTAATTCTTGCGTTTTTACGTACATTGCACGTGCTTTCGATACACATGTCAATTACGTATATTTTCCGTTACGTGAAATATCCGTAACATTATTCAATATACATGTTTTGTATTTTGACTACTTTTCGTTCTCTCAAATTAATTTTTAATATTTGGTACGTGCATTGCACGTAAAATTTTATGTGCATTTTATTTCTAAAATTTTTTTAAATGTCATGCACATTTTGCCCTTCTTTTAGGGTTAAGTCTTACTCTGGGTTTGAAAATGACTATTTTGCAGGGCTAGGGTAGGGATTTAGGGTTTTGGGTTTAGGCCCAACTTTAGGGTTAGGGTTTAGGGGTTCAGGGTTTAGGGTTATGTTAGGATTAAGGTTTTAAAAGATGGCAAAATAATTGTTTTTAACCCTTAATTTTAACAATAGTCATAACTCTAGACCTTAGCCCTTAATTTTAAAAGAGGACAAAACAATCATTTTTAAACTCGTGATAAATTTAACATAAGAAGACTGTGAATAGCAAGTTAGTAAGTTATATAGAAATATCAATTTGTGAGTGAGGTATATGGAATTTCCATATTTGTTAGTGACCCGTGTGGAATTGACCCTTTATTTTTTTTTAGTAATACTACATCCACTACCAATTATATTACCATTCTCCTATTGAAGAGTTCACCCACCTACTCTCTCTTCTCACATCTATTGGAGTGTGCCACGTAAGGCAATGAAGAGAACTGTTGTAAAATTGATAGAGAGTGTAGCATTACTCTCACTATCAAAGTTCCACGTAATTGAGTTTTTTTAGGGGTAATGCTACACTTACTATCAAATGTACTATTTTTATCTTTACCATCTTAGTTGGCACAATACTATTGAATATTTTTATCACTTACTCTATAATAACCTCCACTAATTGTGTACTACCTAAGACAGTCAAGAGAAAAGTAGTAAATTTGGTAGTAAGTATATTATTAACTTTTTTTATTTATTTTGATAAACTAATCATTGAATTTTAAATGACTGATGGAGTTGAGTTGAAGGCCCACCTCACTCTTACATTTTCGGGATAAATTAAAAACAAGTGAAGGTCAGTTGTGTGTACTCTATTGGGATTGACTTGCTCTCCTTCGCAATTATTGCTGAAATTCCAAGTCACCTTGGCGTTTGACTTTGACCTTTTTGTTTGGTTGCATTGGTTTGCAGAGTGTAAGAGCATCTATAGTCGTTTGCCAAATATTCTTAAATTGGATATTTGGCAAACGAACGTGCTGCACTCGTTTGTCAAATATTCATTTTATTGATAAATCGCTACAGTCGTGTGCTATAAATGAGAATCGATTTGAGAATTATTCATATTTGAGCGACGGCACTTCGAGTGCCGTCACACACAAAAAAAAAAAATTTGCCGCGTCGGACGGCACTTCATGTGCCGTCCTTTGATTTTTTAAATTTTTTTTTTCAATTAAAAAAATCCCAGCGCAGGCCGAAATCCTCGGACGGCACTTGAAGTGCCGTCCGGAGGGTTTTGTAATCTTTAATTTTTTTTGCAATTTTTGAAAATGTTTTTGCAATTTTTTAATTTTTTTTGCAATTTTTGAAATGTTTTTGTAATTTTGTGTAAATTTTTTGTAATTACTGAAATGTTTTTGTAATTTCCGGAAAAGTGGAAAATGGCAACAAAAATTCAATTACCTCTTGGACGGCACTTCATGTGCCGTCCGTGCTTTCGGTCCTTTTTTTTTTTTTTAGGCGATCGGACGGCACTTCGAGTGCCGTCCCACAAAATTAAGCGTTTTTTTTTCGCTTATTATTTTACGATAGATTGCTAAAAAAAATAGCTTTTAATGAGTGCAGCCAAAGTTCGATTCTTATTTCCATTTATCCATATATCCATTTTTTCACCCACAACGAAATTTTGGGTATTTGATAAATGGATATGAAATAAATGACTTTTGCACTGCAATTGTCGAAAAGCCAAAATTAAATTTTTTTAGCTTTTTAAATTGTCAGAAGAAAGATTATTTTTCGTCATTTGCTAAAGAAAAAAAATTGTACACAAAATTTAATTGGGTGTGTTTAGATGATTGGTTAAAAAAAATTGTACAGTAAGATTAATTTTGGGTGTGTACGTAGTGTTTTCGGTGTGTGTTTAGATGATTCGCTAAAAAAATTAATTGGGAGGGCCGGTAGATTAATTGGGACGGGATATTATTTTCCGTCCGTCAATATGTCCGAAAAAAATTTGTTAGAGACAAATGTATTATTTTCCGTCCAATAGGGTTTAATATCAAAAACTCTCTCCGACGAAAGATAATTTTTCGTTCGTTCAAACAAACGATAAATCATCTTTCGATAGCTATATTTTGGCAATTGATATTTCTTCTCCCAAATATAGTCGACCATTGTTCATTCGAAACCCCAATTTTGAGAACGACTACAGCGCTACTTTTGCCAAATTTTAAAAATTTTAACAAAATAGCCAATGACTACAGATGCTCTAAATAATTGCATCTGCCTAATTATGGTTATCAAAATCATACCTTGTACTTGTAATACATAGATTTATTATTTTTTTATTTATCCGATTTCATGATAAATAACGTTAAGTTTAAAACCAGACAGTTGGATATGTGATTATGTAAATTTTATTCACTTGCAAAAAGAAATATAAATACACACATTACTTAATTGTTTATAAATGACTTAAAGTGACCCCTTTTAGGAAAAACACTTTAAGAGCACCTGTAGTCGTTGAATGTAAAAATATTCATATATGGATAAATAGAAATAGGATTTCCAAGTTTGCTGCACTCGTACAAAGTTATTTTTTAGCAAACTATAATAAAATATTAAGCGACGGCACATGAAGTGCCGTCAGAGTGAAAAAAAATTAAAAAAATAATAAATTTTGGACGGACGGAACTTGAAGTGCCGTCGCTCTAATTTTCAAGAACGGACGGCACATGAAGTGCCGTCTGAGAAAGGGAAAAAAAAAATCAAATGGATATGGACGGACGGCACATGAAGTGCCGTCCAAGAGCTATTGTCCACTTTTGTTGACATTTTCCACTTTTTCCAATATTACAAAAATATTTCATTAATTACAAAAAAAATTCAAAAAATTACAAAAACAATTTAAAAATTGCAAAAAAAATTAAAAATTTGCAAAAACATTTTCACAAATTGCAAAAAAAAATTAACAAATACAAAACCCTCGTCCGAGGATTTGGGGGAGCGCTGGGGCTTTTTTAATTGAAAAAAAATAAAATAAAATGAAAGGACGGCACATGAAGTGCCGTCCGAAGGATTTGGGGAATTTTTTAATCGAAAAAAAATTATAAAAAGTCAACCGACGGCACTTCAAGTGCCGTCCCTCAAATATCGATAAAAGCTATATCGATTCTCATTTATAGCAATCGACTGTAGCGATTTATCGATAAAATGGATATTTGGCAAACGAGTGCAGCACGTTCGTTTGCCAAATATCTATTTTATCTATATTTGGCAAACGACTACAGATGCTCATAATTGACTATATATTATATCGTTCTCAATAAAAAAATAATCTAAAAATTAGAAAGAAAAAAAAATGCATATTTATTTATGAATTCTGATTATATTCACTGCTGAGGGAATGCCATCCTTTTAATTTGCTGCTGGAAAAGAAAACTTATAACGCAAGATATGATCAATTTGGAATCCCTTTCGAACTTTTCGATAAATCTTGTTTTTCTATTTTTCAGTACTAGGTTATAAATCTCTAATTTAATACTATAATGTGAGATTTGGGATTATATAATTTATAGATAAACTGTAATTTATAAACACTCAATCATTCATTTTTAATTAAGAGTTATATTAATCATTCATTTACTTAACTGCTGCTAATTACCATGTTAGTTAACATAATACCTTTAAAGTTTAAAGTTATTTACAACATAATTATTTATAAAATATCACTTATATAAAATAAAATTTGATATAACTAGAAATAATTTATAAAGAGTATATGATAAAGAAAGTGAGAATACATATTCGAGATCAGATTACGACTTAGCATTTGTTTAAATTTTTAATTTATTAAAATATGTATAGCATAAGAAGATTACTAGTGATAGAAAATGGCACATGCAACTGATAGGAAATGGCACATGCATGGTCAACATTGATGAACGCGAAAACTAATTTTGAACAAGTAATACGATTAGGACAAATAAAAGCAGGCACCTCTGTTATACAGCTCACTGCATTTATTAATAGTGTCAAACTGTCAAGATCTATCCAGCATTCTGCAAATGGCACACTTACCCACTTCATTGCAGCTAATTGGACTTCCGGCATTAGGACTGTAAATCAGATCGGACAAAGTCGGATAGCTATATATTCAAATTTAGACCGAAATTCTGTTCAGATGGGCTTATGTTCAATTCGATTCGGGTCGGACAAAATTTTTATACTCCGAACTTAGTTTGGTAAAGTATCGGACCACAATAATATTCGGACGAATTTATGTCTTGTTTGAGCTTGGTTAAGCATCAGACTCTAGAATTTGTTCAAGTTGGGTTCGTAACAGTTCAGACGGTTCACGGTTAGGCCATTTCTCAAGCTGGACTTGGACGGGCGACGAACCGTCCTATTCATTTTACTCCCTCTGCTCATTTTTACCAAATTTGATAATTTGGTAAAAGAATAAATTGCAAAATATTAGATTCTGCGTCGTCATCATTTGCCAAAATTTGAAGGAAAAAAAATTTAATCGGACGGAACATGTTGTTCCATCCAACTTTAATTTTCTTTTTGGCATAATGTTTAAGATGGTTAAATGAGAGATTAGTTATAAAGACTTGCTAAATTAATTATTAGAGAATAGAGATTAAAAGGTGATTAAATTAGAAAATTAGTGATTAAATTAGACATTAAATTAGTGATTAAGATATTAAAAAGATGGATGGTAGCATAGGACGGGACATGTTGTCCCGTCCAAGCAAAAAAAAACATTGAACGGGATAACATGTTGTGTCTGAAGCATTTTTTATTATTTAAAATTTTAATTTCTTTGGGTACATCATGTACCGCTCGATAGAAAGAAAAAAAACATCGTTTAAAAAATTAAAAAATTAGGATGTCCGTCCCCTATATTTTTGCAATTACCAAATCCTTTCTCAGATTTGAGACGTTATTATTCCCAAAATCTTCAAATTTGACAAAATGAGAAAAGACTGCAGAACAATTTTCTTCAAATTATGAGAAAAATGGGAAATTGAGAAACGGATGTGGATGTTCTTATCAGCTTATCTTTTTCGAGAAAATTCATTTATCAGCTCCCTTATTTAACCATGATTTTCAGCTGAGTTTCTTATGAAATACAGTATTTCCCTTCAAACTTCCATGAACCTTAATTGTAATTTATTTTCCAATTTCTTATGAACTATACATAAACCTTATCAAAAAAATCAACAATCAAACCCTATCTATAAATATAATCCATATTTGATGACAAAAAGGCCACCACGCTTGGTATGTGTATATATATGTGGGTAAAAAGTGGGAGGTGGGAGAAACATAAGCTGGTTTTTTATTTTATTTTATTTTATTTTATTTTTGATATTGTTAGAGATCATGAGAGATAATATCAAAAAAAATTGAGGTTAATATCTAGACTATGTATCAAGATTAGAATACCTAGACTACTATCACAAGCCAGTATTTATGGGATAAATACTGGTTTAAGTACTGGGTTCTCAGCCCACTCAACACGCGTTCCGATATCCATACAATTAGTACGTGTAACACACATGTTATCCATAGAATAATATTATACATAATATTATTCATATAGTGAGAATATATCTATATATTCAACAGATATGAGTATTCTCCTACTTCAAAATCCACATGCCAAACAGAACATACATACATTCAATTGCAACAGTGAAGTTATATATATATTTTCCAGTTAAAGACAAATATATCTATATATCAACCTAGCGAGTTCTTAACTGCTCTCATTTTTCTCATTCTGATCTATTTTCTTCTTCTTCTCAGGCGAACTACTGGAACATCCCTCATCATCTACACTGGTACTAGAACTAATAGCCTTAACCTTGTGTAATTCCACTTGATCCCCTTGATCAACCCCAACCTCGGCGCTGTCGTCAGTACTCTCCGCTACAGCGACACGGAACTTGGCGTAAATATCCCCTTTGTAGAAATGCCAGCTTCTCCAAACCAACACCAGCGAAATAAACACCCCAGCCAAAGTACAGCCGGTGATAATAAGGAATGACTGCTTGAAGCACTGCACCCCCATGCACGTCGACTCGGTATTCCCATGGTTCTGCTTTCCGGCTTCTACATCGTACAAATGCCCTGCCACCTTCACATTCAGTATGTAGGACCCAATAGGGCTTGCAACCGACCCGAAATTGTAGAGAGTGGAGTAGTACTTGAGACCAAAAATCTCCGAAATGATGGCATACATAAGCGGCCACTGCGCACCGAAGCAGAAGCCGATGATGACGGAGGCTACATACAGGGAGCCGGACACCCCGTAGGCGATAAGGAGATGGCCGACGCAGGAGAGGAGAAGGACGAGAGTGAGCATGAGTGGACGAGGGAATTTATACTTGTCGAGAAGGATCTCGGACAGGAAGCCAGCCGCCACTCGGCCCATGTAGTTCCATATGCTGATTAGGGAGACGAAAGTGCTGATACTTTTTGCAGGGTAGCCCAGCGACTGCCCGATTTGGCCCATGTTGTCAATCGCAGTTAGCGTTCCTCCAACTCCGCAAATTGATGCAAGAAAGAGCGTAATCATGTCGATGCTTACAAGAGCTTGTAGGATTGAGTAGTCCTCACCTCGATCCGGAGCTCCAAATACTCTCGTCATGCAACTAGTTGCAGACTTTTTACGGTGGCGGTGAGTCTCATCATCAACCTGCTGGATGGTAATCGTCGTCGTCGTCGGAGGAGGAGTAGGCAGTTGTTGGATGGTAATCGTCGTCGGAGTAGTAGTAGTTGTAATTTCGAGCACATCTTGATTCCTCAATCTCCGAATCCGAAGCTCTTCTTTAACTACGACGGCGAGAGGGAGAAACAGGAGGAACATAATGACAGCAGCACTGACGCTGAACTCAGGGTGGGAGAAGGACAACTTATTCTCGACAATAATTACGAGCATCAAATATGCAGCAAGCGCAAGCGAGATATACAAGATGCAGTAGAATGGCTTAGTACTCGCCTTAGCGCTCTGCTTCACGACCTCCAAAATCCTAATGGTGTGAACAAACACAATCGACACCACAGCAGGCAACCACGCAACCAAAAGCACCAAAGACTTGGAGTCATCCCCGTAAAACGCACGGTACAACTGAGTGTAGATTGCACCGCTAAGCCCAACAAAGCCCTTGAGAAGTCCAAGAACAATCCCTCGACTCTCCGGGAAGTTCTTGACCAACGTGACAAGGGCACCGGTGTTGGCGAAGGATTGGGAGTTGGCGCCTACGCAGATGTAGATGCACATCTGCCAGACGGGCGGACGGGCGATATGACCGGTGATGGCGAGGTAGATCATGAGGTAACCGAAGAGATTCATGGCTGCGCCGATGGAGAGGACGAACCAGGGAGGTGAGACCTCGAGGATGAGACCGGAGAGGATGCCGACGTTGGCGCCTAGGTCTTTGAAGAAGCTGAGGGTGTTGAGGGTTTGCTGGTCGTAGTGTAGGGAGGACTTGATGTCTTTGGAGTAGATGCTGAAGATGTAGGTGGCGCCAGCCGCCGACATGATGAGGATGCAGGCGAACACCATGAACCACCGGCCGCGGACAACTTGGACCGCGAACCTGAGTGCTTCCTTGCCTCCATGGCTGCTACTACCGCTGCTTCCAGCAAAAACCATGATATATCTATAAATATAATTCTTTGCTAATTAATTATGAATTATGTGAATTTTTTTTTTTTTTTTTGATAAAAGGATAGAATCCTACAGGATTTCAGCCGACAAAATGTACACAACCTAGAACAAGTCTTATGAATGTGATAAATAGACTTTGGTTGCAGTAGTACTGAGATGAGCTCAAGTATGTATATATATATATATATATATGTATATGAAGAGATTTGTGCAAGTTGGATAGGGAGACTATTCAGTGGAGGCAATGAGAAGAGGGTTGAGGAAATGGGGTGATAAGTCTAGCACGTCGACTGTGAAAGAGATGGAGGGTTGACGAGGAATTAGGATGCTAGTGTGTGGACTATGAATGAGATTAATAACAATAATTATTTGGTTAATGAAAAATAAAGGATGATCTTTAATGCTAAAATGCTATTAAATGGTCGTACCTGCTCTTCTTTGGTTTTCCATTTGGACCACTGCTTAGAGCATGTGTAGTCGTTTTCTATATATGCAAAAATAGAGGAAAAGCATCTGTAGTCGTTTTCTAAATACCCAATTTTTGAGTTTTGGATGTAGAGTATCCCAATTAGAGGTAGTATAGTAAATTGATATATGTGTTTGCCCCCCTACAACGACAATTTTTTCCGAATGGGGGCTAGAAAGAGGATGCGCCTCGAAGATGTGGTGTGGAGTAATTGACATCGGATGGCAACGGGGAACACGCCGGCCGAGAGGAGTACAAGGAATTGAGGATGCTTGTCCAAATCTAGACTGGTCGGTTTGGATTTCTTGTGTAGGGTGGGATCTACGAATTGTAACACTTTTGTAACTAGATGTTTTGAGATCTAGATCGGTGAATCTAGATGGAACTTATGTTGGTTGTAATTTTGGTTTCTTTAAAACTTTTTTATTGAAACAGGTGATCGAGTACGGTCATTTTGTCTTTAAAAAAAACTACAATTTTTTCCATACTGACCCACTTTTTGAAAAATATTGACCAAACTGATTCACTTTCGCAAATATTTACCTAACTGATCCAATTTTGGACACGTCAGCATAAAACGCTATTGGCAATAACAGTATCTGTTATTTTGATCATGTTGTTACCAATAGAAGCACATGTATATATAAAAAAATCATTGCCGCTATTGAGTAAATTTTAACACTCTTATTGTATACTATGTCAAGCAAATATTATAAGGGTAATGCTACACCTACAACTTTTTCTTACAACCTTTCTTTTACAGCCTTAGGTGGCACAATTTCATTAGAATGTATTGTAGAGTAGATTGTGCTGGGTTGTACACATCTCCAATAAGATTGCCCCACCTAAGCTTGTAAGGTTGTAAAGATTGTAGGTGTAGCATTACCCATATTATAAAGAGAAAATTTTGCCGTATTGCCCGGCCCACTTTTTGAAAATATTTGGCGCTCTGCCCCACTTCCGAAAACAATTAGCGATCTGCCTTTGTTTAGGACACGTCAGCATAAATCGTTATTGGAAATAACGGCATAGGTTATTTAAATGCCGTTATTTTTAATAACGGCATTTATTTTACATTTTTTTTCAATGCCGTTATTTGGAATAACGACATCAATATATTTCTCTTACAAGTGTGAATCTTCTAACTTTAAAAAATTCTAAGTGTAAAAAAAATTAGAAATAATGCCATTATCCTGAATAACGGCATTCGAATGACTGATGTCGTTATTGGAGATAACAGCATCAGTTATATATAAATAAACTTTTGCCATTGTTTAGAAACAAAGAGAATGAATAATAAGTTAATTTTTTTTAAAAAAATTATAACTGATGTCGTTATTTGGAATAACGGCATCAATTATATTTTTTTTTTTAACTTATTCGTCAGAGATGATGAATAATAAGTTACTTTTTTATTAAAAAAATTTATAACTGATGCCGTTATTCCAAATAACGGCATCAGTATTGAGAATGTTGTTATTTGAAATAACGGCATCAGTTATAAGGTTTTCACACTTGTAATTTGTTCTCTAAATGGAGACTACAAGCTGTCGAAAAACAAAATAACCTATGTCGTTACTCCAAATAACGGCATGACACTTTTTTTAAATATAGATGCCGTTATTGGAAATAACGGTACGTAAATAACCTATGTTGTTATTTCCAATAACGGTTTATGTTGACGTGTCCTAAACAGGGGTAGATCGCTAATTATTTTCGGAGGTGGGGCAGAGCACCAAATATTTTCAAAAAGTGGGGTAGTACGGCAAAATTTTCTTACTCCCTCCGTTTCACTTTAAGTGATATTCAGGAGTTTTGCACACAGATTAAGGAATGATGAGATAAACAATTGTTTCCCTTTACACCCTTATTAATAAGTCTACATGATTTAATTACTAATTCTCTTTCCAATACAAATTATGATTTCAAGAAATTATAATTAATGTTTTCTCAAGTTCAAGACATTCTTTTTACACCAACTCTTTGAGATGGTGAGTTGGCATTAGTTTTTTAGAGAAAATAAAATCTAGAAAGTTGAAAGCACAATTTTCTAAGAATGTTTGATAGGATTAAGATGAGTAATTAAGATAAAATATCAACATAAATAAGGGCTTTCTTGGAAAAAAATATAAAAAAATTAGATAATATCACTTAAAGTGAAACAAGAAAAAACCCCCTAAATATCACTTAAAGTGAAACGGAGGGAGTATAAAGACGGGATATACATCAAAAATGGATTTCTTATTTATAAGACACTTTTCGAAAATATTTGCAGAAATATGATAGTTGCCAAAGTATTTGTGCTCGTGGACCCAACAACTACACTCGTCGTTGGAAACAGCGAGTTTAGTTGTTTCATGCTCATCATTGGGACACAACGAGTTTAGTACTAATTTTTTGAGAAACTTGTCATTCCCGACGCGAGTTCAATTCAAAATTTTCAATGAAGACATGCCGTTCCCAACGGCGAGGACATTAATACTCGACTCGTTGTTGGAAACAACGAGTTTAGTTCAAAATTTTGAAAGAAGACTCGTCATTCCCAATGGCAAGGACATTTATACTAGACTCGCTGTTGGGAACGACGAAGTGGTAGAAAATTTCACAGAGAGTGAAACATTCTATTGGACTTAGTGAATTTTCGAAAAAATCTTCATATAATTTTTTTTTTGAACTAAATTTGTCGTTCCCAACAATGAGTCTAGTGTAAATGTCCTCGCCGTTGGGAACAGCGAGTCTTCATTAAAAATTTTGAACCAAACTCGATGTTCCCAACAGCGAGTTTAGTTTAAATGTCCTCACCGTTAGAAACAATGAGTCTTCATTGAAAAATTTTGAACTGAACGCGCCATTGGGAACGGCGAGTTTCTCAAAAAGTTAGCATTAAACTCGCTGTGTCCCAACAGCGAGTATAAAACAACTAAACTCGCCGTTGGGAATAACGATTTTAGTTGTTGAGTTCACAAACGCAAATACTTTGACAACTATTCTATAAATACAAATATTTTTAAAAAGTGACATATAAAAAAATCTAAAAAATTGATGCTACTCGTCCCTCCTCCTAATCAATAACGAGTTTTAAATATCAATGTTACACCAATAATCATTCAATTCTTTATAATCCATAAAGATTTTGAAAAATCAGTGTGATACTTCTTGTCTTTTGACAATACTACAAAAATAATTAAAGTCAATCAAGATATGGCACCAAAGTTGTGGAGCTGGTCGCCGTATAAATCTCCTCTTGGAGTTCCCCATAAAGAAAGGCATTCTTAACATCAAGTTGATGAAGTGACCAAGACTTATTCGCAATTACTGCTAATAAAAGACGAATAGATGTCAATTTAGCAACTGATGCAAAAGTGTCTTGGTAATAAACTCCATCAATAAAATCCTTTAGCTACCAAACGGGTTTTGTATCTTTCAACTGACCTGTTAGATTGAAATTTCACCCCTTTTGGACTTAGACATGTAAGGTTTCACGAACAAGTGGTTAAGAGGTGGATTTTTTTTGTTATTTTTTTCTCCCACTCATTTGGGATATTTTGATACTGCTGTAATTTAATAAGAACATGGGTTGAAAATCGAAGACTTCTTTTAACATAAAATATATTTTTTAATACAACTAGTCATGTGGGGCTTTACTTGTAACATGTAGTTAGGTTTATAGTATTCATTAATTTGGGTTAAAATGGAAAATTATTCGAAATTAATCTAAAGACCAACAAAATAAATAAACTTGAAATTTGTTCATATATTCCTCAACTCATGGGCAGGAGCATGTCTAGATCGTGCTCTATACAGAGAACTTTATCCCACCAATTCTAAAGAGTTCCTACTTCCTATCACATAATATATATTCTCGTATTTTTTAAAAACTCACATTCAATATTGTTTGAATCTTCATAGTCGGGTTTTGTTGTATTGTGTACGTCTGTGCAATTCGAGATGCACAACTCAAAGTGAAGTTTTCCTTCTATTTTACTTCTTTTACCAAAATGTTGTTTTGAGGGGAAAAATGCGCGAACTTTATCTCACCATTTTTAAAGAGTTCCTACTTCCTATCACATAATATACTCGCATTTCTTAAAAAAACTCACATTCAATATTGTTTGAATCTTCAAAGTCGGGTTTTGTTGTATTGTGTATGTCTTTGCTATTTGAGGTGCACAACTCAAAGTGAAGTTTTCCTTTTATTTTTAATTTTTTTTACAAAATGTTGTTTTGAGAAGAAAATAAACGCTTTTGTGTGTGTGTGTGTGTGTGTGGGGGGGGGGGGGGGGGAGTATGTTAGCACAATCAAGGGGTATGTTTTACCAAATTCTTTTTGTTAATCATATCTTAACAAATTTCTTATGGAGGCAACCTTTTTCAAATTACAGATTCCTCTGCTTAGAGCATCCACTATCGTCTGCCAAAAACCTAAAATATGGATATTTTGACCAAAAATTTGCCACTATCATTGGCCAAATACCTACTTTTTGGCAAAATCATGAACAGTGCATTGCCATATATAGCAAAGACAAATAGCAATTGAAAAATATAGAAGACGGAAGATGATCTTCCGTCTCTCAAATATTTCCAATTATTTGCAATATTAAATTAAAACAGACGAAAGATCTTTTTCTGTCTGAAGAGTATGAATGGTCAAAAGTAGAGATCTTCCGTCTCTCTCTCTCTCTCTCTCTCTCTCTCTTTTAAATTAAAATGGAGTCGTCCCTCTTTTTTCTATTTTTTTCCGTCATTTTTTAAATGGGAAAGAGATATAGGAAAAAGACAGGCGATTTTTTTTCCTTCACTTTTCGTCATTTTCTAAAGAAAAAAAAAGAAAAAAAAATAATATACCCAAACGGAAGAAGATCTTCCGGCTTGGTATATATATATATATTTTAAAATCCCCCAGACGGAAGATCATCATCCGTCCGGATAATTTTTTTAAAAATTTTTTAATTAATCGCGCGACAAGATCTTCTTTCGTCTGGCTCAAATATATATATATATATATATATATATATATATATATATATATATATTGTCAGACGGAACATGATCTTTCCTCTAATGAATTTTGGGTATTAAAAAATTTTATTTATTTTATTAGACGGAGGATGTTCTTTTGTTTGTATATTTTATTATTTTTTAACCCAAATTTTGGCTTTAATGATAGCAGTGCAACTCTTCTATTTCCAATTTCCTATTGCCAAATACCTACAATATAGCAGCAACGATAGTGGATGCTCTTACATACATAAGAATAGAAGATTCGTCCCCACATGGAACCTAAGGTGGCCAGTAATGACTTAAGATTCGGAGGTGACTCGTCAATTTCATCTCTAATATTATAATAGGAGAGTTGGGGTTGTCATTTGTAAACAACCTGTAATTTATAGATAGACATTCAACCATCTAATCATTTGAATTAATTTTTGGACAACTTCTATTGTACTAAATATTTTTAGAAAACTATAGGTAAAATTTACTTACTTAGAAACAATGCTCTGATACCAATTGTGGTGCAACGGCTATAAATCGGACCGGACGGGACCGGACAGCATATGTTCAAGCTCGGACCAAAATTCTACTCAGCCGGGCTTATGTCTAGCTCGGTCCAGGTCGGACAAAATTTTTATAGCCCAAGTTCGGTTCGTTATAAAAGTAGAAGGCTATGTTTGTTCGGACGAACCGGACTCGGTAAAGCATCAGACCTAATAATTTGTTCAAGTTCAGTTCGTATAACAGTTCAGACGGTCCACAGTCGGGCCATTTCTCGAGCTGGACTCGGACAGACGATGTACCGTCCTGTTCATTTTATAGCCCTATGCGGTGCGGTGTGTGATTGTGCGTGAAAAAACTGTGATTACCTACAAGAGAGAACAAGAGAGTATCAAAAACTTTAAAATTAACATTCTTGAAAATAACAAACATTATCATTCTCCCAAATATTAAAATAATCATTCATAACTTTAAATTCTCTCATACATTCTGATATGGCTAAAAATGGGATTAAATCGGGACCGTTTGAATCAGACACGAATCTTAAAGCTCAGGGGTAAAACGGTAATTTCCCCTACAAACGGATCTGAAATGGGGACTGGGTCTTTCTTCAAAGCCCAACAACCCATAAACGGATCTGTCTTACTGGGTACGGGTCCCAACCCGTTACAAACCAGTCCAGAAGGATAAAGAAGAATTCAGATTCATAATTATCCCTAAGAGGAGGTTTTAACCACTTCTATCCATCCACACCGGGAAGTGGAGATTTGTTCTTATCTCGAAACAGATTCCTAAGACGACTATAAAAACCCCTCGCTCCCCACCATAAAAAGGTAATCAATCTTTTTCCAGTTAAAGCTCTTTCATAATCTTTCTGATTACTGACAAGAGCGTCGGATGGTGCATCGCCGGGATCCATCCCGGTGTTTCGCACTTTTTGCAGATTCGCAGCAGCGGCAAAGAGACCAAGTCAACAATTTGGTGAAGGTCAACAGATCAACAAGTTTGCCTTGTTCGTTTTCTCAAGAATCCACAAATTCTATCTATTGCCCCCACACCAGATTCAGCGGCAACACATTCTGATTCTGTTTTTAACAATTCGCTATCACTATCATATAGAGGTTCTTCCATATATTCATTGACTTCAAGAAATTGTCTCTATGATGTTATAGGACTAGATATATAACTACCAAATTCTTCATTTTCATTGAATAATAAAAATCTTTCCTGCAGAGTTAGGACATCAATTATTTGAACATTTATATTATTAGTTTGGCCATGATTAACCTAATTTATTGTTATAATTATTACTCGGTGTATGCTAAAGAAAAATAATTTAAACTTATAAAAATCAATTGGCTTGTTAAACTTTGAGGATAGTAAAAATCAAAAACCCACATTCTATTACTTCCATGATAGTTAGTCATTAATTCTTGAATTAACTCATGATTTGAACTATTATTATTATCTACTTTATGATTCTGATGAATTTAAAGTGTAAGACAATAAGTATGGAAATCAAGAGTAGGGAGTGATTTCTAAGGATACCATAAAAATCAAACAAAAGGGTCCAACATGCTTCTGACTTAGCTGAGCCTCTTTAAGCTATTCTGTACCGGTTACTACCAGTGGATAAAATACCTCTGGTATACATCCCCATTTGAGTGCCTTTTTTACGTTCCTCTCATCTAATGACTACTATGCTCTTCAAGAGAGTTTTATTCAAGGGATACGCCTGAAACAACTGAGTAGCACTTCAGAACAAGCAACCACAACCTAGCTCATTTTCTACCACTAGGTGTATAACTTAACTATAGAAGGTTGTAAGTTGGTCTATTTGCAAGTTCTTTCAAGTAAAGCCTTACAAAACTCTCTCTGAGGGGAAGAGATTGTTATTCATAACTTATAATGAACAAGAACTGTTGAAAGATAATCTTTATTGATTCCAGACTTCTCACATGTCAAACTCTTCTTACAAAATTATATGAATTATCTCTCCTAGATTGTCTGCCTTCTTTTTTTTACCAAGCCTGCCATTTTATAGAGGAAGGGATGTCTTTAGTTCTTGCATCATCTCTTACATCAGTGAATCATTATTGTTTCAAATACATTAGTGCTTACATCATCGATCAATAATTGAGGTTAATGTGTCACTGTTTACGGTACTCTAGGGGGGAAAAATCATCTTCACATGCTCCACATTTATGTTGGTGTTCTATCTTCATCATGCTACAATAGTGTCCAGTTGTTTGTTCTGTCATTGTCATTACTCCGGTAGATAGTCTCTGGTACCAGCTGTCAAATAGCTCACACTTATCTTGTGACAACTTTATTTTTGTTATGTTATACATTATTATTTTCTCTGGGTCTGCGCTGTCATAGATCCAAATGTTGGTGTCTCTTAATTTTATGTCTTTTAATTCACAATACATATTTCTGAATCTCATTGCCCACTTTTCTGTGATTATCTTCTCAAATTCCTCAGCTTTGTATGACACGATATTAGAAGCTCCATATATTACTTGGGTAGTCATCCCTATTTTGATAACATGTTCTGCTAAATACTCTAATATTTCCTTCTCAGTTATATTCCTTCTTTCTATTAGTCTACTATCAACGTATCTTATTTTAAATTTTGAAAGATTTTTAATCTTAATTAGTTTCTATATTTTTTGTGAACTATTCAGTTTGAGATAAAGTAGTGAACTGTGTAAATAATTTAGTTTTGAGTTTGCATAAATAATTCGAAAGGTAGGCTTTTTTTTAAAAAAAAATACTACCAACTGATCTAATTCCCGTAAGGGTAATGCTACACCTACTACTAAATCTACTACTTTTCTTTTTACTACTTTAGGTGTTACACTATTAGTAAAGGTTATTTTAGAGTAGGTGGTAGAAAGATATAATAGTAGTGTGCCACCTAAAATAGTAGAGAGAAAAATAGTTGATTTGGTAGTAGGTGTAGCATTATCCTTCCCGTAATAACTTTGGTACATGCCCTATATTCTCAATTAGTTTCTAAATTTGACATATCTCTAATATTATAATGGGAGAAGGCTTTACTGTCGTTTGTCATTTTGTCATTCTACCAATATGTACAACGCACATATATATAACTAATATAAAAAAGATTTTCAATTTAAATTCTCCCTACGATCAGGGTTTTTAAATTACTAGTTTGTCATAATCACTGAACAAGTGATGGAGTTTGGTTGAAGGCCCACCTCACTCCTACTTTTCGGGAGAAATTAAAAACAGAAAAGGTTACAACCACTTGCCAAGCACGTTTGTGGACTATGAATGAGATTAGAACCAATCGCCAATCACGTTGACAACCTCCAAAATGTTTTTTTTTTTTTTTAATTGCTAATTAGCATACTCTTTTTTATTCACTATTTTAATACTACTCGATTTATAAAAGTGAAGCGCATTAAAAATATTTTCCCAATAATTGTTCTCTAATTTCTAATTTCTAATCTCTAATCTCTAATCTCTAATATTATAATGGGAGAAGGCCTTAGGTAGTGTTCTTTTTCTCCTCTCATAAGTGATTTACCTCTTGTAAGAGGTGGTTCACCTCTTACAAGAGTTTTTTTGGTGTTCTTTTTTTACCTCTTATAAGAGATTTTTTTCAAAATTGCTTCTAAACCTAAATGGCTTCTACTAGCCTCTTTCAAAATCTTAAAAGTCTTCTATAACTTAAAAAGACTACATTATCCCTAAATTAATGATTTCCAAATCTTCTTTATTACACAGATAGTTTCAGTTTTTTCATTTTTATGAACATAATCTTAATTTGTCTGATATTGATTTTCCTTGTTATATCTCAGATGAAAATAGATTGGGTTGGAGGATTTTCGCGGGAGTCGTACAATGAGGACATCAACTCCTATGATGATAACTCATTCACAACAAATGGGCTACTGGAACAAATAAATGTGACAAGAGATGCCACAGACTATCTGTGGTACACGACAAAGTTAGTAGCTATTAGCTAATACTGCTTTAAACATTTCTCTCGTTTGAATTCAAACTCATGTGAATTTCCTATACTATTTCAGTGTTGATATAGGCCAAGACGAGCAATTTCTACAGAATGGCCAGTATCCTGTGCTCACCGTGATGTCAGCTGGTCATTCGTTGCATTTTTATATCAATGGGCAATTGGCAGTTTGAATAGTTTAACTTACCACCTGTTGTAGGTTATGTAAAACAATTGACTTTTTAATGCTGATTAGTGACATGTTCTATATATCACTTAAAATGGTTTGAGCTGCTTCTACAACTATTAGATCAACTTGGCATCAGCTCTCATTATAAACTACAACTTTGTTCAATCAAAACAAGATCAACCATGGAGAACTTATATAGTAAGGGCAAAAATGTCTAAAAGTAGAGAAAAGACTCTTGTAAGAGGTGAAAAAGGAACAGAAATCTCTTATAGGAGGTTCTTATAAGAGGTTATTTTTATATAAAAGAACATCTCAAAAAGAGGCTCTTACAAGAGGCTCTTACTGTAAATCTCTTATAAGAGGTCATCTCTTATAAGAGGCAAAAAAAAGAACAGACCCTTAGTGTCATTTATTATTTTATCATTCTACCAATATATGCAAAGCACGTACATAACTAATATAAATGAGATTTCTGGTTCAAGTCTATCCTACATCAGAGTTTTTATTTTTATCTTTTGAAATTATTAAAATGTGCATCTCACGTGTAAATTACTAGTGAAAAATAAAGGATGATCTTTAATTCCAAATTACTATTAGATGGTCCTACCTGCTCTTCGGTGTCCATTTGATATATGTGTTTACCCCCTCTAACTATGGATTTCAATCTGGCTAAATTTGAGAAAAAACCCTGAACTTGTCTATGCAGAAAATCTCACTGAACTTTTTTTTTGTGTGGAAAAATCCACATTTAAGTATGATTGCAAAAAACTCTCATGAAGTATATTTTCAAAAAACAACTTCTAACTTTTCTGCTTGTATAGATAACCTCTTTCAACTTTTCAAGTTGGTTCCCTAAACATCATGCATCTTTCTTATTATTGTCAAAAAAGCTCACTCAACTTTAGCAGAAAGTTCAGGCCGTCGAAGTGATCGTTTTTTGCAACTATATTTGATTGTGGTTTTCTTCGCAAAAAAAGTTCAGTGAGGTTTTCTGCATAAAAAGGATAGTTCAAGAGATTTTTTTCAAATTTAGCCTTCAAATCCTCCCCATGAATTATTCACTAATGCAATCCAGTTCATCCATCCCAGCCACACATTTTACATCAAGATTCGTGCTCCACTAGCATTGGTATCATGTCGGGTCGGGTCTTTCACTATCCGGACCCCGACCCGGTCCCCTACGGGTCCAAAAATGGACCCGGATCAAGACCAGTGAGGACCGGGTCCGATTTCGGATCCGGGTCTTATTAAAATATTCCTACCAGTTTGGGTAGGAGCGGGAGTGTGAGCGGCGAGCGGATACGGTGAGTGGAGGATTTAGAATAGAGGAGAAAATAAAAAAACATGAGGTTTGAGTTTGGAAAATGAAGATTTAGAATTGAACAGGAATGAGAAGAGGGATGAGGATAGAATATTTAATTTTATGTTGATTTTTTTGGATTTTTTTTAACGGGTCCAGATCCGGGTCCGGATCCAGGTCGGGTCGCTTTTGAGCGGACTCGGATCCGGACCCGAAAGTACAATGAATCCATTTTAGAACTTGGATCCAGATAGACCGGGTCGGTTCCGGTCTAATGCCAGGTCCGGGTCAGATCCGAATTTGAGGTATTTATACCAATGTTATGCTCCACTGCACGATCAACCTAATGTGTGGTTGGATGGGGCACTGGCCCTGTCTTTGATTTATTTCTGCAGAGAGGATTAGAATCCTCAACTATAATCAGGTAGAATTTGGAAGAAAAATGTTAAACTTGTCAGGTGTACATTTTTATAAAATCAAGGGTAGCGAATAGAGAATGACCTGATTTTAAGGTGGGCAGTAGGAAATGCAGGTGAATTATGAGGTTTTCACAATTTGGTATTCAGTTTCCATTTTCATCGAATATATGGGATCTATTTATAAGGTATTTTTTTTATTATTTATTTGCATATTTATTTTGATCGTACGGATAGAGCCATAAAAACTCAAGCCAAAATATATATATAAAAGGAAACAACATAACAAGTAAGGATACACAAAATAATTGGATTTAGGAGCCTAACAACCAACAACATCCTAGTCCGATGCCCAAAATAAATACAGCATGTACAAAACTGTCTAACCCATAGGCGAAAATTTCAAAAGAATATTACAGAAACATCTCAGTAACAGCATATCAACCGACTAACCAGAACAAAATGAAGAGCAAAGGAACATAACAGCAGACAACATCAACCAATAACCAAGAAAGAGGAGAAAGAGCAGATGTGCCACACCCAGGAACATCACAGAAACATCACCATAAGGCAACAAAACACGAAAATAACCCGGGGCCTATAGCAGTGAAACAACCAAGAAGAAGAAGCAAACTTCAGCAAAAAAAAAATTGGGGGGGGGGGGGGGGGGGGGGGGGGGGGGGGCGGCACACTAAAACAAGAATTAAAAAAGGAAAAATTGGTGAATATTCGAATTACTATGATGAATAAGAGATGCCACAAATGCACTGAGAGAAGATAACTTAAGCTTCGTTATTTTAGAGTTGGAGAGAACGTTAGACCATAAATGAGTAAAATAAAGAAGATCTTCGATCAACTTCTGAATGGGATGATGTTTATGAGTAAAGATTCTATTATTCCGTTCAGACCAAATAATCCAAATCATCGCAATCATGGTATAGTCCGAAGAAGCCCTACGAGATTTCTTGACCCTATTAGCAGGACAAGAACACCCAGAAGACAAAGAACTCGGTTTACCTCTAACCGATCAAGCGTCTTTACAAATAAACTAAGGCACTTGGATAAAAGGAGCAATGAATAAAGATGCGATTAGCGATTTCATCATGAAAATTGTAGAAAATATCATTTTTTGTCCAAATACTATGTTCCTTCTATTAAGAAGCTCAACAATTAACGTGTTGTGAATGACTAACCAAACCAGAATTCTCGCCTTAAGGGAGCAATATTCTACTAAATACATTTATAGAAGGGAGAGATAACTCCACTGTTGTTGAGAAAAGTATAAAAGGAATAATGCTTCAGCCAAGAAAATAAAAAGGTTTCATCAAAAAAAAAGAAAATAAAAAGGTACGCCATAGTTCGGCAACCATACAAATTAGAATTTATTCTCAAAATCACTCACTTTTTGAAATTATTTACCAAACTGATCCATTTTTAAAACTAATTGCCAATCTGACCCACTCACTGTGTCAAACAGCGAGTTTAGTTGTAGCGATTTCTCCAACATTTGGAGAAATTTCGACAAGTTTCAAAACACTAAAGATACTCCCTGTCTGAAACAACGAGTAGATTTGAACCAGACTCGTTGTTTGACAAATCAACTCGCTGTTGCAAACAGTGAGTTTAGTTGTATTTTCCACCACTTGAAGAAATTTTGCGATGTTTCAAAACACTAAAGCTAAACTCGTTGTTTGAAACTGCTAGTAGATTTGAACTAGACTCATTGTTTGTTGTTTCAAATAGCGAGTCTAGTTCAAATCCACTCGATGTTTCAAACATAGAGTTTAGTTGTAGGAATTTTTATATATTAAGTTCCATCACAAATAAAAAAATTATTATTATTATTTTTTTTTTTACCTTGGACGGAACTTTAAGTTTCGCCCCATGAAATATACTTAACTAATTAACTAATTATACTTAGTATACTAATTAGGCTTAGTTAAATATACTTAACTAATTAATTAGGGGTAATTAGGGGTAATATTAATTAAGGGGTAATTAAGTGGGCTAAAATGGTGGCTGAAAGTGACAGCTCCCCCACGTCCGATGGGGGAGAGATTTATTTTTATTTTTATTTTTTTTTTTTTTTATTTTATTTTTTACGCTACGTGGGGATAAATTTTTATATATATAAAAAAACCACGGGACAGAACTTCAAGTTGAACTTCAAGTTCCGTCCGATGGGGGTTTTTTTCAGCTATGCATATTATAGCAATTTAGGACTGCAAGAAACACTGCTTCGCTATATCTAAAATATACATTTTGCTATTATTTTACCTTTGACGACTGTGGATGCTCTAAGAATTTCTCCAACACTTGAAGAAATTTCTTCGAGTCTCAAAACAGTAAACTAAATTCGCTATTTGAAACAGTGAGTGGATTGGAACTAGACTCGTTGTTTCAAACAGAAATTGGGTCAGCTTAATAATTAGTTCGAAAGTGGGTTAGTTTGGTAAATATTTTCGAAATGTGGGTCATTTTGGAAAAAGTTTTACAAATTACAACTCCAAAACAAAAATCATGCCAAGTCCACAATCCTCAAACATAAAATTAAAGAATCTGATTTAAGAATTTGTACCTTACATCTGATAAGCTCACGAATTTAACTTCACACCCTAAAACTCAGATTGTGTTTAGATAACACTAATGAGTAAATTTTAACAGTCTCATTGTATACTTATGTCAAGCAAATATTATAAAGACAGGATGTATATGATGCTAAATTGCTAGCCGTCCTTCCTTCTAATCAATAAAGAGATTTAAATATCAAAGTTACACCAATAATCATTCAATTCTTTATAATCCTTTTATGCTACTTTTTTCCGTTGCGGGAGCAACACATAATAAGTTCTTGTATTTTTGTGGTATGCTTAGATTTCAATCTTTAATTAGATCCAGATGTGAGGCTAGTGTTTGTAGACTTTTGGTGGAGATTGTGGTGGTTGCGCTTGTCACTGGCCGCCAATAACCTGCAAGAATAACCCGAGACACCGTGATGAATTTCGACGACAGACTATCTGATGATCTAGTCAGTGACCAGAAGTGAAAAACTAGGTTTAACGAGCAAAAAGTTCATTACTTGGTAACTGAGGAGGGAGTTCTATATTTATAGCATGTGTAGGAGCAGTTAGGGAGACACTCCTTAACTGATTTGAGCTAATCCTTTTAATTAAGGATCTAGACCGTTAATTATATCTCAGATTTCAGACGATCTGATTGCGAACATTAAATAGCTGGTCAATATGGGCTTGAGGACGGCCTATGTTTTGGCTGTGAGCTTGTAGTGGTCGTGAGAGAATCGTTCTGCTTTCACGGATCTCCGAAATCCGTGCAAGGCCCTTACGGTCCTGATTAGCCGTGATTTTTATTCCCAATCACTTTTGAAAATTCAATGTTAATCTTCTTGTTTTTTGACAATACTTTTCTTCAGCAACAAAAAATTAAAGAATCTATACGATTTCGTAAAAGGAAAAAGAAGAAGTTGATCAATATGAACAATGACTCAGTTTTGGACCCATTAGGACTAGACACGTATGGTTTCACACTTTCACGAACAACTGGATAAGATGTGGAATTTTTTTTCTCACTCATTTGGGATATTTTGATATTGCCATCTTCTTCAGTTAATAATAACTTACGTTGGAAATCGAAGATTTTTTTGACATGCAATAATTTTTTAATAGAACTAGTCATGTGGCTTCACTTGTAACATGTAGTTAAGTTTAAAGTATTCATTAATTTTCTTCTTAAAAAAATTATTCATTAAATTGAATCTCCTACATACTTTGCTCCAAAAAAAAAAAAACCCAATACCCAAATAAAAAATTACTTCGCTTGCTATATACTAGTAATTTACATGTGCGATGCACGTTTTAATAATTTCAAAAAATAAAAATAATTACTCTGATATAGGAACGATTTGAACCGGAAACTTCATTTATATTAGTTATGTACGTGCGTTGTACATGTTGGTAGAATGACAAAATGACAAATGACACTAAGGCCTTCTCCTATTATAATATTAGAGATAGAGATTAGAGATCAAAATAAAAATAAAAACTCTGACGTAGGGAGGATTTGAACCGGTTTATATTAGTTATGAACATGCGTTGCACATGTTGGTAGAATGACAAAATGACAAATGACACTAAGGTCTTCTTCCTTTATAATATTAGAGATTAGAGTAGAGATTTTGTAGCTGCAAATTTCTAACCACATTAATTTGGGTTAAAATGAAAAAATCTTCAAAATTAATCTAAAGACCAACAAAATAAACATGGATTTGTTTATATATTTTTCAACTAATAGGCAGGAACATGTCTAGATCGTGCTCTATATAGAGAACTTTATCCCACCATTTCTAAAGATATCCTATCACATAATCTACTCTCATCTCTAATCTGTAATCTCTAGTAACTAATCTCTAATCTCTAATATTATAATGGGAGAAGACCTTAGTGTCATTTGTCAATCTACCAATCCGTACATTGCACGTGCATAACTAATATAAAGAAGGTCTCAGGTTCGAGTCATCACCTCATCATATTTTTTATTTTAATTTTTTAATATATTAAATGTGCATCACATATGTAAATTACTATCTATCTATCTATCTATCTATCTATATATTACACATGTATATTAATTTTAAAAAATAATGGGAGAATGTCTTAATGTCGTTTGTAAATCTACCAATGCGTGCATTACACGTGCATAATTAATATAAAGGAGGTCTCAGGTTCAAATCATCACTACGTCAGATTTTTTACTTTATTTTTAATATATTAAATGTGCATCACACGTATAAATTATTATCTATCCATCCATCTATCTATAATATAATACATAATCTTTATCTTTATTACTATCATGGGAGAAGGCCTTAGTGTAATTTGTCCATCTACCAACCCGTGCAACGCACGTGCATAACTATTGTAAATGATGTTTTAGATCAAATCCAGACTACATATAAATTTTTTACTTTTAAAAAAACTATATTTATTAAGACGTGCATCACACGTGTAAACTACTAGTAACTATTATAATGGAAGAGTTGGAGTTGTAAATCAACCTACTTACGTGCAACTCCAACTCTTCCATTATAGTTTTCACATTTATTTTTAAAAATATATAATTCTATTTATTAAGACATGCATCATAAATCAGAGTTTTTATTTTAATTTTTTTTAAAAAAAATTAATACATGCAATACACGTGTATATTACCAGTATCTTAATATCTTTGAAAGAAAACTCTTATTCAATATTGTTTGAATCTTCAAAGTCGGGTTTTGTTGTATTGTGCACGTCTTTGCAACTTGAGGTGCACAGCTCGAAGTGAAGTTTATTTTTTTCAAAAGGTTGTTTTGAATTTAAAAAGGGGCTATAGTGGGTACGTTAACGCAGTTGAGGGATATATTTTAGTAAATTCATTTTGTTAATCATATTTGACGCATTCTATTTCAAAAGTCAGATTTCTCTGCTCACATACATCAGAATATAAGATTAGTCCCCACATGGAATCTACATTAGGTGGCCAGTAACGACGTAAGATTCGGAGGTGACTAGAATTTTTTCAAACTGACCCCACTTTTTAAAATTATTTACCAAACTGTCCAACTTTAGTGGGATTTTTTTTAAATGACCAATACTTCAGTAGGTTTTTTTTAAATTTAGCCATGGTGAAATTACTCTCACCGTCTGAGATAGCGAGTTTAGTGTTAATGGTTTCTCCATCACTTGGAGGAAAAACTGGTGGAAAAATACTAAACTAGAACTCATTGTCCACTCGCTGTTTGAGACAGCGACTGTAGTTTAGGTATTTTTCCGTAAGAAAAATTAATAAACTAAGACTAGCTGAGCGTGGTTGTACCACACTCGCTGTTTGAGACAACGAGTTCCGTTTAGGTATTTTAGACCTGCTGTCTCACTACTCTTCACCTCTTCACTTCTCTCTCTCCGTCCTCTCTCCCAATTCTGAAATCCAAAGCCCTAGCTCCCAAATTCGAGCTCTCACCCACAAAATTCCTCCAAAATCTCTTTTGACCCACTTCATCCCACACAACCCTCTCTCCTCCCACTCTCAAAAGTCTAAACCCATCATTCAAGATCCCAATATTTGGAGATTTCAGGAAAGTGTAAAGAGAATTGTGGTGGAAGCAAGTTCATTCATCTCATCCTCATTCTCTACCTCCTAAAGCACCATCTATCGTACGGTAAGTCTTCATACGTTTGTAATTTGATTTTGGGTTAATTTTGATTGTATGTTTGTTAGAACATAATGTTGAGAAATGGTGATTTGTGGGATGATTGATGTAGTCGAAATTGGTGATTGTTGTTGAGAAATGTTGTAACGTAATGTTGAGAAATGTTAGAACGTTATGTTGACAAGTGATTGTGAGAAATGTTAGGATGTAATGTTCAGTAATAGTGATTGGTGTAGCTGGAATTGGGTTCTCGAAGTCTGATTTGTTGGATGATTTAGCTTGTTCAATGAATTATACATTGTTAGAACGTTAGTTGAATTATACTAAACATATTTGTAGTTTAGAACGTTAGTAGAATTATACAGTGTACGTTATAGCATATTGGCATATTTATGGGATGATATAGTTTAGAATGTATGTAATGTTGATAAAAACCGTTGTCGGAACAATGGGTGGTTGGATTGGATTTGTGCGATCAATCTATTGTTCATAAATATTCATTCTTCATTGAATTCTTCATTCATAAATTATATGTGTGGGTTGTTCATAATGAGTTGCTCATAATGAGTTCTTCATTCTTCTTTCAATTATCTTTTCATAAATTATATGTGCAGGTTTTGTTGGTGTTAAATTGTTGATAAGGAATTGTTATATTTGGTTTTTAAAGTTAGGAATTATACTATCTTGAATTATACTTGTAGTGTACCATTTCCTATTACATATGACACGAACGCGGGATAATCTTGAAAAAGGAAAAAGTAATAGACCCTCAAGTAACAGAGGCGGGGGACCATGAAATTGTTACGGACGACCTCCGGTTAGTAGTGGTCACGGTGGTGAACAAAGACATACAAATGTAAGATGAATTTTTCATTATTCGATCATTTTGATTTTGCTTCAATAAAACGATTTACTGTTAAATCAATGTTTATTGTTTTTTGTTGTGTAAATCTTACCTAATGAGTCGGGCCCGTCTTCATTATCTTATGTTCCACCGGAGGGTCCCAGTCCTCTGGACCCAAGGCTCTTGACCTTGCAAGCACAACACCGTTCAAAAGCCATGTGGTAAAGACAATCAAAGAAGTGTAATTGGGGCCACGCCACATTGCCCATGCATCCTAGAATTCAAGAGTTGTTACGGGATTGCGGGTTGTACGACACTGGTTTGTTAAGTTCAATTAAGGTCGATCGACCTCTCCTAACCGCCCTTCTCGAGAGATGGCATCCGGAAACGCACACATTTTACTTGCCGGTAGGGGAGATGTCCGTCACACTACATGATGTTGTGGTGATCACAGGTCTTCCCACAAATGGGCAAGCCGTTACTTGACGATGAACTTTGATCCTGAGTTTTTAATCCCTAAATACCTCAGTGTTCTGACAGATCCTATGGCAATTATCGGAAAGTCTCTTCGGTTAAAATGGTTGAAGGATACATGTACCGATAAGTTGAATGATGATTCCAATGAATTTGAAGTCAATTGCTACTGTTGGGCATATATAATGTCATTGTTTGGAGGTGTCATGTTCCCGAACTCGACTGGTACCTCTGTGCCGCTAATGTACTTGCCTCTGATCGTGGATCTTCGAAAATTCAGGACATATAGTTGGGGTAGTGCAGCATTAGCTATGCTGTATAGGAGTTTGTGCAATTGTGCTCTCGGTGCGGTTCAGATGAATGGGCCGATGCTTTTGCTACAAGTTTGGAGTTAGAAATGTATACATGTTGGTAGACCTAGTGTCAGTAAGCAATCATCAAAGTGGTTGCATGATCCCGGAGACCCACACATGTTACCTCCACAAGGTGTATACTAGTCGGCTCTCTCACATAGAAGGCTAGCCCAAATCGGAGCTTGACATATTATCGGGACGAGCTAGATACATTGACAGATGACTGAGTCAAGTGGGAGCCGTCTACGGAGGATCGTTTAGCGTGACTGCCACCTCTTTGCATGGCGAGTCGCGCGTTATGGTTGACAAGGGAACCTCTCTTCAACTTCGGGACAGTGGAGTTCTACTCTGTCGATAGAATACTTTGTCATTTTGGTCTCCTTCAGAGTATTCCAGTCGTTCAACCATCTAATACCAAATTGCATGCTATAACCGGTATGGGTCGGATGCCAAGTCACGATTGGGCTGCTTGTTTGCAAACCCACGTAGACATGTAGGATGAGCACCGTTTTGATCAAGTTATTGTCAGCGTTCCTCTGTTTGATGCTACCTTACATGAACCGTATATGATGTGGTATCGGAGAATGACTCGTCTTTATATATCTTCGACATCTTAAATAACAGCTGGTGTACAAGTTTCGATTCGTTGACGAGCCATCAATCCTGCTGATGAACATTCAATTCTTTTGCCGATGTACCAACCAAAGACAACATTGATTCAGAAACTCGTAAGTTTTATTTTTTTAGTTATTCATTTCACAAGTATTAGGTTAATTTCATTTATTCGGGCATGTCTCAAGTTGTTTTGAGAAATTTATTTTAACATATACTATCCCTACTTCATTTATTTTAACATATTTCCAATTAATTTGTAGATGGCCCAAACTTCATCAATTTGGTGCTTCGATTGGAATAAAATGTATCAACAAAAGGCTTGTAATCAATTGCATGAGATGCACAAGCTGTCAACACATGGGAACATGAAATATGATAGAGGTGGAATTTCTGACATGTGCATGTTTTAGTACCCAAGTGTACACTATTGAAGTTCTCACCCTTTCGATTCTCATCTATTGTTCGTATACCTGTTTTGATTGTGAAAACTCCAGGTTGGTGATGAAACATGACCACCTCATGCAAGTTTGCCCTATCGCGCCGTAAATCGGTCAAATCTTGAACTCTCGGAGCGAATATCTTACATTCATTTAGAAGCGTATTCGCTAATTGACGACAGGTTATAAAGTATGAATTTAGAAGATAAAAGATCATGTCGACAATCAGAGTTACCGACAAACTATGGACACCTTTCAAGACAGAATTGAAAACTTCTGACAGGTTCGTAGTCATTATGCCATATCGTCGACCTCCATCTGCAAAAAGTTTCTATTTCTCAACCATATTCTTTTTCAACCAAGTAGCCGCCTCCACATTGATATTTTCAAGCTCAATGAGTTTTGAATGAAAAATTTTGGGTTAGTTCTGACATGCTATAATTTTAGTTTTTTTTCCCTCGTAGTCTTGCTACCAAATTTAGTGATAAAAAAATTGTAGTAAAATGTCGCATAAAATAACAATAATATGCATGTGGCTCGTTCCATGCTCCATTTTGTACTTTCATAGCGGCCAAGATACCTACCTGCATGACAATCAGAGATAACACATAATTCATCCTGATCAGTGACAAAAAATCGAATGCAGTTCATGAACCTTGTCCAAGTATGTACACTCTCTCCATCAACTATTGCAAAGGCAAATGAAAATAAGCTATCAATCGCGTCCAGTGAAACGACAATCAACAAATAACCCTTGTATTTTTCATACAAGTGTGTTCCATAAACACTAATAACAGGTCCGCATGTCTTGAATCCTTCAATCGAAGCACCAAATACCCAAAATACTCTCTTGAATATTTTCTTGTCGGGACCGGACTCATACTTATCCAAATGGACAATGGTTCTTGGATTTGTTGCTTGTATTGCTGATAGAAGAGAAGATAACTTCGTATATGCTTCTTCAAAGGAACCGAATAATCTCTCTCAATAGCTTTTTGTTTTGCAATCCAAGCATTCCTATACGAAATCTGATTTTGTATTGTAGCTTGACTATCTCAATAATGGTCTTCGGAGTTATTCCTATCTCAGCCTTAACAACATTCACAATTAGATTGCATACAAGTTTAGCATCAACTTTACAGTAATCTTGATTCAACGTGGGATTAAGACATGTATGCGGCCCTACTATTTTCTTCACCACGAAATTTGTTCCACCTTTTGGAATGATTGCGCATAATCTCCACAGGCATCACTCTCACTTACAACTGGGGAATTTGTACCATCTCCTTAAGGGTACGTTTCCTAGATGCCAATTTACATCTCATGGCATATAGGGTAGGGGTAGATTTCAATGTGACAAATTTTCGATGATTCTTGATGGAGTATAGCTTCACCGCCTGCTGTATATTTTCTTTACTTTGAAACTCCTACCCAATGTATAATTCGTCTACATTGGATGAACCGAACAATTCTTGTGGAAATTGATGTACTCTCGCACTTTGTGTCATCTCCTCAGTAACATTAGCATTAGCATAACCATCATTAACATTTCCCTTATTTATATTATCATTTGCATATTCATCTTCTTCCACTTCGTCATCATTCTCTAAACTCTCATTAAATTCATTATCTGTTTCTTCATCTTCTTCTTCATCTTCTAATAAATCGTTGTTAATGATAGCATTTTCAAATATTTCAAAAACATTATCATTTTCAACATAATCATGAACCTGACTAGGTTGACGTGGATCTGAGCTAGTTGTATTTGTGAATGTGTCTACTTGTGGGGACGATGGGATTGTATGTGATTCATGTCCTGGGTTATAAAACATCTCATGTGTCGACACCTCACGTACGAAGCAAAAACTATAATTAACATGTGCCCTCATACTATTAGCTTGGTACTGCTGAATATATAAGTCTAATGCAGACCAATTATAATTGAGATCAAGTGTCCTAGTAATCATAAACTTTAGAGAGTTGTCATTAGATACAGGCAATGTCATAAAATATTGGCATTCCCATCTTCCCGCTGCATAGTGAACTAAAATTTTAACACTCCATTGATCTCTATCCCAATTAGTAACTTCATAAAAAAATCAACTAGTTCTGCCATTGTAATAGTACGAGGTGCCCAAATTATTTCAGGATCGACGACACTATAACAACATCCTAACTTTGGATCACGAATTATTTCACCACCTAAACAGAACCAAATAGGAATACGTACTCCATACCTATACATATTTATACAGAAATAAGAGTCATTATCTAATCACAAACTAAACCTACGCAAGTGTACATGAGAAGGGGTAATACAAATAATATCTTCAAAACAATGATCGGGAAGAAGATTGAATAATTGTGAACGTGAATAAGAGGGAGTGGAGAATGTGGATGAGACGGATGCACTTGATTTCCATTATATCCTTTTGACCCTTCCTGAAATCTCCAAGTATTGGGATTTTGGATGATGGGTTTAGGGTTTTGGGGAGTGGGAGGAGAGAGGAGGGTTGTGGGAGATAATGTAGATTGAAAGAGATTTTGAAGGGTATTTTTGAGATAAAAAATTTGAAAGCTAGGATTTTGGGTACGGAGTTGGGAGTGATGGTAGATAATGAAGATCGCAAACAGAGATTTTTTTTTTTTTAAAAAAATTCAAAATAAGACTCACTGTTTCAAACAGCGAGTGTAGTACAAACACGCTCGCTGTTTGAAAAAGCGAGTCTTACTTAGAAATATTTCCTCCAAATTTTTTGCCTGAGTTGGGGAAAAACTATTAACACTAAACTCGTTATCTCAGACAGCTATGATAGTTTCACCAAACTCATTGGATGAGATAGAAAATGGTTATTATGGTAAATATTTTCAAAAGTGGGTCAGTTTGGTAAATATTTTCAGGAAGTGGGTCATTTTGGGGAAATTCAGTTGACTAATCCATTTCATAATCCTTTATAAAGTCAAGTCAACTACCGACTGCTATGGAAAAGGGAACTTATGGAGTGTTTCTAGAATCTAGAAATAAGTACATTTTGATAGAGCTATATATCTAACTTATTAAGACTTTGATTTATTACTTAGTAGAAAAATTAAGCTTTGAATTTTCAATGACTATTAAACAAGTGATGGAGTTTAGTTGAAGGCACACCCCTCACTCCTACTTTTCTGGAGAAATTAAAAGCTGAAAGGTCGGTTTCCAATGTAGTTTGTGGAGCGCAATTATTGTTTTTTCCAGTTAAAAAGATGATCCAAATATGATGTAATTGTTGCTGAGTTTTGAAGTTCCATTTTACTTGCATTGGAGGGTTAAGAGCATCCACTATCGTCAGCTAAAAATTTAAATATAGATATTTTGGCTAAAATTTTGCTACTATTGTTGGTCAAATATCTATTTTTTGACAAAATTATGAACAGTGCATTGTCATATATAGCAGAGTGAAATAGCTTTTACAAATATAGAAGACGGAATGTGATCTTCCGTCTCTCAAATATTTTCAATTATTTGCAATATTAAATTAAGACAGATGAAAAATCTTTTTCCGTCTGAAGAGTATGAATGGTCAAAAGTAGAGAGACAGAAGAAAATTTTCCGTCTTTATTTTTTTAATTAGAATGGAGAGACGGAAGATCTTCTTCCGTCCCTCTCTTTTCTATTTCTTTTTTCGTCATTTTTTTAAACGGGAAATAGACATGGCAAAGAGATAGGCGAATTTTTTTTCCCTTCACTTTTGGTCCTTTTCTTTAAATAATAATAATAATAATAATATACCCAAACGGAAGATCTTCTGGCTGGGTATATATTTTTTTTATAAAAAAATCCCCCAGATGGAAGATCATCTTCCGTTAGGGTTTTTTTTTAATTTTTTTTTAATTAAGAGCCCGACCAGACGGAAGATCTTCTGTTTGGCTCTTTTAAAAAAAAAAAAAATATATTGTCAAACGAAACATGATCTTCCGTCTATCGACTTTTGGGTATTAAAAACTTTATTTTTTTTATTAGACGGAGGATGTTCTTCCGTCTGTATACTTTAATTTTTTTTTTAACCCAAATTTTGGCTTTAACGATAGATAGCAGCGCAACTCTTCTATTTCAATTTTCTATTGCCAAATACCTATAATATAGCAGCAACGATAATGGATGCTCTAATGCACACTTCTCACTAATTATGATTTTATCTATTATTAATCATGTTTTGTACAATTGAACATGGATTTATTCTATATTCATTCTTACTCATCACTTAATATCATGCATTATTGATATTGTTATAATTAGAGTGTTGCATTTCATTCGCGTGATCTCACACATGGGTTATATATTTATATATTTTTCCAGTATAAGTATAATACACTGTGCACTACATTAATTTATTGTACGGTTAGGTTAATTAAGAGCATCCGCATCAACCTCTCATTTAGGTTGTCATTTTTATATTTAGCAATCAAAATGGTAAGAACTTTTAAACACCAACCTCTCATTTGGATTGCCAAATTTGGTGGCAATGACCATTTTTTTGTCAAATTTGGCAAACCAAATGACATTGTCAGATATCACATCACCATACTTTTTCTTTTTTCCTTCTAAATATATATACTAGTAAGTTTCACGTGCGATGCACGTTTTAATAAAGACTTGGAGTTAAACGTGCGATATACGTAAGTCTAATAATTAGCACGCATGATGAATGTCTTAATTTAAATTTTAAAAATGGAGTTGAACGGACGATACTCTTAAGTTTTAAAGAATGTTGAAGAAAAAACTTTAATTTGCATGTGCGATGGATGTGTTAATAAATAGAGTGGAGTTGTATGTGTAGTGTCTGGGTTTGTTTGATGAGAAAGTGGTATTTTATTTTAAAAAATTGTAGTTAAACGGGTATACACGTAATTCCAAAAATAAAAATAAAAAACTTTGAAAACTTTGATTTGCACGTGCGATGTCCGTGTTAATAAATAAATATAAATGGAGATGGATGTGTACATGCGATGCACGGATTTGATTGGTGAAAAAAATATTTAAAAAATATTTATTTGTTTTAACACTTTGAAAAGTTTCATTTGCACATGTGATACAAGTATTAATAAATGGAGGTGGAGGTGTGCGCAATGATTTGTTTGGTGACAAAAAAATAATTTAAAAATATTTGTTTGTTTGAACCCAACTCTCTCATTAATATAATAGAAATATCTTCTTCTTCTTCTTCTTCTTTGTTATAAACTATTATATATATATTTGGCAGCTCAAATTACAACTATGGATGTAGTACATATTGATATTTTTTTGTTAAAGTTGTATTTTAAGTTGTCAAAGAAAAAAATTACAACCTAAATAGCTAATAAATTGATGAAATTGCTCTAAGAAGTGGATGCTACCATTTTGATATATCCATGGAGAAGGTAAAAGATGAATGCAAGATGCTAATCTTGAATTTTTTTGCTTGGTCGACTAGAAGTAGGACTGTAGATGCATGATAACCTTTTTTTTTTTAATTAATTTTATTTTTGTAAAGAAAAATCACAAAGCGACGATACCCACATGCATAGTCAAGACTAATTAAACTCAACCTAATCAATCACCTAATGCAAGATGCAAATCTTGAAAATTTTGCTCGGTCGACTAGAAATAGGACTATAGAATGCATGATAAATTTTTAAATTTTCCTTTTTTTTTTTTTGGTAAATAAAAACCACGACCCTCATGCATAGGCAAGATTAATTAAACTCAACCTAACCATCACCTAACTCATTTCCAAACTCTCTAGTGAAGTATCATCTGAAAGTGTTCACCAGTTCGAAGAACTCAACAGGTTCATCCAAGCTGAAAGTGGGGAAACGAGCAATGACATAGATGAAAGATGGTGAAATGTCGAGGAGTCCAAATGCTTTTCGGTGTCGTCAATGTATAAATGGCTCAATGATGGGGAAATAAGATGCAAAAAGGAAAACATCGTTTGGGGAACACAGACACCTCTTAAAGTAAGAGTTTTCAGCTGGCTAGCACACAATGATGCAATTTTGTCAAAGGTAATCCTTAGGAAAAGAAACATGCAGATCGATGTCAGGTACGATTACTGTTTAGACGAGGAAGAAAACACACACATTTATTCTTTTTGTGCCGAAAGGCGGCCCTGACTCGGAAAATAATATGTAGGGGCCGGGATTTGAGTGTGTGCAGTGTCCTAGGTCTACTGGGGACGTTTGGGGTTATTGGAGGGAACAATTAATCAGGATAGAGGATAGACGGACTTGGGATATTGCAGTAGTGGCTACCCCATGGAGACTATGGCTAGACCGAAACGATCCTTGCTTTCGCAACATTTCTTCTAGATTTCCAACTTCTATGCATAAAATTTTCCTTCTCATCCATGATTGGGCAGGATATGCGGGTGCCAAGAAGAAGCTAAAGATGAGCGAGGAGGAGTAGTCTGACAGGGCTCAAGGGGGAAAGGACGTCCCTTGCTTTCTTCGAGACGTTAGTCACTACTTATTTTGATGTTGTCACTACTATTTGCTGTATTGTTGTTGTTACTTTATGATTATGTTTTAGTTGAGAGTCGTTGGATGTAAGGGGAGCATAATGCTGCCGTGTTGACTGTTATTTGTACTACTCTGTTTCGTTAAATCTTCATTAATGAAACGATGGCGGGTGCCATCATTTTATCAAAAAAAAAAAAAAAAAAAATCATTTCCAAACTCCTAATCGACACATGCATAACTAAGCAGAGGTGTTGTTAATTGTTGATTGATTAATCATTGATTTCTTTAATCAACTTTCAGAAAGGCGGGCTTAGTGTTTGGTTTATTGTAAAATATTTCCAAACTATAATGATTACTGTAGAGAAAAAAAAACATGAAAATGAGTTTTTAAAAAATGGTTTATTTAGATGTAGTTTGATTTTTGTATAACATAGAGAAGTGAAAGAAAAAAAATTTAATGTAGAGGAGTACTGGAATTATTTTATTGGATTGGATAGTGTAAAAAAGAATGAGAGAGAAACAATCTAAAATTGCTACAGTAGCCCTACATTAGTTACCAAATTCGGGTACAGTGCTTTTTGATATGGTTAGAAATGACGTGGCCCACTCTGGGCCACGGGATCCCCTCAGGATGCGCGCACTCCTGATCTTCCGGATCCGTCACGTCAGCGTCAGAAACCCGCCCGGGCCGCTGCCACGTCACCCCGGAAACCACCCGGGCATCTGCCACGTCAGCCCTATACCGCTCGGGATTCCACCGCTCCAGCCTCACGGGCAACCGGGTCCAGACCCGGTTGGCATCTTCTATAAATACCAGACCCCTACTCCTTCTCCAGGTAATCGATCTTTTCCCACAAAACCCTAGTTATTGTTACTCTCTCTTAGTGACTGACTAGATCGTCGGAGGGTCTGCCACCGGGATCAACCCCGGTGTTCCGAGACCGTCTGCAGGTACACGAGACCTCGGATCCGAGCCACCTGATCCGACCCGAGCATCAGCCTCCATCTCACTACCACCTACCTCAGTACCGTTCGTCCAGTCGAGGACCGTCTGCATAGGAGTCTCCTCCTTCAATACAAATCCAGTAAGAACTCACGCCTGGTGCATCCACACGCCTCCCAAAAACAAATCGCATCACTTTTCTTCATGTTTTTTTTTTCTACAGTAATTTCAGCCAACCAAATATCCCCTTAAAGTAATACTCCATATTCTATCCACACGAATTGTTGAGTCAGTCTTAGGATCTACTCCTTATCAAACTACAAGCAAGTTGCAGCTAGCCTTTAAATTTCCTTGTATTATGTTATACTGTCATTTACATTGACTCTTTCTCCTTTTCCAAATACCTGCAAGTCAGACTCAGAATCCTGCAAGTCCAAAAAGGTAACCACACTTTTGTTGACTAATCTGAATTGTAACTTGAAGGGGGTGTTTGATTGATTATAAAGTAGTCGCTCCGTTCCAAAATATAGGTCCTCTCCTACCTCTAAGAGCATCTATAGTCGTTGAATGGTAAAATATGGATATATGGATAAATAGATATAGATATTCTAGTTTTGCTGCAGTCGTTTAAAGCTAAATTTTAGCTTTCTATTAATATTAAAATACGCGACGGCACATGATGTGCCGTCTGACGATAAAAAATACCAAAAAAATTAAAAATTAGGTGGGACGGCACATAATGTGCCGTCCGATCGCTAAAATAAATTTTTTTTTTTTTTTTTTATAGGAGAGACGGCACATAATGTGCCGTCTGACCAGAAAAAATCAAAAAAAAACCAAACTCATGTTAATACTATCTGAAGTTTGAACCATTAAAGGGAGTTTAATTAATGACAAAATATTAGTTAGATACTCAAAGTCAAAATATTAGTTAGATACTCAAAATCATGTTATCATTTATTTAATGTTTATTTTTTGATAAATTACTGACTTAGTCACTTTGCAAAGTCAGTAATAACCATGCACTTTAAATACTTAAAGACCTGAGTGCTGGTGTTTATCTGTAGACTTAGTCACTTTAATTTTTTTTTTTTTTTTTAAAATACAATGGGACGGCACATAATGTGCCGTCCGACATATGCGGAAGGGTGAGACGGCACATAATGTGCCGTCCGGGGTGGGGGGCTTTTTTGGATTTTTTTGGGATTTAAAATTAAATAAAATATATTATTTACCAATGAGACGGTACATTATGTGCCGTCCGACGAAAAAAAAATTAATTTTTTTTTTGGGACGGCACATGATGTGCCGTTACCCAAATATGCATACGATCTATGCGGATTCTCAAATATAGCAATCTACTGTAGCGATTTATCCATAGCTAACGACTGCAGCAACTTTTTATGGATAATATGCATATTATCCATAAATAGCAAACGACTACAGATGCTCTAAGGCTCTAACTATATTCTTAATACTTATCAAATCACTCTTTCTAACAGGAACACTACTAGGTCTATCTGTGACATATCTAAACCATCTGAAACGATTCTCTCTTAACTTATCTTGGATAGAACACCTACCTTTAGCATGTCTCGTATATTCTCGTTTCTATTTCTATTTTTCCTGAGCATCAGGGCCGGCCCTAAATTTCCGGGGGCCCGAGGCGAAATGCCCAAATAATCATTTTTGGAGTCCCTAATAACAATATAATTTTTTTACGCGCAAAATATGTGTCTATATTTACAAAGGAAATACAAATTTAGGAGCCCTTAAAATTACAAAAAATCCGGGGGGCTGAGGCAGCCGCATCACCGGCCTCAAGGTGGGGGCCGGCCATGCTGAGCATCCTCATCTCCACATACCAAACAAATGAATTCTTTCAGCATCCTATATAGGTAATCAAAATTAAAATAGGTACTATCCTCTTAGAAACACATGATGACACTTGAACAAATGGAAATCTTTTAGAACACTACAAAAATGAAATAGGTATGATCCTGTTAGATAAAGTGTATCCAACACTAACAGGACTGGATAAATGACCACAGTGCAGCCCCCTCCTTGGAGAGTTTGGCACTTGAAGTAATAAAGATGTAGAGAACTAATTTCTAGTAATCCTAATGTTAGCTTGATTGTCGAACGTCGATCATCAGAATTGCATCAGTTTCACAATTAGCAAATTACTAGAGAATTTTCTACAGAAAAATGAATACCTGTACAAGAAAAAAAGTAAAGATGAATATATTACAGATGTTTACAGGGTACACATTTACATCAGCGACTATAAACACTCTAAACACGGACATCAGCAGTAACCTGTGAAACACTAAAATAAAGAATCGATTACAATCTGTATGATGAGTGTGTTTCTGGATTTGCTAAGCTACAATCAGTTGATGTGTAATACAAAAATGTCTACAAGGAGAACACTGACGCTCATTGACAGCAGCCTCCAAGATACATGCCGTGACGAGGCACTGACGTCAAGCTGCCCGATGTTTACATATTCATTCTTGCCAGAAGTTGAAGATACGTTGACAGATAAAGAACCTGAATTGAATAGAACTTGATGGCATGATTCATAATGAAATTTAAAATGGGAGCAGTTAATTTGTCCATAGGATAGGAATATCTTACAGTCATAATTTGCCCAGCCTACGCGCTGATTAGCCAAATCGTATACAAAAATTTTGTCTTTAAGGACAAGGTCTGCAATGAGAAATTTCCAGAGAAAAAAAAATGACATTATAAATAACACTAGCATCTACAAGAAAAATTCATTACGATAGTAGCAAGAAATTTATTATTATAGTAGCAAGAAACTTTTTCAGAATAATTGACACAGATCAAAGATTTCTCCATGGCAAAACTTAATTCTAAAGAATATTCAATGCAAATGGAAAATTTTAGAGGGCTTGTTCTGACTGAATTGGTCGTTGATATTGGTCACATATGCAAGGTGATTCGCCTAATCCTAAGAACACTTAGATCTTGAGGTTCAGAGTCAATTTGAAGGATCATATTTCTTCGCTACTAAATTGAAGGATCATATGTTAAAATATCCGAATGGTTTGGCATTAAAACTATCAGAAAAATCAGGAAAGCAATAAGGATGATTGTATCAGAGAATCTGCTTTGCTTGCAGATTACCAGCATACTATCAGCTAGGGCTGCAAACGAATCGAGCTATTCGCGAGCTATTCGGCTCGAGCTCGGTCAAAGCTCGGCTCGAACCGAAGCTCGAGCCGAGCTCGAGCTTTATTTTTATTTTTTTTTAGGCTAAGCTTGCGAGTTATTCGGCTCGAACCAAACTCGAGCTCAAAATTGAGGTCGTTCCGTAAACGAGCCGAGCTCGAGCCTGAAGGTATTCGGCTCGGCTCGCCTCGATTGCAGCCCTACTATCAACTCCCCTTAACACAAAAAAAAGAGGATCATTGGATTTGGACAATGCCTATGGATGGTTTTTTTTTCTTTTCTTTTGAGTGCCCTTGGAAATAATTAAGAAAAATTACAGTCACATCTGTTGGTTCAAAGAAGTGTTACATTCAGAATAATGTCGTTTACGTAATTAACAATGACGATCTCCTACTGATGGTAATACAGAAAATAGATATCATGTTTCCTTTTTGTGCCCACTGAGATGATTTTTGGATCTTATGCAGACTGTTGGGATTAATTAATCAAATCTATCAGCCAGTTCTAGTACACCAAATCGATGAATTAGAAGGAAAGCTATATATTCTATGCAAAATGGTATTGGCTGCAATCACATAGCACTTATGCAAGAAAAAAATAGGTCAGATTTCCAGAACAATAGTATGCAGAAACTTCTGCTGAGATATATACATCACAACTTTGCTTGTGCATTCTTACGTAGAACTACAAAGAAAGACATTTATTTTGTGTGATTCAGAATTAGCTAGATGTTGGTGTGGCATCAGAATAGAAGCTTTGGAATTGATGGATGTGATGGATGTTGGTTGCGACCTTGCTATTTTTCTAATAATCAATCTGGAAGTTAACTCTAACCAACCTAAATTGTAAGTTGTGCACTGAACTTATTAAGCAAATGTATTATCTTCTAAAACACCATTTTTAATCAGCATTTGCTCCCAGCCATCTGTAACAAAGCTACCAAGACAATCAGTTTAAAATTCTTGAAATGCCTACAAAAACTGGACACTTGGACATGGCCTTTTGGGTAGCTGGAGTTTCCTAATGGTGCTTGAACCGCACCAGTTCTTGAAATTGAACGGGTCCCTTGTTATAGTATTACAAAAAAATTAGCTATATTAAAATAGTCAATCGATACTGCTTTTAAAATAGGAACTTTAGAAGATGCACCCTTTTTTTCTAAATTAGTTTCCCTAGAAGCGCTTCCATAATTTTTCCTTCAAATTATTTATTAAAAATTTTAAACAAAAGCGGACATCTCCATTTGATCATAGAATTCAAGAAACACCTCTTTATTATCCACCTAGTTGCAGAATGTACTAATGTAGTACTAGTATGACTAACAGATGTGCTAAATAGGAAAATCGAGTATTCTTACTTTTTAAGCATAATTTGTTGAGGACTATTTGCTTAACAACTTTTTTTAGGAAAAATGAAATATAGTTTATTTCACTGAATATATTGATCATGAGCTACCTAGTTTTCTTTTCTTTTGGCAAGTACCTGTTACTAAAGTATACGCAAATTTATCTTCAAACATATGGCAAGGTTTTAAATCTCGGATTTCGGACGCGTCTCGGCACGGGGTATTTCGTCTCGGAACGGAGATATCAGAGGAGATCTCGGATGTTCATTTTGGACAATCAATAAACATTTTTTTTGTTACTAAACAAGATATCATATGTTCTATATGTCATTTATCATATAAATATTGTATAATGTAACTAATGACATGAATCAATCACGGTAAATATTCGTAAAATTTAACAACAGTATAAAAGAGAGTAATATAAGTATATAACTAAATTGAATTTGCATCGATTAGAAAAAATATATTAGTTAATAGACTTACTTGATTTTGCATATACACAAACAATAGAGAAATGAAATCCTCACATTATCTAAAGATTATGATCCTATATTGAAAGACTTATCTGCAAAAAAATTACACATTTCGGCCAATATTTCAGCAATTTTGGCCGAAATCTACACATTTGGGTCCAAAACGATATGGAGTATAAAATCTATGATAAGTTAGCCGCTACGGCCGAAATTTAAAACAGTGACATAAGGTCATACATGGATGGAACACAAAATTCAAGGTGAAATATTTGGTTCCTCAAAATTCAAGGTGACGTTGTTGGCTTTGCTTTCTCTTGTTCTTTTATTGCAAATTGCAAGTAATTAGCAATCACTAGAATGCCTCTCTTACTTAAATCTTCTACTATGCGTCAGCGATTAATTCTCAACAGTGAAACCTGTAAAGTAGAGAATTATAGTAAAAAAGAAATAAAACTCCCTCACAGTTGTTGAATATCTTCTAATCTCTAATGAAGACATAAGATATTATTGTTTTCTGGAAAAGCTGTCATCTTTCCATATTTATATGTTGTGTTTGTCTGTGCTACTTCACTTGAAGTATCCTTTTCCATCATCTCTGTAGTGCCACACCTCTACCATCCTCAACAAACTGGCAGTGCAGTTACTGCAGTATGGGCTATTTGACTGCCTCTATGTGATAATATCCTCATCCAAAAAAAACATACTTTTTTGTAAATTTTTTGAGCAAATAAAAATTTCCTGTATCTTTTCTTTCACTCTTTCTAGGTTTTGGCTAAAACTACACTACTATATAAATAAAATTGTTTTTAAAAACCATCAAGTAAAGTGTTCAAATTAAATATGTTCAATCTGGGGACACGTCAAGCAGTGACTACAATTTAAGGAGTCAGCTTATCTACAAGTATTGAGTAACCTAGATGTTAAATTTGATAAACATGAAAAGATGTCAGACTATAATTCAAACATGACTCAAACTTAAAATTGCCCTGCAGGGCCTGCACTAAAGCAGGGACGTACTAATGAATGAGTGATCTTCCATATATCATCTACATCAACAGGTTAAAAGAACAAGCCTAGAGTACGGATGCTTAATTATCTGTAAACAGTGTAATTCTATTAGAGAAATAACAAGAGGATGTCTGGATTACAAACCTCCTAGTATAGTTGTTCCACCTTGGTTCTTTTGCCAGCCAATACACCAAACAATTGCGTTATTCTGTAAGTTGAAAACCAAACATTCCATTAGGAATTGGAACTTCTGCCGGTTATCTTTTGTTGATTTAATATGACTAAACATTACAATATTTTTAATGCCAATAAAATTTTGAAACGAGAAACAACTTACGACAGAGCCCTGCTGTAGAAGATAATCAGAAGGTTTTAAATTCATTGATGCACCACCGGCAAAATTTAAAGTAACAGGAGGAAACACCTCATCAGCACTGAAAAGGAATATCTTCTTTAAAGCCCATGACAAATAGTAAAAAGGTTATTATATGGGTTCAGGCTAGAAACCTGCTAGCTGTAACAAAGCACTGATTTCCCTTGTTATCGAAAGGCTGCGCAGATGATGACTGAATTGCAGAAATGATCTGCCAAATAAGCAGGAGAAGATGGAAATAAGTTTATAATATCAACCAATTATAAATGTTGATAAACTGCATTAATCTAAGGTAGAGTAGTCAACAAATGAAAAATTGAACGACAAGTAAGCTATGTGAAGAAGGTTCAAAGATTTAGGTAAAATCAGCACACACAATTTTGATGAAGCTAGAAGCAGCAATACAGTTACTATATAAAGAGTAGACGAATCCTCTCCCTCTACTGACCTTTTAGTGTACCCGGTATATTTTTATTGTCCTTTGCTGCACTAAGTTTTTTATCATAAAGGCTATTCGGAAGATTTCTATACATAAAACCATATTAAATTCATGTTCTAAGTTGACAAAAACATTCATCAAAAAGGTCCGGCCAAAGGGTAGAAATGGTCATCTGGATCTAAAATAAACTGAAGATTAAGTCATTGCATAAAAAACTTACTCCGTTGACAAAAGTATCATATGTTTGTTCTGCTAGGTAAGCCAATGTGGTCCCTGAATCAACAAATTTTCCTTGAACTAGACAAGTAAGCTATCTGAAGGTTTAAAGATCTAGGTATATTGAACTAAACAAGTAAGCTATCTGAAGAAGGTTTAAAGATCTAGGTAAAATCAGCACACACAATTTTGATGAAGCTAGAAGCAGCAATACAGTAATAATATCAAGAGTAGATGAATCTTCTCACTCTATTGACCTTTTACTGTACCCGATATCAATATATTTGTATCGTCCTTTGCTGCACTGAGTTTATTAGCATAAAGTCTATTCGGCAGATTTCTATATATAAAACCATATTAAATGCAAGTTCTACACTGACAAAAACATTCATCAAAAAGGTCCAGCCAAGGGTAAAAACGGTCAGCTGAATCTAAAATGTAATGAAGATTTAAGTCATTGCACAAAAAACTTACTGCGTTGACAAAAGTATCATATGCTTGTTCTGCTAGGTAAGCTAGTGTGGTCCCAGAATCAACAATTGTTCCTTGTGTATTTGATGTTGAAAACACGGAGGAATCAATGTTTAGTTGTCTCCCATTGACAGCAATACTTTGCAGATTCAAGTTGTAATGAGGCCTGGAGATATGAAGAAAAAGAAAGTCAACATCCCAAGCAATATAAAGATGCTAAAGGCATATTGTATAGGAAGAAAAGCAGCAAGCACACAGAGGTAACTTATTCATCCTTGTGCTTTATGTTAAATTTTTCTCAAATCAGAGCAATGTTTAATCAGTTTAAGGAAAGTAGTGGCAGGAAAGAAGAACAATGCTTTAGTAAGAGGAAAAGGAAAAGTTGAAACTTCACTTTAGTTTTAGCAAAACGTTAATCTGAATAAAATTTATAGGACCAGAAAGCTTATATTGTATACAAAATTCATATTTTGATATGACTTGCACTCTTGTACTCTAGAGGAATATATTCCCACTTATAGGTTCCAAAGATATACTAATTAATAACAATTACCACCATTTGAAATCGCAGGAAAAGAAAGGACATATATGCTCGTAGTCAGAACTTGCATTATTCAGTCACCAACCGAGAAGGGAAAGTATGTTGATGAAAACATTAAATTTGATACTAAAAATAACTACGATTCAAATAATAACTACACGAGAAAGTTCCCATGCATACACAAAGAAACTACCAAACATCATACCTACAACTACTATTGAGACAAAGATACTGGATGTGTATGTAAAGATGAATATTGTTCATGTATGCACCTGCACAGTAATGTAGCAGAAGCAACTATCTATAGCTAAAAGAAACCTGATACTCAAACAAAAACTTAAACAAACTTATACTAATTAATTAAAGATATAAAATTAGTTTTCTTAATGGTTGATAAAATATAATATGACTTTCAAAAGCATCATTATACTTATTCTAATATGACTAATTTTATATATCTACCGGAGAAGTCAACTATCAAGTGAAACTAGCAATTTTTGGGTAGAAACTAATTGTAGTATAAATATATATCATAGGAAAAACAACGAAGTGTAGTTTATATAGTATGTGAAGTAACAAATGATCAATGGATTTGCTTATGAAGCAATCTGCATTCAAATTTGTTTGTTCTTTGTTTCCTCTGTCTCCACCTTTAGTTTCTTTCGCTTCTCATCTCTTTTTGTTCCTCTTTCTTCTTCTTCTTTTTTCTTCCATGATTTCTATTTCTACACTCCAAATCTCTAATATTATAATGAGAGAATTGGAGTTGGAGTTTATAAACATACAAACTTACGTGTATCGCACGTACATCAGTAACATGAATGAGGTCCAGGTTCGATGCCAGAATAAGTTGGAGTTTTTATTTTTTTAAATATATTTATTAAGACGTCCATCACACGTGTAAATTACTAGTTTCCTTCAATTTCATTCATAAAAGGAATATTATATACGTGCATACGCATATGTGCTGGTGTGGGCAATGCTAGGAATACTAAGGATATTTTCCCTCCAAATCTTATTTTAATGTTATAAAACCATTTGAAGGGAAGACTACATGCAGAGCAAATAAAGGTACATATGTAATTACTGAAATCAAAGGTATAAGCATGCTTGAGGAAATATTGCGTATAGGGGAAGTATAAGATTCCTTCATGATTATGAACAAACTAGTAGTTCGGAAGGAGAACTGAGACAATGTGCTGACTAGCAGAAATAAAAGTAAATAAAAAAACATCCACAAATTCGTCCTTTAAGGAAATATTACCACACAAATCAAGAACAAAAATAATAAATATCCACAAATTATTAATTGCCTTTCCTTTTTGTCAGAAAACATTTCACACAAATCAAGAATAAAATATCTAAAGTTGAGTTAATCCTCCATGAAAACTTGAAATGTCGAAAAGACAATTAAGTTAATCATCATCATCATGTAGGGCTTTCCCTTAAAAATGAGGTCAGCTATGGAGCAGAATGTTCCACAAAGGATATAGCAAAAAAATTTAATTTCAGTTATGAACCTAGCGTCAGTAACAGAAATTAGTGTTAAAATTTTCAGCGAGTTATTGACAATACGTTCTCCTATAGCAACCTTTTAACTTGCAGCTTATACATATACTAAATAGCAGCCATGAACAACTCCCATAAACTAATAATGAATCTCAAAGAATTGGAACGATGACACATATCTTAAGTCCACAGAGTACAAAGGAGTACACTACTAGTGAAAATTGTAACAAAAAATCGCAATTTACTCCAAGAAAGATATGCAGAACATGATAAAAAAAAGAAATCCCATTTCAAAGGTACTATGCGGTCAATTACATCCAAGAATAACATGATAAAATATTATTATGGAGGTTAAACTTACTGTGACTGAACAAGTGGGGTGAAGACGATACCAGGTTCTACTATCTCTCCAAGGACAAATATGCCTCCACCATTATCTGACCCTTTCAAGCAATGAGAGAAAACTTTCGGTGCAACTCCTGCAGACGAGAGCTGTGAGACAACAGACAATTCGTGCTGTCCAAACCCAAATATTCCATCAACAGCCCTGTCCGGTTTCGTCAAATCCCCAGACTGTGAATTGCTACAGCTGTTTCGCAAGGCAAACGCAATACCAGTGATTAAACCCAAACAACTAAAGCTCATCTTTAGTTTGAAAAAGGAAATCTGCTGTAATTACAATATTAAAAAAACTTTACTAATCTATATGGCTAGCTTCATTACAGGCACACCTTAAGATAGCCAACTGAATTTCATCCAGCGGTTATTCACTCAATCTGACATTTGGGGTATGGCTTTTTCTGCGTGACTTGGAATTAAGTAAGTTTTACCATCTACCAATTGGAGAGAGACTGGACAGAAAAAGCAAATAATCCCCCACACTTGCGAGATTGGTGACGTAGTACACTAGGCAAATGCATTATTCATGTTGGGCATAAAATAAGCCAGAAAGGTAGACTAAGCACATTTACTTATGACTGTAGTGCACACCATAGGTTTCTTTTTTTTTTTTTTTTTTGGAAAAAACAATCCAAAATCACAAAAACAAATTCATGCAAATCATTTATACCCGAAAAGGATGGTAGCCGATGAGTTGGCAGTCTGCTCATTGTCAGTAACCGTATCAAAATACATAGCATCAGAAACATAGTACCCTGATGTGCCACTTCCATCACCATACTGGAAAGAGTAGGAACACTGCGAGCTCGAAGAATCCGAAGCAGGGCACAATGCCTCTCCACCCTGGAGGGCGGCAGAGCACCTTTGATCCTCACAACCAATCATCGAGGCTGTCGACGATGTCTGAGGGTCAAAGAACTCCAGCTGAATCTTCATTCATAAAAAAATCCCACCATTGTAAATATATATATAAATCTTAATCAAAGTAAAATTTAACATTAAGGGCTTATTACATTGAGTCCACTGCTTGAAGGGCAGCCACTGCATTGGTTGCAGGTCACCCACAAGATGTCGCTTCCCGTATCGATTTGAACATAGAATTCCTTTTGAGGGTTCCCCAATTTCACTCGAGTGAAATACAGCCTAATCGATAGATACACCACAAATATAATATTCATTCCATTATGCATTTTCACTAATCAATAAACTAAAGTATTCCATGTTATTTGCAACCAAACCCAGAAACTAAAAATCACCCCCAATTCAGTATATCTGAATCATTCTACTTCAAACAAATAATTTCCCTTTTTATAAAAAAAAAATCATAAAAACCCATAATTTTCCATACACATTTAGCATTCTGAGTTTTTTTCCCACAAAAAATACACAAGAAAAAAAAAAAAACACCATCCTTAAATAATTGTTTTTTTATTGTAAAAAGATCCCAATCCCAACTCCAATCCGAATTCAAGACATACAGAGGGCCAAAAAGATAAATATACCCAACGGTGAAGGGATTGGCGGAGCCCTCGACGGGGAAGTCGACAACGCCGGCGGAGAGAAAGCGGCGGTTGTGGAGGTGGGCACGTGCGAGGTCACGTGCCTTGAGCTCGTTGAGATCGACGCCGGTAACCGGCAAGCTCCGCTCAAGGGAGAAAGTTAAACCGGCGGTAACCGGTAAGTAGAGTACGGTGACCGCCGCCGACAAAATGAGGACTAAGAAGGTGACCGGAGTCGTAGTAATTGTAAAAGTTCTCATGTTTAATCAGAAGCCGAAAATAAACGAAGAGGGAGAGATTTTATATGAATGGAAAGACGGAAAAGGACAAATATTCTTTAAATATTACGTTATTAGGTTAATTAATTAATTATTAGATTGTTTAGAATTGTAATTAGATATATGGATGGATTAAGGGAAGAGGGGAGTTGGATGAATCTTTATACGGAGTAAAGTACAACTGTTTTTCTGCGTAATAAATGGAAGTTACAACTGTAATATGGAAAAGGATTGTTACCTGTGGGGAGTTGTCAGAAATAATTTGGGCAAGAAAGAGAATAGACATTTGTGGGATACAACAGCAGCCGCAATCATGTGGAGGTTGTGATTGGATCGTAATGAATTTTGCTTTCAAAAGATTAGTCATAGACACTCAGTTCTACGGCATAAAAAATTTTCACTATCTCACGATTAGAATGTTATCACGGGTGGAAAGAAAAAAGTGCGTCTAGGATATCAAGAGTAAAGCACAGTTGGGGTTCAGAAGCGCTAGCAGGTCGACAGAGTGGTCCTGCATTTGTTGATGTCTGTTTTCGTTATGTTCAGATGTTTACTCTTTAATGTTCTTCTGTAGGTTATTTTGGGACTTTGTTAAATGTAATATTATTATCGATGTACTATATTTCGTTAAGTTATTGTTAATAAAGCGATGACAGTAGTCATCTTTTATCAAAAAAGGATTGTTACCATTTATAACTAATTTTGTTGCTTGAATCTTGTAATTGGATTTAAAAATTTACTTGGTGATGCATAAAAAGTACCATGTTATTTTCTATGTGCATTCATGTGTTTTTTCTTTTTGTCGTACATAACCAGATTCGATATGTAAGATACATTTTTTCCTTTTTTGTAAAATATTGCTATTATTGTATAATTAGAATATTCAAGTTTTATAAGCAACTGCAAAGCATTAATACATAATAATTGATCAAAAATTTCTAGAAGGTAAGGCAAAATTACGATCTATAGTTATCCAGTTTCTTACATGTTTGGGGGCTTTTTGCATTTAAAGTTCTTTGACTTCTTAGAGTCTAAAAGTTAAGATTTCGGTGGTATCTAAGTTCAAAAAGACTAACTTATATGATTGTATTCTATGTATAGCTGAAGTATAACTAATCAAAAACGTTATACTTTCGGTTGTCTAGAGGGTTCTAGATCGAGTTCCGATGTTTGGGAACATTGGAGGGTAGATGTAGTCAGAAAAGTTGATAGAGGGGCCTGGGGGATATTGTCGCAATGGCTAGATCGTAATGATTTGTATTTTCACAATGTTACATATAGATTTCCAGTCACTATGCATAAAAAAATTATGTTCATTCATGAATGGGCAAGTTACACGGGGAGCAAAAAAGAGGCTGTGCATGAATGAGGAGGAGTAGACGCGTATCTTTGCGGGAAGAGGGACATCTTTCCAACTATTCAGAGCTGTATCAGCTTATGTATCTTCCTTTGCATTATAAACTACTAGTAGTTAACACGTGCGATGCACGTTTTAATCAATATATAGTTTTTAATGTAATATAATATAGCACGTGTTAATAAATACATATTTTTAAAAGTAATATAAAAAGTACAATGAGAGAGTTTGAGTTATACGTGTAATGCACGTAAATTGGTAAATTTAAATAAAGTGTATAATGGGGGAGTTTGAGTTGCACATGCAATACACGTAAAGTGGTAGATTTACAAATAAAGTGATATTTACAAATAACACTAAAAGCTTCTCCCATTATAATATTAGAGATTAGAGATTAGAGATATTTTGAGATGTTATCGATATTTGGATATGTTGGTAGTTGTTTGTAATTGATTCTATTTTGTTTCATTAATTAATTTTTTTATTAATGAAATGACGCGGATGTCATCTTTAATTTCAAAACCAAAAAGCAATTAAAAAAAACAAAAAACAAACTAATCAAAAAAGTATAACTACGGATTGTGAGTCATTAGTCATTATGGATATACAAAATTAATATCTAAATTGACGACGGTGGCTATATAACTCAAAATAAGCATATTTTTTTGATAAGTGGATGACCTAGATCATCGTTTCATTAATGAGGGTAAATGAAACATAGCATTACAAAGTACTAATATTACATAAAAGCTTCCAAAATCAGCAGCGATAAACCAAAATAACATAGTCTAGACATCAAAATAGAAGAACAGCAGGAAAGAAAGTACATAAAGCAACCGAGCCACCTCCCGGCCTGTCAACCCCCTCTAAACCTCTGGATCGCTACCCTCCCTCAATGTTCCTGGGCCTCTTAGCCGATTCCTGGTCACCTGCCCATTCATAAATAATGAAGAAAATTTTATTTATAGAGTGATGAAAAGTATAAACTTTCTTGCGAAAAATAAGATCATTTCTTTCTAGCCATAGGTTCCAGATTATGGCTGCTGTTGCTATGTCCCAGGCTTTCCTATCATCTTGTTTAATATTCAACGACCTAATGTTAGCCCATATGTCAATGGTGGAGTTAGGAACCTCGTTACACCCAAAACCCCTACAAACTATAACCCAAGTAAGCCGCGCTTTTGGACATCGAAAAAGGATGTGGTCAACGTCTTCTTCAATAGCAAGGCACATCTCGCAGCTAACGTCTACTTGCATATTTCTCTTCTTAAGGTTTACTTTGGATAGTATCGCGTTACAATGTGCCAACCAACAGAAAACTTTCACCCTATATGGAACTTTGGCCCCCCAAATGACAGATTGAACCTGGCATCTCGTACCTCCATCGTTAATCCATTTGTACATGGATGAGACCGTAAAAACTTTTGAGTTTTCCCTGTCCCACCATCTTTCGTCGTTAAGACTATTAGCCTGCCCACCTTCTTGGATAATCCATTGGTTCAGCTCTTCAAATTGCGTTCTGCTCTCAGCCGAGATGTCCTGTGAAACTATGAAGTTAAGTTTCCCATTCTTGCGAACGTCTGCCACTGCCAGGTCTAGATTCTGAGTGGCTTCTGCTGCTCGAGGGAATTGGTTTTCTAGAGTTGTAGTACCGCACCATTTGTCTTTCCAAAATCTGGTGGAATTCCCGTTGCCTACTTTGCAAGTGGTATTAGAATGAAAGATAGTCCCTAACTTAGCTATCCCCTTCCAGACAAAGGATACTTTTGCCGAGGGACTTCTTCCTCCGAATCGAAATTTCCGTCTCTTGCGGAAGAGGTCGAAAGAGTGTCTCCACCAACCTTTGTGCTTGTTAGAAATCTTCCACCACCATTTACACAGCAGGGCTTTGTTCATATCGTGAAGATTAACAATACCCAATCCTCCAAATTCCCTCCGCTTGCACACTCTTCCCCAATTAACCAGGTAAAAACCTTTGTTACCCTCATCTGTGCCTTTCCATAGGAATCTTCGTCGTAGTTTATCTATCATATTGATGACCCACGTTAGCAGCTCGTAGATAGACATCAGGTACAACGGGATAGCACTAATAACGGAGTTAAGCAGGATAATCCTTCCTCCAAGAGAAAGGAACCTACTCTGCCAACCAGCCAGCTTTTTTTCAATTTTGGCGATAATGAAATTCCAGTCCTCCTTTAGAAGAGCTCCCGGCTTAATTGGCGTGCCCAGGTATTTGATTGGGAATTCGCTGACCCTGCATCCCAGAATTTCCGAAATATCCTTGCACAATGCTGAGTGCTGCTCATGAATCGGAACGATACTGGTCTTAGAAAGATTCACCTGCAGGCCTGACCATCCCTGAAAACAAGCCAACACAGTCTTAATGGCAATCGCTTCCTCCGCTGTTGCTTTGCCGAAGATAATTGTGTCGTCTGCGTATTGTAAAATCGACATAGGCTGTGTGATTCCTTTGATCTTGATACCTTTGATAGTGTTGTTATTCATTGCTCTTTTTATCATTTCTGCTAATCCGTCTGCCACTATTGCGAAGAGAAAGGAAGATAATGGGTCCCCTTGCCGAAGTCCTCTCTTACAGGTAATCTCTCTACCCTGCCAACCATTGACCTAGACGGACGATTTTCCACCGCGAATACACTTTTTCATCCAAGATCTCCATTTATCACCGAATCCTTTAAGAACCAGGGCTTCCTCCACGCAGTCCCAAGATATCGAGTCGTAAGCTTTCCTAAAGTCAAGGTTAAGGATGAAGCCGTCCTCTCTATCTTTGTGACCGCGGAAAACAATTTCGTGGGCAGAAGCGATGCTGTCCATAATATCCCTTCCGCTAATGAAACCGCTTTGTGATTGATCGATGATCTCATTCAGGTGCGGCGCTAGTCTTTGTGCCAAAACCTTTGTGATGATTTTAAACGATCCGTTCAGCAGACTTATTGGCCTAAGATCTTCGTGAGTGCGAACTTCGTTTTTCTTGGGGACTAGTACAATTGTAGCATAATTTAACCTCTCCAAATTAGCCACGCCGTCTTCTAACTCGTGGAAAATATTCAACAGGTCGCCTTTGATAATATCCCAATAGATGTTAAAGAAGAAGATAGGAAAACCGTCTGGCCCTGGAGCTTTATCCTGTCCCAACTTCTTTATTGCGTCGAGCACCTCAGCTTCAGTGAAACTTGTTTCGATGCCATTGCTTCCGTCTAATCTGGAGCCGCTCCACATATCCTGAGCCATCTCGCATCTGCTAGCTGTATCACGTCCTAGGAGATCATGAAACTGCCTATCTATGTGCTCCTTGATCAGATCTTCGTTTTCCGTCCAGACCCCGTTAATTGATATTCCCGTTATGTGATTCTGTCTTTTCCTACCGTTTGCGACCTTGTGGAAATATTTGGTGTTTGTGTCTCCCTCTTTTAGCCATTGAATTCTCGATCTCTGTTGCCAGTACATTTCTTCCATCCTGCAAATATTCTGTAACTCTAGTCTATTATTGGCGAGCTCGTCTTTCTCGTCTTCATGGAGATCTCTCTCCTCCTGTGCGCTTTCCAGATTGGCGATACCGATCATGAGCACCTCTCTTCTAAGGTGAATATCAAGCATGTTTTGTCTCGCCCATGACTTTAACCTCCTTCGTAGCCTCCTTGTCTTCTCTACCCAAACACCTACTGCTGAAGTCTGAGTTGTGCCAGTATTCCACGATATAGCGATAACTTCCCTAGCCTCCTCGCAGACGGTCCATGCTTTCTCGAATTTGAAACTGAATTGCTTTTTCTTTCCAATAAGCCCGCAATCAATCACTAGAGGTAGATGATCCGAAGTGTATCGAATCGCCGATTTGACTTTTGCGAAGGGGTGGGCATCCTCCCACTCGTTGGAGACTAGAACTCTGTCTAGCTTGGCTAAAATAGGATTACGCTGCATGTTAGACCAAGTATATTTCCTATCCGTCATCTCTAATTCTAATAAATCTAGTTCCTCTATCGTCTGGTTAAAAGAGTCTTGCTCAGATCCACTATGACTTCTACCTTTGTGCTCATCCTGGAATCTAGTGATATTAAAATCTCCTCCAATGATCCACGGCCCACCCCATTTGTTTCTAATGAATCTAAGTTCGGGCCACAACTGATGGCGCAGTCTACTGTTGTACGGACCGTAGACACTGGTAACCGTCTGGGTCCAACCGTCTGGTAAGCATATTATATATACAATTAGTGTCTTTGTATATATGTCTCTTAGATAATATCTAAGGATATGATTTTAATTTCTTAAAAATAAACTCATTCAATGGATCCATGCAAATGTTGTCATCGCCACGGCCGACGTACATACTGATTCAACATTGCTGAACTCATACGGCCGATGTACATACTGATTCAACATTGCTGAACTCATACGGCCGATGTGCATACTGATTCAACATTGCTGAACTCATACTAGATGTCAATGTTATCTGATTGATATTTAAATTATAACAAAATCAAGCTTATGTGTAAGCTTTTTTTTATTTTATTTTTTATTTTTTGGTATAGGGGAGTCATGTTTGTTTAACTCATTGTTGAACTCATAAACGATGTCAATGTTATCTGAATAATATTTAAATTATAAGAAAGTGAAGCTTATGTGTAATCTTTTTTTCAATTTTTTAATTTTTATTTTTGGTGCAGAGGAATCATGTTTATTTAACTCATTGCCGAACTCAGACTCAGGAGCGGAGCTATGTGGGGGCCCGGGTGGCCCGGCCCCCCAAAATTTTGAAAAACCCCTTAAATTTTTTGAACTTTTTTAAAAAAAACCCCTAAATCTATTAAATTTTATTATTTGGCCCACCTAAAAATTATGAAAAATACATATATATTTATATATAGTTATAGAATTTTTTCTTGGCCCCACTGAAAATTTTGTTCTGGCTTCGCCCCTGCTCAGACTAGATGTCAATGGTATCTGAATGATATTTAAATTATAACAAAGTCAAGCTTGTGTGTAAGCTTTTTTTTTTTGTTTTAATTTTTTTATTTTTTGGTGTAGGGGGATCATTTTTGTTTAACTTATTAGTACGAGATAAATGAAAAGCCATTGGCTTTAGGTTATGGAAAAGAAGAAGAGATGGATGTTTAGACTTAGAAACAACACTCACCCACCTTCCTTTCCTTTCCTTTCCTTTCCTTTCCTTGCTTGTGAATATACAAATACAATATTGTTTTGGGGGGAAAACAAAAACTATACGTCTTCTTAAAATCCTTTGATTGTTTCTTCGGGTGGTGGGTGGGGCCCTATGATGTAAGGGGAAGGGGATGTTTGAGGGCTCTCTTTCTTCTCCCGCCATATGTTCTTTCCTTCCTTTATTTTTCATTTCTGTTGGGGGGTTAGTTCGCTTGTCCAATTCCTTTCTCATCAGCATTTTTTTTGGAGATTTATTATTATATTTATTATTTTGAAGATAAAGATTGCTACAGTCATCGTTTCATTAATGATCATTAAAGAAACAGAGCAGTACATATCCAACTCAAAATACAAGCACACAGAAAACTAAAACGACATCAGTAACATAAATGGAAAGTCTGACATCCAAAAGTGGCCCAAATCCACCATCAAAAGCTACATCCGTCGCCCCCCCCAACAGTCTGGTTGGCGGTCCCCTTTGTACTGGTCTCGTTGGCTATTTTCCTTCATCGATCTTCATCTTCTTTCTTGCCTCCTCAGCCCCTGCCCAGTCATGAATAAACAAGAAGATTTTATTCATCGAGGTTGATAATTTGTAAGAAATCTTGCGAAAAATGAAATCATTTCTTTCTAGCCATATTATTATTATTATTACTAGTAGTTTACACGTGCGATGCACGTTTTAATAAATATAGTTTTTTAAAATAAAAATTTAGATGTAGTCTTGATTTGAACCTAGGAACTCCTTTATAATAGTTATGCACGTGCGTTGCACGGGTTGGTAGAATGACAAAATATTTACAAATGACACTAAGGCCTTCTCCCATTATAATATTAGAGATTATTATTGTTATTATATATGAGAAAAGTGAGTCTTATATTTGTACTAGATTTGCCGGTGGGCACGTGCCTACGGCACGTCTTCGGAACGATACAAAACACGAAAAGCCTGTAAACAGTAAAATAACAATTATGTGACTTAAGTTTGAATAGTATGACAATAATTAGTTGTAAATAAAAGTCCATGTTTCATTAGTATATGTTGAAAAATAATTATAAATGGGGTATAAAATCTAACTTCTTAGAACTTTAAGTGTGGAGTTGAAGAGATTTTTATTATTTTCAATATAACATGTGCGAAAAAAAAATATTAAAATTTTGAAAATCTAAATTTATAAGTAAATATAGAAAGAATGGGAGAGAGAGAAAGGTAGAGAGAGAAAGAGAGAAATATGAAAAAGTGAAGAGAGAAGAGAGATGGTAATAAAGTAACAAGGTTTTTTTAGTTTTTGGGGGGAAATTTTGGTTTTGGGGTTTGAAATTTTGGAGGGAAAATATGTTTTGTGAGGTTTGATCTAAGCCTTTAATTTTAGGGGGATTGATTGTGAGCCACTTGATAGCTTTCTTTGTAATTTATTATATAGATGAAGGTATTTGTATGAAGGAATTTTGATTTCTCATACAAAATTAGGTGTTAAAACAAGAACTCTTAGATTATAAGTTTCATCAAATGATGCATTTGACGCAGTTGTAAATTGCAGTAGAGAATCTTAATAATCAAGATTAACCAATATGTTATTTAACAAATCTATAATATAAGGATTCTTATTTTGACACCTCATTTTGTATGAGAAAATTTTCTCATACAACTCTCTCGCTCTCTCTCTCTCTCTATATATATGGGAATACCCCATTGCAAACGCTAAATATTGTGTAAACGCGTGCAACCATCTAGGTCGTTGTTTGAAACAACAGCTTAGATAGTTTGCACACGTTTGCACGCTACAACAGCGTTTACAATGGAGTTGATTTTTTCACAAAATCTCTTACTTATTCAACTTGGACTAGGGCTCCTTATAAATTATGATCAAGTAATAAACCACTTCATCTGGAAAATTAGTCTAAGTGAATTGTTTTCTATCACGACATCTAAAGCTTTCATGTTGGATGCATGCACTTCAAATTCCATGAGAAATAGATACCTCGGCTTGCACAATTGCTCAATCATAGAATGAGAGTGTGGGTGTAGGTGTGATGGCTGGGTGTTCGTTGGAGATGATTTTGAAACCACACTCATCACACATACATACACTCTCAGTCGATACCTCGGCTTGCACAACTGCTCAATTTTTATGTAAAAAAAATATTGTTAAACTCATGATCATTATTGTAGTCTATTGTTGTAATTTGTGAGTAACACTTGTTAGCCACAATAAATATGCACCAATTGGAGTAGGCGAAAATGAGAGGTAAGGAGGAGGGGTGGATAGCACCAGTTGGGATACAGGTCCAAATCCGGGATGTTCCATCCTACAATACATTGATGACACACTTATTTTTGGCAATGGTCGTGTGGACGAATCCATTACCATCAAAAGGGTGTTGTATTGTTTTGAAATTTGGTCGGACTTATTAGTCAACTACCACGAGAGCAGTCATGTGCATATTGCCTTGTGTAAGGAATAGACAATGGAGAATGCAAATACGCAGCACTACAAGGTTGAATCATTCCTGATCAATTACCTAGACTTGCCCCTTAGGCGTGGAAAGTTGAGAAAGGCGGATGGGATGCCTATCATCGATAAGGTGGAGGCAAGGTTAGCATGATGGAAATGTAAGTCGTTATCCTTTGGGGAAGGGTGGTCCTCACTACTAATGTGTTCTCCAGCCTTCCTACATGCTATATGTCTTTCTTTGAGATCCCCCGATGGGTGATCAACATGATTGACAGGGTGTGGTAAAGGTTTCTCTGGTAAAGGTTTCTCTGGAAGGACGCAGAGGACGCCCGGGAGGGTTACCACTTGATCATATGGAAGAAATTAAGTATGCATGTGTAAGGCGTATATGGGGCTAGTAGTCATTAATCTGAAGGATATGAACCTTGTCCTCCTAGAATAATGGTGGCGGAAATCTTTCACACTAATGGCGAAGGTTGGCATGATTCAATCCAAAGGTACCTTTATGGACAAAGGTCACGGACCGAAGGATTTCGGGTAGGTTCTAGGACGTCATGGATCTGGAGGGGAGTCACGAAGCATTCGACCTGATCAGTAAGGGATCTACCTCCTATCTGGGGTACGACACTTCTACAAGGTTCTGGTGGGACAGATGGTGTGGCCCTCACGCACTAAGGGAACGCTTCCCTAACCTCTAGGATTTCACCATTCAACTGCACTGCACCGTGGCAACTGCATGGAGAAGGGGGATTTGGAGTCCCACATTTCCTAATAGACTATCGCGGGAGCTACAACTAAGGCGGGAAGAGATGTGTTTGCATAACGCTGAAGCATGTGTGAGGTGTGATTCTGGCCCTGATAAGCGAGCCTGGGAACTGGAAGGAAATGGCTCATTCACGGTTCACTCATTGTATTCACGTCTCAATTTCGGAGGATGCAAGCCTTCATGGTCATCATTTATGTGAAATGCAAAGGTACCTCTGAAAATCAGAGTCTTCTTATGGTTAACGATGTGATCCTGACAAGTGAAATCTGGCTAAAAGAAAATCAAATATCGTGAAAGAATGTGATTTTTGTCATGTGCCTTTAGATTTTAGAGATCACCTGTTAATCGAGTGTGCGAGAAGTAAGGTTGTTTGGGTAGAAATGCTTCGGTCTTTGTGGATGGATGACTACCCGACCACATATGAGGAGTTGTGGGTGGGATAGAGGTTCACTAGGCATAGGAATATCATGCGAGAGGCATGGTTCACTGCGATCGCATCGATGACTTAGCTGTTTTGACTAGACATGAATAACTTCTACTTCCTTGGTACATGTTGTAATAGTATTTTTGGTAAACTAACACATGTTATGCATCTGCTCTCCTTTTGGGTAGAGACAGCTCGACTTGAGCACAGGACCGCATTTCGATGCAGTAGCGTCACAACACTATGAAGACGAGGAGATAGAGATGGGCTCCATCCTGGACTGAGAGCTCCTGCCGGGTGTTGCGCTTCCACTTTTCTTAGCTGTTGCTTTGGGATTAACATATTCCTCCAGGGTTGTTGGACGTTGATGTTTTTTTTTTTTTGATAAAAGATGACGCTCGTCATCATTCCATTAATGAGTAATAACGAAACAAAGTAGTACAACTGAACAAAATACTCGTGAGCAACAAGCTACACAATACATCAAAAGTGCTCGGAGCTACCCGAGTTCAAAGTAAACAACAACAGTCTACGACGCAGCAAACAGATACAAATAGTACAACCTCTCTACCCTAACTATCACTGAGAGTAGGAATCGACATACAAACCCCAAAATGCACTGTGATACTACTCCTCATTGTCTCTGCAATGCTTGTTATTCCCCTTCGGTTATCTTCAGCCTCTTCCTGGTCTCCGCAGCACCTGCCCATTCATGGATTAGAAGGAAAATCTTATGCACTGAAATTGTAAAAGAGTATGATTTATTGCTAAAGATTAACGCATTTCGGTCTAGCCATAGGTTCCATAAGGATGCGGTGGTAGTTAAATCCCATGCCCTTCTATCTTCTATACTGATATGATCATCTCTTAGTCCCCCCCAAATGTCAGCAGATGAAACCGGTAATTTTGAACACTCAAAACCCCTACAAACTACCTCCCAGGTTAATCTAGCTTTAGGGCAAAGAAAAAGAATGTGTTTGGTATCCTCAATATCGTTGGGGCATAGCCCACATGTTGCGTCGGATAACATATTTCTCTTCCTTAGGTTATCTTTGGACAGAATCGAGTTGTTATGAACTAGCTAACAGAAGACTTTCACTTTCATCGGCACTTGTGCCTCCCAGATGATGCATTCTTCTTTACCTCTGATTCCTCCGTCATTTAACCATTTATACATTGACGCCACCGAAAAGACTTTTGAATCTTCTCTATCCCACCATCTTTGATCTTCTGCGTTGCTCTCTTGTCCCCCTTCCGCTTGGATGAATCTGTTCAGATCTTCGAACTCGTCGATACCCTCCTGGGAGAGACCTTCCGTGACTATGAATGTGAGTTTACCATTCTTCCGTATGTCTGCTACTGTCGATTCTAAATTCGACGTTGATGTTATGTTGCTTTACTTTACTTTCCTTCATGTTTTGCTATTGTACTTGTTCTCTTAGTTTTCTTGGCTTATTTGATTATCTATTCATTAATGAAATATAGTGACTATATTCTACATTTTATTTCGAAATAGAAAATGCCAGATGAACAGGTGTTGAAATTAAACTAATTCTAGATACATACTAACTTTCTTGCTTTGCCACCCACATCATTCTTATTGGTACAGACTACAGAGAGGAAAGAGTCTTTGGTCTGGTCACCAAACAAAATCCATGCCAGTGACTCTGAGCTCAAACCTGCCTCATCTTTTCAATTAATTTTCACAACTAGCTTTGTCGGTAGCAACACAACCATCCATCTCATGTCTTTACAAAAATACAATAAACAATTATTTCAGAAGTACTTAAAAAACTCAATGCTAAAAGATATGCTATGTTAAATATCTTCAATTTCAAGCTTTTGACTTTATCTGTTCCAATTTCTATAATCTATCTTTTCCAAGCTCTGAGATAAACTTTAGCTTTTCGAAGATTCCCCCCACATGATCATTAGTAACAACAACAACAGAGAATGAAAGAAAGAAAGAAAGAAGAGAACAGAAGAATAGATTTCAAATAAAAGAATAATACTTTTTTGTAGATTAGGAGAGACTTGGTAGCTTTCTTACAACAAAAGGAATAACTCAACTGGTGCCCTTTTCAAGTGTACTGCATATACAGTAACACAAATAGGAGAAATATAGAAGTGCTTTTGAATAACCATTCCCTGCATTCTTAGTTATCTCATTATTCTAGATTATAATAAGTACATGTTAATTTTCTTATAATATCAGTGAGAAAGATTAACTATTGAAGTAAAGTCATGAGCAAAAATTAAACCTACAATTGTATACATCTTTTACAATTGTAAATGAAAAGGAAAAAAAAACAGCCCACTGATAAATTTTAAGGTTTTCAATCCACAAAATTAAGTTTAATTTAAAACTAGTTTAGTAAACTTAACTTCTACAGTGAAATTAATAAAAGAGGTTTAATAAAATTTAAAACTTGACAGATATAAATCTGCTTTAAGTGAACTTTATTTCTATAATAAAATTTAAATCCTCATGACAAATGAACCTTTTCATTCATTCATCCTCAAAAAGTAAAGGTATATTTAAGTCAATAAAAACATGTTGTTTTTAAGGTTTCATGTGAAAGTAATCAAAGTGAAGAAGCATCCCTAGCTACCATATAATTTCTTTTTATAATGACTACCTACTATGGTTTTACATAGACAGGTTTAGTTACATTTTTGGAAGGGAAAAAGAGTATCGTCTCAAATTTAACTATTCCTATTATATCTGATAACCCTTTCCAATTTGCTAATTATTGGTTTGGTCCAAATCTGGAATTGCTAGGTGTACACAGAAAGCATGTCTATCAGAGAAGTACAACAGTGTTTTTTTTTTTTTTTGATAAAAGATGACCACAGTCATTGTTTCATTAATGATTAAGGAAACAAAGTAGTACAGTATCCATCATAACAGAAAAACATACTAAACTTAAGTACAACAACATAGATAAACAACAAATACTGGACTCTATACTTCATTGAAAGAAATTTCACAGGCCTGTATTTCAAATTTTCAGTAAACCCACCCCACCTTTTGGCAAGTTTGCAAAACTCCACCTCACCTTTTTCTTCTGCAGTTTGCTATACTATCGGGTTAAGGTTCTTCTGCAGTTTGCTATACTATCGGGTTAAGGTAGTTGTAGTTTGCAACCTGATCATTTCCTCCGTTAAATCCAAGGTGTTTTAACTGTTATACCCCTACAGTTAGTAACAACAATACATTCTCTCTCTATCTTACATGCTAATATGGGGTAAAAAGAATTTTAAATTTTTTAACCATAATGTGATCATCCCTACTAAATACAAAAGGCCAAAAAAAATAATTTTTTAATCATTAACAATAAATAGAGATAGTTTAGGCATAAATACCCTAAAAACTGGACAGAAATGTCATGTGATCGCACATGACAGCCAATTTGGACGGAGTATGGCAAACTATAACTATTTTAGCTCGATAGTATAGTAAACAGCAAAAACAAAAAAAAAAGGGTGGCATGGATTTTCTCCAAACTTGCGAAAGGTATCATGGGTTTATTGAAATTATCATAATTTTCCCAACTTCAGGACATTCCAAAACCATTACAGTAAATTACATATTGTAACATCACTTCTTATTTTCTGAGTATTGACATAAATAAAACAAAAAATTATTAAATACCAGAAGGGAAGCTGTGTAACTATGACTAAGCACAAAAATTACACCAACCCTAACATCTTACATTTGTTTGTAAAAATGAGTAAATATTTTAAAACATTTTTGAAAACAATGAAAATTAATGCATCCTGTTCCCCTCACCATACGCTTTGATCATCTGCAAACTGAGATTTGCTGTCAGAAGATTTTAAGAGTGGTTGTGCTGGTTGCTCTCTCTGGAGAGGGAAATTCCAGAATGAATCCGAGTTCTGATAAAGTATATAGAATACAACAGCTGAGGCCAAGAAAAGACCCAAAAGCAGCACATATATCTGCCATTCTGCCAAAAAAAACTAGCTTAGTGAGTATGTCTGCTGTTGCTTTTGAATAGCCCAGAAGTGCATTTAGTCTTCAGAACAAGTGTTTTGTAAAACTGAATAAAATTGTACTGGACGGAACACACTTTCCAAAATCAGGGTGTTCTTCCTTTTTCTCATCACACCCCAAGAGGTGCTTTTAGCTTTTGGAAAACAGTTTTTGCCCTAGAAATATCCTTTTTGTTTTTCTTTTTGATAATCGATATCTTAATAAGAGCATCCACAGTAGTTTGCTATTTATCTATTTTATGCATATTTTAGCAAACGCAGCGCTGCAGTCGTTTGCTATTTATGCATATTTTGACGATTTGGCAAAGTAGATTGCTATATATGAAAGCAGAAATGAGAAAATGCATATTATACCGGACGGATCTTCAAGATCCGTCCCACTAAAAAAATTAATTTTTTTTTTCATTTTTTTCCCTAGGACGGCACTGGCACTTGAAGTGCCGTCCCAATTTTTTGGGTCTTTTTTCCATTATTAAAATTATACTTAAATATATACGTAAATACTTAATTTATGGGTTATTTTAGGGGTTAATATTAATTAGTGGGTTAATTAGTGGGTTAATTAAGGGGTTAATTAGGGGTTAATGTGTGAAAGCGACATGCCAAAGCTTGGAGGCTTAATTTTATTTTTTTTTCCGCTGAAATTATCTTTTTTTATTAAAAAACTGCGGAAATTTTTTTAAAATCGTGGGACGGATCTTGAAGATCATCCGTCCAATCATATTTTATTTTTGTTTGCTATATTATAACATTTTTACCACTGCAGCAAACTCGCTTTGCTAAATGTATAATATGCATTTATTCATTTTTTTGCAAAAGACGACTGTGGATGCTCTAAGAAACCTTTTTTCTTCACAACACTGGTTCATGTCAATTATTAGTCACAGCACTTGGTTCATCACAACGAAAACAGAGCCTTAGTATGACAAGAGTAAGAAAAATAAATTACCTTTCCAATCTGCTGGGACATTGACTTTTGTAACTGTTGCTCCCCATTGATGAGAAATGGAAATCACAACCCTGCATAATTTGCAAATTAGAACTGTCGAGAATTTGAGCAGATATTAGCATTTCCACCATATGTTCTTTAACAACAGTTGCAGGTATTGATGTTTAGAAATCCCAGTTCATAGTGCTCTTTAAGAAAAAAACCATCATGTGTTACAATGTAGTTATTAATCTAAACAGAAAAAATCAATAGAAATGTCAAAGAAGAATCCTATAAGCAATATGAAGTCAAATGTTCTTCCAGCAATATAGGAATGAAGATTTTAGTTGACGAGGATGATGAGTCATTTGCTCTTTATACACAGAAAAGGATGATGAAAACATATTTCTCAACAATTTAAAATATATTCAGATTATATAGCACAAGAAACAGGAGAAAAAATGTTCAAAGAATATCATGTGAGAGTGAGTTTCGTACAATTTCTAAGGTTCATTCTTCAATAATCATCTCTGTGCAGAAATCCCAATCAATTCCACAAGTCCAGGAATCTATAGTTAAACTGATATGTTGCTTGAAGCAAAACAGTATTATCAAGAGAATATAATATTCTCAAAAAGCTCATGCATTGCAGCTGCCCTTGGTTCAAAGTTCAGTTTTACAAATACATTAGAGACTAATTTTTACAATCTTTAAAAACAAAGTTCAGTCAAAAAAATTAGTGATTGGCTTCAAAAACACGTCATTTAGTGAAAAGAAACATCCAATCAGTAGCTGAAGTTATATTTGTAAGTAAGTCCATAAGTCATCCTAGACATGATGTACAACAAATATCTAGACCACGATTTTTTATACGTTGTTGATCCTTGTAATGCATCTCTTTGGTGAAGATGTGCATATATTGTTGATCCTGTATCTAAATGTAAAAAGCTAAAACTGGTAATTCCATTATTATTATTATTGATCAAGGCCCTAGTCATACACTCATCCCCCCCCCCCACCCCACCGCACATACACTCATCCCATAATTGAGAAATTGTGCAAGCGGGGGTTTTGAACCCTACAACCTCTTGGTCACTAGCAAAGAGGCTTACCACTAAGCCACTAGGGCACTCGCGTAATTCCATTATTTATAGTGTAAGATTTGAGTGGGCTAGTGCCCACCGGTTTTTCATCAGTAAATTAGAGGAGCTTCCACAAAAATTCGGTGTGTGCATGTGCATATTATTTTCTCTACTCCACTGCTATGTTACTCTTTTCAACGTTCACATGTGGACCCATATATGATATATTCAATGTTCACAAGTATGTGATACTGTTGGTGCACATAACAAAAGCAAGTGGTATTAACTTGAAAAGGCACGAAGGTGTATGGTCCTCTTCTACAATTTCAATTAAAAAAAATAATACAGAAATCATAAATTAAAGAACAAAAAGAATAACCTGTGAGGGAACTCTTAAACAGTATCAAACAGCCAAACTATTCTTTAGGCATTTTAGAAACATTCCACCATCATAGCACGACCTTATTGCATGAATCGGCTATAAAACATATGACTCAATACATAATTCAACAAGAGTTTTACGATGTTAGTTGATTTGACAACTATACTCTTAAGCTGATGAATATAAACATGTTTAATAAATTGAAGGAAACATACCATTAATTCATGAAATAATTAGCAAAACTTAGAAAACTACAAAAGGTGCATTTGTGTAATTTAGGGCTGTGTAAATGTCTAAGAACCTGCTCACCATATGTCAGAAAATTCAGAAACAAGTTTTAACTATAATTCCACTTATTAAAATATGGCAAAAATATTCAGCATGACAAATGATATATTTATCCTGCTTGACAAGTTAAATTAATGCTAAACAAAATATGATCTACCATATTAATACAATAGATAATATTATTTGCAGACTGTGTTATCGAACGGTGTTAACTGAAAAGCTACTTCATTAGAAAGAAAAATACACAAGGGCACACACCCACTGACAATTTTGATTCCAAAACTAAAATCCTTGGTAACCTAAAACTATAAACTGAAGTTAAATAGGAATATAATAAAATCTTTCAAACTATACTGAAGCATTTTTCTTATCCTTGAAATTACCTCTCTGACGGGCAAAACTCAATTGCGGATATGCTTGTGCCAAGGTGAAGCTTTTTGCTCCAGTGACTAATCTCCATCTTTTTCACTTCTACAACACACAGGTCTCCATCATTGCTACCTCTAAATCAAGATAAGACATTACATGTCACCATCCTTCTTGAAATAAAATGCACATTCAAAAATCAACAAATACAATAGTTCAACTACACTTTTATGACGATGTGATTGATACAATGTAGACGTGTGATTATGATAGAATTTGAAACCAGAAGCTACAAATACTGCATGTACAAAGAATCACATTATTAGAAGAAGAGAGAGATGGTGCACTGCAGCTTCGGAAGCAGGTGCTGCACTATTGCCTGTAGAGCGGTAAATGAGCCAATATTTATTGAACTGTAACCAATAGGGGCTACTACCTCATTATCACTGTGCCCCATATGGTTGCAGAGCATCATTATAGCCTTTTTATCCACACACACACATATAAAACACTCTTCTACATATTGGGTGATATATCATATAGGCTGGCTATCCCAATATGATATGACCTAAAAAACATTTACCATTTGGAACCATATTGTTAGCGACTTGGACAGATATTCTGATTAACATAAAAAAGGGCCTAAAATATGTTCATTAAGCTAAATAAACCACTCAATCAATCACAACCACAAAGCAAAAAAAAAGAGAGAAGGGGGGGGGGGGAATCCAAATCCCAGATACAAAGTATCTTGTAGCTATATTATGTAGTGGGAGTTCTTTTGCATAGGATGGATTTCTGATCATACATGATGATTAAATAATTAGAAAGTGATGAAACTGGAATTTCAATTAAACTGATGAAATTTTACATGAAGACAGAGATCAAGCAAAATTACTAGCTTGGTTTTTTTTCATCCAGATACATTGTTGTAAAATCCCTACAATCTTAAGTCTACTAATGTATTAGTTTCCTACTACACTTTACCTCCACTTCAAGATTTTACACTAAATTAAGTGTTTTTATTGACTATAACTGTTATATTCTAAATTTAATAATTGCATAATCAGCTATGCACTTAATAAATAAAAAATTACTATTGAGTTCTCTAATCTTTTCTATTTTTGTTATTTTGTAAATTGTCTTGACCTATGCCCTTCGTTCTCACTTCCCTCTGCTTTCCACTTTTGACACTATTGTCTAGATATATACTATATACTTTAATATGTTTTATAATTTCAAATTTCTTAACTTTTCCAGCTTGCATCATTTTATAAAGTTAAGCTTTCTAAGTTGTGTATTAAGAAGTTTGTATTTATGTTAATAAAATTGATATATATTTAATGAATTGACAGTTTTCTTATTAACCATAGTTAGTTTGGAAAAAAGTTTATTATTAGTAATGAAAGAAAATCTGAGTTTGTTTTGGTTTTATATCAAATAAATATGTGCATTTACTTTTGAAATAGATTTTATAATATTGTTTTTTCCAACAACATTTAGCAAAATTTACAATTATGTCTTAGTTTCTGTTTATTATCCTTATATCATCTTTTTCAGAATCTTGTTAAGCCTAACCACTGAATATGGTTACTGAGTGTTGCTTGTATCAGGGTTTGGTTAACGCTGATAGCAGGCAGAAACTATTTAAAAACAAACAACTCAAATTTGGGTTTGGGATCTATCCAAACAAGTTCCAATATCCACTTAAAAGCTATAACCTACTTAACCTTGTGAGCCCATAATTTCAGAGTTCCAACCAGACCTAAACCTATCTAAAACCCAGTGCACACCCTTCCCTCTCGTTATTGCTTAGTTGCATTTCACACAGAAAAATAAACGGAGAAGCCGCAGAGAGAATGTTTCATTCCCAGGCTTTTGGTGTGCAGCATACAGAAAAGGGGGAATAGAGAATAGTTTTGAAAGGAACTAAACATTGGGGAGAATGCTAAGAAGCTAATTTCAAGTGTTGATGAAAAAATTTACTATCAATGTTTAAAGATCGATGTTACATCAATAATATTTATAAACAGCAGGCATCAATAATGATAAGAGCTTCAGAACAGTTTACTTACAGAGCAATGTACTTTCCATCCAAACTTACGGAAAGTACAGATGTAGGTTTTTTAGATAAACTTTTGTAGCCAATTTTGTTCCATGTGCTCATATCCCAGACAGCAACTACTGCTTTACTGCCTGTTTAGAATTACATTCATGTTCACAGACAAGCCAATAATGAAATCAATGCAAAATACCTCTTAAGGATCATTACAAAGTTTACCTTTTTGAACAGAACAAAATAGGAAAGGCTTAGTCCCATCCCTAGAAAACCTGCAACATTCAATCTTCTCATCCTGCAAACAGTATGTGCAACGTATAAAGCAACAGGAATTTGAGGATTACCAAACATATAAAACCAAGATAGTTCTTTAAATTACGATACCGAGTTTCGCATCAAAGAGGTCAATGGAACACCATCATTTATCTTCCAAATTCTTGCAGAGCCATCAGTAGATGTTGATGCTAAGAATTCAGAATCTAGGCTGGAAGAAAAAAAAGGAGAAACCAAATTGATTAGGTGAAATAGAATATTATTGTACAGGATAGGAATATAAAGTTTAGTAAAATGGACAGTGAAATCAAAACAGTGTAGAAAACAAACACATCTTAGCACTCTTTAGAATTAAATTATTCCCCAACTTAATTCACAACAATTAAGGCCCCGTTTGGGAAGAAAGTTAAAGTTGACTTTGGAGGTACAAGGGAAACTTTGGTTACGATACCTTTACCTCCAACTTAAAGTTATCTTTTAACTTGGTGTTTGGCATTTCCATAGTTAAGAAGAATCAGATATGGGTGGAGTTTAGATAACTGCAGTTATCTCAACTTTTGGGGAGAGATAACTGCAGTTATCTTGCCACCAAAATGAGTCCCAAACATGTCAAGTAAGGATAACTAGAGTTTTGTAAAGTTAAGTGAGATAACTCCAGTTATCCCAAGTTAACTTTGTCCCAAATAGCCTGCAAACAAAGTATAAGTGTAGTAGAGGCTTCCTGTCGAGGTTAATTTAACCGAAGAGAAGGCCCTTAACAAAGCACAATGGAGAAAAAAGTTTCGTTCATCAACCCCAAATATTTGGAACAAGGTTTTGCTCTTGTTGTTAAAAAGGCAAGTAAAGATTCAATTGAAGCGTGACATCAAATTTGTCACTTTAAGTTGCAAGAACAGACACGTGACACAATACACACACGAAACACCAATTTTCCACACAAAAAAAGCTGATTTGAGAGGGATGCCTATAATTATATCCTATTAATATTTATTAAAAATTAAAGTTTTATATAACATATTTTTACTGCAATTATCAACATTTATACACATACAAAGATTAAAGAGGAAAGATGATTAAACAATATCATTCTATCTATGGTATTCCATTTATATTGATACTGGAGTGCTACTCAAGTTACATAAGATATCAAAACATATGATAAAAGAAAACATTTGTATGCATCACAGCAGAAACAAGCAGCATTCACCAAAAAAAATACAAATGTGTCCTCGCGCGTCCGAGAGAGAGAGAGATGAATGGTTTCGGTATGTTTCTGACAGGTTCACACCAAGAAACCTAACACGGGAATGGTTTTGATATATTTAAGTTGGGGATTTAGGTTTTCTAAACCTGAAACCAAACTTAATTTATAGCAATTAACAGATTAAGAGGGGGGGAAACCCAATTTAACTAAGCTGTTTCCAGCCATCTCTCACCCATGTCCTGCACTCATTAGTGGGTAAACTCAACTCAGACACTGTATATATACATGTCATGTTCCCTGTCTGTCAGTGGTTGACACTCACAGTCTGACGATTTTGAAGTGTCCGTGCAACCTAGCTTTTCACCTCATTCTCCTTTTATTTGGGACTAGTAGTTTACATGTGCGTTGCACGTTTTAATAAATAAAGTTTTTTAAAATAAAAATTTAGATGTAGTCTTGATTTGAACCTAGGACCTCCTTTATAATAATTATGCACGTGTGTTACACAGGTTGGTAGAATAACAAAACATTTACAAATGACACTAAGGCCTTCTCCCATTATAATAATATAATACTAGATTTGCCCGTGGGCACATGCCTACGGCACGTCTTCGGAACGATACAAAATACGAAAAGCCATGTAAACATTAAAACAATAATTATGTAGCTCAAGTTTGAATAGTATGACAATAATTAGTTATAAATAAAAGTCTATGTTGAAAAATAATTATAAATGGGGATATAAAATCTAACTTCTTAGAATTTTAAGTGTTGAAAATAATGAAATGTAATTGTTGAAGAGATATTTGCAATTAAAAATTCTAAAATTTTACAAAACTGAAATCTTAAAATCAAAATTTCTAAGTAAATAAAGAAAGAATGGGAGAGAGAGATAGAGAGAGAGAAAGAGAGAAATATGAAAAAGTAAAGAGATGAGAGAGATAGTAATAAAGTAATGAGTTTTTTAGGGGGAAAATTTTGGTTTTGGAGTTTGAAATTTTGGAGGAAAAATGTGTTTTGTGAGGTTTGATATGGGCCTTTGATTTTGGGGGGGATTGATTGTGAGCCACTTGATAGCTTTCTTTGTAATTTATTATATAGATATATTATTATAATATTAGAGATAAAGACCGTATACATTGTATTTATAATAAGAGGTTAAAAGTAGACTTTCCTCCTGCCTACTTTTCTTCTTCTTTTGCGGTTTTGGTTTTTATTTTGTTTATCACTTTGACAAAACATGGGGAGATTCACCAGTATCGTTCTCTGAAATAATTATACTGATACAAAGAAATGAAGAAAGAAAAGTAAACTCAGATAGTGAAGGAACAATCCTCCAAACGATATGTAAATGTGATTGAGAAAGATAATATCAAAGCATAATTCAAAATTTAATTGCAAGATATTATCTCTTCTTTCTAGTACCCAAATTGTGATCAATTGGAGAAAAAATATAAATATATAAGTTTTGGCTATTCCAAGATTCTTATTTCCGCTTTAAAAGAGTATTTTGACACATCCAACAATATTCCAATCCTTCCCTAAGATAATCTGGTCTTCTGCTACATATCCTGCCAGAAATTGGTTTGCAATTAAATCTACGGAATTAAGTCACTGGGGCTCGTCCATGGGGAATATTAAGATGAATGGGGTTGTGAAGATCATATATTAATTTCCAAAAACAGAAAGTACTAGTCCATGCACAGATTCAAAAATTTCATGCAAATCAAATCTATAAAATTAAGTCAATGGAGGCTCGACCATAGGGATATCATACTCATAATTCAAACTTGTAAAATATTGAGATGAATGGGGTTGTGGAGATCATATATTAATTTCCAAAGATTGGAAGTACTAATGCATGCATAGATTCAAATTTTCAAAATTTTCATTTGAACCACGTGCAACAGTAAATTCATATCTGAATTTACAATGGAATATATTGTCATTTTATAGGAAAAGAAACAAAAATGTTATATCTTACCTGATATCCATGTCCCGGAAAGATTTATGTGCTTTAGGCTCTTCCAAGAGAATTTTCTGACTTGGCCATTCTAACATTCTGAGATGTCCATCCTAGAGACAGTGATACAGCACATCAGAGATTAACAAAAACATTATGTTAGCAATAGATTGTAAGTGTGTCCTTTGCATCTTTTTAGGTAAACCTTGCAGAGGGGTTTTATCAGATGACTAATGTTTTTAAGGAAAACTATTACTTCAATATTTGAAAAAGGAAACATCATAACGGTACAAAGAATAAGTTCAGAAAAAATTCTATTGAAGATTCAAAAACTCAGTATTAATATCGATTTTGAGCAGCAAAGGTTGATCGAATTGGAGTATCATCAAAAATAACAACTAAAAAAGGAATTTTCCTTCAAAATATTAAATATAATTCAGAAATGTTAATTTGATTTTTATCTATTTAAATTTATCCAGATTGTGCTTGAGTGGATTCAATATAGAGCGTTGATGAAGAGATCATTGTTACTACACATAATGGCTTTAATTAATAAAAAAGTTGCCTCGAATGTTGTTGTTTTGCAAATGCGATCACCACCAAAACTTAATTTGCTTCCCAGGACTTTTGGATATGGATGAACTACGGTGAGATTCTCTTTTATTATTTTAAACTAGACAACTCCAATTAAACCCTGATATCCTCCTACTAGGAACCATCTGCAAGCATAGTACGTGTTTTGCCAATATGAAGGTGAAATGCGGCAGACTTTTTTCTAAATTACCCACCCGTCCACAACCCAACCATAAAATAAGAAATATGGTATGCCCGAGTGCTGACATGTATCACTAGAGTCTGCTAGTTGAATCCTCGTTCCTATGCTTACAACTATAATATTCTACCATAATAAAGATTGTAGCTTCCCAAGTAAGCTACCTTTACAAGAAAACATGTTTACCATTTGAAAGAATCATAGGTAACCTTTGATTAAATAACAAGAAATTAGGATAACGATGATTTGCTTTCATCTTGATTGTTGTTTCACCCAAAGAAAAATAAATGGCCATGACTTAGAAAAGGTAGGGGTGAGCAGTAAACATGTTGAACTAGAAAAACCGATTGAACCGAACCGAACCGACAAAATAGTTACATGTCGGGTCTCCTTCCTCAAATTATCAAAAATTGTGGTTTGGGTTAGCAAGTGTTCTAAAAAAAACCTAGCCGGCAGCCTAAGCGTTAGGCCGTCCCCAGACGACTCTCCTAGGGCATGGGCATTTTAAAAAATTGGTTTGGCTGCCTAGGCGGGTCTGGGGTAGGTCTAGGCGGATTTTTTTTTCTGTTAAGTGAACCGGTTCACTTAAATCCCCACATTTTCAAAAATCTCGATCCCCGTGCCTCCCTCTTTCCAAAAAACTCAAATCCCTGAATCAGAAATTCCCCAAATCGCTCTTGTTTTTCCCAAATCCTCAAAATCTCAAATCCTCAGAATCTCAAATCAATCGCCCCTCTCTCATTGGAATCTTAATAACGGGCAATACGCAAAACAAGCGCTCTATCATTGAGCTAATTCCCATTTATGAATTTTTGAGTTATTTTTTAAGTATTAAATATATCTTGAATTTTATGGAATATTATATTTTCTTATAAATATATTAAAATAAAATATAAAAAACCGCCTAGCGCCTAGCAGCTTAGTTCCCGCTTACAAGGTCTAGGCATTAGGCCCACATCGGTCGCTCGACTACCGCCTAGCGACTTTTAGTACACTGGGGTCAGGTCCTGGCTTTGGATTTATTAAACGGATGGGGTTGGTTAACCCGATTAGTAAAGATGAACTTTTATATATGGTAAGTATACTATCAGATAGCATGCAGGTCAAATAGCATATTGGATCCATGACATTAACATTTAAATTATTTAATCATCGATTTATTAAACTTAATCTATCTACAAGTGTCACTGTGATCTAGCGGTAAGCCTCTTAGCTAGAGAACAAGATGTCGGAGATTCATTTCAATCCCAGTTTGCATCATCTCTTTATTGTAAAAATTAGTGTCAAAGTGTTTGTATGCGGTTTGCATGTGGCTACGGCCTTGTTCACAAAAGAAAACACCTAATCTATCCCTCACCTCAATACCTCTCTCAACCACTCTTTTTCCCGCTTCTCTGCCTTCAAAACTCTATACCTAGAACCTGGCTGCTCCGCCGTCCTTCAGCTTTGAATTCTCCGGTGAAAGAAATATCTCTTTTCGTAATCCAAAATTGCGAACCCGAGATCGAACCAATAATTTGTTATTCGATTGGCTATGCTTCAGTGTCTATTCGGTTCAGTGTAAACTAGTTTTTGGACCAAAGTTGGGTCGGTTACGTTTACGAATTATTGGCTGATCCTGTTGTCGAACCGTACTCACCCGTACTCACCCTTAATAAGAGGCCTAAAGGAAGTTCCAGAACTAACTGAATGAATAACATCAAATATCTTGAAGGTTTTGCACTTTCTCATTGATATACACCAGTCAAATAAGTAATTTTCTTGTCAACAGGATAATATATTATCTTATTAGCTAGAAGAAATTTAAATTTGGAGGCCACCACCGTCAAAATATTTCCCATATTTGGAAAGGTATTTCCAAATTACAAAATCACCTTCACTCAAAACTACATGTCTAGTAGGTAGAGGTAATAAAGTGAGATTTTGGAAGGATGTTTGGGTTGAGAACAATAGAGTACAATCCCCTTTTCCTTCTCTTGCAATTTGGGCTAGGGACAAGGACACCTACGTAATTGGTGGAACCCTCGTTTTGTGGGTGAATTTGATGAGGCTAGTCAAAGGTTTGCACATGAACTAAGACAACTCTTAGCAGCGTGAGGTGGCCCCAAAGTATAAACTCCTTAATGATAGGGGAGTTAGAAGTCCCGTATACAAGTTTGTATGGCGGGCTAAGGTTCCTCACAAAGTTCACGCCTTTCTGCGGTTAATCTAAAACAATGTTGTCCTCTCGAGGACCAACTTAGTCAAAAGAGGTATCTCCATCAACAATTTGTGTCCGAGGCCTGCGATTGAGTCGCACATATGCGACCACCTGTCTTTTACATGCCCTCAAGTTCGTGAGACCTAGGAGATCATCACGAGTTCTTCTGGGATCCCCTTCATCTAGATGTTGAGACACCATTATCATAAAAGACGATTTAGAAGGGTGGCATTGTGCTAGTGCTGCTTGTTTGTGGATGGTGTGGCTAGATAGGATGATATGTTTTCGCAACATTAACAATAATATTGTACAATCTTTTTTTAGGATCTCACATTTTATTTCTATTTGGGAATCCATTGCAGGCTCAAGGAAGAGGAAGCGAACATGTGCTCTGTTTAGTGCTTAGGCGGAAGTGGGTAATGGCAACCGCCGCAACCCCCAGAGATGATCAGCTTCATAGAGATTGTGAGACGGCGCCAGCTTCCCAATTCAGCGTCACTCTGGCTGTGGAGGTGCAGATGTTCGCATTGACGATTGCAGTAGGACATAGGGGGGTTCTTCCACCTCTGTTTTGTAGCGGGTGGTGTCTCTACTTGCTGTTCTTGCTGTGGTCTTTCAAGCTCCAGTATATTTTGTTATTTATGTTCTGATTAGTGCTTGTCAAAGAGTTGATGGACTTAGGAGTGGCAACTGGGCCGGGTCAACCGGTGACCCACCCGCGACCCGGCCCACGAACCCGGCCCGCTTAAGAGCTTCATGGGTTCGGGTCAAACCCGGTGAACAGTACCGGGTCGACCCGGGTCACAATTTACGCGAATCGAATTTGCGAAACCCGGCCCACGAACCCGTTTAATTCGCGAATTGAACCCGTTAACCCGCGGTTCGACCCGCGGGTTTCGACCCGTTCGACCCGTGACGGGCCGACCGTTCGACCCACGGGTCGAAACCCGCGGGTCGAACCCGGGTCGAAACCCGCCGTTGGCAGCAAACGGCTCTTAGAGCCGTTGCTGTGTGCAAACGGCTTTTTTTCCCCACTTCTAAGCCTATAAATATCCCCTAAAAATCTCAAAAAAAATTACACCTCACTCTCTTACTCTCTCTACTATTATACATCATTTTAAAGAAATTTTTGAACAATTGTAGTATTCATCAAATAATTGTACAAGGAGGCATATACACGATCAAATTTCGGTCGTATCGGAAACAAAATTCAACGTCTTCAACGTCTTCAACTCTCTTCAACCTCTTCTCAACTCTTCAATTGCGGAATCGGCAAAGCGCTACTCCATCTTTTCTATTATATTCTTATTTTCCCGGTTTTTTTACATACGCGTATTTTACGGTGAACGGTATCAAAATTTCTCTACCTTTCTTGTTAAATTTTTTTTTGTGTTGTAGTTAAAATTATTGCTTGTTTTTTGAACTTCTCTATCTCAACCCTCTTGTTTTTTAGATTTTTTTTGTATAATTCACCGCTCGGTCCGCTCCTACATTGTAGATTTTTTTTTACATATTTGAGCACATTACCACATTATGTCTAGATCACGCGGTAGCGGTCGTAGCGGACAAAATTCCTCCTCCTCTTCACATAGGCCACTAATTGTCCCAATTAGTGAGCCCACCCAAGATTACATTGATCTTACTATGGAACAATGGGGTACACACGACATGGATGTTGTAGGTGACATTCAATTAGAAGAAGAAGAACAACAACAACAACCCGAAACCACACAACCCCGTAGTAGTAGGAAAAGTATAGGAGAAACTAGCGATTGGCACAAGTTTTATGAGTATATCCCGGACGAACATATTCCGGGTGTAGGTTTGAAAGTGTGTAAAACATGTAGTAAAACATACAAATTCAAGAGGGGTGACGGCAACGGTACAATTAGTAGGCACATACAACATAATCATAAAGAACTTCTTGATCAAATACAAGGCCAACAAAAAATTAACCCTAGGACCGGTCAAGTAGATAGTCACCCTTATGATCCCGAACTTGTTCGTCGGGAAATGGCCCGATTAGTCATTAAGGAAGAGTTGCCATTTTCCTATCCCGAGAGTAGGAACTTGAAAAATTTTAATCAAACGGCCTTAAACCCTCATTTTAAAAAAATTCCGAGAAACACTTGCAAATCAGATTGTTTTAAAATGTATGTTGAAATGAAGGACGCGTTGATTGCAATTTTATGGAGTTTAACTTGTAGGGTTAGTTTAACTTCGGATTGTTGGACGGGTGTCAACAATATTCCAACGATGGGAATAACCTGTCATTGGATCGACAATGATTGGATTCTTCAAAAAAGAATCATATCACTTGCGTCGTTGCCGTATCCTCATAGTGGCGCTGAAATAGCAAACCGTATTATAGAAATATGTGATGTTTTTCATATTCGCGATAAAATTATGGCTATTAGTTTTGATAATGCATCTAACAACAATGTAGCAATTACTACTTTAAAATCTGTATTAAACCCTCCATCTGACAATATTTTTCATGTTAGATGTGCATGTCATATTATAAATTTATGTGTTCAAGATGCATTAAAAATAGTTGATCCATATATACATAAAATTAGAAATTGTGTACATTTCATTGCATTAAGTCCAAGCATTTTACAAGAATGGAAAGCTTGGTGTAGGGTTAGAAATGTTCCTTTTAGAAAATTTCCAAAGGATGTTAGACACCGATGGAATTCTACTTTTGATTTACTGAATGTTGTCACCGATTATAAAGCAGTTGTAAATGATTTTTGTATCGCAAAAAATATGCACAATTTTGAAATGACTCCCAACGATTGGTATTTTGCCGAAGCTTTGTTGAAATTTTTAGAACCTTTTAAAACCGCAACTTTAAAGTTTTCAAAAACATATGAATCTACTTCTAGTAGCATTTTTATTGAATTAGTTAGCATGATGCAAATATTTAACGAAATGTTAAATGATCCTTATATTAGTGACATTGTAATACCTGCATTTCAAAAAATTTTGAAATATTATTTTCCTCCTCCTATGTTGATTTGTGTTGCTACTGTTATGGATCCTCGTATCAAATTAGAAGGTACGAAGAATTTGAGAGAAATGTTTTTTGGATATTTAGAGAATAATGTAGAATTAACAATTGATTGCGCTACTTTTTTAGTTCAGTTTGAATCTACGTTAAATAACTTGTATGATTATTATGATAGACGTTTGCTTCTAGTAGTACAACTTCTGTAGTTAGTTCTTCTTCTGGTAGTTCTAAAGGTAAGGGTAAAAGTAGAATTGGTGATAGAACATTTAGTCTACTTGAACAAATTCAATCTAAAAAACATAGGACTAATCAACCAAATGAATTAAATTGGTATAACCAACAGGATACTGAGCCTACTCTTTCCCCACTAGATATTTTACAATGGTGGAAAGAACATGAACACACTTTTAGTATTCTGTCTATTATGGCTAAAGATTTGCTAACTCCTCCTGTCTCTACAGTTGCTTCTGAGAGTGCATTTTCTACAAGTGGCAGGGTTCTATCTGATTACAGAAATCGGTTGAAGCCCGAGGCATTGGAGATGCTCATTTGCACAGAAGACTGGCTGAAGGCTGAAGATAGGACGCAAGGGAAAGCACTATCAAGTTCTACAAGTGGGAGCAACTCGCCCGAAGAACAACAACAACAACAACAACAATAGCTTTTCTTCTTATGTTAAATTAGAAAAATTGTAGTCAATTAAAATTGTACATAAGAAATATGTTATTGTATAAAACTTATTTGTGAATTGAATTCTTCATTTCGTTATAAATTGTTCAAATTGTATCACTTAAATTCATATGAATAAAATTTCAAAATTTGTTGTCAATTTCACTCTTTCAATCTTATTATTATTATTACGATTTTTTTTGTTTATTAGTATTATTACTTACTTAGTATTATAATTAAACATCATTTGGGGATATTTGATTCAATTTGAAGAATTGTAGTATTATTACTTATTAGTATTATTACTGAATTACATACTTAGTATTATAATTAAACATCATTTGGGGATATTTGAAGAATTGTAGTATTATTACTTATTAGTAGTATTACTTACTTAGTATTATAATTTTTTAAGAAATGTAATATTCATCAAACAAAAATATGGTTGTTTGTATAATTGTATACATCATTTGTAAAATTATTATTATTATTAGTTCAATTTAAGCTACCCAAAAAAAAATTATATATATATTTTATTAAACGGGCCAACCCGCGGGTCGACCCGGCCCAACCCGGGTTGAGCCATAAAGGGTTCACGGGTTGGGCGGGCCACCCAAATGAGAAATTGACCCGGTCCGGCCCGGCCCGCATAAGACGCCAACCCGGCCCGGCCCGCCTACTCAAGCGTGCCAACCCGCACGGGTTGGGCCCGGACCAGCCCGTTCGACCCGTTCGCCACCCCTAGATGGACTGGTTTTGTGGTTATCGTATAAGACTTTAGATTGTATTTACTATTTCGCTATATATCTCATTTTTTGAAAGGTACATGATGATACAAGTTTGTATCATCTTCGAATCACAGGATAATATACAATAGACCAAATTAATTCAAATGAACATACCTCCCCTCCTGTAGCAAATCTAGAACCATCAGTGCTAAAAGCCAAACATTTTTGATGACCAACTGAGCGAAGAGAAAGAAGATCTTTCTCTACAAGCTTTATGTTCCAATCTTGACTGTTCAACTCAAACAACCTGCATAAGCAAAAGCATTATTAATCCGAAAGTCCACTGATACAATGGCATCATAAAATCTTTACAAGTATGAAGAGTAGAGAATTGCCAGAGTACCACAACAAAAGAGTCGCTCATAATTGCACAGATTCTTCCACATGATCAACACATACATAAATACCAACACCAGTTACACACTTAAGGATATAGATTTATCCAGTATTAGTAGTGGATTTAATCCACTTAATAACTAAATACATTAGGATGCAACATTATCTCACTACTCAGATGCACATATTAATGCAGTATGCCGGACTCTGACTTGGTATTTTACAAGGTGGTAAATGGCGTTAGGCGGTTCGGTCAAGGGGCGCCTAGGCGATTGAATTTATTTTGCCGATTTAGCTAATTTCAGCCACTATTCTTCAATCGTATAGTATAATTATGCAATACAATTGCAAATATTCATCATGTTCTTGTGTAATATGTGTAATTAAAGGGTGTTTATGCATTAAAAAAACTTTCTCGTGCAATTAAAAAAATAATTTTCCAATTGTAATATGTGCAATATGCAAATATGTGTAATATGTGTAGCATGTGCTATTTTAATATGTGTAATATGTGCAATCCATCACCAATAATACTAAAAAAAGTAAAAACAATTTCACTACTATTAAAGATCCATACATAGTATATAACAGATTAATAGATTAATAAAAGTTCTCTTTTTTGTGTGTTATTTTATAGTATTTAAAATTTTAAAAAATAGAAAAAGCCTGGGCGTTGGACAACAGGCGGACGCCTGATCGGTGCCACGGACGCCTACTCAACAAGACGGCCGCCTGCCTCTGACCGCCTAGACCACCGCCTATGGCAAAGGCGGTTCGTTCTCCTCCATCTGAGTACCTAGGCGTTCGAGGCGGCCGCCATTTAGAACACTAGTATTTTATTTAATTAATTCCCTATTCTCCTTCAAATTGGTTAACCATAACATTCAATTTTTTGAATGTCTTTTTGCATATTGTCCTACAAATTGTTTGCTCTTGATTTTTATTGTAAAACGGCCATAAATTTTCACAGTTATAAAAGGACATGCCTCCTCTTGTTGATATTGAGGCCATGAGTGCTTCGTATCAGTCAGTATCCCCTTATCCTCATTCCCCTCTCTCCAAATTCTCTTTCATATCCCTTTCTTCCCAAAATTCTCTTGGAACTACACCAATTTACTTGGCTGTGTATTCTTACTAAACCAGATGACCGATACTTCCTTTTGATGCATACAACAACACTAATGGTATGTACCTAGCACGATTAAACACCTTGTAGCCACAATCCAAAAACTGTCAGGAACTCAAGAGAATACAACCATTAATGGTGATATTGAGCACTGTTGAAGCACTATTGAGGCCTGGATTAGTAGATGAAGGAGAATAAGCCAGCTGCTAAGTATCAGCTGCGATGTATCGGAGATGATGAAATGTATCAGTTGTATCAGATACGCTACAGTAGAATGTATCTGATACAACTCTGTTTTTCTTTTACGTGCTGAGCGTACACTTTTTGTATTCGTATTGGGCGGGAGAGCTGAGAGAGGGTAGAAATATCTCACCCAGTTCTAACAACCTATATAAGGGGGGCTGTATTGGGTATCTGCCAGCTAATGAGAAATTCTAGTGCTTTCTATTCATCTTCTTCCTCATTCTTCTTCATTCTTCTTCAATCTTTCTCATCTGATCTTCATCTTAATTCTTAAAGTTCTTCTCTATTCCACATAAATGCCCAGGTCCAGGAGTCTGAGAAATCCAGCTGCTGACAATCTGGTATCAGAGCAAGAGGTCCTAGAGGGCGATGATGGCGGTGCTTCCATTGAAGGAGTGGTGGCTGATATGAGAAGCCAGTTGGTAGAAGGTCAACTCCAAACAAATTATCTCAACGAGAGGATCGAAGCCATTGCTGAAAGTGTGGGAACCAGGTTCTCTTCAATCGAATCAAGGCTAGACTCCCTGATGACGATGGTGCAACAACTCCACTCACAACCACCACCACCACCTCCACAACCACCCCTGAACCCATCGCAGCCGCCTCCACCACCACCCCTGAACCCATCGCAGCCGCCTCTGCTTCCAAATCCGTTCCTCCGCAAAGAGGTATCTGCTTCTAACTTTAATCCTTCACCAATTACTCAGCCCATAGAAGGTGGAACTGTATTCAAGACCCCGTTCAAGGTAGAATTTCCGATGTTCCACGAAGGAGATCCGACGGAGTGGATCTGCGGTGTCGAGCAATTCTTGGATTTCTACGAAATACCAGAGCATCAGAAACTCAAGTATGCGATGCTCAACTTGCGTGGTAGAGCTGCACAGTGGTTTCGTAGACATCTGAAGCCAAGAATCCAGGAGGTGACTTGGGCGATGTTCTTAGAAGAGCTAATAACCAGATTCGGGCCAACGGAGTTTCAAGACTACGAAGGAATCCTATCGAAACTTCAGCAAAAAGGGGATCTCGAGGTCTACGTCCAGGAGTTTGATCGTATTTCGAACTTCGTTGAAGGTTGGACAGAGACCCATTACTTGAGCACTTTCATTAGTGGCCTTCGGGATGAGATACGCTGGGATGTGAAATCACAGCGCCCCAAGAGCGTTAATGAAGCAATTGGCCTTGCTAGAGGGTACGAAGAAAAGCTCGCTTGTTTGAGGAGGAATTTCCGCAGCCATTTTACACCAAGAGCACTTTTACTCCCGCCTAAACCACCCCCACCAGCCAATACTTCGACCAACTCCTATACCCCACATCACTCCACTTCCGGTGCTCCAACTCAGTCCAGCCACAACAATTCCCCTTCATCTGCAGCAAGTAGTTTTGTGCCAAAAAGGTTGACACTCCAAGAAATGCGTGAAAGGAGAGCTAGGGGGTTGTGCTTCAACTGCGACGAAAAATATACTGCTGGCCACCTGTGTAAGGCTCAAAAATTCTATTTCCTTGAAGGGTTAGAAGAGGAAGATCATGAAGAGATGAGCGGTGAGAAGATTACAGTGGAAGAGGGGGAGGCTGCGCTTGAACAGATGACAACACAGACCCACAACACTCCATATCCAGAGATTTCCTTCCACGCTCTTGTTGGGAATCAAGTATATCCACAAACAATGCGAGTTAAGGGAAGAATCGGTGGCAGAGATGTGAACATTCTTATTGATTCAGGCTCAACCCACAACTATTTGGATCCCCAAACAGCTTTGAGAGCTAACCTCTCCATTCTCAATGAACCACGGTACAAGGTTACGGTAGCTAATGGGCAGTGTATGTTTAGTGAAGGGAAGGTCCAAAATGTGAGTTTCGTAGTACAGGGAGTGGAGCTTCAGGCGGAGCTACTTCTTTTGTCGCTTGGTCCAGCACAGATGGTTTTGGGTGCACACTGGTTACGTTCGTTGGGGCCAGTGACTATGGATTTCTCACATATGACCATGGAGTTTGTAGTCGAAGGAAACAAGAAGTTGCAAGGGCTTCTTAACCCCCAATTACAGATGGTGGATGCTCAAGAGATCTCTAAGATGAACCAGTACATCTGCCAGGCATATATGATCCAAATTCATGCAGTTGAGGAAGTCGGACTGGAGCTGTTGCAGTTGCAAAGTAACCCTGAAGACTTACAGTTGATCATCGATCAATTCCCGGAAGTATTCACAGAAAATCTTACTCTTCCACCCCAGAGATCCATCGATCACCAAATCCCTATCATTGATGGAATGAAACCGGTGTGTTTAAGGCCATACAGGCATCTGCATCATCACAAGGGAGAGATTGAGAAGCAAATTGAAGAAATGCTCAACTCTGGTTTTATTCGACCAAGCCACAGTCCTTATGCATCCCCCGTAATCTTGGTGAAAAAATCTGACGGGAGTTGGCGCTTGTGTGTTGACTACCGTGCTCTCAACAGCCAGACAATCAAAGCCAAATTCCCAATACCCCTCATCGATGACCTCCTTGATGAACTAAATGGAGCAACCTTCTTCTCCAAGATCGATTTGAAGTCCGGTTACCATCAGATCATGGTGAGTGAAAGAGACATTCCCAAGACGGCGTTCCGCACTCACCATGGCCACTTTGAGTTCGTGGTTATGCCGTTTGGACTTACAAATGCCCCCGCCACATTCCAGAGTCTGATGAATGATATTTTTAAAGAGTATCTACGCAAATTCATACTGGTATTCTTCGACGACATCCTCATATACAGCCAATCCTGGGAAAGCCATCTTCAACATGTGGCGTCAGCACTTGAAGCGTTGAGAAAACACAACCTGGTAGCGAAGCTAAACAAGTGTTCATTTGGGAAAAGTACCATTGGGTTCTTGGGGCACATCATCAGCCAGAGTGGTATCGCCGTAGACCCCAAGAAGATCCACGCAGTCGTCGAGTGGCCAGAGCCCAAGACAGTAAAGGAACTGCGTGGGTTTTTGGGTTTAACGGGCTATTACCGCAGATTTGTGAAAAACTATGGTGGGATTGCATTCCCTCTAACACAGTTATTGAAGAAAAACTCCTTTCACTGGAGTGAAACTGCATCGGAGGCATTCCAAAAGCTCAAAGAAGCCATGACGACTACCCCTGTTTTGAGATCTCCTGATTTTACCAAGGTATTTGTGGTAGAAACAGACGCGTCTCAGTCTGGTATTGGGGCTGTGTTGATGCAAGAGGCACAACCGATAGCTTTCATGAGCAAGGGGCTGAAAGGCAAGTTGTTGATCCTCTCCACTTATGAGAAAGAAGTTTTTGCGATTTTGCAAGCTGTTAAACAATGGCGACAATACTTGTTGGGGGGAGTGTTCATAATTAGAACTGATCAAAGAAGCATCAAGTACATTTTAGAGCAAAGAATCAACACCGAAATGCAAGAGAAGTGGTTGTGGAAACTATTGGGTTATAACTTTACGATTGAGTATAAGAAAGGAATTGACAATACCGCAGCTGATGGTTTGTCAAGGAGGGTAGGAGAAGAAGAAATGTGTTATGAAATCACATTCATGGTGCCAGAATGGATGGAAGGAGTGAAAAGAATGGTTCGGGAAGACCCCTACTTCGCAAACTTTTCTGAGAGGCTGCAAGATCAATTCGGAGCTCCTGAGGATTTCAAAAACATGGGAGGTGTGTGGTATTACAAAGGAAAGGTACTAATCAGTCCTACTGCGGAGGTGAGACACTTGATTTTTTTTGATTTCCATAGTTCAAGTATGGGGGGCCATTCGGGATTCACAAAAACCTTGCAACGAATCAAGAGAGATTTTAAATGGAAGGGAATGAGTAAGGAGATCAAACGTTGGGTGAAAGAATGCTTAGTTTGTCAGAAGAGCAAAAGTGAGAATCTCCACCCCGCAGGCCTTTTGAATCCCCTCCCCATTCCTGATCGTGTGTGGGAAGATATATTGATGGATTTCATCGAAGGACTGCCTAAGAGTCAGGGCAAGAGTGTGATTTTGGTCGTGGTCGATCGCTTAACTAAATACTCGCACTTTGTGGGTCTTTCACACCCATATACTGCTCAATCGGTTGCTAAAGTGTTCGTCGATCACGTTTATAAACTCCATGGTATGCCAAGAAGTATAGTTAGTGACAGGGATCCCATCTTCATTAGCAAATTTTGGAGGGAGTTCTTCAAGCTTCAGGGCTGTAAACTCAAGCATACAACCGCATATCATCCGCAGGGAGACGGCCAGACTGAGATTGTGAATAAAGCCTTAGAGCTTTACCTGCGGTGTTTTTGTTCCCAAAAGCCAACTGAGTGGATGAATTGGATAGCGTGGGCTGAATTTTGGTTTAACACTAATTGGCATTCATCGACAAAAGTCACACCCTTCGAAGTTGTGTATGGGAGGTCTCCACCTTCGGTCACTCAGTATATCAAGGGGACGGCAAATGTGCCAGCAGTAGAGGAGGGACTCCTTAGTAGAGACTCGATTCTAAAGCTATTGAAGGATAACATGACTCATGCCCAAGAACGAATGAAGTTTTTCGCTGACAAGAAACGCACAGAGAGGGTGTTCAATGTGGGAGATTTAGTGTTGCTGAAGATCCAACCCTACAAGCAAAATTCACTCTGTAACCATACTCCTCAGAAGCTGACTACCAGGTACTTCGGCCCCTAGAGGGTCATTGAAAAAGTGGGGGCTGTGGCGTACCGTCTTCAGCTGCCAGTGGGCGCAATTATTCATCCCGTGTTCCATGTTTCGAAGCTAAAGAAGTGCCATGGCGATCACCTACCCAACATTTCTTCAGAGTTTCCATCGTGGTGGGTAGACGAAGAGGAACATGAAAGCCCAGAGGAAGGATTGGACCGAAGGGTACTCAAACGCAAGAACAAAATGGGGATTGACCTATTAATCAAGTGGAAAATTCTGGTGTTGAGAATGCAACCTGGGTAGACATCGATGTGCTCCGACGTCGATTTCCAGACTTCGAACTTGGGGCAAGTTCGTTTTTAAGCGGGGAGGAGTTGTCAGGAACTCAAGAGAATACAACCATTAATGGTGATATTGAGCACTGTTGAAGCACTATTGAGGCCTGGATTAGTAGATGAAGGAGAATAAGCCAGCTGCTAAGTATCAGCTGCGATGTATCGGAGATGATGAAATGTATCAGTTGTATCAGATACGCTACAGTAGAATGTATCTGATACAACTCTGTTTTTCTTTTACGTGCTAAGCGCACACTTTTTGTATTCGTATTGGGCGGGAGAGCTGAGAGAGGGTAGAAATATCTCACCCAGTTCTAACAACCTATATAAGGGGGGCTGTATTGGGTATCTGCCAGCTAATGAGAAATTCTAGTGCTTTCTATTCATCTTCTTCCTCATTCTTCTTCATTCTTCTTCAATCTTTCTCATCTGATCTTCATCTTAATTCTTAAAGTTCTTCTCTATTCCACATAAATGCCCAGGTCCAGGAGTCTGAGAAATCCAGCTGCTGACAAAACTCAGTATCAATATCGAGAATCAGCCATTTCCCCTCCCATCTTTGACTAATAACGGACATGTCAAGAGTCGGTATGCAAATTCCCAATCAAACTCCGCCATTGCATCTCAACATCGGCCAGGATATGATACCATACTTCTAGCTTGTTATTATTCAAAAACATTAAACCAAGCCATATCCACTGCATTGATTGCATTTTGATCCGTAACGTGATCTAATCAGGGCCGGCCCCCACCTTGGGGCCCTCAAGCCCCGAATTTTTTTGCAATTTTAGGGGCCCAAATTCGTATTCCCCTTGTAAATATATGCACGCATTTTGCATAGGGGCCCAAAAAAATAATTATTTGGACCTTTCACCTCGGGCCCCCGGGAACTCAGGACCGGCCCTGGATCTAACTAGTAATTAGTAAATAACTCTTTCTTATTCCAACACTCCTCTTAATTCACCATAAAGAACTCAACTTTCCAACATTAATCGTCACAAAACAAGCAAGCAAGCAAGCAAAGATTCAAATCACCTGCATCCCTTAGCAGTAGCACAGACAAACTCATCACCGCTGGGATGCACCGCAAACCCCACCGGATCGCCGCCGTCCTCACTCATCGCAAACCTAACCTAATTAGTTCACAACCAACCAAAACCAACTAAATAAAAACAACACACAACGATCAATTGAATTTGGAAAAATCAAAGAAAGAGCGCAAACCAGTGGATCAGGTGAAATCGAGGAGGTCTTGGAATCGAAGGAGAAGACGTCGATAAGAGGAGGAGAGGCGAAGTTCTTGGACCTCCCGTAGACGACGAACAGGCGGTTCTCCGGCCGCCGGACCCATGCAGCGCACGTGACCGGGCCTGGGTTCGCCGACGACGACGCGTCCACCGTCTCCATTATTGAGTAGAGAGAAAAAAGGGTGAGCTTAATTTGTGTGTTCCTGTGTTTTGTGCAACTAGCTAGGGTTTGGAAGATTGATTAAATTTGTAGAGGTGGGTTTTCTCGGCGATTGACTTTATGGTTGTCAACGGTTGGAACAATGTGAATGTGAGGGGATATTCGGGAATTATACTACTCCGGTGAGATAAGATTGTGGATTTGTTATTGGAAAACTATACAATGTTTTTGTTTTTAGCAACAGGATAGGCACTAGCCAATCAATAATACTAGTATTATACACTTGCGTTGCACGTGGGAAAAATGAGGAGGGAAAATGAAAAGAACAAAAAAAAATCTAGTATTATACACGTGCGTTGCACGTGGGGAAAATGGAGAGGGGAATGAAAAGGACCAAAAAAAATACCAACACGTGCACTGCACGTGTTGACAAAATGACACAATGACAAATGACACTAAACCCTTCTCCCATTATAATATTAGAGATTAGAGATATTAACAAAAGAAACGTTAAATACAAAACACTCATTTTACAAGAGGTAAAACAAGGTACAAAAGCATCTCTATAAACAAAGAACAAAAACTAAAGAATCGAGACCATAATCGAGAAACAAAACAACACCAAACCCAGAAGCTGCCCAAAATTCAACGAAAACAGCCGACGGTCGCCTAAATCCCCGTAGGAAGACACCAAATGGCTGATGAAGAGGAAAAATCCGCGGGCCACAAGTGACCATCCAGGTAGCGAGATGGACCTCGCGAAGGGGAGGGGGGATAGTCACACTGGATAAGCCAAAGGAGACCGCTCACTCGCCAAATGGGCAACCGTCCCTGACTCTAAACCAAACAGAGCAGCCGGTAGCTCCGGTGCAACTAACGCAGGGAAAGAGGAAGCAAAACCTGGATGATAATGAAAAAATAGATAGCCTAAAAGCATACCCTTCTCGCTGCTACTCAAGCTCCGGAAAGCAGAGAAAAATAAAAGACCAAACAACTCTTGTAGACCAAAATCCATAGAGGCAGCAGTTAGAAAAAAAATAGAACAAAAATATCATCAACAAAAGAGGGTACTGCACAAGCAAACCGCTAACTAACCAAAACCGAACACTAACGTTAGTGAGAAAACGAGGATCAACCCCAACAGTTCCACGCAATGAAGCTTAACACCAGAGCTCCATACCAAACTCTAGATAGCGGGCTTAATGGTTAAAAAATTGAAGCCCACACCTCGATCGAGGCTCAAAACCAACATCAGACAAAAACCTACTGCAGCCGATCATCCCATTCAAAAGAGAATAACGATGCAGTACAATTAACCCTTGAAAATCGGGGTCAGGAAAAAAGCAGCGCTCACACAAAGCCAGATGCAAAACCGTAATCAAACGCAACCAAATACCATATATGGAATAGAGGGGACCATAACAACTTAAACATAAGAGTTTAAAAGTCACATGCACCCAAGGAAGAGAGTTAACCATTATAATAGATTGAAAACTATACAATGTTATTATAATAGTTTGAAATTTTGGTGTCATGTCAACAGCGACTGCTATTCTCATTAACAGTATCTTCATTTTGAAAATCGCTAATGAGAATAGCAGCCTATGTTTTAAAAAGTTTGATTTTTTTTTTTCGTTATTCTACCTAGCGACTGAAGTATATACGAGGTCGTTAATGGGATTAGCGACCTCAAATGAATGTATTGAGACACTTAGTGTTTTTTTGATAACTTTTGCTCTCTCGGGAAGAAGAAAAAAATAAAACTGAGTTCGCTAGTCCGAATAGCGACATTAGTAAAAGACTAAATCTACTTGCTCTCTGTAAAATTAGTAAAATAATCATCCAACTAAGGTCGTTATGGGAAGAGCGATATTAGTATACTTTGGTCGCTATTCGTAATAGTGACCTAAGTAGGAAACTCAATCTTTCTTGTTTTTTGTAAAATTTGCAAAATAGTCATACAACTAAGACCTCTATTCGGAATAGCGACCTTAGTACAATAAATGACTCCATTCGGGATAGTGACATTTATACAACTAAGGTCGCTATTCTGAATAGCGTCAGTTTCAAAAATAAATTGATTGTTATTTTTTCAAATAGCAAAAGCTCTCTATATTTTACTAAATGTTTGAATACAGTTCATTGAGGGTGCGTTTGGGAACCCAAAAAACTAGGAAAAGGAATGGAATACTGGGGATGGGTCCATCTTATCCTATTTCATAGCCTGTTTGTTTTGAAAAAGAAAACAAAGGAAACAACTAACTTCATTCCCTAGAGAAAGATCTCAACAGATTTCTATTCCGACTCCACCCCCCTCGGAAAGCTGCGTAAAGGAATGGAGAGTGAACCGATTTCATTATTTGATAGCGCGTGCATTTTTCTTCTGCATATATAAGCAATTGGTACGGAGGCACGTGCAACTCACGTACATCAAAATACTGATTTACAGTTTTTAAGTACGTTTATTTGTCACGAAGCTGTCAAAAGTCGAGGCTACAGACAAGCTAATTAAAAAATTTAGCGGAAGAAATAAAGTCGATTTTTCCGATATATAACTTGGGCAAATTCCAAAATCATACGCAACTGATCGACTCTGTTTTTTTTATATTAGATTTCATTGATCAACTGAAATTATAGACAACTGTTTTTTTGTTTTTGAGGGAGGGAAAGAAGAAAAAGAAGAGGGTTCAGGCTTAAAGAGTTTAGCCTCCAACGAAGTTCTGAGCTGTATGTATTTTTAAACAAGATTTGAGGAAGGCTGTAGAAATCAAAAGTTTTATATGATTTAACATGCTTCTCAATCTACTGATGCTAGCCATACATTCTCTTTACATACATAATTAAATCAGAATTTTGAAATGTACTTTAGATACTTAATACTTATATAAACTGATTTCAATAAAACGATACTGAGTTTTGAGTTTAAAAACATAGGTTCCCCTGAGAACATAGTTTTTTAAAAATGCCGTAATCCATAGAATTCCATTGTTTGCCAAACAGACTAGGAAATGGAAATATAAAAAAAAGTCAATTCCATTCCACTAGTTGCCAAACACACACAACTTATAAAGTTAATTCACCCATTTCCCTTTCTTTCCATTCCTCTCCATTCATTTCCATTCCATTCCTTTCCATTTCCCAACTTAAATGTTTCCAAACAGATCCCGAAGGTCGTAATCCCATTAGCAACTTCATATATGTTTTTGTTACTGATAGGAATACTGACAGTGAAAACAATTTCCATTTTTTTAAAATAGCGGCCGCTATTCCTATTTTTTTGGCGACCTCTAAATGAAATATGTCGCTAATGAGAATAGCGGTCGCTGCTGACGTGCCACCAAATAACCCACACGTGTTAATAGCTTCAAAATTTGCTCATAATCGCAAATATTTTTAAAAAGTGGCATAGTACGGCAAAAAAATCACAATACAACAGGTGCAAATTATTGTTCCATATATAAATCTTTTACTTTTCTTAAAAAAGCTCAAGTTATCCTAACTTATGTATACTATTACTTTACATGTGCGATGCACGTCTTAATTTAAAAAAAATTAAGTAAAAAAATTCACGTAGTCTGACCACACACTTAAGACCTCTTTTATATTAGTTATGCACGGACAATGTACGCCTTACTATTTTTTTAAATAATAAAAAATAAAAATTATGACCTAGTGAGTGCTCGAACCTGTAACCTCATTCATATTAAATTATGTCCGTGCACCACACACATTGATAGATTGACAAATGACACTAAGCTTTCACCCATTATAATATACTAGTAACTTACACGGGCGATGCCCGTTTTAATAATTTCAAAAAAAATAAAAACTCTGATGAAGGGAGGATTTGAACCGAAAACGTATTTTATGTTAGTTATGTACGTGCGTTGCACATATTGGTAGAATAACAAAATGACAAAAAAATAAAAATCTATCAACGCGTGCATTGCACGTGTTGGTAGACAAATATTTACAAATGACACTATTATTATATAGGTGATAGCAAAGAAAGAATGAGAGCTCCCAACCACCTAACTCCCCATAAACCCCACTCCATCTCCCACCCTTCCAACGCCAGACGCGAGCATTCCCCATCCACCCCCATGAACAAACGCTTCAGAGACGATGAAGACGACCGTCGAGCAGCCAAGCAAGACGAAGACCGAAGATGGAGGCAGAGATCGAGGCGTGACCTCCGCAGATCTCCCTCTCCCAAGCCCAGGCGTGTCAGCAGCAGGGAAGTAGACCATCGCAGGAAGCGTACGAGCGAAGAGGAGCTCCGAACCAGGGCGAAGCATCTGGGCCCACGTCGCTTCGACGAAGACGATAGAGAGAGCAAGCTCCCTACTAGACACTCCAACAGAGGAGACGCTCTGCTCCCTGTTGCAGAGGACAACAACAAGAGGCGACGATCGTACGCTGAGGTCATCAGAGGCAAGCCCACTGCCGACGGAGTGCTAGGAGTTCGTCACCATTCCCATTCACCAGTCGATGAGCTTCGTCCAACTATGGAAGACGACGCCGACGAATGGGTTCTAGTCAGACCAAGAAAAGCTAGGAAGGCGATTCAGATTCACAGCTCATCGGAGAACTCTAGAATCGAAGGTCGATTGAACTGTCATAAGTGCGCAAAACCAGGCCATACAATTAGCAAATGCAACTCCGATTGGTTTTGCTATTATTGTCGAAACTCAGGCCACATTTCTTCAGCTTGTCCCAAACTCAACAGAGGAACGTCTTCCAACTCGAAAGCATCGAAGATAGGTATCGCAACGGCGTCTGGAGAAAGCAAGACACAAGAGAGTATCGCTGGAGATCGCCACGTCATCCAAGCTTCCATTGCTCCGACTCCTCTCATCGCGGAGTTCGAAAGACGTTTCAGCGGTGGTATACTGATCAAAGCACAAACAGGAGTTCCGACAGCAAACGACGTCTCCGAACTACTGCAAGCGGCCCTCGTCACCTCCCCACCTCCTGTATGGGTTATCCAAGATATCGCGGTCGATACTTTTTACGCCCACTGCAGTGACGCCGCGGTAGCCAAAGAAACCATTCGAACCAAGGGTTTAGAAGGAAAGGACTCGCACGGCCTCGAATTCTTCGTTACTTTCAAATGGTGGTCTAGGGATTTCGGAGCGATGAAAGCTGAAGCTTACCCACCGGTGTGGATCCGCCTATATAACCTCCCATTTCACTGTTGGGTACGCTCTGGGTTTCAAAACGTTGTTCGATCATTTGGGCTGTTGATCGATATAGACAGGCAGACCCTCACTCTATCAGCCAGGAAATTCGCGCATTTAAAAGTTGGGATCGCGAATAAATCCGTTATCCCGTCAAAGATCATCGTCGAGTTTGATAATGTCAGCTACGAAGTGAAAGTCATCGTCGAGTCTCAAAAGAATGTTTCATTCAGAGATCTATCTCTTCCTGTCAAATCTAATCTCAACGGTGGAGATCTTATGCTGGAGGAAGAAGAAACCACTCAGCCGTTAGATGAGAAGAGAAGCAATCAGATCCGTCTAACTCAGCAGATTGAGATACGATCTCGGGAGAAGAGACAGCGCCAAATTCAAACGCAGCAAATTGGATCTGGAGACCAATCTCACCCGCCCATCTCTCCCGTACGATCAGATCTGAAGACTGCCAACTGGATGTAGACCCCCAAGCAAAGGACTGAAGCGGAAGGTACGCTTCTGAGTAGAGTGGACGTTTCCACTGCTCAAGACAAGAAGGTGAGCAGCTTCAAAGCAGCTTTCGGCAAATTAATTGGTGATAGCGACGTGGGTCAAAGCTCCAAGTCCAACAAAAGACTGGGTATTCTTAAACATGCAGTTGGCGTAGGGTTAGGTCACATCAAAGGCATGGGACTTCTGAACGAGGAATGGCTCAAATTCTCACAAGCTGAAATCGAATTATCCATTAAAGAAGCGATGTCTAATTTAATACAGTCCAAAGCCCACGAAGATCCAACCCGAACACATAACGCTATCAAGCCCGTTGGGCCGGAAGGGGATCAGCTAATTCCACAATCTGCTCTCGGGTTACAGCTCAATTCTAGTCCAATACCAATCAATACTCAGGATCGATTGAGCACTGTTCAACACTCTTCACAGTCAGTTGCTGAGCACGAATCGGAAAACGGGATCATTGGGGCGCTAGATGGGATTCGAGAGGACAATCTCATTTCCGTTACAGAGACTTATGGCGATGAAAGGGAAGTTAGAGGCAGTGTGGGAAGCACCTCTACCAAAAAGTTTACTGAATATCAAAGGAAAGGCAAAAGACAGATGAACACTCTCGTCAGTCACGAGAATAAAGTGGATGAGCAATCTATCAAAGAACAGGCTTCAAAGTGGATTGAATCCTCGGGGGCAGGTACATCTAAAGCTAATTGTGCAATTCTTAATTCATTATCTGATGAGTCGCTTATTTACTTTGCTACATTATATGGGTTAGCTTTGGGCTCCTTTAAGGAGGAACAATTAGTTAACATCGCCTTTATTAGAGAAGAAACCAATTTAGCGAACAATTAATCCCGGGGTTGTTGGTTGGATTGGGGGTCTTTAGATGTTTTAATTCCATTTTAATGATATACACATTCTGGAACGTTAGAGGTATGCGTCAGAGAGATAAGAAAAGAGCTATAGGTGTCACCCTTAACAAAATCCGCCCCGACATATGTAGATTTCAGGAAACTAGAATCGAAGCCCCAACGGAAGATGTTTTTTCTACCCTTAGAGGTATGGCGGACTTTAGTTGGAAATTTAAATCAGCTAGGGGGTTTTCAGGGGGCATAGCGTTAGGTGCGAACGCTACACTTTTTGAGATCGTTGACGACTATATCGGCCAATTCTCGGTCTCGATCAGAGTTAGACGTAGACGCGACGACTGGATCCATACTATCTCATGCATCTATGGTCCATACGACAGTAGACGGCGGAAAGAGCTATGGGCGGAACTGAGATTCATTAGAAGCAAGTGGTCAGGTCCGTGGATGATTGGAGGCGATTTTAACATCACCAGATTCCAGGATGAGCACAGAGGCAGAGGTCATTGTAGATTGGATCGAGATGCTTTCAACGAAACTATAGAGGACCTTAATTTGTTGGAACTAGAAATGACATATAGGAAATTCACATGGTCGAACATGCAACACAATCCAATTTTAGCAAAGTTAGATCGAATTCTAGTATCGCACGAATGGGAGGATTTACATCCTTTCGCTAAAGTTAAGTCGACGCTAAGATATACTTCCGACCATCTTCCGCTAATCATAGATTGCGGACTAAAAGGGAAGCAGCAACACCTCCGTTTCAAATTCGAGAAAGCTTGGACTATCGACGAAGAAACTAGACATATCATCAAGGACAATTGGGAGGAAAGTACCACGCAAACGTCAGCAGTCGGAGTTTGGGTAGAGAAGACAAGGCGACTCCGAAAAAGACTAAAAGAATGGTCATGCGGCAAGAAGATGGAATTCTACACGAGAAGAGAATCGCTAGTGAAGAGGAATCAAACACTTGAAACTGCTCAGGAGATTCGGGATTTACAGGAGGCAGAGAAAGATGAGCTTGCAAACAACAGATCGGAGATCCAGCAAATTAGCAGGATGGAGGAATTGTATTGGCAGCAGAGATCTAGGGTACAATGGCTACAAGAAGGGGATGCAAATACAAAGTATTTTCACAAGGTAGCTAATGGCAGAAAAACACTAAACCATATCACGGGCATCACAGTCAACAGACAGTGGACCAAGAATGAAGATATTATCAAAGATCATCTAGATAGACATTTCCATGTCTTATTGGGAGCAGACCCAAGTTCGAGATGCATGCTAGTCCCAGACATGTGGAGCTCCTCTAGAATTGAAGGCAGCGAAGGAATTGAATCCAGATTCACGGAAGAAGAGGTTTTCAACGCAATCAAGACGTTGGGTCAGGACAAGGCTCCGGGACCAGACGGATTCCCGATTTTCTTCTACAAAATTTATTGGCAGATTATCAAAGAGGACCTCATGAAGATATTTCACGAGCTGTTCGACGGAGAAGCAAACTTAGACAGGCTAAACTACGCTACAATTATTTTGGTGCCTAAAAATAGCGAAGTCACATCCCCCGAAGATCTCAGACCAATTAGCTTGATCAACGGTTCTTTCAAAATCATCACGAAGGTTTTAGCCCAAAGATTGGCTCCGCATCTTAACGATATCATAGCACCTTCACAAAGTGGGTTCATAAAGGGCAGGGATATTATGGATAGTATTGCATCTGCTCATGAAATAGTGTACAGAGGTTACAAAGAGAAGGCGAACGGATTTCTCATTAAACTGGACTTCCAGAAAGCATATGACTCAGTATCCTGGGACTGCACTGAGGAGGCCCTGCAGTTAAAAGGCTTTGGGTCTAAATGGCGACTATGGATGAAGAAGTGCATCAGAGGAGGGAAATCCTCCATTCAGGTTAACGGATGGCAAGGGAAAGAAATCAGGTGCAAAAGGGGTCTTCGACAGGGGGATCCTCTCTCATCCCTTCTCTTCGCTATTGTAGTGGACGGTATGGCAGAGATGATAGCAAGGGCTCAGGAAAACAACGTCATCAAAGGTATACAGATCAAAGGTATCACACAGCCACTGTCGATTATCCAATACGCGGACGATACGATCCTTTTCGGTAGAGCCAACATGGAGGAAGTTACGGCTTTCAAAGCGGTGTTGGCCTTTTTTTTGGGTGGTCGGGATTGAAGGTGAACTAAAATAAGACCAGTATTATCCCATTGTCTGCACAACTAGACATGCCAATCCACGTCATCACGGGCATTTTAGGCTGTGCGGTTAGCGATTACCCAATCAAATACCTCGGTACGCCCATCAGACCAGGTTCGCTATTGAAGGAGGATTGGAACTCACTTATCGACAAAATTAAGAAAAAACTAGGCGGTTGGCAGAATAGGTTCCTCTCCCTCGGCGGCAGAATTATTCTACTTAATTCAGTTCTTAGCGCCATTCCGCTCTACCTCATGTCTATCTACGAATTACCGAAGTGGGTGATCAAAAGCATAGACAAACTAAGACGAAGATTCTTATGGAAGGGAACGGACGAAGAAAATAAAGGACTACCCCTGGTTCAATGGGGTAGAGTCTGTAAAAAGAAGGAATTCGGGGGTCTGGGAATCATCAACCTATCCGATATGAACAGGGCATTACTCACCAAATGGTGGTGGAAGATCACGAACAACCGCAAAGGATGGTGGAGATACTCCTTCGACAGGTACCGGAAGAGAAAAAAATTTCGTTTCGGTGGGAGAAGCCCGAAGACCAAAACATCCCTTCTTTGGAAAGGCATCGCTAAGCAGGGAGAGCTCTTCTTCGCTAACACTAGATGCAAAGTGGGTAACGGAAGACAAACAAGATTCTGGAAGGACAAATGGTGTGGTCATACAAATCTCATCGTCCAATATCCGAAGGCGGCAGAAGCAACACAAAATTTGAACCTTATGGTGACAGATATTCGCAAAAACGGAAGACTTAGATTCGACGTAGCTCTGGACTTAAATGCAGAAAGTATTGCACAATTTGAAGCATTGAACAGACAGGTTCTTCAAGAGGATGGGTCGGGTAACAACTTAGAAGACGAAAGATGGTGGGATATGGAAGTCTGTAAAGAGTTCACTGTCTCATCCATGTATACAAGGATCAACGACGGAGGCTTGAGATGTAACGTTCAATCGATTATCTGGGGGACTTATGCCCCACTCAAAGTTAGAGTTTTCTGTTGGCTCGCCCACAAAAACGCAATTCTTTCGAAAGTGAACCTGAGAAAGAGAAACATGAATATCGATACGATCTGCGGGTGGTGTTCAGCCGCAGATGAAGACGTTAACCATATCCTTTTTCAATGCCATAAAGCTAGATTAATCTGGGACATTATTTGCAGGGGTTTTGGGTGTAATCAAGTGCCTAACACTACCGAAGACATCTGGATAACCTTTAGAAATTCACTCATTAGAGCAGAGGACATTAAATCTTGGGATTTAGCTATAGCTGCAACAATGTGGAGTCTTTGGCTAGAAAGAAATGATTTCATTTTCCGCAACATTCAATTCAGATTATCTAGTTCTATGTACAAAATCTTTGTGTTAATCCGTGATTGGGCAGGTGCAAAGGAGGCGTCCAGGAGGACCAGGGCTACCGACGGAGAGTAAATCAGTAGGAGGGTTTCATAGAGGGGAGGGGCTATGCAGGTCCCGGCAGGGCACTCTCGAGGCGAGGGGTGATAGTCGGTTGTAGCTTCAGTGTTTTGTTGTTGTCATCGCTCAGTCGGAGCGTATTTCAGGAGTCTTCATTTTGTATTTGTATGTTGTCGTTTTAGTTTCAAAGGATGGTATTAGTATGCTGTTGCTGTTATTTTGTATCGGCGAGGTCCGAGTACTTTGGTGTGTTCACCAGGTCGGTAGTCTGTATCTTTAAATTCAGTTGTACTACTGTGTTTCGTTATTTTCTTATTAATGAAACGGTGACATGAGTCATCTTCTATCAAAAAAAAAAAAAAAAAGACACTATTATTATTATAATATTATTATATATACTAGTATTATACACGTGCGTTGCACATGGGGAGAATGGGAAGGGGAAATGAAAAAGGCAAAAAAAAACTACCAGCACGTGTGTTGCACGTGCTGTACACGTGGGAAAAATGGGAAGGGGAGAATGAAAAGGGCCAAAAAAAAATCTACCAACACGTGCGCTGCACGGGTTGACAAAATGACGCAATGACAAATGACACTAAGCCCTTCTTCCATTATAATATTAGAGATTAGAGATTAGAGATTAGAGATTAGAGATAATATTAGAGATATATAAAGATCAGAGATTAGATATTAGAGATTTAGAAGTTATTTTAAAGTTACTATAACTATAGTAATTGCTATCTTATCTTATCTAAATTGATGAGAAAATTATTGCTATCTTAACGCCAAGATAGAATCCGATATTTAAATAAAAATAAATATTGTGGAATAGTATTGGATAAATATTTCACATTATATTTCGTACGTTGATAATAATTAAAAAAATTGATGACATATTGCCAAACCAAAAATTCACAATCCAATATGCTATTTTCTTAAGTTTTCCGCCGTTCATGGTTTAATGGTTTAATGTTTTTTTTTTTTGAGGTAAAAGGTGGAATAAAGCCACCCAGTTTTATTAATAAGAAATTAATAAAATAACCGCGGTGAACCGGGAGAGAAACAAAAGTACAGAGCGGGAAATAAACAGTGCAGTAAATAAAACATAAACCCCCAACAAAACCGTGGGGGTGGGTCTAATCCTCCATACATCAAAACAACCAAAAGTACAATAGGCCAAAAACAAACTAGCAGAGACTGCAGCTATTGAGACTCTGATGAGTATGGATGGCGCCGCCCCTCAGTCCAGTGTCGGCCCAAACTCTACCTTCTTATCATCAAAATCCTCCACCTGGAAGACTCCGGCAATCATCCCTCTCGCTCCTGCGGCGGCAGCTGTAGCCCAAAACAAATAAGATGCATGATATGAGTAAGGTTACCAGAAATACTACCACACGAAACACAAAAATAAAAGTTGTTTCTGTCTAGCCATAACACCCATGTAGTTGCCGCAATGGCAATGTACCACGCATCCTTCATTTCGTGGCAAATCGAGGCAAATTTAGGGCCGATCCATAAATCCTCATATTCGTTGGTGTAGTCACTTGTACCTAGGGCTCTTAAAACCTCTACCATAGTCGCCTTACTCCTTGGGCAATGAATAAAAAGGTGATTCAAAGACTCCGTATGCATGTGTAACACCCCGCAAAATTGGAAATTACAATTTTGCCCTCGTGTGTTACGCACGTGTATTTTGTAACGTGTTTTACCGCATATTTTAATCACCGACTATTTATACAATTTCTATATTGATTTTTACCTTACTTTAAGTCAACAAAAATATAATATTTCAATCTCCATAATTTACGTGCTTTTTACGTGTTTTGATGCATGTGTTTCCACCACTACGTATAATATTTTCTATAGGTTTAAATTATTTATTTTTATGTATTTAAATCTATTTTATAAAACGAAAATTTATTTTCCCCTTATTTTGATTAAAATGCATTTTTTATTTTTTTTGCACATATGGTGCACGTGCAAATTTTTATTCTCATTTTTCTACTCTCATTTTACTATTTTTAGCATGCATTAGTTTTATTTAGCCTTTCTTTTGATCCATGGACCTATAAACTAAAATGTAACCCATTCGGAGAGGAGCCCACTAGATAATTAAATAAATTAATTAGTAATGAGCCCATGTAGCAAGCCCACTATTAAAATCACATTTTTAGTTAAACATGTACTAATACATGACAAGTTACACATATTAGTACACATTTAGAGTTATAGAAATGTGTTCATATTTGTTTATGCATGTGTGCATGCATACACAAATGTATTTGGACCATTTTTTGGGCAAGGAGAGGAGAAGAGTTGGTAGGTTGAGTTAGTGGAGAGTGGGGAGATGAAGAGATGGAGGTTTTAGGAGTTAGGAAAGTGGAGAGTTGTAAAATAAATTTGAAGAGTTATTAGTGTAACTCCTATTTCCCCGTATTTGTATTTTGTACTGTTTTGTGCCTCATTGTACTCTCTCGTCTATTTTGATATCATGTAATTTCTTCTGATTGAATGGAATTATTATTCTTGTCTCAACTCGAATTTGTGGGTTCTTTTATCAACTTCGTTTGTGTGCCACTTGCACCGTTCTTCATGAGAAATAGACCGATTCTTCTCGTTTATCTCTCTAATTCCCATTGTTGTGCATTTTGACCATTTCTTCTGTTGGGCTCTTTTTGAAACGGATCCCCAAAACCCTTGAACCCGCAAACTGCTAACCCTAGTATATAAACCCCTACCCTAACCCTAATCACTCTATACTGTTTAAACCTAATTCTCTATCGCCGCTAATCATCCCCACACCCCGTTCCCTTCTCCGTATCTTTTGCAACCACCTCCTCCACAACTCCGACCTCCATCGCCCATACCATTCGCCTCGCCTTCGGCCGCTCCCTCACCGCCATCCTCGTCAACCCCTCGGCGCCACAACAACCACCACCGCCATCTCCCTATCACCGCCGAACCCCAACGCCACTCCCGCTCTCACCCTCTGTTCGCACCCACGAACAGAAGCAGCCTCGCCATCGCCGCGCCGTCGCTTCTCGACGTCGTCGCCGCCGTCGCCGCACTCCGTCGCTGCTGCAGTCACCGCCAACGAAGCACCCCGCCGTTGCTGCTCTCTTCGCGCTCTGTTCGATCGAACGAAGAAGAAGGAGGAGAAGGCGGGAGCGAATCACAGCCGTCAGATCGCGTCAAGATCCGCGCCGTGATTGCTGTTCAGTGTTCGTCCACACCAGATCCGAAGCCGCTGTACGCTGTTCTGGCCTCAGATCCGCTGCTTCACAGCAATCTGATTCGCCGGCTTCGCTGTTTCCTGTTTTGGCCGCACCGGATCCTACTTGCCGTTCGCTGTTCTGGACAGATCCTGTGTGCGGGAAAACTCGATCTCCGATCAATTTTTGCACGCGCTTTTTGAGGACAACTTCGGGGATTTTTCTTCTCAAATTGCTTCAACAAGCGGAGTTTATAATCGTCGATTTAAGGCAAGTATTCATCTTGTACATTTTATTGCTCTAGTACAAGTTTTCTTGAAAATACCACATATAGTTAGATTGTGACTCCCTTTGAAATATCACTGTAAATCAATTTTGAACCTTCAAACCCACAAATCTAAGAGTCACAAAACTTCCTCGTATTAAATAATAATCAATTGGACTCTTTTATCCCCTTGAACACATGAATCACATGGACATATGAATTAAGGACCCCTAAAATTTGTAGATACATATATATTTAGTATTTTGATGAATTTGCGACTATTATGACTTGAAAAATATTTATTAGTTGCTGTTTTGATCTCCATGATTATGTATTTATGCTACTTAACAACTTAGACACCAAATTACATATTTCCATGAAACCTACATTAGTAAATAAATCTTGAGTGTTGCTGTCTGAATATTCTTTTGCAGTTTCGACCCTTTTATCATTGGAATTTGGGCCCGAGCCCTGAATATAAAATGTAGATCTGGATGTGTAGATATCGATAGACTCCAAGTTGATCGAATTTGGAGCTACGGTCTAGGAGTTATGGCAGTTACACTGCAGCTGTGTCAGTAGACGCAGTTTTGCAAAAAACTGCTGTAATTATTTACTTTGCGAATTATTTTAGTTGTGTAAACAGCGAGCGTTTGACCCCAAATTTTATATGTAGCTGCTGGACACTATATAGGACATCTCCAAATTTTCCTAGAATTAAATCACAATATATTACACTTGTATGCTTGCTTGATAAGAATTAATAAACGTAAAAAGCCGGGGTTTTGGGAAAGATTATAGAGTGGACAATATAGATAAGTGCACTCGGAAGGGGGCCCGTGTTTCCCAATACTTGGTTCATGAACTTGTTGTATCTTGTTCGATTCATGGAGTCGGTTACTCGGCTCATGAACTTGTTTGATTCATGAACACATTGTGCGGTTCTTGAACTTGCTTGTGGATTCGCGAACTTGCTTCGTGAACTTGTTATTTAATTTTCGATTCATGAACCATGGCTTGCTTGATACTTGATACCTGAGTACGCCGCCCTATAAAATCCATTACTAGGTCTAAACGAAATTGTTTGACTGTAGCAACCATGTAGTAAAAGAATGGATGCATGTCGTGCTACCTAGATAGTAATCACCACTAGACTTGAACTTGATAATTTGAACTAGATAACTTGATACTTGAGACTAGATAACTTGATAACTTGAGCTAGACAACTTGATACTTGGACTTGACATTTGAAACCTGACATTCAAAATAACATATGACACTAGACTTGAGGTTGTCGCTTGATATTAAATACCCTTATAGGTGTACCTGACATGTGTTTCACCACTAGCAGTTGTTACCCAATCTAGTTATTAAGATGTTCCCTCTTGCCAGCTAGTCTTTGAAATTGCCTACTACTTCTTATAACTCTGCTTATTCTTGATTCCAATTCTTGTTTTTCCCTTACTTGTACTTGCTTTCACTATTTGTGGCCCTAGCTTGCACTAAGGGCATTTTATCTTGTTTCCCCTCTTGTTTTCCTGTTTATATTTATTAAACAGACTTTGGAGACGAGCTGCCCGCTGGAATTGGTGAGCAAAGGTTCTAGCTTCCAAGTGGAGAAGGACCTGACTAGAATATTTAAATTCTTGCATTATTTGTTTATTTTGGATTATTATTTCTTGACATTTGAGAATTTGTAACGGGATGATGTTCCCGAGTTTACTTTGATTCAGACTTGAAACTACTTGGATGTTTTATCATATTTCAGTTGTTTCTGTTGCTAATAAAGTATTCATGCATGCCTGGTTTAATATATCTCTCTTGTTATATACTTGTTGTGATGCTGAGTCGATCCTACAGCTTATGAATGATGTTAAGATCATTCGCTGGGCTTCGTCATGCACTCGTATTTCCGTATTTTGGGAAGCGGGGCGTGACAATTAGGGTGAGATTTTTGCACTTTAGACCCTTCCAAAATCCTATAAATAAAGTCACATTTCCTACATTTCTCTTGCACCAAAATCAATATCAAAATAAGTGTAAGAAAAAGAAAGAAAGGAAGAAAAAGAAAGAGAGTAAGAAAGTTATTGTGCTTGGAGGATCTCTTGCTTGGAAAGGAGAAATTGCTAGGAGGAAAAGCCTTACTAGGAGCTAGGAATCTTTGGAGCTAGAAGTGGTGTTCTCTTTTCTTTTCATTGTTCAAGCTTCACAAAAGGTGGGTGTCTCCTACTTTCTAATTTTTTTTGAATGTGCATGTTAATAGAAATGAATGAGTAATATAGAATTTGATTTGATAAAATAGGACAAACCTATGTATTGGATGTAATGAAATATTGCTTTATTGAGTAAACAAACCCAACTTAGGTTAATTAGTAATGAGAAAGAAATGTTGATTTGTTTTGTCATGAATTAGTATGCATGAATGAAGATATAATTGATTGTATGAAAAATGTTGGGAATACATTCTTCTGCAAAAATATTTTTTGTAAAGTTAATTGAATACCATAAACTTGTTTTGATTGTTGCCATGCTAGTTGAAAAGAAGAGTGCAACTAAAGGATTAATTCTATGAACCATATTAGAGTGTTTGCAAATTTGTGATTTGTCAAAGAATGCTATATTTCGACATATGATTAGAGATATGATGAAAAAGAAAAGAGAAGGAAATAAATTCTTTTTTATGAAGTATGTTGACATATGTCAAAAATACAATTTTTGTATGAAAGGAATTTCTTTGAGACACCCATAATCGATTAAAAAATATGTTTGATTCTTAACACAAATTTTTATTTGTAAGATGTTGGGCATAAACTAGTTTTTTTAGAAAATCATGATTTTAATTTTCGAGTTTGAAAAGAAGTGTAAATTTTGTAAAGAAAGGAAAATCTTTTTTTTTTTTAAATGAGATATATGCTAAAAATAAGTTTGGACTTGTTGATTACTATTTAAGATTTCCTTTTAGTCCAAAGAGAAGTTTATTCCAATATCCTAAAGGATTGGATTATTGGGTAAACAAGTTTTATTAAAAAGAAACAATTTCAGAAAAGTGTGAACAAAAACATACAAATACAACTCTTAGACAGAAATTATAATTGGACTTATTGGTTAGCCAGTGAATACTATTTTATAAGAGGTCCTGGGTTCGAATCTTGATAGTTAACTTCTATTTTGCTTTACTCAATAAAAATCTGAAATCGGTATTATTGGTATAAAGTAATTTCTACCCATTTCATGACACAAGTCCTCAATGGACTTAGTGGCTAGCCTATTGGACTTTGGGCTCAGTTGTGAGTGGCCAGCAGACTTGAGTTCGATTCTTACGAAGCCCAAAACATTTTGTTTTCTTTTAAATAAACTTAAGAGCAGATAATGAGTAGGTCAATTTGGTAAATAGTTTCGAAAGTGGGTCAGTTTGGTAAAACCTTTCAAAAGGTCCGTTTCACTGCAATTCTGATTATGAGTAGGTCAATTTGGTAAATAGTTTCGAAAGTGGGTCAGCTCGACTTTCAAAAGTGTTTCATTTGGGTAAATTTTAGTATTCATAAAACATAAATGAAGAATTTATTCTTAAAGATTGTTTTTGTGTAATTGATAAGTTTTAACGAGGATTTGAGATAGGAAGAAAAATAAATGACTACAAAAGTATTAGTAAAGTGCATGACTTTTAATTTACAAAATAATGATTTAGAGTGAATTGAAATCTCTTTATTTCTAGAAATGCAATATGGTTGAGTTATGTGACTTTTGAGATCATGAAAGATTTTGTTGTGAATGAGTAAATCATGTTTAGTGCTAAAGATGAGACATTGAATCGTGTTAAAATGAGACATCGTATGAATTTGAAATTGTGAACAAATTATTATTTATTATGAATAACTAGATCATGAATAGTGGCAAGACTATGAAATGATTACTTTGTGGATAAGTGTTAAGACAAGATTTGATTATTTTTGTGAAGTGAATTGAAAGATGAAATTATATAAGTTTAAGACATGATTACAAAAGGGTATGTGTACCCATGTTTCTTGTACATGAAAGATTATGATTAAGAATTAGTAAGACTTCGGTTACCGGTAATTTTGAAAGAAAGAATTGATATGATTTTGAGATAATGCCGTCGGGCGATCTCGTATTTTGTGAATAAATCCGGTATGAGGTAAAACTGATTCTAGGGTGATAACATATTCATGTCTTGAACTAAAAACAATTAGGCACTTAAGTGAAGATGACATATTCATGTTTCATTTGGGTAAATAACATTTTCATTCTAGGGTGATAACATATTCATGTTTCATTTGGGTAAATTTTAGTATTCATAAAACATAAATGAAGAATTTATTCTTAAAGATTGTTTTTGTGTAATTGATAAGTTTTAACGAGGATTTGAGATAGGAAGAAAAATAAATGACTACAAAAGTATTAGTAAAGAGCATGACTTTTAATTTACAAAATAATGATTTATAGTGAATTGAAATCTCTTTATTTCTAGAAATGCAATATGGTTGAGTTATGTGACTTTTGAGATCATGAAAGATTTTGTTGTGAATGAGTAAATCATGTTTAGTGCTAAAGATGAGACATTGAATCGTGTTAAAATGAGACATCGTATGAATTTGAAATTGTGAACAAATTATTATTTATTATGAATAACTAGATCATGAATAGTGGCAAGACTATGAAATGATTACTTTGTGGATAAGTGTTAAGACAAGATTTGATTATTTTTGTGAAGTGAATTGAAAGATGAAATTATATAAGTTTAAGACATGATTACAAAAGGGTATGTGTACCCATGTTTCTTGTACATGAAAGATTATGATTAAGAATTAGTAAGACTTCGGTTACCGGTAATTTTGAAAGAAAGAATTGATATGATTTTGAGATAATGCCGTCGGGCGATCTCGTATTTTGTGAATAAATCCGGTATGAGGTAAAACTGATTCTAGGGTGATAACATATTCATGTCTTGAACTAAAAACAATTAGGCACTTAAGTGAAAGATGAAATTATATAAGTTTAAGACATGATTACAAAAGGGTATGTGTACCCATGTTTCTTGTACATGAAAGATTATGATTAAGAATTAGTAAGACTTCGGTTACCGGTAATTTTGAAAGAAAGAATTGATATGATTTTGAGATAATGCCGTCGGGCGATCTCGTATTTTGTGAATAAATCCGGTATGAGGTAAAACTGATTCTAGGGTGATAACATATTCATGTCTTGAACTAAAAACAATTAGGCACTTAAGTGAAGATGACATATTCATGTTTCATTTGGGTAAATAACATTTTCATTCTAGGGTGATAACATATTCATGTTTCATTTGGGTAAATTTTAGTATTCATAAAACATAAATGAAGAATTTATTCTTAAAGATTGTTTTTGTGTAATTGATAAGTTTTAACGAGGATTTGAGATAGGAAGAAAAATAAATGACTACAAAAGTATTAGTAAAGAGCATGACTTTTAATTTACAAAATAATGATTTATAGTGAATTGAAATCTCTTTATTTCTAGAAATGCAATATGGTTGAGTTATGTGACTTTTGAGATCATGAAAGATTTTGTTGTGAATGAGTAAATCATGTTTAGTGCTAAAGATGAGACATTGAATCGTGTTAAAATGAGACATCGTATGAATTTGAAATTGTGAACAAATTATTATTTATTATGAATAACTAGATCATGAATAGTGGCAAGACTATGAAATGATTACTTTGTGGATAAGTGTTAAGACAAGATTTGATTATTTTTGTGAAGTGAATTGAAAGATGAAATTATATAAGTTTAAGACATGATTACAAAAGGGTATGTGTACCCATGTTTCTTGTACATGAAAGATTATGATTAAGAATTAGTAAGACTTCGGTTACCGGTAATTTTGAAAGAAAGAATTGATATGATTTTGAGATAATGCCGTCGGGCGATCTCGTATTTTGTGAATAAATCCGGTATGAGGTAAAACTGATTCTAGGGTGATAACATATTCATGTCTTGAACTAAAAACAATTAGGCACTTAAGTGAAGATGTGATAAACTTGTGCAAACGTAAATGGGTGCTTCTATATAGTCGGCGGTGGATCTCCGTGGCTATAGACCCAGTTGGTGGACTGTGGTTGCCCCATAGGAGATGGACTGTATTTTATCCGGGACTTAGGGTAGTCGACGGATGTTTACCATACTCCAAAGAATATGTATATACTGGGGCTAGAAGGGCATTTACGGGATTATCATCACGATATAATAGCCAGGGAGGCTGGGATCTGTTAATATAAGCCAGGGAGGCTGAGATCCGTATCTGTGAAATAACTCTAAAACTTGTTTTATTATTGGGTAGTCTCATGGCGAGGGATCGAACCCTTCAATGTGGAGTACGTAGGCACTTGCTGTTAGTGTTAGTGCCCTAGAGACAATGTGATTGTGCTTCTAGGAAATACTTTTGTTAATTAATGATTGTGTTCTATTGATTATTATATGTTAATTTATTATGTCTTAATTTACTGCGATAAAAAATGTTAGAGTAATAAATGTCCTTGGAATATATAATACGTATTCTATATCTTTAAGTATGTGACTTAAAAATGAGATTATATGAATAGTGTTTATATTCCTAAATATCCCTAATCAAGCATTGTCATTATGGGACAATAATAATGCATGAAGATTAGTATGTTTGTTGACTGATGACCACATCTCATTGGTCATAGGTATAGTGATACTAAAGTCAAGAACATAGGTGCATGTAAGATTCTACATGGCACTGGATAGACCCACAGTGAGATTCTTCATGTTTAAATAAAGTCATAAGAAAGACTCACAGTGATAATGGTGTAATGATCCTCTGACTTGAGATCATTATATTTCTATACGAGGATTAATATACTTTGACTACATTAAAAGTTACCTTTGACCGGGTGATGATAAAAGTGGACATCGGGTATATTATGAGTCGTATGAGAAATATGAATGATAGATAAAGTATTTAACCCTCCTATAATTAGGAGAGATATTATTGGCCTCTTGATTGAGTGAGACTATGAAATGCATGGCCATGCTCGAATAATGATTTGTTTTAATAGTCTACTCATTGATCAAGGAAACCCGGATTAAATGTTGAAGAGGATGACTGAGAACATGCTTCGAGTTTAATCTATAATATTTGGTTAAAGGGATTATATTACACGGAAACATTAATCACGAAAGGTTTTATTGGATCACCAATTATTATTATTACTTGGGTAGCAATGATGTATTACTAGATGCCGCTCATTGTTTATAATTTTATTATTGGATATTAAAATTATTTCCAACGTAATAATAACCTAAAGGGTCACACACAAGAACGCTTGAAGGAGATTTGATTTAAATTATGAATTTAAATTAAATAGTAATTCGAATTTATTTATGATATTAATTAAGTGGGACTTAATTAATTAATTAAATATAATTTCAAATTTACTAATGATTAGAATTAGAATTATATTAGAATATTAATTAAGTTTGACTTAATTATTTATTTAATTAGGAATTCTAATTTTAATAAAAGCCCAATAGGATTGGGCTTTAGAAAAACAGATTTGTCTCTCTATATAAAGATCTTAAACTCTCAAATTAGAAATAGATGCTAAGAGAAAAAAAACCCTAGCTGTTTGAGAGAAGAAGATGGAGATAGAGAGAATTTGTTTTTTCGGATGCTAGTACATCGCTCCTTCAAATACCAAGTGTTCGTGTGGATACCGATAGAGCGTAGATCGCGTGAGCGGGATGCGTGGTGATTCAAGAAGCTTGGACCTCCATTAGTCATCCTTTTCTCAACTGTTAAAGCTTCGTTTTAAGGTAAACGTTCATAACTACGAATTAAACGTCTTGTTTTGCATGGATCCTGCGATTGGGTTTCGATTTTATTGTTTTAATCCGCTGCATTTATGCCCCGAAAACCCAACACTTGCCCTCAGACCTATGTAGTATGGGATGCATAGAATCTGAACAAGTGTGCATTAGTGTCATCCTAGTGTAGAATTGTGTGCATTAGGCATTAAGGCATGACATACACTTATATTTAGAATAATCACTGTTGACACTTTATATGTTCATTCAATCTTTTTGTGATTTGTTAAAGTATGAGATCGCTATACTATTCCCGGCATAGAGAGGATAGCCGTGTATAACATTCCGTCAGTTGTAAGTAACTGACGTGCCCATAGATTGATATGCAGGTAAAGGACTATTCATGGAGCTATAAAGTGGATATGCTGATGCTATTTTATTTTAAAGATGTTGTAAATGTTTTATTGTAAATTTCATTCTTCCGCTGTGTAAAAACCAAGTGTAAAGAAACTCTGATGTATTGTGAATAAAAAGTTTTAAATTTCCTTGTAAAATTGTACGAAGTGAAGTAAAGATCCTGTGAAATCTCGAATCTATCCTTATTTAAAATTCGGGGTGTTACAGCATGTTACATAACCTGCAGCCAGTCCCAATCTAGGGTTGTCTTTTGGCCAGGTTCTCTCTCGCGAGGATTGCATTATTGAGCACTAGCCAGAGGAAGACTCTAACTTTCAGTGGTGTTTTCACCTTCCATAGTACTTGTGCCCAGCTGGGTCTACATCCCCGGAAGTGAATTCGATGGTACAGGGATCTGACCGTGAAAGCTCCCTTGGTCTCTAATCCCCATCGCATCTGGTCTGGTCCTTGGGCGCACATCATTCCGGTTTGTGTGATGTGTGTTTGCAATTCGAGCAATTGCTGATGTAATCCTGGGGTAAGAGCTCCTCGGAATGACGGCCTCCAATTTTCCCTCTTCCAAGTCTCTACTACAGAGATATTGGGTTGATTCGTTTTGGCAAACAGCTCTGGGAAAGTTTCATTCGGTGTATGAGCACCACACCACTTATCCCACCAAAATCTGGTGGACCGTCCATTCGATGGTCGACGTAACTGCTGAATTGAACGGTCCGCTTGCTTTGGTAATTCCTTTCCAAAATCGGGAGACCTTAGCCCCTACTCGAAAGCCTAGACTTCTCGTACCTTTTTCCCCGTAGGTATGGTTGAATGAAATCTTGCCATCCTTCTCCACCATGGTGGAAAACCTTCCACCACCATTTTCCCAAAAGGGCAAGGTTCATATCTCTAAGGTCGATGATGCCTAGTCCTTCATGCAAGCAATACTCCATTTGATCAGGTGGTAGCCTCCCCTATTCGAATCTGCCCCCTTCCAAAGAAATCTTTTTTGGATTCGGTCAATCCTTTGGATAACCCACTTTGGAAGCTCAAAAAAGGACATGTAGTAAATGGGCAGATTAGACAAAACTGAGTTAATGAGTATCACCCTGCCTCCTAGTGACAGCGATTTTCCTTTCCAACCAGACAGTCTGTCCTCCACCCTATCTATTATCGGCAGCCAGTCCGACTTAGAGAGTTTCCCTGGTCTGAGTGGGAGCCCTAAATATTTGATTGGGAACTCATTCGTCATACAGTTTAGTATAGTTGCATGTTCCCAAGCTTCTTCATCAGAGAGAGTAATGGGAATCAGTGCACTCTTGTGGAAATTTATCCTTAGACCTGACCAGACTTCAAAACAGTAGAGGGTCCCTTTAAAGCAGACTGTTTCTGATCTGGTCCCATTCCCAAACAGTAGGGTGTCATCAGCATATTGGAGAATCGTGGACCCTTGATTGGAGGAGCTGTTGGCCACGGGCGTAATCCAACCTTTTCTCCGACAATTTTCTAGCATTCCCCTTAGCACATCTGCTACAATAGTGAATAGAAGTGGGGATAACGGATCCCTTTGCTAGAGTCCCTTCTTGCAAGGAAACGACGGATCTGGCTGCCCATTCACCGAAATTGCCGTTTTACTAGTCTGTAAACATTGTTTGATCCATCTTACCCATTTGCCCCCAAATCATCTCCCTCTAAGAGCTTCCAGTAAACACTCCCAGTCGACAGAGTCGTATGCTTTCTTAAAAACCAGTTTTAGAAGGAAGTTCTTAGAATTGCTCGTATGGCAGTGGCAGATACCTTGTTCAGCAGTGGCCACACAATCCAGGATACATCTGCCCTTGATGAAGCCCGTTTGGGTTTTACTGATTATATTATCCATTATAGCAGATGGTCAGGACCTCTGTGATGATCTTCACCGAGCAATTAATGAGGCTAATCGGTCTGAAATCCCCCACGTGCATAGATTTCTCCCGTTTGGGTATCAGGACAACTTCCGCAAAATTGAACATGCCCAATCTGAGGTTGTTATGGAAAAATTCCTCCATCAGTGCCATGATGTCCCCTTTAATTTCTTTCCAGAACACTTGGAAAAACATCATTGGAAAGCTGTCTGGCCCAGGTGATTTGTCTGCTCCTATTTGGTTGATGGCCTTTTTCACTACCATTTCCGAGAAAGGATTTGGATAAAGTTTGTACAAAATCATTCTGGTATGCCTGCCAGTAATCCTCCCTCAAATGGATCCTGAAATCATTCTTCCTTCTAAAGAGGCCCTTGTAGTAATTTTGAAATGTTGTGGAAATCACATTTTCATCTTGCGATATTCCTGTCTCCGTCTGTATTGATATGATGAGATTGGATCTACGTCTTGCGCTTGTCACTCTGTGGAAGTAGGCCGTATTCGCGTCTCCCTCTTTGAGCGACGAAATCCTTGACCTTTGTTGCCATTTGATCTCTTCCAACTTATAAAGATTGGCGACATTTCCCCGGAGCTCTAATAGCCTGTTTCTTTCTTCTTGTGACAAGACTCTCGTCTCTTCCACCCTTTCTAGCTCATCAATTCCTTCCAAAAAGGAATATTTTGTACGCCAGATGGTCGAGAACCTAGACCGATTCCATCTGCGCAGCCGCTTTCTCAATCTACGGATTTTTTCACACCATCGAGATGCAGCGTCCCTGCCAGCAGTTGGGAGCGCCCAATTTTTCCATCACCATGTGATGAAACCCCTGAATTTCCAGCCAGGCCTTTTCAAATTTGAATTTCCGTGGCCTCTGCGCTCCACGTACCCCCACATAGAGCAGGATCGGGGGATGGTCTGACGTGGGTCTAGGAATCGACCTAGCTGTAGCTAACAAAAATTTAGCTCCGCAAACAACCCAAATGAAGAAGTATGTTTCACATTTCAAAACATCTACTAAACACATCGAGCACACATAAACATGTTTCACATTTCAAAACAACCCAATCATTCATAAACATCGAGCACACAAGTTAAAGCATGTTTCACATTTCAAAACACCAAATGAATGCTTGGGTTGTTTGCAGAGTTTCATTTGGTGTTTGAAATGTTAATAGATGTAGTGGTTATGATAAATAAAAGCAAATCTTTTCATTTTAGATGTAGTGTTTGAAATGTTAATAGATGTAGTGGTTATGAATGTTAATAGATGTAGTGTTTGAAATGTTAATAGATGTATAAAAATGTTTTAAAAAAATCACAAAACTGTTGTTTAGTTTAAAAAAACAGCACAAAACTATTGTTTTGTTTAAAAAAACATTACAAAAGTATCCTTTTGTTTTAAAAAAACATCACAAAACTATTAGTTTAGTTTACAAAACATCCCTAAACTATTGATAATACATAATGTACACATGATCAGGTTTTCCTTTCAAAATTGTTAGTGTGTATATTTCACATGATTAGTAGTTTTCTTTCAACTTTGTAAGTGTGCATATTTTACACATTCACTTATACTGACAACACACGTACAACAAATTTACACATTGCACATTTGGCAAAATCCAACACCTCAAACAAATGACTTCTACAAATTGGAGCATCACCAACATTGCAAATCAGATCAATCTCATCACCACAAATCCACAAAAATAAGACAAAGACAGTTGAGATGTTCAACACATTGCATTAAATTTCATAGTACATGTTCAATACAAAATAGTTGAGTAACCATGACAGTATAAAAATTCTTATATCCCTTAGGAATCAAAAATTGGGTAACCCTGTACACAAAACCATTGAAACTCCACTGACCCCTCACATTTCAAATTTCTTTGCCAAAAATTAATAACCCTGTACACAAACCCACTGATGCATATTTCAAGCTTCACATCCAAATTTCTTCTCCAAAAAGCTTCATATCCACATTTCATGTTTCATATCCAAGCTTCATACCATGTACTCAAACTTCGCTGACCCTTTACCCAAACATTCTCCCTCTTCTTCCCTACATTTGAAACAAACATTTAAAGTAAGATTGGGTCAAATGTGATTTATGAACCCTGCAGCACAAAAAACTTAAAATAATGCACCAAATTTAGATTCCAAAAAAGATTCATAAAACAAAACCCACCAAATATAATGAAACCAACTTAAGAAAAGAAAAAAAAATGTAGAACTAACCTTCCTCGATAGCTGAACTTCGAATCGAACACAAAACACCCTCTGAAATTCCAACTTTCGTTAGATTTGCCCAGCACACAAATTGGGTAGAGGAGTCGCTGAGTGAGGCACCTTCAAAAGCTTCACAGCGTCTCCAATTTAGGGGCTTTCAGTGAAGTATCTCAAACACGCTTTCTTTTCCAGGGTTAAGGAAACAAATTGACGAGATTAGCCTCCGAATATTAGGGTTCCTCTAATTTGGTTTTTTTTACCGCTTACTAATTAGGGAAGAAGATTATCAACAAACGATTCTAATCCTATTAAATACGGGGTATTTTTGTCACTTATTTTGAGTACCAGTGCACGTATAAACAAGTTAACGGTGGATAACCCAGTGAGTTGAAAGTTAAAAACTTTGTGTGGTTTTTTTATAAAAAAAAAATTGCGGCGTTTTTTTAAACTGGGCCAAACTTTTGTGACATTTTTTTTGGTTTTGCCGTTTTTTTTTTCCATCTTCCAATCGTACTGAAAGCTCAGTTAATTAAACCAAAAAAAAAGCACCGAAACAAAACAAAATCAATCGCCTCATCGACTTCAACGCCTTAAGCTCCCTCTTCAATGGCGACGAAGGGGAAAGCAAAGGAAGCCGCCGGAAAAGCGCCACCGACCTCGTCGTCGAAGAGGAAGAAGCCAGCCTCCGAAGCGAACAATCGCCGCAACAAGCGCCGTTCCGGCGTTCTCCAGTTCTTCGATGACGTCGCCGATGACGCAGACTACGATGACGAAGAGGACGAAGAAGACGAAGAAGACGAGGACTTACTTTTCGACGACGAGGACATCGATCTCGGTAAAATTCCTCAATTTCTATCTCTTAGGGTTTCTGATTTCTTCGTATTTTTGAGGAAATTTTGGTGAATTTAGGTGGTTCTAGGGTTTGCAAGTTTAAAATTTTTTGTTTTTGTTTCTAGGGTTTCTAGTTCTGAAATGTAGTTACTTTGTTTTTTGATTGTAGTTTAAGTGAGTGTTATTTGTTTGCAGTATCAGATAGAAGCACCAAGGGGAAGGGGGAGAGTAGCTATAAAGGAGGGGGGGAGTCGTATCATCTCCCATTTTTTGTGAAGGAAGAAGAGTTGAGTGGTGAAGAATTGGAGGAGCTAATTAAGGACCGGTATGGGAAGAAGTCGGACTATGTTGTTCATGGCGAGGATCCTAAAGAATTTGATGATGATGCGGTGGTTGAGCATACGAAGGAGGATCCGAACATTTGGAAAGTTAAATGCATGGTTAGTGACGGAGCTTGTGACTCTTATTTGTTCTATTGTAGTGATATTGCAGCGCTAACTGGATGTTGAATGCAGGCTGGTCGAGAGCAACAGATTGTCTTCTGCTTAATGCACAAGTATGCAGACATGCAGAGGCTTGGAACGAAAATGAATATAATTTCTGCATTCAGTCTTGAGCATGTCAAGGGTTATGTGTATATTGAAGCTGATAAAGCATGTGATGTATCTGAGGTATGCTGCAGAATGTTTTTACCTGCCTGATCAAGCCTCCATGCTGTATCTATGTACACTGCATTAGAAGTTGAAAATGTTGTAATCATTTTGAATTTGGTTGATCAAATCTGGATTATGGGAATTCACTTGACGCATGAATTTCTAAAGGAAAAAAAAAAACTCACTCACCGCACAAGATGCACAATTGTAAAGTGAGCTTAATATGAGACATTTACTGAGTTTATCGTGGTGTACTTTCGTACGTCACTGTTTAGTGGTAAAAATAGCAAGCACTCCATTTGATTGAGAACTCCCATCATGTGAAATTGATGAGCATAAAATTATAAGTCTCTGTGAATGAGAATGAAGTGAATCTGGGTTTAGCAACCTTGGGTCAAGTGTTCTTAAGACACTCAAGCTTTTGATGTACCTTCATTATCTTAAATTTAAATTAAGGTTTTGGCTGATGTAAACTTAATCCTAGATAGAGAATTTTCCAAGAACATTAAAAGATTAAGTTTGCTAACATGTAATGCCGATTAAGTTAGAAATTAAAACTAGTAATTGGTTTGATGGGTTTTCAAGAAATTGAATAAGTCAACAGTCCCAATTAAAGATTCAAGCCTAGAATCAATTATTATACTTAAGCATTCCTAGCAAGTAAGATATTCAATAGTGATTCGTACGCTATTTGGCAAGTAGAAGCACACACGCTCAATATTTGTGGACGATAGAAAATTCAGGCAAGATTCTAGAGATGATAGACACCACAAGTAATGGAGGAATGAAACGATCTTACCCGAGTTCGATGGAAGTGTCCCCACCACGGATGTGGAGGGAGAAGATGCCAATCGTCGAAGTTAATGGTGTCGTACTCCTCCATAGATAATTTTCTTGATGGGAGGATTAGGGTTAGCGTTTGGATGAAGATTTTGGGATTATGATTTAGGGTTTGAATGAAGATTTGGAGATTTGGAGTAGGAAAAGGTATCGGGGTTGATGGTGGGGCTGATAGGACTGGTCGGGTGGTGAGGGAAAGCGGGGGGGGGGGGGGGGTCACGGGTGTTAGAGGAGTCGGGTGGAAGAGAATGGCGACTGTGGTGGTCGGGTGAAGGGGAAGGGGAGAGGGGAGGCCTGCGGTGTGTAGGGAGGGAGATGGAGGTGTATAATCGAGGGTTTTTCACAAATCCTAATATTCTTTCAAGATCTCACACAGAAGAGGGGAATGACGAGCAAAACTCAACACACAAAATTATAATCAATTAAAAACATATCTTTTCATTAGTCTAAAGGCCTATATATAGGCTTAAAGTAAATCTCAAAAATATCTGTACAGAAATTAAAGGGTGCAAATAGCAACACTACTACATATAGCTAAATAGCCATCCAAATGCTAAAAAAGTGCTGATATGAAAATAACTAGGCTAATAAAATAGCCATGTCAGATGATGCCTGCGGTGATAGAACCGCCAAAAACGTCTCGAACCGATGTCCTCATTATTGGCACTTGGCAGAATAAATCAAGTGATCTGTAGATAAAAAATATGGGGCTTGATTAAATTAACTTGGTCCTTGGTCATTAAGAAAATTTAAGGTTCTCAACCGTAGTACTATTGATTCGTTGGAGACAAATGCCACTTGTCTGGCAGCCATGACTTTTGCTGTGTTTAATATGTAAGACATATTACTTGTTATTATATTTTTATTAAGGAAAATATTGAAACAGTATCATGGTCCCAAATCTCGGTGTCAATCCAGGTATAGCCTGCAATTTATAAGTAATATCTGACATGTCGGAGCATTGCTAGCAAATTTTCAATCCAGTGCAGCCAATGCATCTCGGTATTGGTTGAGATTTGATACCATGCTTTATATGATGTTAAATATGCTAGACCAAATTTAAGTTTTAAATATCACTTTCAATTTTCTTACTGTTTCACCCGTGACTCGTGCAAGTTGTCAATTGATTCAATGAAACTGATATATAACTCATTGAATTAAACTTGTAGTTTTTGAATTGTTTATATTAATCATTTCTATCTATGTTCCTCACAACAATGGTTTGATCATGAAGTATACATTAGATAAGACTGCTCAGGTCTTCCATTCACATTTCAAGTAGTAAGATATTTGGTTCCTGTTCATGTGCTACATTGCTGGTCCTAACATGCAAAATATGCTGTTGTTGTCAGGAAATGGAACTAGGATTTTATCTTGAGAGGGCTATAACAAAATGCAATAATCACTTGCAGAAGTATAAAGAAAAATACTACTCCAAATTGGTTCCCATATTTAAGAAGAGATGGATGTCTATTAAACTATCAAATTGTTGAATCGGATTAAAAATTTTGAGCAATTTATCTTAATAAACTATTATTTAGTTTCTTGAAGTTACATAAAACAATGATTTGAGAAAATACTTGAATGGAAAGCATAGAGAATGTAGAAAAACTTTATTCAGAGTATATAAACGCATAGGTGAAACTTTAAATTGTATGAACGCAAGAAAAAAAACCACAATTATATAAGTATAAAATTGGTGAAAATGGGGGTATGTAAATGCAGTTAAAAAATAATGAGGTACTTAAGTATGAATTCACCAGGTGAATTATTGAGGTGTTTATATGCAATTAATTATTTAATTATATTTATCATTGATTTGTCCTATATTCTTTTTTTCTTGGAGAGACGTCGCCCCAGATTTATTTAGCTCGCTGGTGTGTTTTATATTAAACAAAATAAAAACCAAAATAAATAAAGAAGCGAGGGAACCTCCAGGGATAATCAGATGCATTAACCTAGAGAGTGATTAAAGATTCACTGTAGTAGAGATGCGGCCCCACAATTTATAGATGGCTGGTGTGTTTATATTAAACAAAATAAAAAAAAATTGAAGAAAGAAGCAAAGGGTATTCCTCAGGGATCATCAGATGCCTTAACAAAAATAGAGGTAAAAGAATATTGCCATAGTCCATAGGCTTTTCTATGAGCTATAACCGAAGTTGATAAGTTTGGAGGGTTGAATGTCATTATATCAAAATGGGTATCCATCGCCACCCCATGCCGACATGCGGTTCCGTCGCTGGTTGTTGTAGTTAAATTTGAATTTCTTTTGTTTAACCTTTTTAATAATTGGTTTCATTTTTGAGCTGTGGGGCATGTATTATGACTTTAAATGTAAAGGTCAATGGTTAGTTGTGCAGACGACCTCTTGACATTTAAATAGTGATCAATGTTTTAAATATCGGATATCGGTATCATATCAGATGCCAAATATTCGTATTAGATATCAGTGATATTAAAAAAATATGTGGTTGTCATAACAGAGGAAGATATATATCCTAAATGTGATTCAAATAATCATTACATATATTATTTTTATGTATCATAAATACCAACAACCTCACAATATGTCCAAAAGAAACTAATCACTGTTGTTTTCCAACATTCGATGGATATCAATATGTTAGTTATATCAGACAGCAAGTGATAATGGCCATAACGGCGATGTAACGGCGATATAAGGGCCATAACGAGTCCTATAACTGCCTGGTCGAAAACATTATCCATTTTCTAAAGTCCATTTTGGTAATGGTAACCTAGCTTGAATGTTATAATGGCCGGTATAACGGCCATTATTTCAAACACTGAGAGTGACATAGAATGACATTAGCCAACCATCTGTATTCCATATACAACAACAACAACAACAACAACAAAGCCCTTTTCCCAACTAGTTGGGGTCGGCTACATGATTCCTGGTGTTCCATTCTGCTCAGTTTAGTGCAATATCTTCTGCAAGGTCACAAGCTATCATATCTTTTTTCACCGTTTTCATGCAAGCTAGTTTATGAACATGAATCTGTATTCCATATAATAAACACACAACTTTAGAACCCTTTTGTAGTCCATGACTGGGTGACAACCCCTGCTACCAATTGATGACTATTGAGCTTGCTCCTTGGTTGCATTTGGTTAAAATTTAGTTCGAGCTATCAGTCAATTGTGAGAAGCAATGTTCGCTCTATAGGTTGGCACTTTGCCAACCTAGTACTTACGTGGGCAATATTTTTGATACTACCAATTTATAATATAGTAGGCATATACTCAGTTTTAATATCAAGGTTTTCAGCCAGGAACGGTCTACAAGTTGTCTCAGAAGTCCTTTGGTTATTATGTGGTGCAACTATTTTTCCGGTACTTTTTTTTAAAAAAGTTTGTATCCCTACTTATTTTTCTTTAATTTGTGATATTTTACTGTTGTTATCTTGCCAACACCAGTACAATCATACAGTTTCTTAGTTAAGAGAAAAGTTGGTTCTAATATTCAAAGTCTTGTCATAACTCATAAGGCCACCAATTGAATATTCTTTGATTTCTTAAATCTATCACCCACTCGTATTTGATGTCTACTTCCATGTGTATATGAGGGAAATTTATCGCAGCATCTATCTTAATTAAGCTTTTAACTAAATTACTGTGTTTATGATTGTGGGATCTTATTATTGACCTTTCCTATTTCAGGCCTGCAAAGGGTTTTTCAATATTTATTCAACTAAAATAGGACAAGTACCCAGGAATGATATTCCCAAGTTGCTTTCCATCCGAAACAAGACATGTGTAATTTCTAAAGGTACATGGGTCCGCATGAAAAATGGGAATTACAAAGGTGATCTTGGTCAGGTAATAAGACCATATCTGGTGTCAGTTTGTTTGTTTGTTTGTTTTATTTTATTATTTTAAAGTCTCTGTTTCTAATATTTGTTCGTGATGTGATTATGTCACTTTCGGTTCTAAAAGGTTGTGGATTTTGACGAGGCACGGAAGAGGGCGACAATTAAGCTGGTGCCTAGAATTGATCTACAAGCTATTGCCAAAAAATATGTGAGTGCAGCTTCTGTAATTCACACGTCAAGCATTTCAACTATAAAAGAATGAAATACCAGACTCTCTCTCTCTCTCTCAAAGTTTCTCTTCAGGACATAGTTGGGTGTCATTTTTGTTCACATTGCATGCTATAGTCCCCACTACCAATGCCAACAACAAAAACAACCCGCAGTTTTGAATATCTTATTTGAGTATTATATAGATTCTTAAACGTTTACATTGAATGAGTACAGGTTATGATCAATCTGTTTTTGTATTGTTCTGTTCAATTTAGAATGGGACTCAAACTTTACCCAGAACTTGATCTTTTCTTCTTCTACACTTCTTACTATTTAGTCCTTAGAATGCTACTTATTGCATCAATGGATATTTAAAATGCTGGAGGCGTGAGGTGAAGGATTAGACTCTGTCATGAGGAGAGGCTTATAACCTCATCAGTCTTTTTTTCTTAGTACTGATACTATGATATTCATGACTCATATACTTATGTAGATACAAAAAAATGCGAAAATTAAATAGGTGAAATTATAGGACTACCTAGAAACCTAGCAAATGTCACTTCAAGCCATGTAGTAAGTCGTGAGGATCATTGCGTGCACATGGCACGAGTTGCTCTTTTAGGCATGCACCTTACTTTATTCCAGACACAGTTTTTTGTTTTCAGTATTCAGTAAATAATTATTCAATGATTTAGTGCCTGAGCATATTATAAAACTCAATTTATAAAATTATTTTCTATTTTTGTGCCTTCTTTACTTCTGTCACCCACGTTTTTGTTTCATTTCCCCCTTCTTTTATGTTGGTTCCCTCCTTTCCCTTTCTGAATTATCCTTCCCTGTCTCTCTATAGAACCATTGGAGTTTCATATTCACTTTCATACTACAAAAGGAAAAAGGTATAGGATATAGAATAACCGAAGAAAGAGAAAAATGAAGAGATAGAGCATATTATAAAACTCAATTTATAAAATTATTTTCTATTTTTGTGCCTTCTTTACTTCTCTCACTCACGTTTTTGTTTCATTTTCCCTTTCTTTTATGTTGTTCCCCCCTTTCCCTTTCTAAATTATCTTTCCCTGTCTCTGTAGAACCATTGGAGTTTCATACCCACTTTCATACTACAAAAGGAAAAAGGTGTAGGATATATAATAACGGAAGAAAGGGAAAAATGAAGAGAGACTGAGAGAGTGAGGAAAAATAACTACAAGAATGACAAAAAGGAAAAGGAGAAAGGAAAAAAAAGCAGAAAGAAAGTGAAATAGATTTTTTTCGATAATTAGAAAGTGAAATAGATGATAAGTGAAGAAGTAAATAAAAGAGGTCATATGTAATAAAAAGGGGGAAATCCAAATTAATTTGTAAACCTATATGTGTCAAACATAGGCTACAAGTCATTGGCAATCGAAAATATCATCCACAGTTGAATGATCGCTTTGCCGATTTTGAAAAGATCTTCAGATTTGTTCAGCCCATGCATGAAATAGGGTAAGAAATTTAATAGTTCAACTTTTATGATATCTGTACTCTTTAACATTTTGACACAATTGAATGGTGAGGCCAGCGCCTCGATGCCTTGGTGTTCCTCGAGCGCCTTGGGTGAGCCCCAATGAAGTTGCCCTTTTTGGCACGACATTGGATTTGTGCTCTTTACCAATTCACGCCTTGTACGTGCATTTGAGCATCTTATACAACACTATGTTCAAGGCATTTTGGTCTATTACACATCATAAGTTCCAACCATTTAACTCTTAGATGATCTTTCCTAAACTCATCTTTATATTTGAACGAAGATGAAGTAAAAGACCATTGGATTGAGCGGTCCTAAATGCGGTGCTATGCTTACCCTCTTTTGTGATATACATGTTGAACTGTATGTGTGCTGGTCCATAGCACATCAAGCCAATTAGTTGTCTTTACCTTATTTTGTTCTGGACAAACAATGATATATAGGCTCTTCTTGTATTTATGATTATTGAGAAACTGAGATGCAAACTATCGTTCAAGATCTTCATGATCCATCAATCTATCCCATCTGATCTCTATGGTAAGATAATTACAATATGATGTTGATCTGATCCAACGTTGTCCCGGAGCGAAGAAGCACAAACACGAACACAGATGAAGGGAAATAAGCGTGATGCAGCATACAGCTCCCAACTCTCTTGAAACAATATCTTGCCACTACCTAATGGTTATATCATTTGTTCTACTGCATTAGTAGTTATTTTAATTATTCACCTAATATTTCAAGCTCTTAGTTGTTTTGTTTTTTTATGCATTTTTTGTGCATAATTGGATGCTTAGTTCTGTTGCATATTTGAAAACACTGCATACTTGATTTTCAGGGTGGTGGTATATCTTTGAAGCAAGCTGCTATTCCCCCGCCACGACTATTAAGCCCTTTTGAACTAGAGTATTTCCCGCTTTTACTTAATATATGATTGTGATTTTATGTGTACCTTCTCTTATTGTTGGAGTTTGGGTTACCTTCTCTATCATCAGGCACTTCAGGCCACATATAGAGATCAAGCATGACCGTGACACTGGTGAAACTTTTGATGTACTCGATGGAATGATGCTGAAGGATGGCTATCTGTACAAAAAGGTTTCTATGGCCTCAATAGTCTTTTGGGGTGTACAGCCATCGAAGGACGAGCTTTTGAAGTTCTCAGAAATGAGGAAGGATGAAGAGGAAGATGTAAGCTGGCTTTCAAGTGTATACAGTGTACGTAAAAAGATGAAATCATCACAAAAATTGGACGGTAAAACATCACAAGCATCAGAGCAAGACGATTCTGCTAAGCAAAAATCCGGTTTTAATGTCCACGACCTTGTGTTATTTGGGTTAGTTATTCACTGCCATGTATTGGACAAACACTCAGTGACCTTAAGTTATGCATTGATTTATAGTTATCAATATTTCATTGCAGGCGGAAGGCTTTTGGTGTCATCATAGATATGGGTAAAGATGGCATCAGGGTAGGCAGGCATTAATTTTTCTTTTGCAATATAGGTAAATGGGTTTTTCCAAGCAAGTTACCCACTAATATTCAAATCCCATTTGAATCCCCCACAAATTGTTACTTTCATATTAGTCACTGTATCCACTTGAAAAGTGATCAATTTGAGACCCAAGTGCAACATTACGAAAATTCCTGTTCTGACTTGATTGATCTTCCATATCGAATTCCAAGCAGTATTACGCATCTGACCCCCCTCTCGTTGTGGAAATAAAAGGCCAAAATTGAACCTACTCCTATTGGCTTAAATCAAGTTTGGAGAAAAATCTGAAGTATAATGATCTAGAAGAAAATAAGATTACCAGGGTAAAAAGATTATCTTGAGAGAATGATACCTTTATACTTGAGAGTTTTTCTCTAATGTTGGTTCAATGGATCAAAATTTTCATGATGTGGCATTTCAGGCTCGATAACTTTTTGGAGTCGATTGAGGGACTGATTTGGAATTAGCAATTTTTTCGGGACTTGTGAAATTCCAATATTTGTGGGAACTTGTGCAAAAGAAACCCTAGGTCAATTTACATTTGACTTCATGTTCTTTCAGGTATTGAAAGGTGACACAGAAGGGCAGGAAGTACTGACAGTTAAGATTCAAGAGATAAAAAATAGATGTGTTGATAAAATGTTTACAGCCTCTGATCGCCATGCAAAAACCATCTTTATTAATGACATTGTCAAGGTCTCGGATGGGCCCCTGGAGGTATGTTTTCAACTTTCCTGTTGTTTCTAAATTGTTCCACTTTGCTTGAATATTTTGTGCTCAATATCAAATGGATGCTTCTGTTGATCTCTTTACCTACGTCCTTATGTTTTACGAATCTCATAAGTTGATCCTCTGCATATGTAAGTTATAACAGTGAATTTCACTGTGCTTCTATTTCATTACGGTAATTGTACGAAGGGTGCAAATCTTTTTGCCTTGTAAATTTGCAATATTGTGTTCCATGCTGTGAAGTTAATTATATTATGCCAAAAACATCTTTTCCAGGGTAAACAGGGAACTGTTCGGCATATGTATAGAGGCACACTTTTTATCTATGATGAAAGCCAAGAGGGGAATAGTGGAATATTTTCTGCTAAGTCGAACATGTGTGAGAACACTACCCCATCTAAGGACTTCTTGCGGAAAGGGGTGAGTTTCTGTCTAGTAATTCTTGTTTTGAATTAAGTTTTTCAGCTCTATATTTTTAATTAGGGTAAATTTCACTTAACTAAGTTTGTCACCCTTGGCACATAACCTTACCAGGTTACTTTTAGTCATTAAAGCCTACTGAAGGTTAAAAAAGTTTTGCAATCCTACTGACATCATTAGTTTAAACGTAAAATGACTTTTCTCTCCTTGAAAAACTCAGTAGGGTTAAATGCCAAACTCATTTTCTTATCTTTTCTAACAAAAAGTTTGCAGAAAAATCGTCCTATAATCTTAGACTTTTTGAAATAACATTCCTCCCACTTTTTATTTCTATTTTGATTTACATATTTTCCAAATAAGTCCTCCAAACTTACCTAATCTCAGTCAATTAGATACAGGGGTATGTTAGGCATAAAATAGTGTTAAGAATGTCATGTAATCACACCTATTATCTGAAATAGACGCAGCTGGGTCATGTTCCTAATAGACTTGGACGGAGTAGGGTTTAGTGAGTAAAAGTAAAACCTGGTACGGCTACGTGCCAGTGGTGACAAACCTAGTAGGGCTATGTGAAATTTACCCTTCTAATTATTTATTATCTATTATTATGTTCTTGCTTTTGCAGGGTAATAAAGCTAGTTCTTCGTTTAGCCAGTCTCCTGTAAGAGATGAGCAGGAAGATAATCCCCACACCTGTATGTAGCTTTTTTCTTTTCATAGCAGAAGGTGACTATGGACTTCGCTGACATATATATATATATATATATATATATATATATATATATATTCGTTTAATGCAGTTAGCCGGAATCGGCAAAGTGAAAACCAGATATTCTCTATTGGGCAGTCCTTGAGAATTCGAAAGGGACCCTTAAAGGGCTACCTGTGCCGTGTTGTGGCTATTTATCGCTCAGATGTTACAGTAAAGTTAGATTCCCTTGGGAAGGTCCTTACAGGTTAGATAATCAGGAAGAATCTACATATATGGTCATTTCATTTGGTAGTGTCATTTTTCCTGACAGATATTTATTATTATTATTATTTTTCCCGAATAATGCTCATGCAGTTGAAGAACAGTTGCTTTCTATTCCTACTGCAAAGAGGTATGTAAATTTGTGGAATGCCTGCCATTGTTTACAATTGTATGTCAATTTGCTAGTTTCCTTTTGTCTGCAGCAAATTTAACCGTTTCTGGGTACCTTTCTCAATTATATGTTTTCTATTCTGAACAGGGATTTTTCAGGGAATTTACCGTCCGATCCATTTGGAACACAGGCTATAGGTAATTGTGTATATTTTAATTATTTGTTTCTGCTGTAGACTTGTTAAAATAGACATATTATTGACTGTGCACTTGATTTTGAAACCATACTCATTTTCATCTAACACATTTACTTCTTTCATGGTCTACAAGTGGTACTATTCACCAGGGGACTTGATATACATAATGGGAATTTGTATTTTTAATTTATTGATGTGTAACGTCTCTTCTAAATGTTTCTAATATAAACATTGTTATTTGTCGTTTGCACTATATTTCCTCTTCTTATACTCAAATTGAATCTGGTATGTTTGCTTTTGCAATACAGAAGTCCTTGAGTTACTATCTTTGATTCAGTTATGTTCATTTAACATGTATCCCTTAACCTTTAGGTGACCATTCTAATGGTGGACAACCAGCAATTGGTACAAGCTCTTGGGAAATTGGCAGGTATTGATTATTTAATCTATGATACTATTCCCCATTATCCTTGTGGCTCAGCCTTCTGTCTTTTTAGAAAGTCGGAATTAATTTGAAGGAATATGCATAATAGAACATGTGCAAAGAATGGAATTCCCTTTATCAGATTAGCTCAGTTATTGATTCAATCAAAATTGCTGTTAAAAAGTAGAAACAGTGAAATCAACAGCAGAGATCAGTTGAAATTTAATCATCTACACCTTTAGTGGTCTGGGTTGCACGTTGCATGGTAACGAAACACTGATAAGTAGTTGATATTGTCATTGTACCTTTTGGATGGCTTTAAGTTATTGACGCACACAATCGACTTCTCTGGGAACTATGCTATCTTATGTTTGTGGGTTGATGTTGCGAACTGGGAAACCTTTGGTTAATTGGCATTCAGCAAAGGAGGAGAGGAAAGAACATACGGGAAGGGTTAAAGAGAAGCAGCGAGTTTACAGTGAATATCTAGCTGTGCATGGAAGTATAATTTATTTTTAGTTAGAAGGAAGCTCAATTCTTATTTTAGGTGTTGCATAACATTGGTTTTAGGGAAGTTGTACAAATTGAGTTGATCTTGCCGTGTTGGATCAGTTCCATAGTTATCCACTCTGTACCTTAGCAAATCAGGTTTGTAGCCTTTAAGGTGACACCTCAGAGGGGATTAACAACTTATCAAAAGGTCAAATAATTATGAGAGCCTGTACTACAGAATCCAATTTTGCAAATGGAGGAGCAATGAATTCCTGTGATCCTTAAACCTGTGTAGAGTAAGAACAAAATATGAAGAATATAAAATCATATTTTAATTTTGCTATTATAAGCATCATCTATATTATTTTTTGGGGTGCAGAATTGAGTTTAACTTTACTGTAATTGCATTCCATTGCCTTTGCAATGATCTTGACAAACTTGGGAGTGGGCTACGGCTTGAGTCAAATTTGTATAATCTTTTGTTTCGGTTCATTCATTTCTCGAGTCCATTCTTCTTATTTATTAGCCTGAATTTCTAAGGTAGTACTTCAATAATAGTGGGTTGGTTTCACACCAGTTAATAAAACTTAATTAATATGCTAATTTCGAACGTATTCAAATCATGAAGACACATCTCTGAATTTCTAAGGTAGAGTTCACTTCAATTATAGTGGGTTGGTTTCACACCAGTTAATAAAACTTAATTAGTATACTAATTTCGAACTTATTTACTTCATGAAGACACATCTCATGTCCATGCATTAAAAAGTGTATCCAAACATAAAACATATTTGTTGCCCAAAGTATGTCTTTAATTTAAATTTATTTTTGTGACAATAAGAAGAGAGCATTGTTCTCAAATCTCAACTAATATAAGTGTACGAGTTCACCAATAAATACCTAGACTTGTGTTGAATTGTTCTAGTTTGTATTGCCAAGTACCCAGGGCCCAATTTGGCTTGATTGATAATATAGCAAGATGTGTGTCCCCAGAGTGGTTTTAATTAGGGTGGATTGCAGCATTGCTTTTTGTTTCATTTGCTAGCAATCAACTTGTTGCCTTTATTGTATTTATTAGATGCACTGCTAGTCAAAATTTCATGATTCTACAATACTTATTCTGTGGTCTGTCATCATACCTACTGCAGTAGCTCTTGGCAACCATTGTCTACCTCCAGCTTTTCATTTGCAACCAATAATGGTGAGAAAGCAGGTATGATTTCGGATATTGTTTGTGTTATAGACAGACATTATAAGTAGAGGTATGGTCAGATATCTGTCAAAATCAATTTGTTTCTGTCCCAGCTAAATATGTTTACAATGTAGTTATCTAATTCATAATTTCCTAGGGATGTGTGGATATTTACTGGAATGCTTACCATTTCTAGAAATCGTCAGATTTAGGATATTCATATGCATTCAATGGAAATTATCTTCAAAGCTGCTAGTAGAACTTGATTTTATGACCATTATATCTGGTGAAAGAGATTTGTACAATGCTCTTGGATCTTCCTGCTGTGTTGTTGGATTGTTGTTGTAAAATGTCGGGTGAATCCAACCTTTAGTCCTTGCTTTAGCTTTCTAACCCCACTTCAACACTCAACAATGGCTGTCAGGTTATAGTGATTTTATTGTTGTATGTCACGTTTTATTGTTATTTTCTTAAAGATTGTTTATTTAGCTTTTCACTTTTGAATTTTCTTTTCTTTTTTATAGTGAGTTTTATTACTTTATTTATTATTTACTTTGTGGTTTTTAATATTAAAAGATAGCCTCTCTCTCTTTTTTACCTCTAAGGCCCTTCTTGTTTTGCTCACTCTCTGGATTTAACAGGCTGGGGTTAACATATGATGGATGTAATTTGTTCTGTTATAACTTTTTTATATAAATTGTAGGTATGTTATTCAGAGGACTTACCATTCTCCAAAAACCATATTGAAACGTAATTTTGAGATCACTGTTAGTCATATGAGAGATTTCAGTATTATTGGCTTCCGTCCAGTTTAACTGGCTATCTTCTGTCAGTGCATAGTTTTTCTTTTGCTAGGAATATACAACAACAACAACAACTACAACAAAGCCTTTTTTCCCAACTAGTTCGGGTCGGCTACATGAATCCTGGTTTTCCATTCTGCTTGGTTTAGCGCAATATCTTCTTTAAGGTCACAAGCTATCATATCTTTTCTCACCGTTTCCACCAAAGTTTAGGTCTTCCCCTACCTCTAACTTTGCCCTCAATACTTATCAAATCACTCTTTCTAATGGGGCACTACTAGGTCTACGTGTGACATGTCCAAACCACCTGAGGCGATTCTTTATTAACTTATCTTGGATAGGAACTACCTTTAGCATGCGTATATGCTCGTTTCTAATTCTATCCTTCCTGGTTTACCACACATTCATCTTAGCATACTCATCTTCACTACACTCATTTTTTGGACATATTGTTTCTGTGTTGCCCAACACTCTGCTCCATACATCATTGCTGGTCTAACAGTCGTCCTATAAATATTTCCTTCAACTACAAAGGTATACGTTTGTCACATAAAACACTACTGACACTTCTCCACTTAAGTCATCCTGTTTGAATCCTATGTATAACGTCTTCACAAATCTCTCCATCTCTTTTTGTATTATCGAGCCTAAATATCAGAAACGGTCTCTCTTAGGTATTGTTTGACCATCGAGTTTCACTACTTCCTCAGTTGTGTTCTGAATATCACTAAAATTACACTCCATATACTCTGTTTTAGTTCTACTTGTTCTAAAGCCTTTAGCTTCCAAAGTTTCTCACAATTCTAATTTAGCATTAACTTCTGCTCTAGTCTCGTCCACTAAAACGACGTCATCGGCAAAAAGCATATACCAAGGCACCTCATATTGTATTCTTCGCGTCAATTCATTACTAACCAAAGCAAAGAGGTTAAAGACCATTAATCTTTACATCCAACACCATTCTTTAGCCAGGAATATGTTATATGAAAGTTGTTCTACTATATTTGTCTTATTATATTTTCAAACGTAAGCTCCTTTTACTAATCTATCTTCTTTAACCATTTGCTCATTTTTTCTCACAACAATCCTCTCTCCCTTGCCCAGAGTTTGAAACTAATAAGAATGGGTTAACATCAAGACATCACTTTGTTTCTTTTTGTGGAGCTTTTTATTCCATAACCAACCAAATTTGTTGGAGGAAATGTTTATATGATCATAATATCTTATATTGCTGTTAGTTGATGCGTTTTTTCATAACTCCTTTTGCCTCTTATCCTGAATTAGTCAAATCCTTATCTTGTGATTTAAATTAATAACAACTTTTTTCTAGGAGTGTGTTTGGGAATGTACTCATGTAGCACCAAATCCTTATTAGAAAATACCTTTATTTATACTCGTAATAGACCAAGATCAAGGAGCTAATCCATGGGGTAACAAGGTGGCACTGCCAACTAATAACAGTAGTATGAAGGAAAGAAATAATACTTTATTGAATTATCATAACTGAATACAAGGCCTCATATATATAGGCTTACAATACTTATTCACCAAGCTAACTTATTTCCTACGTTACATCCCTCAACAATATGAATTTTTTGCCGTAATAGACCACTTTTTGAAAATATTTGCGATTATGAGCTAGTTTTGAAACTATTAGCGCTCACTTTGTGCCACGTCAGCAGCAGACGCTGTTCTCATTAGTGACCTCTTCATTTTGAAAGTCGCTAATGGGAATAGCGGCCTATGTTTTAAAATATTTGGAATTTTTTTTGCTGCTGTTGTTTCCACTAGCGACCTTAGTATAAATGAGGTTGCTAATGGAATTAGCAACAAATGATTGTATTGAGACACTTAGCGATTTCTAGAGAGCTTGTACTCTCTTGGGAAAAAATTAAAACTAAGGTCGCTATTGGGAATAGCGACCTTAGTATACTTCGGTCGTTATTCACAATAGCCACCTCGGTAGGAAACTCAATCTCCTTGTTCTTTGTAAAATTTGCAAAATAGTCATACAACTAAGGCCTCTATTCGGAATAACGACCTTACTACAATAAAGATCTCTATTCCGATTAGCGACCTTAGTACAACTAAGGTCGCTATTTCGAATTGCGACCTCAGTTTCAAAAATAAATTCATTGTTATTTTTTTAGCTAAGTGTTAGAATACAGTTCATTAAAGGTCACTAATCCCATTAGCGACTTCATATATGCTTTGGTCGCTAATAGGAATAGTGACAGCAAACAAAAAATTTCAAATATTTTAAAGCAAAGGCCGCTATTCCCATAAGCGGCTTTCAAAATTAAGAGGTCGCTTATGAGAATAGCGGCCGCTGTTGACGTGGCAAAAAGTAGCACACAAGCGCTAATAGTTTCGAAATTGGCCCATAATTGCAAATATTTTAAAAAAGTGGCCTATTACGGCAAAAAATTCTAACAATATTACGTATTAATAATATCATTCTCTAATATCTTTAATATTACTGACTAATTATACTTCTCTAATACTCCTCAAGTTGGAGCATAAATATCATACATACCCAACTTGTCACAAATAAACTGAATTCTGGCATCTGTAATGGCTTTGTAAAAATGTCGGTTAGCTAATGACTGATGTGCACATGACGTGTCTCAATATGCTTAGGCTTCTCAGTCCCAACAGTCTTGTTGCAAATCACATGACAATCAACCTCAATATGCTTTGTCCATTGATGAAAGACGGAATTTGATGTAATATAGAGTGCAACCTGATTATCATAATACAACTTCATTAATTCAGACTGTACTACCAATTCACAAGAAGTCTTCTTACCCATACAAGCTCATAAGTAATATCAACAAGAGCTCTATACTCTGATTATGTCCTTGATCTTGACACCACTGGTTGTTTCTTACTTTTCCAAGACACTAGATTCCTGCCTACAAACACACAATATCCAGTTGGTGACCTTCTAGAAGTTGGACATCTTGCCTGATCTGCTTCGGGGAATCCAGCAATTCTACAATGTCCTCCATAACATCGACATAGAGTACGTCTCAAATACTAAAGAATTCTTCACCCAATCCAAGCTGCCATGAACTGACTGGCTATGCTAACCGAATATGCAATATCAGAGCGAGTAACTGTAAGATAATTTAGCTTGCCAACTAACTCTCTATATCTACCCGGATCCTTTAATAATTCACCATGATCTGGTAGTAACTTTGAATTAGGATCCATTGGAGTAGGTGATGTATGACACTCAACATTTTGCATTCTGTTAAAATATCCAAAACATATTTCCTTTGAGTGAGACAAGTGCCCTATGTAGATCTAGCTATCTTGATCGCAAGAAAATATTTCAACTGCTCCTAGTCCTTCGTCTGAAAATGTTGTTGAAGATATGACCTTAACCCTTGGATAACAACTGCATCATCTCCTGTGGCTGTGATTACAAAATTATCCACATGCAACTAGTAAAATTGCTTATTCTCCTTGTGGCGATAGAAAACTGAGTGATTACTTTGACTTCGTTGCATGCCAAATATTCTCACCACATCTGCAAATTTGTCTAACCATGCTCTAAGAGACTGCTTAAGACCGTCCGAAGATTGTTTCAAATGGTAAACTTTCTTTATTTCTATAACAAAACTGGGGGGCTGCTCCATATAAATCTCATCCTCAAAAACAACATTAAATGCGTTATTGACATCAAGCTGATACAAAGGCCAATGATAGCGAGTTGCCGAAGAAATAAAAATACGAACACAAGTCATTTTTGCCACAGGAGAAAAAGTTTTATCATAATCTACCCATTACTATTGAGAATTACCTTTAACAACCAATCTGGCTTTTAACAGGGCCAACGATCCATCAGGATTAACTTTCACTGTCCAAACCACTTATATCCAACACAGTGTTTACCGGCAGGAAGAGAAACAAGATCCCATGTGTCATTGTGCAGGCTCCAACCTGGATGTGACAAGGCCTCTGAAACAGACTTGAAAATCCGATACATATCTAAAGTAGAAGTTAAAGCAAGAAGGGTTGGGGATAATTTATCATAAAATATAGTAGGTTAATAGAAGGTGCATTTTTACGGGTTTTAAAAAGATGCAAATGGGACATTCTAATCAAGATCCATACTTGTCTCGTTCAGAAACATTGAGAGGCTTAACAGTAGTAGTAGGTTGACAAGATTTACAAAAAGAAGCAATAATCATATTGAGGTCATAATGGATACCTGCAGTGGGGGAAGGTTCAATAGGCTCATTCACTATGATTTCAGAATCTTGGACATGTGGAACGATGGAACGAAACCTAAATCAAGGGAAGCAATAATTGTGGGCATATTTGGAGACCGAGGGGAAGTAGGTGATTAGTGGTTCATCGCCTTATCTGATAATGGGGATACCTACGGTGCATAACTTATGACTGTAGGAGCCGAGTTATCTTGAATTTTTTTATATGGTGTGTTTGAATTAGTCAGCTTATCATCAGATTGCGACAAAAAATATAGATCTATTGGAAAAACAAATGAGGAAAAATCAAGAGAAGGGCATACTGGTTTAGAATATTCAGTTGAAAAACAAGATCTCGATTCCACAAAAGTCACATCAACGGAGATAAAACATTTTCTAATTTTAGGAGAAAAACACAACTTTTTGATGTAAACCATAGCCAAGAAGAACACATTTTACAACACAACGATCAAGTTTGGGCATACTAGGACTGTTATCATGGACAAAACACAAAAATTCGGGGAGGGAGGGGAAAAGGTTCTTTCGAAGGAAACATAACAGTAAAAAGAGTTTTCCCATTTGATACAAAAGATGTCATGCGATTAATCAAGTAATAAGTACTCAAAACAGCATGACCCCAAAACTTTTCAGGAAGAACTTGTTTATAATCATTGTTCTTGCGACCTCCAACACTTGTCGGTTTTTGCGTTCAGCAACACCGTTCGGTTGGGGGGGGGGTGTAAGGACAAGATGATTCACGAACAATTCCCTGTTGAACCAAGAATTTAACAAAATCAGCAGAAAAGTATTCCTTTGCATTGTCACTTTGTAAGACTTGCACAAGCATGTTTAATTGTGTTTTTTTACTTCAGCATAGTGATCACGAAAAATATTAAATATTTCAAAACGAGATTTCATTAAATATAGTCTAGTAAGCCTTGAATGCTCATCCACAAATATAACAAAAAACCGAGATTTTCCATTTAAATTTTCATTTGGGCAAGCCCCCCATATATTCGAATGAACTAAAGCAAATAAACTATCAGATCCATTATCAGCTCTAGGTAGGTATGTGGCACGGTGATGCTTTCCCAATTGACGTGACACATAATAATTCAGAAACAAAAGATAACTCAGGCTTCAAAATTTTTGTAGAGATGGATGCCCTAGTTGAGAGTGTAAATCGAGAAGCCCTTCATCACTAACACTTGCAATCGGCTCAGAAATGCTATCTAACAGATACAATCCCCCTAGATTCATGACCTCTGCCAATTGTTCAATTCGTTCCATGTTCCTGAAATACAAATTGATCTGGAAAGAAAAAAAAGACGGAACAGTTTTCTCTTTGTTAATTTGCTAACGAAAACCAAATTAAAAGAAAAATAGGCACACATAGTAGAACATAGTCTAAAGAAATAGATGGTGTCAATTGAACAAAACTTACTCTTTGAACAGGTCAAAATGCTCCATCAGCTAATTTAACAGGTTCATGTATGGATTTACTTTCTATATTAGACAATACACCAGATTCCCAGTCAGAAGCACCTGAACCAAGCACCCAAGTTTTAGGAATTAACGAAAGGAAAAAAGTACAAGGTATACCCATAATTGTCAATATCTTGCATATCTTACGATATGTATCTCGATACGATACAATATTTAATGAATTCGATATGTATCTTATGTGATTTATGTATAGCTTAAAATATCTCATTTTATCATATTGTATCTGGCGATACGAAACATTTTGCACCAATATACTATACGATAGATATAAACATTAATAGCTTACATGTGAATCTAAGTTCAGGTTTGTTTCATAAGTTACCCGAAATGCCATTTTAAATCCCAAAACTAGATATTCAGGGTTTTGTGCCAACGTGGTAAGATTTTTTCTTTGTTTGTTCCACTTTACTCTTTCGAGTTCTTCTGCTTCGTTCATCTTGTTCTCTGGGTTGATTGTAAATAGCATTTTTTTTTTTGGATTAGGAAAATAGCCCGTCTGGTGCTTTTTCTTTAATGAAATTCCTACTCTCCAGCGTTGTTACTTTCTCATTTGCTCATGTTCTTCTCTCGTTCTTTTTTTTCTGTTCATTTTAAATGTTTTCTCAAGTTATTCTCTCATGCTATTTAAAGTCATTTTTTGTGTATATGTAAGTTTTTTCTCTTAAAAAAATTTTAGCAATAAATTTGTGTTGTTAGTTACATTATAATCATTCTAGTTCAGATCATAAAGCATTTTATTCTCGTGTTTTGTGCTAGTTTCTATTCACCTATATTTGTAACGTCTTTAAATATAGACCAGATGATTGCATGTAATATGTCTAAATCAGAAAAAACGTCATACACATATATGCTTCCTACAGTAGTACAGAGTACTAGTTATATATTAGTAAGTTTTTAAATATAGTTTGCGTTGTCAGGAATTAAGGATCATAGATAATACGTATAAAGGACATGCACAATTTTTTTTTTAATGTGTTAGAAATTTTTGGTGACTTGATAGTCAATAGTTATATCATTATCTCCTTTTAAGGTAATTGATTTACCAATATTTTGATGAATTATGATCATAGAAATTGATCCATCATTGATTGCTTAACTTTTGAACATGTGTTAATTTATCTTACGATACAATACACGATACGATATAAGATATAAGATTCAGGGAGAACGATATACGATACGTATCACGATTTGTCAACTGTGGATATACTACCTTATTTGACTAGATAAGCAATAGGAGAAGACTGCACTGAAGCAGCATGTGAAAGACCTACTTGCGTTTGCAAGTGTTGATTTATTTGCACCAGAGTATCTGCTTCTTCCAAAAAAACTCTCCTTTGCTGTTACTTTCATGACTACCACCATTGCAAAACTGCCACATGGCTGCAAGGGAGGACGGAACATTCTGCAAAGAATTGGCCTTCCCACAACCAACCAAAGAATTGGGGGGAAGCATCTCCGTGAGCGAGTTGAACATCCCATCAAGACAACGGGCGCAAGCAGGGCTAAAGTGCGCCATACAACTATAACCTGAAAGTTCTGCAGAGATCAAATGATTCCAAGCATGTCGTTGGACATTCACAAATTGAAGGCAGTAAGTTGAGGAGTTCCATGACTCTCCTCATAACGATCTCCTCCATATCCACCAAAAGAAACTCCTTGCATTGCAATAGTAATGAACGTCCAACTAGCACGAATTTAAAGTCAAAATGAAAGTGACAGAAGGTTTAGGTGACCTTATCTCATCACCGAAAGGATAACAAGAACAAAAAGGGATGGCTGAAGGTTGTTAACGAAGACGAAAAAGGGAAAAAAGAAAGGGTAGTTGCTGATGGTGAGGTCACGGAGCCGCCAATGTAGTCGAAAGCGAAGAAAACATGATGATGCAGCTGCGATTCGGAAAGCCAGGGACTGGGTTTGGATCTGGAAGGATTTTTGGGTTAGGGTTTGGACGGTTTTGAGGGGATGAGGAGTGGCAGTTTGGAGGCAGCAGTAGTAAGGTAGCGCTATGTAGCGCTGATGTCTTCTTATTTTTTTCTCTTTTTTTTGGAAGAAAAAGAAATCAGAGGAACCCTACAAATTTGATGGTGGAAAAGTTTTGTATGATCTCAACTCTGATACCATGACATCGATACAATGAGAGAAAGAAATAATACTTTATTGAATTATCATAACTGAATACAAGGTAATTATATATATAGGCTTACAATTCTTATTCCCCAAGCTAACTTAATCCTCAAGTCACTTCCCTCAGCAATATTACTTTCTAATAATTTCATTCTCTAATATCTCTAATATTACGTACTAATTATACTTATTCTTTAATACCAACTAAAGGTGCTTATAGTATAGCTAATCATTATCTCTCAAAGCTGTAACTGTGTTGTGTCTGTATTGTTACATGTCATATAATAAGATCGTTCTCCCGTAATACTAACAGATCATGAACAAGTAGCCGATCCCTGGGGCAGCAAAGTGTCACTTGGTGCTGGAGGTGTTATTCCATTCTGTTATCTCCATACTTTCTGCTCTTTCTCAGTTACCCACTGCAAAGATAATGTCAATAAATTTTCTGTGTTTATCTTAAGCAGATCAAGGAGGTGCTGATCTATGGGGTAGCAAGTTAGCATTTGTTGCTACAGGTAGTTTAGTCCTCGTTTAATTTATGAACAGATTGTTTTGGTTCCTATCACAGCAGTGGCAACAGCATTGTGCATCTCTTAATATCTTATAAGTTACTTTCTTATATCTGTCTAATCTCAAGCAGAACAAGAGCAAAGTGCTGATCCATGGGGTAGCAAAGCAGCAGTGGCATCTACAGGTGACATGGCATTCCAATTTTGTCATCCTTTTTTTTTATTTTCTTTTCATAGACTGTATAGGTGTGGTTATGCTAGCTTGTTGACTACAATTACCCTTATTTCAAATAGATAAAGATGTATCTGTTGATCCGTGGAGTAGCAAGGTGACACTGGGTGATTCTAGCAATTCAGTTAAAGCCCCTGATGGCTGGGCAAAGTCTCCTAGTATAGATGGACAGCAGAATTCTGCTTGGGGCAATAAAGTAGGTGATGGTTTGGACAAAGATGGAGATGGGTGGAATAAACCTTCAGGCACGCCGTCTTCAGGTGGGGATGAAGCATCAGGCTCAAATACTGCTTCTAGTATAATTAAGACATACATCAGTTTTCTTTTTCTCTTCAATGCTGTAATGTATGCATGTGGCTGCACAAGATTATTAAATTATTATCTTTTCATTTTTTTACTCAGAATAAGTACCTTTCTGATAAGTCTCATTTTCTTTTATCATTATTTTGCCTTGTGAAAAATCTTTTATGCTATCATTATGTATGTAGGAGTGTTTGATCTAATTGATTTCGTTATGTATTCTAAGCAGTTCATGGAGGGGCTGATCCATGGGGAAGCAAGTTGACTCCTGGAGTTATAGGTGATTGTGCCGTTTAATTTACTTTTCCCTTTATTTCTTTTCCTGTTGTAAAGTTTGAATGCCATTGTTAATGGATACTTGACCAATTCCATCTACTCGTGTGTAATATTCAGTAGAGAAAGAACAAGGTTCTGATCCATGGGGCAGCAAGGTGGCTGGAGCATCTAAAGGTTTCTATGACATTCTTGCATTACCTTGTCCTTTTCTTAGCTATTTGAACAGAATAAACATAATTCTGATCAGATTTGTTTATGCAAGCTGAATTAGTGCTCTTGCTATTAACCTTTAGCAGTTGAAGAACAAAAAGCTGATCCATGGGGTTCCAAGGTTGCAGGTTCATCTAGAGGTATTCAACATTCTAGCATCATTTGCTTTTCCTTAGCTGTTTAACCTGTGTGAATGAAATTCTGTTCATATGTGTTTTTGTATGCTGATCTAATATTTTTACATTATCTAGTTGAAGAACAAAATGCGGATCCATGGGGTACAAAGGTGGCCTTATCATCTGAAGGTATGTACGTTATGTTCTCGTTTCCTTGGCTGTTTGAACAGTGTGAAAGTCTGTTGGCATTTATTTATCCAAAGCTGACTTAGTACCCTTATTATTACATCTAAAGCGGATGAGAAACAAAAACCTGGTGCATGGGGTGCCGATGTGGCTGGTCTATCTAAAGGTATACAGGGCATTCTGACATCATTTCCTTTTCCCTTGGCTGTTTGATTAGTGTGAATGGAATTCTGTTCAGATTTTTTTTTTTGCAAGCTGATCTAGTTACTTTACTATCAATCTTTAGCTGTTGAAGAACATAATGCTGATCCATGGGGTCCAAAGGTGACCGGGTCCAAAGGTATGTGTTGTCTTCTCTATTTCCTTGGTGGTTTGAAAAGTGTGAGCAATTATGTTTGGATAGTTTGTGCTATCTAATTTAGTACTCATTGTTACATCTATAGCAGATGAGAAACAAAAAACTGATCCATGGGCTGCCAAGGTAGGTAGTCCATCTAAAGGTATGTACAGCATTTTGGCATCTTCTTCTCATTTTATTATCTGTTACATGTTCATAGGCATGAGTGTTCAGTCAGTTTTTGGGCGGTCTCAAATTAAAACCAAACGGAATGGAGGCCTAAACCGAACTGACCTAACCTGATCCACTTCCCTTTTTTTATGAGTTGCATTACAAAAAAGTTGAGCAAATTTCTGAAAATTTTCAGAAAAATTATTGGTTTATCGATCGGTTATTAAAGTAATCTTTTTCCTTTTCTGAAATAGAATATATATCTGAAACCGACCCCAAGCTGAAATTTTGATAAGTTGTGGTCGGTTTTCTGCTATAGCCGTATTCTGTCTGCTCGTAGTTGCAGATGTATTTTCACGAAACTGATTTAGTGGTACTATTATTCTTCTTTAGCAGGTGGAGAGGGAGCTGATCCATGGGGTGCCAAGGTGGCAGGGCCATCTAGAGGTATTTACAGCATTCTAGTGTTTAATCCTCTTTTTTCCTAATTGTTTGACTAGAGTGAGTGCAAGTCTTTATCTGAGCTAATCTAGTAATCTTACAATAATTCTATAGGAAATGAACAAAAATCTGATCCATGGGCTGCCAAGGTAGCAGGTTCATCTGGAGGTAATTAAAGAATTCTAGCATTCTATTTTCTTCTGTTTGACTAATGTGTATGGAATCCCACTTGGATATGTTTGTGCATGCTGATTTAGTATGACTACTATTAATCTTTAGCAGATAAGGAGCAGAAATTTGATCCATGGGGTACCAAGGTTGCAGTGCGTGAATCTAATCAGTCTGATAAAGCCCTTGATAGCTGGGCAAAGACTTCGGATACTACTATAGAGCATAACTGTTCATGGAATAATAAGCCAGCGGGTGGAGATTTGGAAAAACATAACTGGGGTACTGCTAAGAGTTCAACCAAATCAGCTTTGGAGCATGAAAGCAGCTGGGATAAAGTGAAATCTACTGGTGATGGCCCATCTGGGTCGGATGTGGGTTGGGGCAAACAGGCTACTTCTGGCAAAAATGGTACTGATGGATGGAACAGTTCAAAATCTTTTGGAGGTGATCAGGGGTCTGACTGGAAAAAGGCAGACGGGAATGATACCAACAAAAGCTTTCAGAGGAATAGCTGGGATAGTAAACCAGGTGACTCTCAAGGTGGCCGTGGATTTGGAGGAAGAGGTAGGGGTGGGAATTCATGGGACAACAAATCAACGGAAGATGGAGGTCAAGGTTTTAGTTGGGGAGGAGGATGGAATGGTAATAATGGTGGAGCAGGTAGCAATGTAGGCCAAGAGAACAGTTGGAATAGGCAAAAAGATTTTGATGGGGGCAGGGGTTTTGGTAGGGGAAGAGGAAGAGGCCGATTTGGAGGGAGAGGTGGTCGGGACGAAGAAGATTGTCAGCACAGTTCACGTGACTACAACTCTGGTGGTGGTGGGGGTTGGGAATCTGGTAGGGGAAGAGGAAGAGGCCGATTTGGAGGGAGAGGAGGTCAAGATGAAGAGGACAATCAGCATAGTTCAGGTGACTACAACTCTGGTGGGGGTTGGGGATCTGGTAGGGGAAGAGGAAGAGGCCGATTTGGAGGGAGAGGAGGTCAAGATGAAGAGGACAATCAGCATGGTTCAGGTGACTACAACTCTGGTGGGGGTTGGGGATCTGGTAGGGGAAGAGGAAGAGGCCGATTTGGAGGGAGAGGAGGTCAAGATGAAGAGGACAATCAGCATGGTTCAGGTGACTACAACTCTGGTGGGGGTTGGGGATCTGGTTGGGGAAGTGGTAGGGGTCAGAGTGGAGATTCAGGGAGCTTCAGTCGAGGTCGAGGTCGGGGTGGTCATGGCCGTGGTGGACGGTTTCAATCTTACAACGAAGGTAGTGATCGAGATAATAACTTTGGGGGTGGAAGCTTTTCATCGGACCCTGTTTCTTCTAGCTGGGGAAATGGTCAGAACAATAGCACTTGGGACACATCAAAAAGCTTTAGCACAAAAGAACGTACACAACAACAGGATAGCTGGGCCGGTTGGAATTCTTCATCTCGGGATGCCGAAAGTAGTAAACAATCATCTGATTGGGGAAAGGATGATGGCAATGACAAATGGAACACACCACAAAAAAATATTGGTGGCAATCAGTCTTCTGATTGGAATCAAGTCAAATCCGGGAATAATGATGTCAGTAAAGAAGGTGGTGGAGGAATAGGAGGTGGCTGGGACAATGCGAAACAATCTGATGATACTGGTGCTGCAGGCAACTGGGGTAAGGTCAAGTCTGATAATGAAAAAAAACAGGCATCGGATTGGAGTAACACTGAAAAAGGAGGGTGGGATAAGTCAAATTCTCATGATGGCAATGACACTGAAAAAGGAGGTAGTAAGCAATCATCTGATTGGGGAAAGGATGATGGCAATGACAAATGGAACACACCACAAAAAAATATTGGTGGCAATCAGTCTTCTGATTGGAATCAAGTCAAATCCGGGAATAATTATGTTCGTAAAGAAGGTGGTGGAGGAATAGGAGGTGTCTGGGGCAATGCGAAACAATCTGATGATACCGGTGCTGCAGGTAACTGGGGTAAGGTCAAGTCTGATAATGATAAAAAACAGGCATCGGATTGGAGTAACACTGAAAAAGGAGGGTGGGGTAAGTCGAATTCTCATGGTGGTGAGGCTTCCTTTACCGATTGGATTCCTAGATCCTCTGCTGCTGATGATAAGTGGAACAAATCAAAAGCTAGCATGGGTGACGCAGGCAATTGGGACAAGGCAAAATCTTTTGGTGGTGGTAAAGGTTCCGATTGGAATCAGAATTCTAATTCAAGTCAGGCAGGCGAACATGCAGATGGTAGTGATGGTAACTGGAGTAAACCTAAGTCTGACTCTGGCAGGGACCAGTCATCTGGGTGGGGCACTAGCGATGGAGGCAATTGGAGCAAACCAAAGCCCTCTGGTGGAGAATCATCATCTTGGAATAATAAGAACGATTGGAATGGCAATGGTGGAGGCAAGCCAAATTCTTCTTCCAGTGATAACCCATCGTCTGTTTGGGGCAGGAATGAGGGAACCGGAGATCAATCAGGTGGTTGGAATTCTGGATCATATTCAGAAAGGGGGAACTCGTTCTTAGATAGAGGTAGAGGTCGAGGTAGGGGAGGGAGGAATTTCAGCGACCGAGGTAGAGGAGCTAGGAGTTTTAATGACCGGGGGGGTCAATCATCAGGGTGGAATGGAGGACGAGGCACTGATAACAATTCTGAAAATTTTTCTAGATCAGGAAATGGTGGATGGGGCAGTGGAATTACTACTACTACTACTACTCAAAAGCAAGAAGAGGCGTCAGGCTGGAGTAATTCTGCACCAGTTACTGGTGGAGGTGGGTGGAGTGGTTGGGAAAAACCAGGTGCATCACAGGGAAATGCAGCAACAGGAGGCAAAGGAGGGTGGGAGTAGTAACCAGTAACCCATAATCTTCTTGATCAGTTGATCCTCTACTCTGCATACTGTTATGCTATGGAACTCTTTGCATCTTTTGAACCTGTAACTATTGTGTACCTGGTAGTAGTTGCCCTGTATGCATCCAAGGTGAGCTTTCTGTTAGTCTTTTAAATTTTAACTGTACCTTGTTTATATAGCCCGCTGCTTCAACTTCTGACCTTGCTCTTCTTGAATCTTGGCTATCTGGGGCTTAAATTATATGTTATGCAATATGTCATGTTATCTCCCAATGCTGGGAGTTGGGTGTTAGTGATTATATTACAAAGTTATGTTTCTGTCAAAAGTTTGGAAGCACAAGACTCCAGCCATGACTTTTATTCACAAGTTTGGAGCTGCCAAAGAAAGGGCATGATGCTGAAAGCAAAATCCACAAAGTTACATAATTTCTGAATTTTCAGCACTACGGGGTGCTATTTTTAATAAATAATAGGTAATTATAATTGGGTTTTAAGCATTTGTGCTGGGTTTTCTTTGTGAAGATTCTTCTTTTTTTTAAAATATAAAGATGATCGACTATCTTGTTTCTTTAATGTGTTTCATTAATGAGGATAATAACGAAACATACATCAACAAACCAACCAGAGAGCAAACAAAACAAACTAGTGTACAAATACGCAGACATGGACAAGGTGATTGAGGCCTAGACAAAGCCTACGAGCGAGCCCTTGAGCACGTTTTGTACAATTACTCCGAGCGTCAGTTCGAGGGGTTTGATTACTCGATGAAGCTTCCCGAGCACCTGAAGATGCCTGGGGGAGACGGCGAGGAGGAAGGGGGTGAAGTGGCGAGGAGGAAGGGGGTGAAGTGCCGCTGGTCGAGGAGAACCCAATGGGGCCGGACAGCCCCGATGCCGATGAGGTGGCTGACAAAGAGGCGCTCCTCACTACTAGGAATGGCTGACGAAGAGGCGCTCCTCACTACTAGGCAGTAGTTTTACCCTTATAGTTTTACCCTCAAGTGTCTCTATGGCTGATTTTCCATGTAGCATGGTAGTTATCAAGTGATCATAAAAAATTGGTAGTGAATAAATCAAGTTGAAAGCTTTATCTTTTTCGCTAAGATATCAACGTTAATTACCTTCATTTCAGATATTATCTTATTGAACTCCACAATATGATCTTGAAAATGTGTATCTTCCTTCATTGAGAACCTAAACAGCTTCTCACGGTTGTCTCTCACCTCTCTGGCCAGTCTCAACATCCTACTGTGTTTTATTAATTGGACAACATTGGAAATTGGTCGGGTTGTATTTGGTATAAAACTGTAGTTTCGTTATCGGGTGTTACATTCCATTCAGCACGAAAGTTAAAGCATCCTTCTTTTATTATTATTACCTATGTCTTGCTTGTAATATTTCACCATGCATGTAATAGATTGTTCTCTACTATTCCTTGGCATTAGCCATAAAATAAGGTACCTCTCATTCCTCATTACAAAAGTAGCTACACAACATTTAAACTAAAAAAAGGCAACATTCATAGCATTGCCTCGCAGCTCGATCCACCAAATAACCAACTTTTATCTTTAGCAAATATTAAAGTTCTTGCATAAAATTAAATGTATTCTCTCGCTCTTGAAAGCGGGATTATATTTAATTACAAATTAAAAGTATTCTTAAAGGGTTGTAATTTATTACAGCCCCCCTCCGCAAATAATCTATCTAGACGTGTGGGGGCTCTCACTTCAAAATTGCAGAAGCAGACGATAATTGTCAAAGAGAGTCGTACAAATTTAGCCAAAAAAAAAAATTGCAATTGCCTCATAAACATACCCCTTAAACATTTCATTATTACTTAAAATTGGAAACACATTCAAATTTCACACGTGTAAAAACTCTAGAATAATCACAACTAACTCCTCTTTCTCCCCCTCTCCCAAAATTTAAAAAATAAAAGTAAAAAAAAATCCCCCATATTTATTTACCTCTCGTTATTTTGTCCAGAAAATGGAAATACCAAAAAGAAAAAAGAAGAAAAAGAAAATATAACCAGAAAAAACCAACCCAAATCCCACTGTAAAATGAATGAATGAATCCCCTCTTCCCATATATTCAGTTACCCTCCTCCTCCGCCTCCTCCGCCTCCATGCACCCCCCTCCGCCTCCTTAAGATCACCGTCTCCGAACTAATTCTATTAAATTAGAAAAAAAGAATAAAAAAATGTTCAACAAAATAATGAAGCGGGGCAACCGCAAGGGCGGCCCCAAATCCGACACCAATGAATCCTCCTCCTCCTCCGCCGCCGCCACCGTAAGCCACGCCTCCCGCCCCGTCGTCCCCACCAGTACCAACGCCACCTCCAACAACAATTTCTGTGTCGAATCCGTCCTCCCCCTTTTCCGCGACGTGCCCGTGCCCGACCGCCAGTCTCTCTTCCTCCGCAAGCTCCAGATCTGCTCCCTCCTCTTCGACTTCTCCGACAACGACCGCTTCATCCGGGAGAAGGAGACCAAGCGCCAGACCCTCATGGAGCTCGTCGACTTCATCCAGTCCGGCTCCGGCTCCGGCTCCCGCATCTTCACCGACCAGATTCAAGAAGAGCTTGTCCGGATGATTTCAATCAACATCTTTCGCAGCTTCCCCCCTGCAGCGCACGAGAACACCGGCGCTGATCCTGGGGATCCCGACGAGGATGACCCGTACCTCGATCCAGCCTGGCCTCACCTTCAGATCGTGTACGAGTTGTTGCTGAGGTACATTGTTTCATCGGATACCGACGCCAAGGTTGCCAAGAGGTATATCGACCATGCGTTTGTGCTGCGGCTGCTCGATCTGTTTGATTCGGAGGATCCGAGGGAGAGGGAGTATTTGAAGACGATATTGCACAGGATTTACGGCAAGTTTATGTTGCATAGGCCGTTTATAAGGAAGGCGATTAATAATATATTTTTTAGGTTTATTTTTGAGACGGAGAGGCACGCGGGGATTGGGGAGTTGCTTGAGATTTTGGGGAGTATTATTAACGGGTTTGCGTTGCCGATGAAGGAGGAGCACAAGTTGTTTCTGGTGAGGGTGTTGATTCCGTTGCATAAACCCAAGTTGGTGGGGTTGTACCATCAGCAGCTCAGTTATTGTGTTACGCAGTTTGTGGAGAAGGATTTTAAGCTGGCCGATACGGTCATCACGGGGTTGTTGAAGTATTGGCCCGTGACGAATTGTCAGAAGGAGGTGCTGTTTTTGGGGGAGTTGGAGGAGGTTCTTGAGGCTACGCAGATGCCGGAGTTTCAAATGTGTATGGTGCCGCTTTTTAAACGGATTGGCCGGTGCCTTAATAGTGCACATTTTCAGGTATGGGGCTTACTTTATAGTTTTTTTTTTGTTGTTTTGGATGATGACGGTGAAAGCGGACCTATTGATTGGCTGAGTGCGATTGAAATTGTTAGTTGATTAGTTGAGATTTCCCCCCCTTTTGGACATCTGGTTATGAAGTACTACATTGTTAGATTTCAAAGATTTGTTTGTCGAATAGCTAAAGCATGTAGTCTAGTTGAGGGTTTACAACGCGTGTGTAGATATGCCTAAACATGGAGAGATAACCTTTTATTTCCATTTGGAGGAAGTATCTCTGCGTAATTGAGCATTGATTGGTTCCCTTTACTTTCATTCTAACTCATGCGACTCCACGTGTCTCAACGTGCGTGTGTGCATAATTGTTGTATTATCTCATGGTGCTGGTTGAAATTTTTATACAACTATTGATTGCATGTTAAGAAGCTTTTCCTTTTTATGATGACCCCCTTCTTTTTCTCTTCTTGAAAATCTCTCATTTTGGCATTTATAACTTGCTATAAGGATTGATGAGCCTAACTTGCTGGTTGTTTCACTATCTCAATATAGATTTTAATTGAATCTTTTGATATATGGTTCATGTTGCTGCTAATTTTGGAGTGGGAACAAACAGATGAATTTGTGGATTCTTTTGGAAACAATAAAAGCAAATCTGTTGACTTTCACCGGCGTTTGATTGGTTTCTTGCTGCTGTCGTTGACCTGCAAAAAAGTTCGATACACCGGGATGGATCCCGGCAACGAACCCTCCGATGCTCTTGTCAGTAATCAAGAAGATTATGAAAGAGCTTTATGTGGAAAAAGATTCATTACCTTGTTACGGTGGGTGGGGGTACTTATAGTCGCCTTAGGGACCCGTTTCGAGATAAGGATTTCTCTACTTCCCGGTGTTTTCGGATAAGATCTAGAGTTTTAATCGTTTCATTGAGATAACTCTGAATTTGAATTACTTTTTGAATATCCTGGGCTGGTTTGTAGCAGGCTGCTACCCATACCCAATAGGACAGACCCGTTCATGGGTTATTGGGCTTTGAAGAAAAATCTAGTTCCCATTTCAGACCCGTATGTAGGTGAAATTACAGTTTTACCCCTGAGAGCTTTAAGATTCGTACCCGATTTGAACGGTTCTGATTTGGTTCTATTTTTAGCAATATCAGCTCACATATGGTTGTTGATGACCTATGAAGCACAGATACGGGTACGGGGTGCGGGTACGACATGGGTATGTAGATCTGGGAAGCACGGATATTTCACGTAGGCTTACGTACCCGTATCCCGTACGTATCCGATACGGGATACGGCGGGATACGTACAGGATACGTCTACCGCCGTATCCTACAGTCCCCTTATACCGGATACGGGCGGATACGGGAATGATTCGGCGGGATACGGCAAAATAATACTCGGCCCATTAAAAACCCTATCTCTTCCAGTCGGTTCCCAAATCCCTCTCTCTCAAAACACCCGTTCCCAAATCCCTCTCTCTCAGAACACTCGTTCCCAAATCCCTATCTCTCAAATCAGCCTCCATCGATCCAAACCCTAACTCTTCAATCTCAAACCCTAACTTCAATCTCCACTCCTCTTCCTCAATCTCATCTTCCCTTCGACGGCGACGAAGCGTTACCCTCGATAGCATCGCAGATCGGTGGCAAAGCTCGGGTTCGACGGCGACGCAGCAAGACGGCAACGAATCTCGACGGTTGACGACGACAAACTTCGACGGTTGATTTATGCTTTTTTTAAAAAAATTATGCTTTCTTTTTAATTTATGCTTTGATATAATTTCTTGAAAACTTTCTCCTTGTACTTCTGAAATCATCTTTTATTAGCTTGAAGTTAGCTGGAAGTTTTGCAAAAATTAATCTTGTATTAGTTCTGCAAAAATATTAGCTGGAAGTTAGCTGAAATCATCTTGTATTAGTGCTGAAATCATCTTGTATTAGTTCTGCAAAAATATATACTAGGTAAAATTAGCTGGAAGTTTTGGAAGTAATTATTAATTTGAAAGACATTGGGCAGTTTTGGAAGTAATTGTAGATTAAAGGATAACTTGATTAGGAACTTAACAATTGGAATAGGCTTAACTTGTATTGTTGTTAGAAACTGGATGTGAGGGTATAGGAAAGCCGTTTTAGTATTCTATGGTTGAAATAGTTGGGGTCTTTTGGTCTACACTCTTGTAGTTTCCGATCTATCAATTGAGTCTTACACGAATAAATTTTTTTGGAAGCTATAAATTTTCTATTTGCGTGACCATGTGAATCTTTGTAAATGTTCTAAATATTGTATTTCATGCTGTGTTTCTTGATTGTGCTTTAGTTTGTTGATTAGCTTTTCTCTATTGTGATTTAATTTATTTAAGACCTGTTAAGCCATCTTTTATATTTAAGACCTGTTAGTTTATGCTTTTTTTTTAAAGACTAACTATCCAAATATGGTATAACATAGTTCCACTTAATAAGAACAACACTGTACATTTCTCTAGAACAAAAATTACAATCACATGGTTACACTTACAAGTTACAAGTTACATTTGTAAATAAACTCACATTGTAGTTTTACAAAAACACATTGAATCACTTCTTCTTTGGGGCAAGAAAATAAACTCGCTAGGCTCAAATCTTCCCATTACCGATGTTTCTCAATTATCATTTGTCTGCATAAAGACAAAAAACATAAATTTATTAACAAGTATATACTCAATTTGCGACAAATAAAATTTAAGACAATCATTTAGTTTCAATTCAATTCAATGATGAATTCAATTGTAAATGCTAAGTTTCTCACCAATTGGATGCTAACCAATATTAGGTTGATTATTGATGGATAGCATGAACTCCACCGGCGCAAACCAACGAGAATCTGATACTACACCGCTTTGGAATTATGTTTCAAAAATAGAAAAGCTGGGAGAATTATGTTTCAGACTTGTCCCACTTTTTGATTTCTACTTGTGTTATATTGGTTGTGACTTTGCTTTGTTTATGTTGATGAACAATTATTGTAGTCTTTATGGTTTATCTTTTTTATGTTTAATGAATGATATTTACCATTTCCTTATTAACAAGATATATATATATACTAGGTTTGCCCGTTGACACGTGCCTACGGCACGTATTCGGAACGGTGTACTTTGTTTGATCATATAAAATAGTTTTGGAGGTCCAGCAAATTAATTGAAGTAGCAAACATATTATATGAGAAATTTTTGGGGGTCTAGCAAAAAACATATTATATGATTTTTTTGATTATTTTTAAATTTTTAAATTTTTTAATGTTTTAATTTTTTAAATTTGTTTAATTTTTTAATTTTTTTTAATTTTTTTAATTTTTTTAATTTTTTTAATTTTCTAATTTTCTAATTTTTTATTTTTTTAAATTTTTTAAATTTTTAAATTTTTAATTTTTTTAATTTTTTAATTTTTTTATTTTCTTAATATTTTGAATAGAAGAGGGAGGGAGGGGGAGAGAGAGAGAGAAATAATTAAGTAAATATAGGAGTTGTTTTGGGTGGGGGATTTGAATTTGAGTTTTGGGGGGAAAAATATGTTTTGTGAGATTAGATCTAGGCCTTTGATTTTTTGGAGGATTGAATGAGAGCCACTTGATAGCTTTCTTTGTGTTTTATTATATATATATATATATATAGCCGTATCCCCGCCGTATCCCGTATCCTACTTTTTTGAAAATTGCCGTATCCCCCGTACCCGTGTCCCCGTACGCGTGTCGTCGTACCCGTATCGGTGCTTCATTGATGGGGATACATGATTTTACATGATCAAATGGCTTTTCTATGAAGTTAGAGATAGCTCGATTGTGGATAAAACGAGGAGAACTAGTTAAGATTATCCAGTCATGTATTAGACCAATAACCGCACCACTGGTAAGGAAAAGTGACGGATTGTAGTGACTGTAGCAGTGATCAGGTTTACCCCTAAATGGACATGCATTAAGACAATTAAGAAGGATGTTTTATGTGGTAAATTGGTAGAGGAAATTACCCTTAATAGAGCTGACTGAATGTGTTTTTTACCTTTTTCCAAGAAGGTTCCGAAAAGTGGAATGATTTTGCATTATTTCAAAAGGAATAAGGACACGTGTGGCTGACCCCAAATATTTTGGGATAAAGGTTATGTTTATTGTTAGTTGTTGAGCTATGGCAAGAAACTCTGTGATTCCAATATACATCTACTTCCGGCCAAAATTTCCCGTCCAAGTTATTTACTTAGGTTTCATTATCCTCATTGGTTGATACTTGGTGTTCTAAATATCCTTATTTTACAAACTGATTTTGATGCACTTAATTATACATTTTGAAGAAATTTATTATATAGGAAATTTTATTGGTCCAGAAGTGAACCTATGGTATTGGATGAAGTCCTTTAGGCCATCTCCAACCCCACTCCATTTTGGCGCTGGAGTGGGGTATGGCGTTGGATTTCATCTCCAACCCATCGCCACTTCTGGCGCCAAAATGGCGTGGATGGAGACCTGGTGAACAGTGGCGCGCCATATATGGCGCGCTACTGTTCACCCAGCGCCATTTTTTTTTTATTTAAAAACCCCTAAAAGTTTTCTAATTTTAATTAAACCCTAATTAAACATTTTTTTAACAAAATTTATTACATTCTACTCCTAGAAATGAAAATTTAATTTATTTGTGTTCTATTGAAGGTTATTAATTAAATATTTAGTATATTTAATATTTAGAAAATAATACGAAATGTCAATTACAATATATAAATAGTGGGGAGTTAGAAGAGAATTAATTTAAAAAGTTGATAAAAAAGAATATGCTGAGAATATTCCTTTTTGGAGTTAGAAATGGAATTATGGGTTGGAGATGAAGTTACTGTTTGATGTGACACTTACTCCATTTTGGAGTAAAAGTTGCTCCAAAATGGAGTTGAGGGTTGGAGATGGCCTTAGTGATTCTTGTAATTGAAGTTGTTACTATAATCGGGGACAAATAATAGATTTGTCACATTTATCTATCCTTCCTCTTTCTCCATCTCCTTCTTTACCTGAATCTCTTTCCTCCTTTTAGTTTTTCATTTTTCTCTGCTCTGCCCATGTGTGTTGCTTTACTTTACTTTACTTTTCCTTACATCACAATTGATTTTCTCTAGCACTACTAATATTTAGTTTTGCTCGCGGCTTCTTTTAATTCCGCCCTTGAAACTTAAATGTTCGTTCCTCTGAATTTCTCCTGTTTTTCGTGGTTCTTTCCACAATAACCAAGATTCTAAGGATTTCATTTTAATTTTTTTTTTCTTTCCCGTTCCTTATTTTATCTGCCATCAAGTTCTCCAATTTACTAATTGGCTACGTATATACAAGTTTCAAGCAATTCACATGTGGAACTTGTTGGAAAGGCAACTCGATAGATTTGGCTAGTATTGGACTGAATATTCGGATGAGCTAAACGAGACGAAGATAAAAGATATCTTCATCACGTGTAGGATGATTTTGTCAAGAAGTTGTCTACCATTTGTCGAAGTAGCTTGCTGGTACAAGTGTACATGAACAAGTTTGATAATACATGTGATTTGTTAAAGTTGCCTGTATCACCCAGTCTAGGTTTCCCTCAGGTGTAAGAGCGGACATTAGGTTAGCTCTAGTGTTAGTGCAGTATTTGCAGATGTCTGGTTACAACTTTGAAAGGACACACACTTGTGCTTTTAAATCAAACAATAGAAGTGTTGCTTGTTAGGGCACAAATCCAGAAGAAGGTTTTTGGTAAATACATTTTCTAAAACCTAAGAAAGCACAAAACTTGATGCAAATGAGTCAGTAGATTCGGTCTTGTTTTGGTCAAGTATTCCTTTATGAAGGGCCAAGCAGAAGGAAGTATAGGATTTTTTATTTTACCAAGGTGTTCCCTGGTTAGTCATGATAGTTAGCTTCAGAGTTTCATTGGATTCTTGATTTCTTTCTGAATTTAGCGTGCCAATGACTTATTGTGGAGGACCCTTTGCTGGATCTGCCTCATTATAGGATGGAACACGTAGAGCATGAGGACCATAGACAACATATAAACAAACCCCAAATCCGAAAAATTGAACCTTAAAATCTTTTCTCTGTTATTAATATGCACAGACTAGAAGAATATTGTTCGAAGTTATTACTACTTCATACTGTTTCTGGTCTGGTGAAGGACTACCAGTAAAATAAACTGAGTAAACCAATGTTACAAAAGTTGACATGCTGGGCTATGTGTCCCCTTATACGCATATATGTGTATATAAATGTAACTTCTTCCTTCTTTTGCAAAAGTAATATAAAACAATGTGCACCCGATATGCCTATTGTTCGTGCATATTATAGAAACTCATCCAAGAAGGCAAGAAACATACTTCTTTTTTCTTTTTTCTTCTTGTTTTCTTTTTTTGTGTAACATCCCCAGATCCGGCTGAATATTCTGCATTTTAGAACAGTGATATAACTGTGAGGGTTTAGAAAAGTTTATTGAGATTCCCTGCATAGCTCTTAGTAAATATGTCGACAAAACACATCCACAAATTTAAAAATTACACTAGCACATATTGTATGTAATAAAGACCTGATATTGTGTATGCTTTCCTTGTACATATTTCTTTCAGATGGACTGGTTGTGATTATCCCATGTGTAAGTTTTTTTCGGTTTTCTTTTTGATCCCTGGTTCTGCAACTGTTGGTAATGCACAACTATTCAAGTAATTGCTTGATCAAACCCAGCTTTATTCTTGTTGTATCTTTAGATCACTAAGGTAAAAACAATATTGTATCTGTTCTTTGGGGTGGGAGCATCAGTTTGCCATGTGATCTATATTGTTCGTTAATATTATGGTTGAAAAACTACCGTTGCCACTGCACAGGAGTATTTCTGCACCATTACCTCTTACCAGGCATTGGACTGTTTCGTATGGCATGAGCTTATGCTCAAATAATTAAAGTAATATTGTTTTTCTACCCCCTGTTTTTGGTGGTTTTCCGGAAGATATTTGGATGGCTAACTACTTTCATACTACATAAATAAAATGTGGGACCATGTAGAGTTGACACTCATCATGTGGACTCTACGGTTTTGTTTGTTGTACTGTGAATGCAATTATACAGAAATGGTTATCTGGGCTGTACAACTTTCTTTGTTGTAGTATGAAAGTTGTACTAGAACTAGCATTACCCTGTTGCGAAATTCCAAAAATAAGGCTAAAACCCCTGTTTAAATGAATTTTGAGCGTATCATTTTGTTTATAGGTAAAATGGTGGTTAAAATGGATCCCTCCGTTTTGGTGAAGAAACGGGTAGAGCAGGCACTAAACCGGTTCTGGGTTTAAAAGGATTTTTTTTTCCTCTTAAACCATGTTTGGACTTAGAGCATCCACAATCGTTTGCTATATTTGTCATTTTCTCATATTTTGAGAAACGATGACCTGCAGTCGTTTGCTATTTTGCCATATTTTGGCAAAATCGCTACAGTCGCTTCTCATATTTGAGAAACGAACTGGCGATTCTCAAATTATAGGGGACGGTCCTATTTTTTTAATAATTTTTTAATGGGATCAGATGAAACATGTTTTGTCTGAACTTTTTTTTTAATGATCAGACATGTACCGTCTGAACAAAAAAAAAAAAAGAAGCTCAAACGAGACATGTTGTCCCGTTTCAAGCTTTTTTGGCTTGGACGGGACATGTCCCGTCCAGCCCAAAAAACATGTTTAGGTTAGTGTATAATTCTAGGTTAGTGTATAATTAAGTAGGTTAGGATATATTTTATTATTTAATTTGTTTAATTAACCTATTTTAATATCTAATCATTAATTAATTAACTGTAAAACAAAAACGGACGAATCAACATGTACCGTCTTTTTCAAATTTTAGCAAATCACCGTTGCACTGAAATTCTCATATTGCTATTTTCATTTGCCATTTTGCCATATTTTTTAGCAAACGATTGTGGATGCTCTTAGGGTTTGAATTTTTATAAGATAATTCTATTCAGACCTGATCTGTTACCCATATGATGAACCCGACCCATTACACTTTACATGTTTCGTAGCTCATTACCCATATCATTGTTCTGAGGTTGCATTACTTTGTTCGGTACCTAGTAACGTAGATTCTATTTAATGTATTTTGAATTCAAGTTGAGTTAGTAGGTTTATGTGATGATGCGCTTGTTACAGGTTTCAGAAAGGGCATTATTCCTGTGGAACAATGACCACATTGTGGGCCTCATTGCACAAAACCGTCACGTTATCTTCCCCATCATATTTGAAGCGTTAGAGAGGAACATACAGAGCCACTGGAACCAGACTGTTCATGGACTCTCTGCAAACGTTCGAAGGATGTTCCTTGAAATGGATAATGAGCTATTTGAGGAGTGCCAGCAGCGATACATAGAGAAGGCGGCAAAGGCCAAAGACTTGGAAGAGCATAGAGCGATGGCATGGAGAAGACTGGAAGCTGCGGCGGAATCCAATTCTACTAATGATAATATGGTCATAGTGAGTTAAAAAGAAACAGAAACAGAAACAAAAATTAAAGGTTTGTGGCCTTTTTCTTTTTCTTCTGTATTTTTTTCTTTTTCTTTCTTTCTATAACGTTTTCTTATGACTGACCTCCCACCATTATTGGTTCGTAGTTTGTCTGATGCACAACGTCTTGACTGAAGAAGGCCCAGGAGTATGTAACTTAAAATGTATCATTTGTGGATATGCTTCAGATGTTGAATTGGTTCCAGTACAATTTTCTCTCTTTTTTTTAATATTTTTTTTAATTTTAATATTTTTTGTTTATGTCAACGAGATCGATCTAACGACGATGTTATGAACACGAACAGGTGCTAGATATATATTTGCAAATGGTAACTGTTCCGTGGAGTAGTACTGCGACTTAGACTGTAATGCTATCCTTGTAACTTCTGTTGGGACCTGTGGCTGTAATCTGGTTATCTTAGTACGGTGTCTGAATGCAAATCATGGCTAACTGTGGTCTCTAGGCCAAAATTCTTTTATACATTTCAATGTTGTGAGTAATCAATAACAATCTTTTTTGTTAATTAAAACAGAGAATATATATTCATTCTATGTTTTAATATATATTCTCTTTTTTTTATCGTTCTTTTGATTATATATATATATACTAGATTTGCCCGTGGGCAGGCACGTCTTCGGAACGATACAAAACACAAAAAACCCTGTAAACAGTAAAACAACAATTATGTATGACAATAATTATTTACTTGTAAATAAAAGTCCATGTTTCCATTAGTATATGTTGAAAAATAATTATAAATGGGGGTGTAAAATCTATCTTCTTAGAACTATAAGTGTAGAAAATGATGAAATTTAATTGTTGAAGAGATATTTGTTATTTTCAATATAACATGTGCAATAAAAAAACATATAAATTCTGAAAATTTACAAACTTGATCTCTTAAAATCTAATAAATTTCTAAGTAAATAAAGAAAGAATGTGAGAGAGATAGGGAGAGAGAGAATGAGAGAAATATAAAAAAGTAAATAGAGAATAGAGAGATAGTAATAAAGTAATGGGTTTTTTAGTTTGGTTGGGGGGGGGGGGGTGGTTTGGGGTTTGAAATTATGGGTGGTTTTGGAGTTTGAAATTTTGGGGGGAAAATGTGTTTTGTGAGGTTAGATCTAGGTCTTTGATTTTGGGGGGATTGAAGGTGAGCCACTTGATAGCTTTCTTTGTGTTTTATTATATAGATATATATATTTTTTATGCTTCTTGTGTTACTCAAATTTAGCCAATTTTTTGTATCTATAACTATATTCCATATTTTAATTATATCTATTGTTAGTTCTATATATATGTGTTGGCTGGGAGCCTTGATGGATCTATTCTATTCGTATGCTATTAAAAAAAACTAGAGATACATATGTGATTGTTTTATGATATTCTAATTGTTTTTTTGAGAACTTATCGAGGAGTTTCTTGCCCGGTGGTATTGCATATAAATGTTGATACCTATGTGATTTGTTAGTCAAGTAGGATTGCATATATTTTACTGTTAAATGACTTTTCATATGCTGCATCGTTTCGAATACATGTCATAAGCACGTGCTCATGGGCAAACCTAGTATCTAATCTAATCTATCTACTACTATTAATGGGAGAGTTTGTCACTTTGTCACTTTTGAGTTTGTAACCAAACAAATATTTTTTTAATATTTTTTTTCAAATAAAACACATACGTTGCACGTGTAACTCTAACTCTATTTATTAACACATGCATCACGCGTGTAAATCAAAATTTTTTCCTTCACCAAACAAATAATTTTTAATTTTTTTGTCACAAAGAAAATACGTACGTCGCACGTGCAACTCCAAATCTATTTCATAACACATCACCGTACGTACAATTCAAGGTTTTTCCTTCAAAAATTTTTAAAAATTCCGTGCAGTGCCCGTTCAACTCCAATTTTTTTAAAGTTTAAGGCATTCATCACAAGTGCTGACTACTACCGACTTACATGTATCGTACGTTCAACTCCAACTTTTTATCAAAACGTGCATCGCACGTGAAAATTACTAGTAATACTATAATGAGAGAGCTGTGTAATTTGTAGACAAACTGTAATTTGTAGACAACCATTTAATATCATCTACTCATTTTTTAAGTGGGAGTTATATTAGCCGTCAATTTAATCAACTGTTGTCAGTTACCATAATACCCTAAAAGTTCAAATTTATTTATGACATAATTATTTACAAAAGTGTACTCATATAAAATAAAAATTAGTGCCTCTAAGGATAATTTGCAAAGAGAATGATGCTGAAAGAGTTTGAGATGAGTAAAGAACATACATTACATGTGCAGATTACTAGTTACCAAAATGGAATTTTGATAAAAACCCCCATAGGATAAACGAGTAAGAATTAACTGATTTTGATAAAAACCCCCATAGGATAAACGAGTAAGAATTAACTGATATTGCAACGTGAGGTTCTGACCAATCCAAAATTGAGATTACGAGTAGAATAATCAATTTAGGCAATTTCAGAATATAAATTATTAAAAACAAAAATATGCGGTGAGCGTGGATCGAACACGCGACCTTCAGATCTTCAGTCTGACGCTCTCCCAACTGAGCTATCCCCGCTGTGTTATTATGTGTATAATCTTTATACATATCCACATCAAAATCTATGTGAACATAATTATTTTCTTTTTTTATTTTAAAGATAAGTTTAAATCATTTTTATTTATGTTTTGATTTGTGTCAATATAATGGACTAAAAGCTAGCTATCTAACTGGGAGATGATTTTGATTGGAGAAAAAGAGAGAAACATATAATGTAATTCCCTTATTAAAGAACTAATATTATCGTCTAAAAATAACTAATACTGCGTTCCAAAAATTAGTTATTCTCTGTTCTTCCTTCTACTATTTTTTACTTGTTGCAAGTTTGAGTAATTTTGTCAAATTTTTTGTAGAAGAACGAATTACTGGATATCTAACTAATTCCACAATTTTGACCTTATACCCTTCATATCTAAAATCAGAGTGTGATAAACCCACAGAACACAGAATATGAAACTCATAAATAAGAAACTCATCAATAACATGTTAGAACAAGAATTTCATAAAACAGAAATGCTAATAATAATTGTGAAAATTTACAATTACAGGAAATAAAATAACAAAACAAACAATACAATACAGAGTCGAGATTTGATTATCTCTGTCCTTAGAGCAATTTTCGCCCCGTTGTGTGACGGTGGTTGACGAAATGCCTCCCACGATACAACTGTATTACCTTTTCCCTGAAGAGCAGCACCCTAACTTCAGAGATCTGATCGAACTGGAGTTGTGTTGTATTCTCAATACCGACTCAGAGAGGAAGAAGAAGAGGAAGATTCGGATTTGTTCAGAACTGTACTTCTGGCAGACAAAATGGACTGGTTTTATAGGAGATTGAGAGCAACTGAAGGGTCTATTACTCTGTAACAGCAGAGTATTGGTCCATTACTCTGTAACAGCAGAGTAGTGGTTCAAAGTCATAACTAATGAGCCATTACTCTGCTGTTACAGAGTAATGGTTATACTGGGGGGGAAATTTTGACTGGGGCAAAAAAAAATATGCCAAACCAAACCAAGCCGGGTCGGGGCGCGCATGTGTTTGTTATTTTGGCTAAGTCCTCTCTCCACTACACGTTAGTGGTAACCCCCAGGCCACGCTCTTTAGTCCAAATTTTTAGCATACATATTAGAAAAAACTTTACCCATTTTCAATATGGGACTATCCATTTTCTCCAAGTATCCAAGTTAGTACAAAGCGAGTACTCAACTTTGGACCAACATTTCTCATTGATACGGAATTCGATTTTGGGCACATGAGTACATCACGGAATAGTACTCGACGAGAGGAACATGATCCAATCAATTTTCGGCACCGCCGGTGGCCGGAGCCCATCAGAATCCGGCCTGAAAAATTTGCAAAAATATTTTCCAACATAACAGAATGCTAGTCTCATGAGATGACTAGAAAAAAAATAAATGAGAATAAAGAAAAGCTAAGAAGAAAATAAAATGGATGAAGAAATATGGCACTGAATGGGGATGGATTATACAGACCGATGAGGAGCAGATCAGCACAAGAAACACTCCCAGCAAGAAGGAAGCCGGAGAGGAGGCAAGGAACTGCACTTGCCGAACCTCCAAGCGGAGTACGCTACAAAAAACAAACAAAGTGTGACAAAAAAACAAAACAAATGCAAAAAAGTAAAAAAAGATAAAAAGCAAGAGAATGAGAAATAGCATCATAAAACTAAAATACTGAGAATAACAAAAAAAATTGCAGCAAGAAAATAAGACAAGCATGTAGTAGCGAACAACCAGAAAAAGAGGAAATACAAGCATAATAGTAACCCAAAACACCATCTATAAAAGAAAGGGTAAAATCGCAGCACACATTAAACAAGGTTGAGGGAGGCACTACCAAAAGCGCAGAGTGGCTATCCAAAACTAGGGCTGCAAACGATTCGAGCTACTCGCGAGCTACTCGGCTCGAGCTCGGTCAAAGCTCGACTAGATGAAATCGAGCTCGGCAGCTTAACGAGTCGAGCTCGAGCTTGGGCATTTTTGTGATTATTAGGCTAAGCTCCCAAGTACTCGGCTCGAAACGAGCTTGAGCTCGAAACCGAGCTCGATTGCTTAACGAGCCGAGCTCGAGCCTCAAGAAACTCGGCTCGATTGCAGCCCTATCCATAACCTAGTTATACAAAGAAAGGGAGAACAACGTAAGATTGAAAAAAAAAAACTCATAATATTAAGAAGCAGAATAAATAAGAAAATATCCAAATTTTATTGTATTATTAATGAACACATGCTAACTATATTTCGCCTTATATCTCAAGAAGGATAGAATTTTGTGAAAGGCAACTGCATCTACTCTATTCCAGGTACAACCCAGTAGCATATCCTTGTGAATTCCTAGTCCCACGAAAGGCCAAGACAACTCCCACCTCAAAATTGGCAAGTCGGGTGTGGTGGTCGGGTGAATCATCACTTGAAGGTGAATTGGCAAGTTGATACTAAGATTAGTGTTCGATGAGCTGTTAGCTGATTGATCGGTAGGAAACTGGAGGCATGCCATCTGGTAGGTGGGAGAACATGTTGCAAGATTCTTCGCCTACATGTTTACCATGGGGAGGGACAAGTTATTGTTGTTGGCTTAGCTGTGTAATGTTTTCCTGTTGTTCCGTTTAGGAACAGTTAGATATAATTATTGTACTACTTTGTTTCATTAAATTTTTATTAACGAATCGATGACACGGTCATCTTTTACTTTATTAAAAAAAAAAAAAAATTCCCACCTCAAAATCGACACCCCCGCAACTGACCAAATCATAAACTAGGTAGGACCCACTCCCTACTTTATTATTAAAATAAAATAAAATAAAATAAAATAAAATTCCAACACCCAGAATCAAGAAATTCGGATAAAACCCTCCTTCCTAATGTCAACCGCTGCCGCCTCCGGCAAACTCATCCTCGCCGACGACGTTCCATGGCGAGCTCCTCCTACAGGCACCAGACCCCTCCCTAGAATCCACCAAACCCCCATTCTCAAACTCCCCCAAAATCCCACCTCCAATTACGCCCTCGCCGTTATGAAGGTACTTGCTGGGTTTTTTTTTTTTTTTTTTTTTTTTTTTTTTTTTTTTTTTTTTTTTTTGTGAATTGTTCGTAGGATTTGACAAAGTTTTATATCCAATACAACCTTAATCCTTATCTGGTTTGTGGCGAATTCCTGACATGGTAAATGTAGCTTCTATCCCATATAAATTACTAGTATTACACGTGCTGTGCACGTGGAGAAATTTTTTTGGGAAAAAATGAAAAGGGCAAAAAAAATAAAATAAAAATACCAGTACGCCTGTTGCACGGGTTGGTAGATGGACAGATTACACTAAGGCCTTCTCCTATTATTATAGTAGTATAGTATTAAACATGCGTTGCACGGGTTGGGATATGGACAAATTACACTAAGGCCTTCTCCCATTATAGTAGTAGAGATTAAGAGAGAATCGTCTCAGGTGGTTTGGACATGTCACACATAGATCTAGTAGTGCTTCCGTTAGAAAGAAAGAGTGATTTGATAAGTATTGAGAGTAGAGTTAGGGGTAGGGAGAGACGTAAACTTACTTGGATGGGAACGGTGAGAAAAGATATGATCGCTTGTGGTCTTACTACAAAAGATATTGCGTTAAACCGAGTAGAATGGAAAACCAGGATTCATGTAGCCGACCCCAACTACTTGGGAAAAAGTCTTTGTTGTTGTTGTTGTTTGTTTGTTTTTTGAATTGAATTGAATTAAATTAAAAATTGATTTCTTGAATTTGGTTTGGTCTTAGCATCCAGATCCGATTGGGGAGGGGTTTGCGATGGAGGCGAGGTTGGAGTCGGCTGGTCCCGAGTGTGTTGTGCCCGGGCAGGTTACACCTGTCAGGTTACTGGGATTGAAGGTCATCTACTTTACTCGTCACTAATTTTTGCTACAATTTGTTGTGAATGAATATTTTTCTTTATCTAGTTTAATGATGTTTATGAATTCAATTTTGGTATTCTTATCGAATTTTGTTTGGATGAAATCACATATTGCATGTTGCAAATGTTTAAATAAATCAGTATGCAGAAGCCAAGTTGATCTTCTTATCTTATTATGTGTTTTCTATAAAAATTTTGCTAGTGAATTGTAGATTTGTAGATTTTTGAGTAAACATTCTCTATGGAATGTCATAGTTGCTGATCGAATGATGTGCTTAATTCTATGTATATTTTGTTGCTTTTTGCGTATATAACCTTATTGAGAAAATTTCTAAATCCAAAATAATAATAATTATAATGTGCCTCATTTATGTGAGGCGTGCGCCTTAAAATCCGCATTGTGCCCTCAGTTTTTTTTTGGATTTTAAAATTGCCATTTTGCCTTATGGCTTCGACTATGTTGTTTAAGATTATAGTTTTGATAGTCATGCTTTCAAATGGTTGAACACTAGCACTTGTTCTGATATTGTTTGCCGGTGGAATTCTAAATTTTTTAGGAATGTCATGAATTTGGAAAACTGTAAGCTTGTTCTTCTACTAATCTATTTTACTCATGCAAGATATTGATAATTATATAGAAAAATTCGTGGAAGTTATTATGGACTGGAATCTGGACATATTTAGTTAGTTGTCTTCATTTTGAACATAACTCTGTCAAATGTCTACCAATTCACATAATTCTTGACTATAAGTTATAGTGTAAAACCACCATCCCACCTTGCTGTACATGAGCTGCGTATTCACGCTCCAGACCGCTTCCCTAGTCGCAACCCGTTTCCCCACTGTCCAGCCACAAGGCTAAAAGTCTCACCCAAAAAATTAGCTAGTATTAAAGGCAACTTAGGATTCTAGACTTTATTATATATACACCACTCAGTCGCTTCTCCTATCGGATATGGGATTAATTCTGCTTCTACTAGAGCTTGGGCTTAACCATGGGTATTACTTATAGTAACCCAAGTTTAATTTTCATATATGAAAGAATTAAACTAAAATGAATTTTGTTGAATTTAGGATGAATTTAATGGTCGCTTGATCAGTTTGACAACTGAGTTTTCTTAAATTTGAACTGAATTACTGAGTTGATTACACTCGTCCATAACTGTGTCAAATCAAAGTCAAATGACCTTATTCTTAATTCTAAGTGGTACTAAATGAAGTCTACTTTTCAAAATTGAAGGTTTAGTAATAAAATGAATTTTATTGCTTTGGTTATGTAATTTATAGTACTGGCTGTGCATATAGATAAATTTTTTTATTTAAAAAAAAAATTTTAATTTTGATTTTGTTTTTTTTATTTTTTTATTTTTGATTTTTGTTTTTTTTTGAATTATGAATAGATTTTCCTATAAATTTTCGTACAAAGTGAAAACTATGTAGATAATTTATTCTTTAGGAATCATATGAAGTACAAGAGACAAATTGTATATAAGAAAACCTTTCTTGTTGATATATATATTAGACAATTATCTACACTTATTCTTGAATTTTTTTAGAATGATTGGTGATAGAATTTTATACAAGATCAAATGAATGGGTGTTTTTTTTTTTTTTGATAAAAGATGACTACTGTCATCGCTTCATTAACGATTAATTAACGAAACATTGTACATCATGGTCCAAATTACAACTATCAAAACCCAAAATAACCAAAAGAAGCAACAACATAAAGAAGACCACTCTAAATATTGTAGCAAAACAGCATCAACAGTACGGCCCCTCTATCCGTCCGCCCACAATCCTGATCACTAGCCGCCTACTGCTCCCAGACGCATTTTCTTCTTACCACGTGTGATAAAATTCCATTCGTGAGCGAGAGAATTAATTTTATGCAGCAAAACTGACAATCTATGATTAATCTTCTGAAAACTGACAAATGAATGAGTGTTATAGAAGAGTGTTTGTTACAATGATATTAACAAGCAAAGGATTAAGGTAAGATCTAACTGTTGTTTGCTGGCTTGTCTATATTTACCACAATGAATGCCGAGAGAGATAAACATATAGATTAGAAGGGGACTCGAAAGGTTAAGTTCTAATATTATGTAAGAAAAATATATTTATAAGAGATCATATGCATGGTATCGAGCATGTAAGGAAATCAAGTCAGTAAAGAGGAGTGACCTGAGAATGAAGTTTTCACTCAAACCTATGTTGATATAACCTTATAAATTCCCCATTATTTCAGAAGAAAAAACTAAGTATATTAATGGTTCAGTAAAGGGCCTTAAAGACTTACATCTCAAGGGACACATCAACCAAACCCCGTGAGTCCAAAAAACTCCCTGAACGTCTTCTTGATGTCGATAAAATCCTAGTTTAACGTCTTTGATGGGCCATCATACTGTTCAAACACCATTGTAGGAAAAAAAAAAAGCTAATTATGACTCTTTTCCCAGTTACCAAACATTGTTAGCTGTTCTGTGAATGTTTCCCTTCATTTTCATGGATATTGTGCTGCTACATAATCTCCTAAAGTAAACTTTTCCAAAAACCATGTTTTTTTCAAGAACAATAAAATTAAATAATCTTGATTTCATCTTCGACTTCTTTCCTTTATCCTTTTCAAATACCATTGTGGGAAAAAATACTACACCTAAATTAACAATCATACTACCATTAGTTGCCAAAATTTTATTTCAAAGTAAATCCATTAGTATTTCTGCACAAGCTAGACAATTGAGGCAACAATTGCATGACCACTTATGAGCACTTTGTTATTATGAGTTGAGAAAAAAAAGGGAGAGAGTGAGATATCCAATGAATGATAAGAGAATTTTAACTTTGCCAATTCCATCCTGAAACAATTGTTTTTGCAAATCAGTAGGAAGGTCTTCATTAAAATATGGACCAAAGCAAATGCTAGAGACTTTGAGTCAATTGCTTCAAAGGAGATGTCTGAGCATTTTTGGGGTTAAATTCCAGCACCAAACAATCTGACAAATCAAAAGTAAAAGTTACATGCCAAATGATTGAGTTATTAATAATTTTAAAAACTCTTGGACTAATTCGGGACTTGAGAGTTTCACTAAGGCCGAATCTAGAGAAATTATTGTGGAACAAATATAGTTCTAGTTATACTTAAAAAGATAGAACAAGTCAGTCATCTTTGGGCATTATGATGAAAATCTTGAAGGACCAAGGTTGCAAGAGGACGGAGACGGTGGAGTTCGGAAAGAGAATAGAAGGCATAAGACAGTATCGTAAAAAGGAGGGAGGGAGGGGGGGGGGGTGAATCAGGATTGAACGGGGATTAAACTAAACATTCACCAACCTGTTTCAAAAAATGCTAACTAAACGAAAAAAATTGGGGACTAAACAAAGCGCCACCCAACTGGTCTTTTCTGTTTCCAGTTTTTGCATCCTTGTCATAAGAAAAATAAATATCTCCAATGAGGTGGTCTCTATAATAGAAGGCCCCAGATAGATTTTTGAGCTGAATGATGGTTAAGGTTGGGCTGCAATAGAATCTGGTATTATATTGGTCCTAGATGATAGGAGAACCTATTTGATGAGGACATCTTTCCAGTTTAGGATTTTTATTTTATTACCATTTTTATTTCTGGCAATTATAGCCATATGTAATCTTTTTGTAATTTTTTAGATTTTGAGAATATTTTGGAGATGTTTCAAGATGTATTTGAGCCTATTTAAAGGCCTTGAGATTAATGAGAAAGCATGCCATTATTGATTAAAAATTTGTGTTGAGTTTTTGCTCTTCCTCTCTCTCCTTTGTGTGATACAACTGAGATACAAATTAGGGTTTGTGATAAATCCTAATCTAGTTTTAGAATTAGTGATTAATTCTAAAATTTATCCCCACTTAAAAATCCCAAATACAAATCATAATCCCCTAATCCAAAACTTAATCCCCTAATCAAACCCTAATCCTCTTTTCCATACCCGCCGCCTCTTCTTCTCCTTCTTCTTCAACTCACCACCACTTCTCATCGTCATCTTCCCCATCCTTCTCCCTACCCCGATCCCCAAACCCACCAGATCTCCATCGCCCTCTCCCTCTCCCGCCACCAACATCAGCCCCGAAACCCACAAATCCATCCCTCCTTCTTCACCTTCGACCACAGCCCCCCGGCGACCAACTCCCTCACCCCAAACCCCCACCACCACTACAGCCTCCACCCATCTCCTCCTTCCTTCTCCAATCCCGAACCCCACCACAGTTCCCAAACCCATCGCCCGCTGCCTCCCTCCTTCACTTTCACCCCGGTTCCTGACCCAGTGCCGGCCTTCGCCGTCGTCGTTCGCGCCGCCCCTCCCCGCTGTCGCCGTCGTCAACCAGTGACGTCGTCGACCAACTCCGCCATTGCCCTTGAAGTTGCTGCTCGTACTGACTCTGTGGATTGCTGTGCTCTTTCAAGATCGACACTGTGTTCTTCGCATTCGGTATACTCTTTCCAGTTCTTCCATATTTATGTTTTACTGCTCTATTATCTAGTATATTATCTAATTTGCCTGTCGACCACAAAATAACTGAGATTGAGTGATCCACATGCTAGAATAGAGTACGAATCGATATTGAACTTATTACTTGCTAACACATAGGAATTTAATTGTTGATCGTACGATTGAATTATTAATTGGGATTGTTAGCATAATTCAGTTCTTGAAAATTCATCCAGCCAATTAATTGTTTAAAATTCCTGACTTTAATCCGCGTAACGTGTTGGTAAAATTAATCCATTAAAATTCTTGAAAATTCTCTATTTTAGGGTTGGTTTTACTTCATTTTGGTATCAGAGTGAAGGTTCTTAGAACCCTAGTTCTTGCATCGTAGGCATCATTTTTTTTGCATTCATTTAGGATTGTGTAGTCTTTTATTTATTTTTCTTTCTTTTATTTTAGTTTATTTCAGATTCATTAAAAAAAAAAAATTAGGACACATACGACCCATAGTTTCCACTTTTGGTGAATGCGTCTTCGCAGCACCATCACAGACCCTGAAGAGCCTTTCCTAGCCCTTCCCAATCACCCAATTAGGAACCCTAGACTTCCCAGACCTGAAATGGACAACCATGATATCTCCGCTACCCTAGCTGCCATCCAAGCAACTCTTGCCAATATCAATCAGAGGCTTGAGAAAGTGGAGCTAAATCAAACCATTGTCCCTGAGCTTCATGGCCATCGTCAGATCCCTCAAGGGAATGTTCATGACGATCGACGTCAAGAACGTGACCCTGACGAACAATACAAAAAGAACGTTAAGGCTGACGTTCCCCAGTTTGAAGGCCACATGGAACCCCAAGCTTACCTCGATTGGATCCGTGCCATGGACCACTACTTTGTGTGGTTCGACATGAGCAAAGCCCTTAAAGTTAAATTTGCCACGATGAAATTAACGGGTAAAGCTCAACAACATTGGACCAATCTTGAACATGCCCGCAGAGGCCGAGGTCTGGCACCCATAGCCACTTGGGAGGCCATGAAAGAGAAACTCACTGATAGGTATGTACCATTATCGTTCCACACCCGATTGTTAGATTCGTGGAACCAATTGTATCAAGGAAGTAAATCCACACAAGAATATGTTGATAAATTCGATGACTTTCTTATTCGGTGCAATGCGCTAGGTAAAGAGAGTGAAGAACAAACTCTCTCTAGGTTCAGAGCTGGACTACGAGCTGACCTTAGGAACGAGCTAATCTATAGAAACGTGGACTCAATAGCGGCAGCCTACGCCCTAGTCCTCGACATGGATTGCCTTAAAGCTAGTTCCCATTACAAGTCCAGCGATTCGATGGATCATTCCTCTAGAATGAATCATCTTGATCCCTCTAGACCCGAGCACTCCTCTCTTCAGTACCCTAACAAGTCTTACCCCGACAAATCTAATTCAAATTTTAATTCACATAGAGATGAACATAAGGGTAAGAACACCGAAAGAGATTACAGTAAGATTGACCCTCTCATTAAGTGCTATAAATATAAGGGATACGGTCATGTTGCAGGCAACTGTCCTAGTCCAAGTAGGATTAATATAGTAGAGGGTACCGCAGTCATCGCTGATGAGCCCGACAATGAGTTTACCTATGAACCTAATATAAGTGATGACTTTGATGAAAAAGAGGATGACCAGTCTCTCAATTGTATTCAGCCTATCCAGTCACCTCTATTGAGTATACCCGAGACACCCATTCCTTCCCAAGTCACTTGGCAATCCATAGATTTTACTCATGTATTAGAACATCACAAAGTCACAGAGTCTGCACCCACATTTGCATATAACATTCATGACTTGCATAGAGAAATTTTCAAGGAACTTAATGAGAATAATTTTAACTACAAGTTAATAGCAGATACTAGAAGGAAATTTATAACTTTTGATATTGGTGACGAAGTGATGGTTCGGATTCATCCGGAACGGTTTCCTGTTGGACCCGTTAAGAACTTGAACATACGTGCTGCAGGCCCATTTAAGATTCTACATGCAATCAATAATAGTACCTATGTCGTTGACCTTCCTGAAGGTTTTGGCATAAGTAAGACTTTCAATATTGAGGATCTAGTACTTTATGAAGGCTCAAATTTCAACCCTAGAAATTTTCTTATAGATGAGCCTACCCTGCAGCCTAATGGTGAGATTCCCCCATTACCTCCACTACCAGATATTACTTACCCATCGATAGAAGAATTGGATAATATTTTAGATAATCAGATAATCTCTACTAGAGATGGTGGTATGCACAAGTATTTGGTAAGGTGGAAAAACAAGCCGAAGTCGGATGACACTTGCAGTGATCGTAAGGGGCTCCCGCAACTGGATCCAGATCTTTTGGAGCACGATGACATGATCACTGGTTTTGACTCGACTGGGTCGAGTTCTCTCCCACCCGGAGAGAATGATGAGGACATCTTTCCAGTTTAGGATTTTTATTTTATTACCATTTTTATTTCTGGCAATTATAGCCATATGTAATCTTTTTGTAATTTTTTAGATTTTGAGAATATTTTGGAGATGTTTCAAGATGTATTTGAGCCTATTTAAAGGCCTTGAGATTAATGAGAAAGCATGCCATTATTGATTAAAAATTTGTGTTGAGTTTTTGCTCTTCCTTTCTCTCCTTTGTGTGATACAACTGAGATACAAATTAGGGTTTGTGATAAATCCTAATCTAGTTTTAGAATTAGTGATTAATTCTAAAATTTATCCCCACTTAAAAATCCCCAATACAAATCATAATCCCCTAATCCAAAACTTAATCCCCTAATCAAACCCTAATCCTCTTTCCCATACCCGCCGCCTCTTCTTCTCCTTCTTCTTCAACTCACCACCACTTCCCATCGTCATCTTCCCCATCCTTCTCCCTACCCCGATCCCCAAACCCACCAGATCTCCATCGCCCTCTCCCTCTCCCGCCACCAACATCAGCCCCGAAACCCACAAATCCATCCCTCCTTCTTCACCTTCGACCACAGCCCCCCGGCGACCAACTCCCTCACCCCAAACCCCCACCACCACTACAGCCTCCACCCATCTCCTCCTTCCTCCTCCAATCCCGAACCCCACCACAGTTCCCAAACCCATCGCCCGCTGCCTCTCTCCTTCACTTTCACCCCGGTTCCTGACCCAGCGCCGGCCTTCGCCGTCGTCGTTCGCGCCGCCCCTCCCCGCTGTCGCCGTCGTCAACCAGTGACGTCGTCGACCAACTCCGCCATTGCCCTTGAAGTTGCTGCTCGTACTGACTCTGTGGATTGCTGTGCTCTTTCAAGATCGACACTGCGTTCTTCGCATTCGGTATACTCTTTCCAATTCTTCCATATTTATGTTTTACTGCTCTATTATCTAGTATATTATCTAATTTGCCTGTCGACCACAAAATAACTGAGATTGAGTGATCCACATGCTAGAATAGAGTACGAATCGATATTGAACTTATTACTTGCTAACGCATAGGAATTTAATTGTTGATCGTACGATTGAATTATTAATTGGGATTGTTAGCATAATTCAGTTCTTGAAAATTCATCCAGCCAATTAATTGTTTAAAATTCCTGACTTTAATCCGCGTAACGTGTTGGTAAAATTAACCCATTAAAATTCTTGGAAATTCTCTATTTTAGGGTTGGTTTTACATCACTATTACATTGAAGCTTCTGCAGGTCTAACTCTGATCAGCTACATTGAAGCTTCTGCAGGTCTAACTCTGATCAGCTCCATGTGATTTAGTAACCTACTCTGTTTATATTAATTATTTTCCATATTTCATACTTATAGTTGTCATTTGGTAATGACTAATTTTAGTATGTTGTAAACATATTAAATTAAAAAGATGGGATAAAAACTTGTGGGTTGTGACTATTATTCATTTATCCTGTCTCTTCTTCATTTACGTCTATATTCTTTGGGGTTTGGTTTCTCATTCTAGTCGGTTCAAATTTTTTCCTAACTTAAACACATATTCTGGTAGTTACCTAACAAACAAACAGAATCAGTTAACAAGTATTAAGTTATAAATATAATTCTGAAAATGTATATATTCTCTATTATTTGCAGGTCTGGCCCATTGAATTTGACTTGAAATTTCTGCAACCTGTTGGACGAGAACTTCGGAACCTTGGAAAGGTAGTGATCTCACCATGTTTCTATTTCCTGCTCTCTTTTCAGTAATAATTTATTTTAGTGGAGGCCAGGGTCTATATCTTTCCCGTTTAAATTAGAATATTACTTTCTTAATTATTTGCATTTCTCCTTGGCAGTTCCCCCTAGCTTGTTCTTTCTTTTTTTCTTGTGCTTGTTTTCAGAGTTTTGTTGCAGTCTTTAAGGCTGGGCCAGCCTTAGTAACTCTTTTGAAAACATTAACAGGCTGGTGCCGCCTCTGCACCATCCCTTCCTTCTTCCTCCCCGGCCCCTTCCCTCCCTCCCGCTCTCATGTTATTGCTGCAATTGACTACAAACCATTTGACTTTCCAATTGACTACAAACCATTTGGAGGCACCTGTTTCCAGCTTTAAGGGTACTCTTGATTCACAACTATGTTGGAGGAGCTTATTCGGTCATGCCCGTGTTCAGTGTAGTCTGGCATAGCCGATATCTCAGCCGAAAATGTTCTTTTGTAGGACATCCCAACTCGATGAAAATTATCATGCTTCTTTTAACCCTGGGGATAGGTCAACTGAAATCCGGTATTTTCTCCTACATTTCCACTTGAAATTGTCTGCTGATAATTTGTAGGGTTTGAGGAAACAATTTCTGGCTTTTAAATGGAGTTGTTGGATTCGAACCGAACCCGACTCAAAAGTGTCACTCATGATTAAACCTAGAAATTGTTTATGGGAACACAATATTCGATTAGTTGTGTCTTGTAACCAAAGCCGCAGGAGGTTCAATGTGGGCTGGAATAAACAACTAGTGTTCCGAGCATTGGTGGACAAGTAGGTTTCTGGTTCAGATCAGCCACAGGAAAGGAGGAGAGGCTGCTGGCTGGTTAGTGGAGGAATGACTACTCCATATATAGGTGAAGGAGAAAATAAGAGGAGAGAGGATGAAATATTAAGACGGTTTTTTTTTCTCCCTTCCATATAACTCTTTCACAGTGGTGCTACTTCCATATATCTTGCTCACAATATGGAACATATTTCAAAAAACTACTTCAGTTAGTTTCACCTACTTTAACTCGAGTTAAGCATTAACCTAAGTTTAAAAAAGATTACCCCTAGTTATAATTGCCCTCACCTTTCCCTAGAGGGCTAGAGAGGGGTAGAAATATTGTTTTATCTTAAATATTCTTTAGTTTTTAATGGCTACTAAGTAGGGGTAGTTTTTAGAATGTGCCTAACATTGTGAGTGAGTTATATAGAAGTAGCAATATGGGAGCAAAATATATGGAATTAGCAACATATGTGAGTGAGTTACATGGAAAAAAGACCCAAGAAGAAAATATAATACACCCAGAGGTGTATATGATAACATACAGTTTGACTTTGGCACAGTATTTGAGAAGATCTAATGGACTGTTCTTCAAGCTATATGGTTATCTTATGTATGGTTTTGGTTGGATGATTCTTTCTTCTCAAAAGAGATGTTTGCGAGGCATGAGAGCACCAAGGGTGGGTGCCTATTCACGGATAATCCCACCCTGAACTTACCAATCTATCCTTTTTCAAATGTTTTCAAACTAGCTCCATTTTTGTGGGACTGTCCAAATCAGTTAGTGGTTTGCACCACACTGGAACCTGAAAAATAAAAATTTCCATCTGTAATGCGATGTAAGCTGAAGTTTCTTATTAGAGTCGCTGAGCCCTTGTTATTTATTATTGCTGCTGACTTTTTTTACTGTTGCCTTTGGCAGTTCATGGATTCAGCCGTAACTCTTATGAACGCGTCGTTTCAAGATCGTTGAGCCTGTGTTTGCAGTTCAATGAGTTGTGGAAGGGATGAACATGTCTTTCGTATAATAGCTTTAAGAGCATCTTCACGATCTAGACGCCATTTAAGTCATCTCGGGAGTTAATAGTTATCGGAGTACTGCTATTAGAAAGTGGAGTATGTTCATACTGTGGAATATGTTTGCCAGTTTGTAGTACTAATATTGTGCAGGCAACCGAAAGGGAATCTTGTCAACTTTTTATTCAAGAGCTTCTTTATAGTTTTCCGGCAATGTGTGTTCTGATGAACTGCTAATTTGTTCATTCTGGTTATGCAACATTTTGCCTCCTCTTCTCTCGTTTTTTCATTTTTTGCGTGTGTGAATTATGCCTGGTAAGAGCATCTGTAGTCGTTTATATTCAAAATTTCAAAATTTCTTTTTTTTTAAATGGATGGACACTTGATCATCTTTCGTCCCAATAAAATTTTCAATTTTTTTGATAAACTTATTTTCAATTTTTTTGTTTAGTTTATCGATATGGGATGATGCATCTAAAAATCGTCCCAAGTAAAAAAAAAAAGGGGGGGGGGGGGGAATGGGAATTCTCAACGAACGGAGGAAGAAGCATCATCCGAGATTTATTTTGTTTTTTTTTTTTTATAAAAAAAGGCACGGACGGGATATGAAATCCCGTGCCATTTATAAGAAGAAAAGAAAAATTCAACGGATGCAAGATGATCTTGCGTCCGAGATTTTTTTAAAACAAAACAACTGAAAACAAAACAAAACAACTGATGCCAGAAGCATCATTAAAAATTTTTTGGGAACGATAATTGATCTACCGTCCGACAATACAAAACAAAACAAAACAACTGAAAACAATACAAGATCTAACATCCGAACTCTTAAAACAACAAAAAAAATTACCGGACTAAGATTTTTTTTTCGATTGCTATACTTGAAGATTTCTCATATCACTTCTCAAATACAGGGCTCTACTGTTTTCCAAAGCTTATTTTTTTCAAATACAGGGAATGACTACAACTTTTTTTTTTCTTCCTAAATTTTCCAAATTTTCTATATTTACACGACTACAGATGCCAAACGAAAAAGGTGTTAGATAAGCAATACTAGTAGAACTTCTTGTTCAACCTAAAACCCTTTCGTTTTCATTAGGTTCCACCTTCAAAAACACAGTACCAAACGTATTTGGCCTAAACATATTTTCCACAAAGCAGCGATAGGAAGTAGTGGCTGTCCAAAAATTTGGAGACCACTACCTCCGAGACAAAACTCTGCAACTTTCATATTTTGAGTGTTGAGAGATACTGATTGCCTCAAGATCAAAAACGGATTTGAAATTGATGCATCTGCAAGAAATTTGGAGTACACTGTAGATTGTACTGATACCGTTGTTGTCAATAACGGCATTAAGCTAATTATGCTGTTATTGGGCATACATATTTTAGCAACTGCCATCTTTTTACAAATAGTTTCGAAAAGTGACATACTAAAAAAATAATTCATAAGTAGGTACCACAGTATTAACATATGTAAAAGGTCTAGGGAGGTCCGAGTACTTTTGATGAGGAGGTACCACAGTATTCATGACTGGGCAGGGGACCAGGAGGCTACAAAGAGGAGGAGGTCAAACGAAGGTGATTAGTCGAGGTCGTCAGTCTAGGGAGGAGACTTGAGAGATCGTTCTAGATGGAGCTGACAGCAGAGGGTTAGTTGGTTGTTGTTTTCTGTTGATCTCGGGTTGGTCCGAGTACTTTTGATGTCTCGTGGAGCTAGAGGCTCACGTGCTAGTAGTCTTGTTGTTGTTGTGTTCTTTTGTTCTCGGGTAGACCTGGGTACTTTTGTTGTCTCGTGTTGCCTGGTGCGCACGTGTTTTTATTTCTGTTGTAATACTTTGTTTCGTTATAGCTTATTAATGGAACGATGACACGCGTCATCTTTTATCAAAAAAAGAAAAAAAAAACATATGTAAAAGGTGTTTAGGTTCCACGTACCTTCAAAAACACAGTACCAAACGTATTTGGCTTAAACATATTTTCCACAGAGCAGACCACTACTTCCCAGTCAAAGCTCTATTTTAAGTTTTGAGAGATACTGCAGCATCAAGATCGAAAAATGGGTTTAAAATTGAAGCACATGCACAAAATTTGACACTGTGGATTGTACTGATGCCGCTATTGCCAATAACGACATTAGACTAATTATGCCGTGTTAGAGAAATTGGACTTGACTTCTGAGTGTACCAAGTGAACCTTTTTGGAATTGATCTGAAACAGGAAGAAAATGAGAAGTGACTCAAGGCGTGGATTGCTCTTTCTTTAAGAAACTATTTGGCCGATTCTGGAGATGAATCGTTGATCACCAAACACTTCTCCCGGAACACAATGAGTTTATGATTTACAGTGCTGCCAAGACTCCAATCGCAGCACGTACCAACTTGCACCAGCAATTAGCAAGACAAACAAAAAAACCGCAGAAAATAGATTTTGAGAAAAGTTTGAATGATAGATTTTTTTTATTTTTATTTTTTTTCTTTCTACAGATGATCTCTTCTTATAGCTTGTAACCAGGAAGCTATTAATCTGTATGTATTAATAAAAAAACGGCTATATAATGAATATCATTCATTTTTTGAAACTGCTATAACATAAAGTTTCTTTAAGTTTGAAACAGTTATATTATTAATAGAAGAAAACGTTTTGAATTTTGACAGTTTAAAAAGAAAAAAAAAGGTTATGTTTTTTCAATAGACCCTAAGGCCCGGCCCGGTCATAGATATATATCAATGTGGAATGTAGGAATTGAATCCCCAACCTCTTGTGGGCTCAAAACTTTAACCGTTGGACCATAAGACAATATTGTTAACAAGATGAGTGTTTTGGATGTATACTCAATTCCAACATGCCGTTATTGGAAATAACGGCATCGGTTGTAAGTGAATTTTCATTTACTATTTTTCTCTCAAGTCATAGAATTCATAAATGAATGCGATATGTATTGATGTCATTACTATCAATAGCGGTAACGAAAGATTTTTTTTTATTACAGATGCCGCTATTGATAACAACAGCATTAAAATAACATGTGTTCCTATTGTCAATAGTGTTTTATGCTGACGGGTGCAAAACAGGGTCAGTAGTTGGGTAAATATTTTCGAAAGTCAGTAGTTTGACCAATATTTTCAAAAAGCAAGTCAGTTAGGAATAAAAATTCCAAATGAATAGATTATCAGTCAACTTTACCTACATTTTTATTATCAGTCAACAATACTACAAAAGTAATCATGTGTACATTTTTTCTTCTTCTTGTAAGTTTGTTTCCTAGCTGCCAAAAAGAAAACAAACAAACAAACAAACAACAAGGAGGCTGTGTAAGTCACGTCTTCTGTCTCTCTTAAAGCCCTCGCCCGCCCAAAGTCTTCCTTGATTTTTCCCCCAACTTGCCAACCCATCTTTAATTTCGTTACCAGCCAACCCTATCCCATTCCTTTTATTTGTCAGGTTGCTATTTGTCTTAACTTGGCATTCAACCATTCCTTTCATATGCTATTACGCGATAATTTTCTTGTGTTTCTTTGTTTAAGAACTTTTCTGGTAATTTACATTTGCGATGCACATCTTAATAATTTTTTTTTTAAAATGAAAAATAAAAACTCTAAACTAGTGAAGATTCGAACCGGAAATCTCATTCATATTAATTATGTACGTGCACTTACGGAGCTAGGATTTCCATCCAATGGGAGCGCAATCACAAGAACTAAACGAAGAAGAAGCGAGCAGCAAAAAAGAGGAAGCGGGTCGGGTGGTGTGAGGAGTGATTGTACGGTCATTTACTTGTGAGCCATGCTCAGGGGGAGCGTTACATGAACTTTCATTTTAAAAAAAAACAATAAAACAAAACTACACCTGTACAAAGGGCCTGCCCAAACTCAGGGAGAGCGATCGCTCACCCTGACTTGGGTGTGGCTTCGCCCCTGTGTACGTGTGTCATACTCATTGATAGATTTACAAATGACACTAAGGCCTTATCCCATTATAATATTAGAGATTAGAGATTTTATTTCCAACAATGCCTATTGTTTTATGAACGCCATAAGGATCCCCTTGAGAATAGCGTCTATTCGTAACCTTCTCTTTTAAGTTAAGAAGATTCGATTGTTTTTTGATAAAAAGATGACCCCCGTCATTGTTCCATTAATGATGATTAACGAAACAAAGTAGTACAAAATAACATCCCAAAATAGGAGTGATATGGGTCAGGAATAAAGCGTGGCTCACCCTGAGCCACCAGATCTCCTCAGGATACGCGTCCTTCCTGATCCTTCAGATCAGCCACGTCAGCACCGGAAAACCGCCCGGAGATCTGCCACGTCAGCCCGGAAACCACTCCGGCGCCTGCCACGTCAGCCCTATACCGCCCGACTTTCCACCGCTTCGGCCAATCGGGTAACCGGGTCCGGCCCAGCCCCAAACGGGTCTAGACCCGATTAGAATCTCCTATAAATACCAGGCCCTCTCCTTTCTAAAGGGGTAATCAATCTTTTCTCCCCTAAACCCTAGTTACTGTTGCTCTTATCTTAAAGTAACTGACTAGATCGTCGGAGGGTCTGCCACTGGGACCAACCCCGGTGTTTCGAGACCGTCTGCAGGTACACCAGACCTCGGATCCGAGCCACCTGATCCGAGCCCAGACATCCACCTCACTCCAGCCTGTCGCAGGTACCGCTCGGCCAGCCGAGGGTCGCCTCTGAAGAAGCTTTCTCCTTCAATACAAATCGAGTAAGAACTCACACCTGGTGCATCCACACGTCTCCCAGAAACAAACCGCATCAGGTTGGCGCCGTCTGTGGGAAAGCGACTTCGGAACCCGACCCGAGTACTACCGCCGAGGTACCTCGATCACCGAACTCCTATGGCTTCCAAAGGCAAGGGGGCTGCGTCCTCCGTCAACCGACGAGATGCACTCCCATCAAATACCAACGCCGGGCCCCGCACATCAAAGCATAGGGCCTCCCCACAGGGGTCCCAGCGGGCCCCCACTCCTCCAACCCAACCTGACCTTCGAAGGGTAATCTCCAGTCGGCAGGCTGACCGCAGTAGGGAAAGGGCCGCTTCCAACTCGGCCCCGAACCGTCCTAGGCCACCGCCGGAAGAACGAAGGCCAGCACTCAGCCGAGTCGGGAGGCAACCTCCGGTCCAACCGGCCCGAGCTGAGGGAGCTCCTGTTACTCAGCAGGAGTTCCAGGATTTCCGAAGGGAGATCCTTGGGGCTCTCCAACGGGCCCCCAGGGAGGAAGCACGCCGTTCCCAAACCAGGTTAGACGCTGAGGCCAGCGTCTCTCGCTCCTCAACAATCCAGCCCGAAGCCGAGGGCGTGCTCCTAAGGCGCCTCCAAGAAATGGAAGACCGAATCGATCATATGGGCGACGGTGTCGGAGCCGGTCAGGGGTATAAACCTGTCCGACCCCCCTTTTCCGCCCTCATTATCCAAGCTGAAATTCCCCAGAACTTCCGACCCCCACAGTTCGAGACCTATAACGGCAAAGGGGATCCTGCTGATCACATGGAGGGTTTCAAAACCCTCATGATGATTCACAGCGCATCGGATCCTCTGCTGTGCCGGGCTTTTCCTGCCACCCTTCGGGGTCCGGCTCGTGAGTGGTTCTCAAAACTCGCCCCCGGCTCCATTTACTCCTTTGATCAACTGGAAGGCAATTTCCTCGCCCATTTTGTAACTAGCCGGAAGGCCGAAAGAATGAGCGCCTCCTTACTGGGGCTCAGGCAGGAAGGGGGGGAATCACTCAGGGCGTTTGTCCGGAGATTCACGGCGGAAGCAAGGTCGGTCTCCTCTCTCGATCCGGGCGTCGCCTCCGCGGCATTTCGGCACAACGTCCGTCATGGACAGCTGAAAGCTTCTCTGGCAAAGAAGCCCCCGATCGATTTTCCCGACCTCCTCAACCGAGTCGAGAAGTACATCAGGGCAGAGGAAGCCCTAAACCCCGACGAATCCAGGGAAGCACTCGGGAAAGGGAAACGGAAGGCCGAGGAAGTCGAGCCTTCGAAAAAGGCTCCAAAGGACGGGGGCACCATGAAGAAGGTACCACCGGTTCCTCGCTTCGAAAGATATACCCCACTCACACAAAATGTGTCCTCCATACTCCTGGTGATCGAGGACAGAGACCTCGTTCAGTACCCCCCTCGACCGTCCAACAACACCAGCAAGAAAAGGGATCAACGGTTCTACTGCCGCTTCCACCGAGACAACGGGCACGACACAGATCACTGCCGTGCCCTGAAAGATGAAATCGAGGCCTTGATTCAGCGAGGATACCTCCGGGAGTATAAGAGGGATGATGCTCGGGCGCAAAGGGACACGAGGAACAGGAGAACCTCACCTCCTCCTCGAGCTCCCCTACAGCTCCCCAGGCAAGAGCAGGAGCTGGAAGAACCGGACGACCAACCCATACTGCACTGCGTCCACGGAGGGCCCATGGGAGGGAATTCTAACACCTCCCGTAAGGCATTCATCCGGGACGTTAACGCCGTCCAAGGACCTCTCAGTCCTCAAATCCAACCACTCCCCGTCTCCTTCTCGGGTGACGACCTGGAGGGGGTTCGGCTCCCACATTGCGACGCCCTCGTAATCAATCTCAGCATGGCAAACTTTGATGCTCGGCGGATCCTGGTAGACAACGGGAGCTCGGTCAACATTCTGTTCCTCGATGCTTTCGAGAACCTAAAGCTCCCCCGAAGCAGACTTAAGCCGGCAGGATACACCCTGCACGGATTTTCTGGAGTTCCGGTGACAATCGAGGGGATCGTCACGCTGGATGTCACAGCGGGCACGGCCCCGAATCGGAGAACCGAGTCGATGGACTTCATGGTTGTCAACATCAAGGCAGCCTATAATGCCATACTCGGCCGACCGGGCCTCTGCTCCCTCCAGGCTGTCCCCTCGGCCTACCACCAGAAGATGAAGTTCCCTACCAGTACCGGGGTAGGAGTGGTCCGAGGGAACCAAGAAGCCGCTCGCTCCTGCTATATGACAGCAATAGGAAGCGGAGTGCTTCCCCTCGACGCCGTGGAAATGCAGCCCAAAGGACCCAGCCAGAGCCGGAGTCGGCAGACGAGCTGGAGGATATCTCCTTCGAGGCAGAGGATTCATCGAAACAATTTCGAATAAGTCGCTCCCTCGCACCTCGCCTCAAGTCCGACCTCATCACCTGCATCCGGCGCAATGTCGATCTGTTTGCCTGGAAGCCCTCTGACATGCCGGGAATTTCCGAGGAACTCATCATGCATAAACTCAGCGTGATCCCCGGCTCGAAACCAGTAGTACAGAAGCGACGCAAGTTCGCGCCAGAGCGACAACAGGCGGTTAATGCAGAAGTCGATAAACTCCTTGCCGCGCGCTTCATTCAGGAGGTCAGCTATCCCGAGTGGCTGGCAAACGTCGTCATGGTGAAGAAGGCGAGCGGGAGCTGGAGGATCTGCATTGATTTCACGGATCTCAACAAGGCGTGCCCGAAGGACCCATTCCCCCTTCCCAGGATCGATGCTCTCGTCGATGCAACATCGGGTCACGAGCTCCTGTCCTTCATGGATGCGTTTTCAGGCTACAACCAGATCCGCATGTTCCCTCCCGACATCGCCAAGACGTCCTTCGTCACGGACCAGGGGCTCTATTGCTACAGAGTCATGCCCTTCGGGCTGAAGAACGCCGGGGCCACATACCAGAGGCTCGTCAACCGGGTCTTCAAGGAACAGATCGGGCGCAATATAGAAGTGTACGTGGATGACACACTCGTCAAAAGCCGGCGGGGAGAGGATCACGTAGCCGATCTGGAGGAGGCCTTTGGGGTACTTCGGACCCATAACATGAGGCTTAACCCGAGCAAATGCGCCTTCGGCGTCTCCGCGGGAAAGTTTCTCGGGTTCATTATCAGCCAAAGGGGAATCGAAGCGAACCCCGAAAAGATCCAAGCAATCCTGGACATGGCCCCTCCGAGGAACATCAAAGAAGTCCAACGGCTGACTGGGAGACTGGCGGCCATCGGCCGTTTCCTCTCCAAGTCCGGAGAGAAGTCTCTTCCCTTCTTCAAAGCCCTGCGAGGCACCGACGGGTTCGAATGGGGGGTCCAACAGCAAGAGGCCTTCGCCCAGTTAAAGGAATACCTCGCGAACCCCCCTCTTCTCAGCAAGCCCGAACCAGGAGAGCCACTCTGGCTCTACCTATCAGCCTCTGAGAAGGTGCTCAGCGCCGTTCTCGTTCGGGAGGAAGAGGGATCACAGAAGCCTGTATACTACGTCAGCAAGGTCTTGCTCGATGCCGAGACCAGGTACTCTCAGATGGAGAAAGTAGCGTACGCCCTGATCATGGCCTCGCGAAAGCTCCGTCCATATTTTCAATCTCACTCTGTCCAAGTGCTGACGGACCAACCCCTGAAGGCCGTACTCTACAAACCAGAAAGCTCGGGTCGACTCGTAAAATGGTCGATTGAGCTCAGCCAGTATGACATTGGCTATCAGCCCAGAACAGCCATCAAGGGGCAGGCGCTCGCGGAGTTCATTACGGAATGCACTATCTCCGAGCACCCTGCAAACACGGAAAACGACCAGACGTGGGAAGTTTACGTCGATGGTTCCTCCTGCGAGGCAGGCAGCGGAGCGGGCATCATCCTGCGAGGCCCAGACGGTTTTCTTCTGCAGTATTGCCTCCGCCTCAACTTCCCGGCCTCTAACAACGAGGCCGAATACGAGGCAATGATCGCTGGGCTCACCCTGGCCCATCAAGCCGGTGCCAGACAGATCAGGGCTTTCAGCGACTCCCAGCTCGTGGTCAACCAGATCACCGGGGAGTACGAGGCCCGAGACGATCGCATGGTTCGTTATCGAGCTGTAGTTCAACGCCTACTCTCGTCCTTCGACGAGTCGGCTGTTTTGAGGATCCCTCGGGAACAGAACATCCAGGCTGACGCTCTGTCAAAATTGGCATCCTCTTCCTTCGAAGGTCTCGACCGCACGGTCTTGATCGAGGTCATGCTAAAACCCAGTATCGACATCCCGGAGGTCCTGTGCCTCGAAGGTGGAGCGCCCCCCGAAGACTGGACAACTCCAATTAGGCGATTTCTCGTCAAGGGAGAGCTCCCGGAAGACCGAGCCGAAGCAAGAAGGGTCCGGGCCCGAGCGGAAAGGTTCACAATGATCGACTCAACACTCTTCAAAAGGTCCTACACAACCTCGGATGGACGGCCTTATCTCCGCTGCCTCACTCCCGGTGAAGCCGAATATGCTCTCAAAGAATTACACGAGGGGATCGGCGGGTGTCACATGGGAAGCCGTTCGCTCGCGCGAAAGGCTTTGAACCACGGGTACTACTGGCCCACCATGCTGCAGGACGCTCTAAATCTCGTCAAAAAGTGTGGCCCCTGTCAAAGATTCTCCCCCATCAAGAGGGTTCCTCAAGCAAACCTACGATCCATGGCCAGTCCAACCCCCTTTGCAATGTGGGGGATGGATCTGGTAGGCCCTTTTCCCAAGGCGACGGGACAACGAAAGTTCCTTATAGTTGCCATCGACTACTTCACCAAATGGATCGAGGCGGAGCCACTAGTTACGATCACCGAGCAGCAGACTCAACAATTCTTCTGGAAGCACATTATCTGTCGGTTCGGGATCCCCCAAGTGCTCGTTACGGATAACGGGACCCAGTTTGCAGGCAAGCATTTCCGCAAGTTCTGCGAAGACCTCGGTATCCAGCAGTGCTTCTCCTCGGTATGCCATCCCCAATCCAACGGACAGGCAGAGAACGCGAACCGTCAGATCCTCGATGGACTCAAGAAGCGACTCGATAATTCCTCCAAGGGGCTATGGGTCGACGAGCTGCCGAGTGTTCTCTGGGCCCATCGAACAACAAAAAGAATCCCGACAGGGGAGTCACCCTTCAACTTAACGTACGGTGCTGAGGCCGTCATTCCCTTGGAAATAGGTATCCCCTCTCCCCGAATTATGGCTTATGACGAAGCAAGCAACTCCATGCAACTGCGAGCAGACCTGGACCTCATTGACGAGGTCAGGGAGAAGTCATCCATCAGAAGGAGCATCTACCAGCAAAGAATCGAGAGGTTCTATAACAAGAAGGTGCGCCCAACAAACATTGCTCTCGGAGATCTTGTCCTCCGGAAACTGGCGGTTTCCAATCCCGGCCAGAAGAGGAAGTTGGCACCAAACTGGGAGGGCCCTTATAAGGTTTCAGAGGTCGTACGACCGGGTACCTATCGCCTGATCGACACCGACGGCAAGCCTGTCAAGAGGCCCTGGAATGCGGAACACTTGATCAAGTTCTTAGGAGAATAGCCTCCATGTAAAACGTAATCCTAAAAACGGCACGTTGGGCCTTGTCTTTTGTAAAGTCCTGTAAACGGCACGTTGTGCCTAGACTTGTCTGTAACAAGCGTATATTGTAAACGCCAGCTTTCTTAGAAACAAACTTATGACTCCAATTCTTGTAAACAGATGAAGGACCCCTCACAAAACTCGTCACTCGGACGAAATCGCGAGTCCAAACACGCTTCTCTTACAAGCGTGGGGCTCGTCTCTCGGATGAAATCGCGAGTCCAAACACGCTTCCCTTATAAGCGTGGGGCTCGTCGCTCGGATGAAATCGCGAGTCCAAACACGCTTCTCTTACAAGCGTGGGGCTCGTCACTCGGATGAAATCGCGAGTCCAAACACGCTTCTCTTACAAGCGTGGGGCTCGTCGCTCGGATGAAATCGCGAGTCCAAACACGCTTCTCTTACAAGCGTGGGGCTCGTCGCTCGGATGAAATCGCGAGTCCAAACACGCTTCTCTTACAAGCGTGCGGCTCGTCACTCGGATGAAATCGCGAGTCCAAACACGCTTCTCTTACAAGTGTGGGGCTCGTCACTCGGATGAAATCGCGAGTCCAAACACGCTTCTCTTACAAGCATGGGGCTCGTCGCTCGGATGAAATCGCGAGTCCAAACACGCTTCTCTTACAAGCGTGGGGCTCGTCACTCGGATGAAATCGCGAGTCCAAACACGCTTCTCTTACAAGCGTGGGGCTCGTCCCTCGGATGAAATCGCGAGTCCAAACACGCTTTTCTTACAAGCGTGAGTCTCGTCCCTCGGATGAAATCGCGAGCCCAAGCACGCTTCTCCTACAAGCGTAGGGCTCGTCACTCGGATGAGATCGCGAGTCCAAACACGCTTCTCTTACAAGCGTAGGGCTCGTCACTCGGATGAAATTTCGTGTCCAAACACGCTTCTCTCACAAGCGTGGGACTCGGCTCGAAACACCTTTCCATGAGAACATGTGCAGGAGCTCGGCTCCGGCCCCGAGCAGGGCGGGAGTCCCCTCCGGGGGCTCCACGACCTAAACGCTCGGTGGCAGGGCTACGCTACGCCTGCAGTTGTCTTTCTCACCGTTGTGGGGGCTCGGCACCCGTCCCTCGCTCGGTTTAACCTCCTCGGAACAAAACCAACTAATGATGGAAATCAACTTTCTTCGGTCAAGTGACGAAAATGCTGTACTTTCTGTTCGATTCTACTCTATGTTAGAACATTTCTGTTCACGCGGTTCAACGCTTTTTTGATATACGTCTTCTTTGTCTGGTATGGCAGTAGTTGCTAGCATTGAGTAAGGTCGTGAAGTCCGTTGATTGGCGTGCTTCCTACGGTTCTTTTCGATTGACTAGCTCTTAAGCGTATCAGTAAGTCGACTAACTCTGCCCCTGACTTAAGTAAGGGTAGTAGTAAGCAACTACCTCTTAAGTCCTGCTTATGGAGCTTGAGGGTATATGATTTCCGCTTAAGCAACTAAGGCGACATTCGCCAGCCACTCCCGCACCGTCTCTCCACGAGAACATGTGCAGGAGCTCGGCTCCGACCCCGAGCAGGGCGGGATTCCCCTCCGGGGGCTCCACGACCTAAGCACTCGGCGGCGGGGCTACGCTACGCCTGCAATTGCCTTTCTCACCGTTGTGGGGGCTCGGCACCCGTCCCTCGCTCGGTTTGACCTCCTCGGAGGCCACCAACCGAGACTCGAGGCGACATTCGCCAGCCACTCCCGCACCGTCTCTCCACGAGCAAGCGCAACATCTCGGCACCGACCCCGAGCAGGGCGGGTGTCCCCTCCGGGGGCACCGCGACCTAAAACGCTCGGCGGCGGGGCTACTACGCCTGCAGTTGTCTTTCTCACCGTTATGGGGGGCTCGGCACCCGTCCCTGGGGCCTCATTTATCACGCCTGGGAGTGTGAAACGGTGGATGACGAAACGTCACCATTAATAATGCCTAAGAAGGCGAAACGTCGCGATTATTGACGCAGTCACACCAACTACACTCGGCACCCGAGGCAATCGAGGCTCCGAAGAACAAACGATCTTATTCATTACTCATCGCTTACAACTCAATGAATGAAAACGCAAATACAATGGAGGCTCTCAACTCACTCACTCGGCCGGGAACTCGAATTCAGGGCTCCTGTGACGCTCGGCTATCCCAACCAAGGAAGACGTACCCGCCACCGAGCTCTCCGCATCATCCGGCTGTGTCACAACCGGCGAAGGAGACGGCAACCTCCCCGGAGTGGAGTTACTCGCCTCTTCAACAAGACCGGCACCCAGTATGAGCTTCAACTGGCGAATCTCCAATTCTTTCTCTATGACGGCCTCGCGAAGAGAAGACTCGGAGGCCGACCGCCCGCTAGAAGTATCCGAGACCGTCCAGTCCTTCTCAATGACCCACCAGTCCCGGTCGGCTACGATCTTTCTCAAACGAGCCACCTCTAGACCGAGCTCTCTAGACTTGTCCAAAAAGTAATTCTTGGCAGCCTCACGGTCCCGAGCCAACTTTCGTTGGCGAGCTAGCCTCTATCAAAAAGAAAAAATACAAGTATCACAAAATGCAAGTGTTGTAGAGTCGGCCCAAAAAATTCTATATTTCATTTCATCTCAAAAAGTAAGATACAAAATTTGCGGTGGCCAGTCCGCCGAGGGCATTTACAACAGGAAGAGAAATAAAAACAAAAACATCTAGTCTTGAGGGTCGAGGTGCACCTCTTCTTCGTGGTGGCCGCCGTCGTCACCATCACCCCCCGGGGTCGGAGGCAAGTCTGGCTTCCACCCGAAGCCGAGGTGGTCAACATTGCACTCCGGATAGATATACTTGAAGTGAGACTTGGCCTGCTCGTAAGCCTCGTCTTGCGCCGTCATCAACGTATCCCCCAAGGCCGCCTCCAAGTCCGCCAGGGCCTTCTTCGCCTTCTCCTTCTCCGCCGCCTCGGCCGCGATCTTCTTCAGCAGGTCCTCTCGGTCCTGCTTGTGGATCTTGTCCAGAGACTCTATCTGGGCCTCGTGCACCACCACCATGTCCCGAGCCTCCTTGAAGTCCTCCGTCGCCTTGGTCAATTCCCGAAGGAACTTCTCCTTCTGCTTCCGCTCGTATGTTATCTCCTTCTCCAGACACTTGTGGAAGTGCTGACCGTGGAGCATCGACTGTCAAGAAAAATCAAACTTAGCAACAATTACAAGTTTTTACAAGCCTATCTACCAGGTGGGCTTCGGACGACTTACCGAGAGGTTGGCTTGGGCCCAGCGCATGTAGGCCTGATCGGCCGTCTGCGCTGCCAAGGCCATTCCGTCCCGATCGGTGATGGCCTTCGAGACGAACTCCATCGATACGGGTCCGTCGAGGATGGAGTCGCCCTTCAAGATCGACCAATCAGGGGCGAAGGGCATCGTCGCCATCCTTCCCACCAACTCCGCCGCACTCGGACGTACGGGGGGAAGCTGTTGTGACGGGGCTTCAACTGTTTTCCCCGACCCTCCCGCTGGGTCTCGAGCCGATCGCGAAGAATGGTGGTGCTTCTTCTGCTTCTTCGGTAAAGGCTGTTCCTCGGGCACCGGGGGAGGCACGGTGGAAGGCCCTCCAGCTTGCGAAGGCTGACCAGGAGTCTTCCGCTTCTCGGCAGCGAGGCGTTCCTGCTCTTCTTTCTTCTTCTTCTCTTGCCTCGCCTTCTCTGCGGCGGCGAGTAGGATCTGCTTGGCGTGTGCCTGTTGTGTCGTCATCCCTACAACAAGACAGAAAAGGAAGGCTAAACGTTAACACGAAGGCAGAAAGATGAAAAAATGAGGAAAGAAACATACTAGGGTCGGCGGGACTCAGTCCGGCCCTCGCTAGGTGAACCTCGGTCACCCGGCGCCACGCAATGCTGTCTCCCCTGAGTAAATGATCGACCCTCCCCCACTCTTGGGCGGTTAACTCATTTCTCTTTGGGGGCTTGCGCTTCGGCTTCACGAAATTCCACTGAGTCGGGATGTCCCATTCCCCTTCGGTCTTCACAACGAAATACTTCTCTCTCCAATTCTTGATCGAGTCCGGGTGGCCGTGCACCACTTTCTTGTTCGGTCTCGGCGTAAAGAAGAACACGCCCTCGATATCCCCAAGCGAACCAATGCTGAAGATTGCGCGGAAGTATGAAAGCTTCGGCCTCACCCCTTTCTCTTGGCACTTCAGGATGAAGCAGATGAGATGCTTCCAAGAGTTGGGGCCATACTGCATGGGGGACAGCTCGGCCCAGTTCAAGACCGTCTTCACGAAGGGGTGCAGGGGGAACCTCAGCCCCGAGATGAAAGCTTGCTCCGGAAATAAGCAGTAACCCGGAGCCAACACTGTCATAGGTCGAATACCCGGGCTCGGCAGCAGGAGCTCGTACTCCCTCGAAATGTAGTAGGCAGCCCTGATGATATTCAGATACTCCGGTCTCAAGACGCTGGGAGTACTGTCCGCACGAATCTTCGTCCTTGTGTTTTCTCCAGGTACTGGAGGGAGCGGCTGGATGTCCTTCACATCATCGGGATACATCCGTATCGACACAGGATTCCGGAAGGTGATAGGCGGAACATCAAGGCCCGTCCTCGGCGCATCCTCGTCAGAAGAAGAAGGACTTTGAGGCATGGTGAGGACTATCTTCTTCCGACGTGGCCGGGGCTTGCGCTCGGGCGACGGCGTCGACAAGGGGGGCAACGGAGGCAGATCTTCTCCGTGGCCGGCCTCCGGCGCACCAACGCCCTCCCCTTCCTCACTCTCCGTGTCGCTCCGTTCTCCTTCTTCATCCTCTTCACCATCACCAGCATCCGACTCCTCGTCCGACTCCTCGTCCTCATCATCACTATCCTCGTCCACACCACCCTCTACCATCGGTTCCTTCCCTGGCCTCCGAGCACTCAACGGTTGCACGATTAGAGCTACGTCACTGTCGCCCTCGGAGCCATGTTCGGAGAAGACCTCCTCTTTAACCTGGTACTTGCCCAGAGACGATGACGTTTCCAAATCTGACTCCATCTCCGAGTGACCAGACGTTGTAGCCTCGGAACCAGACTGAGTACGCGACATTCAGAAAAAAGGAGAATTACTAACCTGATTCTTTGAAAGTTACGCTTCTCTGCGAAGGATCCGCCAACAGCGATCGAAATGCCTGCGCTAAAGCTGAAAAATTGGGAATTATGAAACGATAAAGTGAAAAGAAATGAGGGGGGTGGGGGTTTTAAAATAGACAGCGACTCCTCGATTTCCGCAAATGAGCATCTAGCCGTTAGATCTTATCTGACAAGATCAAGCGGCTAAAACAAACGTTGAAATTTGCGCCATTACGTCAGCAGAAAGGGTAAAATTCCAATACTGCCCCTTCTTATTTGCCCGGCAGGAATCACCTCCTAGCATAAAGTGTAAAGTTGCGGCCAGTCAGAGGTCTTGGAGGGAGTCTAGTGCGATAGCGCCTTCTCCTCGAGCGGGGCTCGTCACCCAATAGGTCGGGCTCGACGTTCGGATGAGAATTCGAGCCAAGCCACCTTCTCCTCTCACAGGTGGAGGCTCGACGTTCGGATGGAAACTCGAGCCAAGCCACCTTCTCCTTACACAGGTTGGGCTCGACGTTCGGATGAGAACTCGAGCCAAGCATCCTTCTCCTCTCACAGGTGGGGCTCGACGGTCGGATGAGAATTCGAGCCAAGCCACCTTCTCCTTTCACAGGTGGGACTCGACTCTCGGATAACAACTCGAGCCAAGCCACCTTCTCCTTCAACAGGTGGGGGCTCGACGCTCGGATGCGAAGTCGAGCCAAGCCACCTTCTCCTTTCGCAGGTGGGGCTCGACGCTCGGATGGGAACTCGAGCCAAGCAACCTTCTCCTCTCACAGGTTGGGCTGGACGATCGGATAATGATTCGAGCCAAGCCACCTTCTCCTTTCACAGGTGGGACTCGACTCTCGGATAACAACTCGAGCCAAGCCACCTTCTCCTTCAACAGGTGGGGCTCGACGCTCGGATGCGAAGTCGAGCCAAGCCACCTTCTCCTTTCGCAGGTGGGGCTCGACGCTCGGATGGGAACTCGAGCCAAGCAACCTTCTCCTCTCACAGGTTGGGCTGGACGTTCGGATAATGATTCGAGCCAAGCCACCTCTCCTTCAACAGGTGGGGCTCGACGCTCGGATAGAAATTCGAGCCAAGCCACCTTCTCCTTCAACAGGTGGGGCTCTTGGTCTCGTCCGCCGACCCTTTTGGTCTCGTCCGTCGACCCCATTGGTCTCGTCCGCCGACCCTTTTTGCCTCGTCCGCCGACCCCCCGAACTCAAGCCAGGCAACCTTCTCCTCTCACAGGTTGGGCTCGATGGTCGGATGAGAATTCGAGCCAAGCCACCTTCTCCTTTCACAGGTGGGACTCGACTCTCGGATAACAACTCGAGCCAAGCCACCTTCTCCTTCAACAGGTGGGGCTCGACGCTCGGATGCGAAGTCGAGCCAAGCCACCTTCTCCTTTCGCAGGTGGGGCTCGACGCTCGGATGGGAACTCGAGCCAAGCAACCTTCTCCTCTCACAGGTTGGGCTCGACGTTCGGATAAGAATTCGAGCCAAGCCACCTTTCCTTCAACAGGTGGGGCTCGACGCTCGGATAGAAATTCGAGCTAAGCCACCTCCTCCTTCAACAGGTGGGGCTCTTGGTCTCGTCCGCCGACCCTCTTGGTCTCGTCCGTCGACCCCATTGGTCTCGTCCGCCGACCCTATTGGTCTCGTCCGCCGACCCCCTTGGTCTCGTCCGCCGACCCTTTTTGCCTCGTCCGCCGACCCCCCCGAACTCAAGCCAGGCAACCTTCTCCTCTCACAGGTTGGGCTCGACGGTCGGATGAGAATTCGAGCCAAGCCACCTTCTCCTTTCACAGGTGGGACTCGACTCTCGGATAACAACTCGAGCCAAGCCACCTTCTCCTTCAACAGGTGGGGCTCGACGCTCGGATGCGAAGTCGAGCCAAGCCACCTTCTCCTTTCCCAGGTGGGGCTCGACGCTCGGATGGGAACTCGAGCCAAGCAACCTTCTCCTCTCACAGGTTGGGCTCGACGTTCGGATAAGAATTCGAGCCAAGCCACCTCTCCTTCAACAGGTGGGGCTCGACGCTCGGATAGAAATTCGAGCCAAGCCACCTCCTCTTTCAACAGGTGGGGCTCTTGGTCTCGTCCGCCGACCCTCTTGGTCTCGTCCGCCGACCCTCTTGATCTCGTCCGCCGACCCTCTTGGTCTCGTCCGTCGACCCCATTGGTCTCGTCCACCGACCCTCTTGGTCTCGTCCACCGACCCTTTTTGCCTCGTCCGCCGACCCCCTGAACTCGAGCCAGGCTACCTCAGCTCTCAATACGGATTCGGCGTTCGGATAAGAATTCGAGCCGCACCACTGTCTCCTTTTGCAGGTCGAGCTCGACGCTCGGATAGGGATTCGAGCCATACTACCTCCTCCTTTCCCAGTACGAGCTCGGCGCTCGGATCAGAGTTCGAGTCTCATCCGCCCACTCTCCGAACTGACCAGACGCTCGGATGACCGACCACAAGACCTCGGACGCCGTCCCAATGAAATGGCCTGGACGACCCCCCGCTCTTCCAACCAGCGAGGCAGTCGTCCGCCGATCCTCTTGGTCTCGTCCGCCGAGCCTTTTGGTCTCGTCCGCCGACCCCCCTGAGCTCAAGCCTGGCTGCCTCACCTCTCAAATGCGGGCTCGGCGCTCGGATCGAAATCCGAATCAAACCCCTCTCCTCACTCTCTTAAAACTAGCCAAGACGCTCGTCCAGCCGACCTCGCGACCTCATGCAAAGACGAACCCCATCGAGTGGCCTGGATGACCTCTCGCTCTTCCAACTAGCGAGTCGGTCATCCGACCCCTGGAGGGTTCGTCCACCGACCCGTATGGGTTCGTCCGCCGACCCGAAAGATCGTCTGCCGACCCCCCGAACTCGGCCACCGACCTAGTGAGCTCGGCATTCATACTACCGACTATCCCCTCCTAAGAACTTCACCCCACGCACATCCAAACGAGGAGTCCATTCCTCCTGCCCCTGGCCCTCTTCGGGGAACAACAGACCCTACTTCTTACCCTGACATCTGCCCTTCCCCCGAGGACCATGAGTCACCCCCGCACTGCTGGATCACCCAACCCTGCGGGAGTGTGGGGCTTGTGATATGGGTCAGGAATAAAGCGTGGCTCACCCTGAGCCACCAGATCTCCTCAGGATACGCGTCCTTCCTGATCCTTCAGATCAGCCACGTCAGCACCGGAAAACCGCCCGGAGATCTGCCACGTCAGCCTGGAAACCACTCTGGCGCCTGCCACGTCAGCCCTATACCGCCCGACTTTCCACCGCTTCGGCCAATCGGGTAACCGGGTCCGGCCCAGCCCCAAACGGGTCTAGACCCGATTAGAATCTCCTATAAATACCAGGCCCTCTCCTTTCTAAAGGGGTAATCAATCTTTTCTCCCCTAAACCCTAGTTACTGTTGCTCTTATCTTAAAGTAACTGACTAGATCGTCGGAGGGTCTGCCACCGGGACCAACCCCGGTGTTTCGAGACCGTCTGCAGGTACACCAGACCTCGGATCCGAGCCACCTGATCCGAGCCCAGACATCCACCTCACTCCAGCCTGTCGCAGGTACCGCTCGGCCAGCCGAGGGTCGCCTCTGAAGAAGCTTTCTCCTTCAATACAAATCGAGTAAGAACTCACACCTGGTGCATCCACACGTCTCCCAGAAACAAACCGCATCAAGGAGCTTAAAGCTCCACTAATACAACCTCCGAATCCGCAAATAAATAACATACATCAAGTAGCATCACTAATGCATAAAGTACATCAAAAGCAATAAACGGAAGACGTCCCGAAGTGACAAGAGACGTGCTTTCCCTCCGCAGGCTAGTGATTCTACTCCTCATTCACCTTCATCTTCTTCTTAGCTCCCGCGTAACCTGCCCAATCATGAATGAGAAGAAAAAATTTATGCTTTGAGGTTGAAAATCTATAAAAAATATTGCGAAAGTATAAATCATTTCGGTCTAGCCATAGATTTCACAATGTTGCCACTACTGCTATGTCCCATGCCCGTTTATCCTCTATCCTGACTAGGTTTTCCCTCATTAGACCCCAAACGTCTGAACTTGATCTAGGACATTGCACACATCCAAACCCCCTACAGACAACTTTCCATGAGAGGGCAGCCTTATGGCACGTGAAAAATATGTGTGTGGCGTTTTCTTCCGCATCTAAACAACACTCGCACTTGACTTCGATTTGTATATTTCTTTTCCTAAGATTGACTTTCGACAGAATAGCGTCGTTGTGCACTAGCCAACAAAAAACTTTGACTTTTAGAGGAGCTTGAGTCCCCCAGATGATGTTCTCTTCTTTACATCTTAGTCCACTGTCGTTGAGCCATTTATACATTGACGACACCAAAAATTGTTTTGATTCATCGATATTCCATCATCTTTCATCTGCACCGTAATTCGTTTGTCCACCTTCTGCTTGGATAAACCTATTTAGTTCTTCGAACTGATTAATACTCTCGAATGACAGGCAGTCTGAGACAATCAGCCTAAGTTTCTCATTCTTCCATACGTCCGCCGCTAGTGAATCTTTGTTAGCTATTAACGCCGCTGCTTGCCGGAAAAGGTTTTTTAGCGACTTGGTCCTGCACTACTTATCCTTCCAAAATCTAGTGTTCTTCCCATTCCCTATCCTGCACCTAGTATTAGTGTTGAACATCTCCCCTTGTTTTGCCACTCCTTTCCAAAGAGACGATACCTTTCCGAACGCGCTTCTTTCTCCAAAACGATAATTTTTCCTCTTTCAAAACAGGTCGAACGAGTAGCACCACCTTCCTTTGTGCCGTTTATAGATCTTCCACCACCACTTGCTAAGTAGCGCTCTGTTCATATCATGAAGATTTAGAATTTCCATCCCGCCGAATTCTCTTCTCTTACAGACTCTACCCCACTTGACCAGATGAAACTCTTTGTTACCCTCGTCGGCTCAAAAGATCCGATTGTTATCCAGCCTACCTCACACTCACGTACGTTTCTAACTTGTTGAGATCAATTTGTATATTATGTTCAAATATTAAACTATATGATTGCTCGTGGGTTAACTTGGTCGACCCACTGTTTACGATATAAAAAAAACTTGGTCGACCCAAAAATTTTTATGCCATTTTTCTTGATCGATCTGTTGGATAATGGCTCGATTCTGGTTCAGTTTGTTTATATCCATCGTATCTGCCGCAATCGAAAGTTTCAGTACATCAGTCGACTGAGGTATGGAGTCAGTCGACTGTCCAGAGAGAAGTTTCAAAGGCTAAGGATACAGCAGCAGCAGTCGACTGAAGTTGTGTCTCAGTCGACTGTCCAGAACTAAAGACCAGTCGACTGGTAAGAAGACCAGTCGACTGTCGGCGGGTTTGTAAACCAGATTAGGCCCATTTTAAAAGGCCCAGTAGTTTCCCTATAAATACACCAGTTAGGGTTTTGTAAAAGATAGACCTCTATTCGGATTTGTAGCCGTCATCTCTTGTAAGGGTTTGTTTCACCCATTGGTGATTATTTGAAGAAGAAACCCCAACCGCCCCGTGGATGTAGGCACTTGTTTGCCGAACCACATTAAATCTGTGTGTCCTTGTGTTTGCTTGTGTTTGTTTTCTGTTTTCTCTCGCTATTTCTCTCTTTGATTGGTTGTTTGATTTGTATTCCGCACAACAAGTGGTATCAGAGCTTTCGGTTCGACCTAGAGGGAGATGGCGAGTGATGCGGATGCAACCAAGGATGTTGTGGGATCGAGTTCGTCCAGAACAACGATTCACAATGCAAAATTTGAAGTTGAAAAATTTGATGGAACGAACAATTTCGGGATGTGGCAGTGTGAGGTGTTGGATGTTCTGGTTCAACAAGAACAAGATGTTGCTTTGGAGGTAGAAAAACCAAAGAATATGTCCGATGTAGATTGGAAGAAGTTGAATCGAGTTGCGTGTGGGACTATTCGGCTCTTTATCGCGAAGGCTCAGAAGTATGATTTGATGAGGGATACCATTGCTGCGGTGTTGTGGAAGAAACTCGAAGACAAATACATGAGGAAAAGTTTGGAGAATCGGCTGTATTTGAAGAAGAGACTTTTTCGCTTCACCTATACTGAAGGTATGTCTATGAATGCTCATGGTGAATTATTTAATAAATTATTGGCTGATTTGTTAAAGTTGGATGAGCAAATTAAAGATGAAGATAAAGCCCTAATTCTGTTGAATTCATTACCCGAAAGTTATGATCATTTAGCAACTACTTTAATATATGGAAAAGACACTGTTAAATATGAAGATGTTGCAAATGCTCTGTTGAATAATGAAACTAGGAGAAGGGATAAAATGGTTGATAGAGAAACTTCTGAGGCATTGATTGTAAGGGACAGAACTGAGACCAGATCTGAGACCAAATCTGGGAATAAAAGAAACAAATCTCGTTCCAAATCGAGAGGAGTTTCAAAGGACAGAAAGATACCAGCCAAAGATGAATGTGCTTTCTGTCATGAAAGGGGGCATTGGAAAAAGGATTGTCCTAAGCTACGAAATAAGAGAAATTCGACTGCAAATGTGATTGTTGATAATGTAGATAGTGACGATGATTTTTCTTATGCACTTGCAACTAGTCCCTCACTTTATCAAGAAGTATGGTTTCTTGATACAGCAGCCTCCTATCATATGTCTTGGAAAAAGGAGTGGTTTACTTCTTTGGAGTATATGGATGGTGGGGTAGTTTTGATGGGAAATGATGCGCCTTGTAAGAAGGTAGGAATCGGGAAGATTGAATTGCTAATGCACGACGGACTTATTAGGGAGCTTTCAGATGTATGGTATGTTCCAGATTTGAAAAAGAATTTGATTTCACTTGGTGTTTTGGAGGCCAGTGGAATGAAATTTGCTAGTGAAGGTGGCATTCTGAAGGTGACTAATGGAGCACTTGTGGTGATGAAAGGGCAAAGGAAGAGGAACTTGTTTTTCTTGCAGGGAAAAACATATTTGGGTCAGGCTGCCAGTGTAACTGAAAGGCCTAAACAGGTTGTTCCAGACTCTACTAGGTTGTGGCATATGCGACTCGGGCATGCAGGAGAAAAGGCCTTGCAGGGGCTTGTGAAGCAAGGGTTGCTTAAAGATGCTAAAGGTTGCAAGTTGGAATTTTGTGAACATTGTGTTTTGGGTAAGCAAACTAGGGTAAAATTTGGTACAGCTGTACATCAAACAAAGGGCATCCTCGATTATGTGCACACAGATGTTTGGGGCCCTACTCAGACACCTTCTATGAGTGGTAGACACTGGTTTGTTACATTTGTTGATGACTACTCCAGACGAGTTTGGGTATATACCATGAAACACAAAGATGAAGTTTTGACATTGTTCACAAGTTGGAAGAAGAAAGTTGAAAACCAGACTGGAAGGAAGATTAAGGTTCTGAGATCAGATAATGGAGGGGAATACAAGAACGATCCGTTTCTGAAATTGTGTGAAGATGAAGGGATCCAGAGGCACTTCACAGTTAGGAAGACTCCACAGCAAAATGGGGTTGCAGAAAGGATGAACAGAACCTTACTTGAGAAGGTGAGATGTATGCTAGCGCAGTCTGGATTGAAGAAGACATTTTGGGCAGAAGCTGTTATATATGCAAGCCACATTGTCAACCGTTTACCATCAGCAACACTTGAAGGCAAAACACCTATTGAGGTATGGAGTGGTAAACCTGCATCTGATTATAGTTTTTTGCATATATTTGGTTGTCCTGCTTATTTTCATGTAACTGAAACTAAACTTGATGCAAGAGCCAAAAAGGCTATATTTGTTGGTTTTAGTACTGGTGTCAAAGATTACAGGTTGTGGTGCCCAGAACAGAAAAAGTTAGTAATCAGCAGGGATGTCACCTTTGATGAGACCAGCATGATCAGCTCGGGACAGTCGACTGGTCCTCATATACAGTCGACTGGTGATCCTGATCAAGAGAAGCAGACGATTAGCTCGGGACAGTCGACTGGTAGATGCTCTCAGTCGACTGGTGCGAGAGTTCTCCAACAGGTGGAGTTAGAAAAGCGTTCAGTTGGAAATTCTACTCCTGTCCAAAATGAAGATGATGTGGTTGATACTGAGGATGAGGAAGAAGTTCCTATCCAAGACCCTCCCCAGTAGGAAGAATCAATTGCAGCAAGAAGGCAAAGAAGAGATATCAAACGACCATCTCGCTTTACAGAAACAGTTGCATTTGCTCTTCCCATTGTTGATGATGAAGTTCCCTCCAACTTCAAAGAAGCTACTAGAAGCTCTGAAAATGCAGATTGGAAAGTTGCTATGGATGAAGAGATGAACTCTCTTCATAAGAACAAGACTTGGGATCTAGTGCAATTGCCAAAGGGAAAGAAAGCTATCGGTTGCAAGTGGGTGTATACGAAGAAAGAAGGTCCAAAAGACAGTGTTCAGTTCAAGGCTAGACTAGTTGCAAAGGGGTATGCTCAAAAGGAAGGAATTGACTATAATGAAGTGTTCTCTCCGGTTGTGAAGCATCCTTCTATTCGGATTTTGTTGGCGTTGGTAGCACAGTTTGATCTTGAATTGACACAGATGGATGTGAAGACTGCATTCTTACATGGGGACCTAGATGAAGAAATTTATATGTTGCAGCCAGATGGGTTTAAGATTGCTGGGAAGGAAAATTGTGTTTGCAGGTTGAAAAAGTCTCTCTATGGGTTGAAGCAATCTCCAAAGCAGTGGTATTTGAGGTTTGATCAGTTTATAAAAGTGCAGGGATATTTCAGAAGTGAGTATGATCATTGTGTCTACTTCAGAAAGTTGCAGAATGGTTCTTTCATATATCTGTTATTATATGTGGATGACATGTTGATTGCCTCTAAAAATGCTAAGGAGATTCAAAATTTGAAGAATCAGCTGAGTTCTGAATTCGAGATGAAGGATCTTGGTGAAGCCAAGAAAATACTTGGGATGGAGATAGCTAGAGACAGAGCAAAGGGCATAGTGAGTTTGACACAGAAGCAATATCTTTTGAAGGTGCTGAAACGGTTTTGTATAGATGAGAAAACTAAACCAGTCAGTACACCCTTAGCCACTCATTTCAGAATTAGTGCTTCTCAGTCTCCAAGTACAGATGAAGAGAGACAGTATATGGCTAATGTACCTTACACTAGTGTGGTTGGTAGTTTGATGTATGCCATGGTTTGTACTCGACCAGACATCTCTCAGGCGGTGAGTATGGTTAGTCGATATATGCATGATCCAGGCAGAGAGCATTGGCAGGCAGCTAAATGGATTTTGAGGTACATAAGTGGCACCACAGATGTGGGTTTGAAGTTTGAAAGGGATGACAATATTAGCAGGTTATTGGTGGGTTATGTTGATTCTGACTATGCAGGTGATCTAGATAAGAGACGGTCTACTACAGGCTATTTGTTTACTATGGCTAGAGCACCTATAAGTTGGAGGTCCAATTTGCAGTCCACTGTAGCGTTGTCTACTACTGAGGCTGAATACATGGCGGTTGCTGAGGCCATGAAGGAAGCTATTTGAATTCATGGACTTTTGAAGAGCTTGGGAATTCATCGGGAGAAGGTGGAGGTACACTGTGACAGTCAGAGTGCTATTCATTTAGTGAAGAACCAAGTTCATCATTCGAGGACCAAACATATTGATGTCCGTTATCATTTTGTGCGTGATTTGATAAAGGATGGTGATATTCTTCTGGTAAAGATTGGGACAGCTGATAATCCTGCTGATATGTTGACCAAAATTGTTGGGGCAGCCAAGTTCAAGCATTGCATGAACCTGGCTAATATTTTGCATGCTTGATGATTTGGCATGGGAGGTTGGAATGGTGCTTCGCTATTTGTTTGGTTAGTATGTGATATCCTACTAAGGTGGAGTTTGTTTTTGTTACAATTGGTGATGAGCATTTGTTTTGGAGTATTTTTGGAGATTGCTTGGGCTACTTGGAAGATCTCGCCAAGGTGGAGATTGTTGGATACTTGGAAGATCTCGCCAAGGTGGAGATTGTTGGATAATGGCTCGATTCTGATTCAGTTTGTTTATATCCATCGTATCTGCAGCAATCGAAAGTTTCAGTACATCAGTCGACTGAGATATGGAATCAGTCGACTGTCCAGAGAGAAGTTTCAAAGGCTAAGGATACAGCAGCAGCAGTCGACTGAAGTTGTGTCTCAGTCGACTGTCCAGAACTAAAGACCAGAAGACCAGTCGACTGTCGGCGGGTTTGTAAACCAGATTAGGCCCATTTTGTAAGGCCCAGTAGTTTCCCTATAAATACACCAGTTAGGGTTTTGTAAAAGATAGACCTCTATTCGGATTTGTAGCCGTCATCTCTTGTAAGGGTTTGTTTCATCCATTGGTGATTATTTGAAGAAGAAACCCCAACCGCCCCGTGGATGTAGGCACTTGTTTGCCGAACCACATTAAATCTGTGTGTCCTTGTGTTTGCTTGTGTTTGTTTTCTGTTTTCTCTCGCTATTTCTCTCTTTGATTGGTTGTTTGATTCGTATTCCGCACAACACGATCTTCTTCTAAATTTGTTTGTACACGAAAAAACACTCAAGGTATAAAATTATAAGGTCTACTAAACTTTTTTTTTTTGAAACAAAAGTGACCTCAGTCACCAATCTCATTAATGAAAAATTAACGGGATTACAAAATATTCCTACATCGTTCCAAATCTCGTAAATCATACATAGTAACGTGCTCATCGGCACCAAAATACATCTAAGACCCTAAGAAACAAACTAATACAACATAGCATATAAGCTAAGAAAAGAGGAAAGCGGTAAAGTGAACAGCGGTGGCATGACTAGATTGATCCCATCGATGACCTCGCCGATGGACCCCAAAGAACCTAGCCTCTGAACGCCTGCAATTTGCTCTGTCCCGATCAACCCTCTCCGTCTCCTCTGCCCCTCTTCCTGGGTCCTGAATGGCCTGTTCAATCATGAATATAGTCAACAATCTTGCGCAGTAAAATGTGATATGAACATCTAATATTGCAAAGTGTGAACCTTTTATTTTTTTAAATATCTAGACTAGATTATTTCGAATATTAAATATCTTAACATTTTCTTTTAAGTATCATGGCCCGCCTGTGAGATACATGAATATCATTGCCTGACTGTTTACTTCTGTTGTGTTTGTTTGATTAAAAACTTTTTAATGAAATTAGGGGGCTCCGGCCAACCTTTTCCGATCAAAAAAAAAAAAAAACATTTTCTTTTAAGCTAATTAAGAAGATCAACTATAATCCAGCCTACATCACACCCCACATTCCTAACTTGCAGTTGCAGATATAAATGTGTATGCTTTTCAAGATGACACTGATACAAGTAAAAAGTTATAAGATCTTAATAATTTAGAAAGACAAATGTGAATCTTTTTATAAAAAAATAATTTTTTATAAATAAATATATATATAGCAATGTTTTATTGCAAATGGGTTTATATATAAAGCATATATAAACTTAGATTATTTGGAAGGAAAATGCTCCATTGAAAACGGATTTGTTTTCACGGGTTAGAAAACACCAATCTGAGCCATTGGATCGCTCATGATCGCGATTAGCGGCTCAGATCGAGCCCGCCCATCACCCAATATGACTTAAGTGGCGGAGAGTTATTTTGGAAATTTCGTCCCAAGTAACTCTTCGTCCAATTCGTTCTGAAAAAAATGATATAACCTAGCCCGTTGTTGGGAACAACGGCCTTCTTTTCAATTTTTATAACCTAGGCCGTTGTTCGGCCTAGGCTATAAATTTTCTATAGACAATTATAGAAATTTTATAGTCTAGGCCGTTGTTGGGAACAACGGCCTAGGTTATAAAAATTGAAAAGAAAGCCGTTGTTCCCAACAACGGCCTATGATTCAATTTTTTATAATATAGGCCGTTGTTCCCAACAACGGCCTAGGTTATATCAAATTTTCTTTCGCGAATCAGGCGAAGAGTTATTTGGGACAAAATTTCCAAAATAACCCTCCGCTGATCATTTTAACCGGGTGATGGGGTGCTCGATCTGAGCCACTGATCATGATTATGAGTGATCCAACGGTTCAGATTGGTGTTTTCCAATCCGTGAAAACTAGACCCGTTTTTAATGAAGCATTTCCCTATTTGGAATGTTAGAAAAATCTTTTTCCTTCTGATTTCTCTTGTTCATGTTTGACGAAATTATCCTCATCTTCCTTGTAAAGAGATAGACTATATCTGAAACTATGCATTTAGAGTAATGCTAGAGCCACTACCAATTTCACTACATTTTTCTTCACTACCTTAGGTGGCACACTCCAATAGGTAGGGGATGATAGAGTAGGTGGGAGAACTCTCCAATAGGAGTATGCCACCTAAGGTAGTGAAGAAAATGGTAGTGAAATTGGTAGTGGCTAAAGCATTACTCATGCATTTAATAGGTCCCTAAAACTATGCCTTTGATAAGTCCATCCTGTTTTGAGATATGTGCATGCACATGATGTGTGAATCCCAATAAATATATAAATTAACAGATTCAAAGCCCCTGAATCTATCTATTTTCCATCAAAATTATTTATTGCATTACTGTTATAGAGGGAAATTTATGTGACTGACTGGCTTGGTTGACCAATCACCATATAATTTCCTTGTATCTTCTTACTTCCTTTCCAAATCCTAATGCTGCTTTTGTTTGTTAACAATTAAATTCTGGCAAAAATAAAAAAAAAAAGAAAAATTGGAAGCTTCACTGAAAGCATATTCCCCTTATATCTCTCTATATATTCCCTCAATTGACCTTTTAAACCAATGTGCTGAACCTAAAACACCTTAGAGAGAGAGAGAGAGAGAGAGTTAGTTAGTCATGGGGTCAAGATCTTCTTCTTCTTCTTGGTGTTGTAATTGGGTTTTGGTAGCATTGTTAGTGGTGGTGAGTTTTGGTGGTGAATTTTGCAATGGAGGGAAGACCAGTGAGTTTGTTCGAAAAGTGGAAAAGAGTGGGGATATGCCCCTTGACAGTGATGTCTTCTCAGTGCCTCCTGGTTACAATGCTCCTCAACAGGTATTATTTCTCTCATTCATATATGATTGCTTGTTATTCTTGTTTATTGCTTGTGTGCAATTCAATTATATGGTTTGTCTAAGATAGTTTTTTTTTTCCCCTCTCCTTTCCTGTTCTTTATTAGCCTTTGGCAACCCTGAGATCCCAGACATAGTTTTTGCTCCCATTCAATAAACTAAGGCCTAATCTATGCAAAATGAATAAACAAATGGGTTACCCTTGCGTTGCTTCTATAGAAAAGCTTAAATTTGTCATGTTATGTTGCAAAAGTTAGGATTGGACTGGAGGTTGGATACAAGGTCGGCCCTGCCTTGAGGCGGGCGAGGCAGCCGCCTCTGGCCCCTGAGTTTTGCGCATTTTTAGGACCCCCAAAAAAAAAAACTTCTATTTATATATACATATTTTACACGTAATGTTTTTTTAGGGACCCCAATTTTAATTTTTCGGTCTTTTGTTTTTTTAAAATGTTACTTGGGCCAACTTATTTTAGATGGACATGAGTTTCTACGGAGATTATTTCTAAAATTCCTAAATCTCCATCTATTTCTCCATATATATATATATATATATATATATATATATATATCCAAAAATTTTCTTTTACCGGTTTTTAAAAAACACAAATTTTGTATGGGGAGCTCACCTTGGGCCGCCGTAAACTCAGGGCCGGCCCTAGTTGGATCCACCAAGCCCATGTAATGATGTAATGCAACATCAAGTTCTTTGCATTGCTGTGGGTAACCAAGAATTGGTTCCTGGGTGAGATGGGTTGTTTCCCTATAAGGAAAAGAATGAAGGAGAGTGGAGGTTGGACCCCTCTCCTTTTTGCCATTGGGTTGTTTGAGGGAAGGATAGAAATGAGGATTTAGTCATGTATGTATTGAATGGATACACAATAAGATTGATTACATCCAATAGTCTTTTGGATTTATCATTTTTTGGTCCAAGTCAATTAGCCACACCATATATGAGTAGAGGAAAAAAAAACAAACTTCTGTTTTTTTTCCGTAGAATTCATACTGTATAATTTGCTATAGACGGGTCTTATAGCTAGCACGGTATGCCAAAGGTGCCTTGCGACGTATTAATCTATTAGGCACACATATAATGTCATGTCCGTGAATTTTGGGTGAGATCATAAGGAGGGCATCCATTGAGCCTTAAGAAGATCATATAGTGCGTGCTCGTTAGGATTTCTTTCCTATCTAGTTCTATATGCAGATGATTCATTCAGTTCAAACATCAATAGAGAATTCAATTTCCAATCCAGGGCAAGTATTCACGTGTGTAATCTTTAGCTCTTACTGGGGTATGAAGATTGAATGGTTATATAATTAAGAACCCTTTCGCCTAACCATTTCATGCGCAACCAACAATGCCCATGTTGGTTCACACTTTAGGCCACAAGGAAAACAAACTTAGGTGTTTGGTTCATTTCCCATGTTCTGAGAGGTCTAATTTGTTCTCCAGTGAACAATCCATTTAATGATTTGGAAATTTATCTACCTGATTTTTATAAACAAGAGTTCTTAAGATATGAAGATCATTATGTTCATGTTAACCATCTTGTAATGCGATTACATATGATTTTCAGCTGACATCTTTTTCTGGTCATAAAAGGTTGGCCTAGGCCCCCCCGGTTTCATTAAAAAGTTTTTATTAAAACAGATAATCCAGCAATGGACAATGATGTTCATGTGTCCCACATTCGGGCCATGATACTCATTGTCCCACCAAAAACAAAATGAGTCATCTACATAGGTTACTACTGACGCCATGAACCACCAAAATACATACAAAGAAAAAGAAGACCCAAAATACATCAAAATAGTGGCCTCAAAAAAACATGAAACCATAAACTTCCCCAGAAGTTTCCCGGGTGCATGTTCCACCCTCCTCACTCCATGCAATCAACCCTCACCTGCTGTGCCTTCCCTTTCCTGTAATTCGGCCTGACTGGTGACAATATCCTTGTATATGTCCTTGTAAGATGCCGTTTCAGCTGACATCTTAAATTAGTTTTATATAAGTTTTCTTCGAAAGGTGACATCTGCCTTTTTTTTTAAAATACAAAAAACATAAATCTATATTGTAAAGCTGAAAGTATTTACCGAGTTAGTTGTTTCCGACAATTTTACAATGAGCACTCTTTCTCGTACAGAATATAACACTTGTCATGTGCCTCTTCGGAATTAAATTTCTTCTACTTGTTTTTTTTTTAATACTTGGAATGCTCATAATCTGCACTTAATATTTTTCTGCAAATCTTTTTTTTCCTTCTTATTTACCGTTTATTCTTCCCATCTCCATTACATATTCCTGATTTCTCTGTTACATTACATGATTGTAAAGCGACTGTTCTTTTTGTATTTGGGATACTGTTCTTCTCATCACATAAAATTTATCATGTTAAGCTTTTGTTTCTTTAAAGGTTCATATTACGCAAGGTGACAGTAATGGCAAGGCAATTATTGTGTCATGGGTAACCCAGAATGAACCTGGTTCAAGCAAAGTTCTTTATGGGACATCTGAGGACAAGCTTGATTTCTCTGCCAAAGGCAAGTTTACTTCCTATACCTACTTCAACTACACTTCGGGCTACATCCACCATTGCACTCTTCGAAAGTTGAAGGTGAACCATGATCAACCTATTCCAATTTACGACTAATTTTGTGATTTTTACTACATATTTTGCAGTATTCAGAATATATTAAATTTAATGTTGAATGGTTTAGCTTTCACAGTCTGATTTGGTATTATTTATGCAGCATGACACAAGATATTACTATGAGGTTGGGGTTGATCATACCCCGAGGAAGTTCTGGTTTGTGACTCCTCCGGAAGTTGGTCCAGATGTTCCGTATACATTTGGAGTTATGGGTAATTCTTGTCCGACTGTTCTTTTTATCTGCCTTCGCATAGCTAACTAAATTATCTTCTATGTATTGGATCTAATTAAATTTTTTTTTTTATATTTCATTTATAACTATCATATAATGAGAGTGCTCGTCTTGTTATTATAGTAATTAGTACTCATATTGTCATGTATTGAAAAGTTGTACAAATACAAACACGCCAAAATGTGACTATCGACACAGAGATATTTTTTTGTTTGTTTTTTGGACCAAGGTCGTAGCCACACACACCCACACTTTACCCCGAATATATATTAATTGGGGATTTTTTTGGTGCAAGTGGGATTCAAACTCCCGACATTGTCCTCAACAGCGAATAGGCTTACACTTACATTGTACCACACTGACACTTACATATAGAGATCTATTAAGTATTATGCTAGTATCATTTCATTGGTGGGTTATACTTTTAGTTTGTGTTATGAACAGGGGATCTTGGACAAACCTATGACTCGAATATGACACTTACTCATTACGAGATGAACCCAATGAAAGGCCAGACAGTGCTATTTGTTGGTGACCTTTCTTATGCCGACCACTACTACCCTTATCATGACTACGTGAGGTGGGATACTTGGGGCAGGTTCGTTGAGAGAAGCACTGCTTTCCAACCTTGGATTTGGACTGCAGGAAACCATGAGCTTGATTTTGCTCCCGAAATTGTGAGTAGCCAAATTTCATGCTCATATTTTTTTTTTTGAAAATAAATTTTATCGTAATGTCGTTCTCACTATTATATATTAATTTTAATGTTTGTTGTTGCTGTTTCTGTTCTGTATCTGCTGGTTTAAATTTATACTGACATTGTTCGTGTTATGTATCTGCCAGTGCCAGTTGAAATTTATATTGACAATTTTCTCTAATTTGAAGATCAACAAACTAGATGATTTATTGGGAGGTACTTACAATAACTATTCGTGACACGATATCAGTGTTATAACTGCAGCTGAATTAATTAGATGAATTCACTTTTGAAACAATTCAAGTGCTCCATGCTCCAAAAGTGGCATGGCATTTTTTTTAATCGTAAACGGTGGATGGAAACCCCCCGCGTTTCATTAAAACGATTTTAATAAAACAACAACCAAGAAAAGGAAATGATGTTCATATGTCCCAACTAGTGGCCATGAGACTCATTCCCCAAAAGAAAAGAGAGCCCACTCCATACAAGATAGCTCCCCAACCCAAAAAACCAGAGTAATTACATATATTACAATAAGATTCGATCACCCAGATAACCGAATCGTCAAAAAAAAGGCGTCGCATCCTCCACCTGCCAATAACCCCTCCCCCCCCCCCCCCCCCCCCCCCCTTGGGACTCCGCTTCATAAGTTGAAGTACTGCATATATTTCCTTTATTTTCTTTGTTTGCATTAGCAATAATCATGAATAACAGTTGTTCTCTAACCATATCCCCCAACATATTGCAGCTACCCCAATTCCCCAATTGTCAGTGTAACCTTTTGTAACATTAATGTCCCTCCAGACCCCCAGACGTCATCTCTGGTAAAGATCCAGGGATGCGGAATCTGTGCAACAGATCCATAATGGCCTAACATAATTGCACTGGACGAAAAGGTGATCAACCGTTTCGCTCTCCAATTGGCACATAACACTCATTATGTTAGGCAACGACTAGAAGCAGAGGAATAGTTTCACATGGAATGTGTAAAGAAGATATGGAACTTGTGGTTAAATGTTAGCCAAATGTGTCCGAATAGGCTGTGCTATTCAAGTGACATTTGGAGGGGAAAGTGGGAAGTCCGTGCTAATTTCGAGGAGCTCCCCACTCTCCGCTCCAAACATCACTTGCCAAACACACCCATAGTCATCAAGGTTAATAGGTCAAATCACAACATATTAATCACTTTTTCACAGTAGAGCAAACGTTAATAATTTAACTTACATACTTCTAGTAAGAATTTTACCCATTATTATTAGTTATATTATAAATCTCAATTGATTAGTAAACTGAAATATTTAGAACATTTTTTTTGTTTTGTAATGAATAAGTTGAAATGATCAATAATCTCTTTGGATTCTTTGCAGGGTGAGACCAAGCCATTCAAGCCATATGCACACAGGTATCATGTTCCCTTCAAAGCTTCTGGAAGTACTTCTCCATTCTGGTACTCCATCAAGCGAGCCTCAGCACATATCATCGTCTTAGCATCATATTCAGCATATGGTAAATTTATCTTCTGAAAATAATTTCTTCTTTGCCTGCACAATTACTAGTTTTCAAGTTCATACCCGTGAAAGTTCCTGCCACTAAGCTAAAACTTCGAAGTTGTAGACCCTCTCAGGTCAAGAGCCCATTTTTTTTTATTGGCCAAAGAAATAAGATAAATACCCAACAAATTGTGGGTTGAGACATGGACAATATGCAGCAGTATTTTTTTTAATCCGCATTTAAATTGCGTAGCCAGTGGGATTCAAACCTGGGTTGCTGTGATACCATGTGAAAATTTCTGCTGCTAAGCTAAAACTTCGAAGTTGTAGAAGGGTTGAGGAAAATTGCACTTGTGTTCTAATAATACCATTTAGAATAGATCCTTAAGATTTTGAAGAATAGCTCATCAATGTTCTATTTGGAATGTCACTCACTTTGCGACCCTGTAGGAACTTGGAGGAGAGTTGGAGAAGGTACTTGCTTGTGATATGAATCTAAAAAGCACGAGAATGGACACACTGAGACATATGAAAATCTTTTAGATACTATATTGAAATGGAAGACTGTGTGTCAGATGTGCCTGACACGTATCTGACATTGCCCTGCATGTGTCTAACATGACATGATAAGTGCTCATGCTTCATAGCATTGGATTGCTAATGTGACAAACACTCAAACGCCTTGTGAAAGTAGTTTAAATGCAAATGAGCCTCATAACTGTTTTGATATCAGGCCGATGTTGTCGTACAGTTGAGTATTTTACTATCTATTTGGCTGTCCAAGTCACTAAGTTTGCCCGTATTAGTGTTGAACTTTCCCCCCTATAAATGCATGATTTATGACTTCTATCTGTAAAAGTCTTAACTTTGTTTCTGTATACAATTCCTATTGCTGGGACAACATTGATAATTTTGTTAAATTAGAGTCGTTAAGGTAACATTGATTACTGATGAATCACAACCATCCAAACTTTTGGTGCATTTATGCCATTATGTAATGCTAAAGTTGTCTGTTTAATTAATATAATAAGAACTAGTATCTCCAGATAAATCAATCAATTTAAAAGAATAATAGCTCACTTAATTTCTATCGAGTTGATAAATGAAGTACTAATGCTTTTCTTTAGTATAGATCTTATTTAGCTTTTTTGTTTTTCTTTTTCCAGGTGTGTACACTCCTCAGTATGAATGGCTTCAAAATGAGCTACCAAAAGTGAATAGAACTGAGACCCCATGGTTGATTGTACTGATGCATTCACCATGGTACAACAGTAACAGCCACCATTACATGGAGGGTGAATCCATGAGAGTCATGTTTGAAAGTTGGTTTGTGCAGTACAAAGTTGATGTCGTGTTTGCAGGCCATGTCCATGCTTATGAACGCAGCGTAAGTAAACACCTCCATTTCATTTCTTCTACAATCCTCTTGAGAAATGAAAGCAAACTCATTGTTTAGTGACTTTACTCCATAGATAAAATAGGAAGAACCCCCATCGTTTATCCAGCTTTACGCCTGTACACCCTATTGGTACCAATTGATCTTAAGTAACTGAGAACCGGTAATGCTCTTCACCCTTATTCAGGTGGTCAGGTTATCTATCCCTAGCGAAGCAAAATGTACCCTCCCTCCTACCTGCAGCAAATAAAAGAAATTATATTGATATCGTATAGATTTTTTTCCTAAAGGTTTGTAATCTTGTTTCTTGACCCCTTCTACTTTATTGTCACAAAAACGCTACCTCTAAGTTGAGGTTTCCCTTTTCCTCTTCTAATTTTTCCAACAACTTTTATTTCTTTTTCCCTATTTCGACTGGATTTGGCGTTTCCTCTCTAATGTTCAAACGATCTGTAAAATGCATGATTGAAGAGGGGAGTTTCACCTAATGAGAAAGATGAAGTTGGGGTGGATTCTTTTGAGGGTCTTTGAAAATTAGAGATATGGGCACCAAAGTTGTAGAATATATCAAATGTTGCATGTCAAATTTGAGTATGTGCTTTATTTTGCAGGAACGCATATCAAATACTGCATACAATATTATCAATGGGGAATGCACCCCTGTCCGCAATCAATCAGCTCCTGTGTACATAACTATTGGTGATGGAGGAAACATTGAGGGACTTGCCATCAGGTATGTGTCTCATTAGTTTCCATCTTTATTCATCTGCATTTATATATATATTTTTTATCATAGTATGAGGAACATTACGTATATGCTTCATTTAGTATACATTAAGAACATAGGAAAAGAGGGTACTCAGTAAGAGTCTCGCCATATCATATATATAATATCTACTAATATAGTTCAACCGGCCTATTATGCAAGCTTCAAGGTATATTGCCTTTCTTCTCTGTTTCTGAGATGCCCACATTTCGTCAATACTATCAATTTAGAAATTCATTCGCTGTTATTAACAAACAACAAAAAATAAGGCTTATGAAGTTGAGATCCCAACAGGCTGGGTTCTGAAATTCATACACCCCAACCAACAAACAAAAATACAACGAAATCTAATCCTACAATGTTTAATTTCAATGTAGTTTCAACATTTCTTCTCTCTTTCGTATATGCAGCATGACACAGCCACAACCTAGTTATTCTGCATACCGAGAAGCCAGCTTCGGGCATGCAATTTTTGATATCAAGAATCGGACGCATGCCTACTATAATTGGCACCGAAATCAGGACGGGTACGCAGTAGAAGCCGATTCCATGTGGTTTTATAACCGTTTTTGGTTTCCCCAGGATGACTCTGTTACATCTGTTTCTTAATTTTTTTGTATACTTTTCGCTGCTTATTCATAAAGATATCCTGGATTTTCATGGTTTATCACTGTGGCTCTGTGAAGTATTATATCCATTTGATCCAGTTGATGCTAATTCTGGTTACTGTTTCTATTAATTTTAGGCGTGTTTTATTTTATAAAAACAAATGAAACAAAGGATCCCCATTTATGCACAAAAGGGATCACTTCACAAAGTAAAATCGTCGAGGAACACCAAGGACCTAAACTCCAACACCTTTTTTTTTCTTCTGGGAAATAAAAGTGACACGAGGTCACAGGTTTCATTAATGATAAATTAACGAAACAGATCTCAACAGCCAGAAATTTCTGTACCTGACTAGTTCGGTAGGGGGGCTGATCTGTGTATCACCATCACTACCAGCCAAATATGCATCAATCTCAATTCTCAACAGCCAGAAATTTCTTTCAGGGTTTCAATGCAGGTGGCATACTATAGTTTTTGAAATTTTAGAATGATCATTTAAAAACTTGTCACCTAAACTCTATAAGGAGTTCCACGATGATAGTTCTAACTGAAATGGAAAATTGAAATTAGTGCCCATACATTAAGGAGAATTTAGTTAGAAATTTGAAAGCAAATCATCCTTTATGTTTGGGATCTTCTTCTCTTTTTCTTCTTGTCTTTGCTAGCGAATGTGGCCGCCTTGTTTGGAGGCCGGTCAATGGGGGCGGATGGTTTTTCATGATATATCCGTCCGTGGCGCTTTTGATTGCTTCCTCGTTACCTGATATCTTTATATCTCGTATTTTTTAGTTGATGTTAGACTAGCCAACTTTCATATGACAGTCGATCACCTGAATTAATACAAACAAAAGCTTCAGAGTATTGCAACTTCTGTCTTCAGAGATTACATTAGCAACCATTTTTGCCTCGTCAAAGCTTGAGACTATCCGAACAGGACCCTTGGTACATAAATGGGCTCTTTGCAAATTACTTCTACTAGTCTATAACTTCGATCCAAGCAGTTTATGTACGTGCAGATGGTTTGACCGACCCGCTCTTGCCACAACATTTGCACATATGGATGCTAGTGCTCAAGAGGATTAGCTGCCAAAGGCATTTATCTAGCGATAGATCCTTTAGATTCAACGTCAACTATGACTAGTTGACAAATTGTTAGAGAAACTCAATCTTCTCCTCAAATCATGCCCAGCATTACAGCGACTCAATCATCTCCTTCAATCACTTCCATTGGCTAGTCTGTCTATATTTTGAATTAGCTACATTTGTGCATCAGTTTTGATACTATCATTAAAGTAGCTCCATGTAAATCTGTCAATCCTACTGCTATATATTGTATAGAATGTAATAGCTAAAGATCAAGGGAAAATCATTTTCACATGGTATCAGTCTAGGTCTAGGTCCTCTGCATCTTCTTCCTCTCTTGTCGTTACTTCCTCCAATCATTTTCTCTGCATCTTCTTCCTCTCTTGTCGTTACTTCCTCCTATCATTTTCTCATGATCATTACGAACAACCACCAAGCAAAGTAATAGATCAAACCAAACACACCAAAACACACAATTTTGTCTTCGCTGGGTTGAACCCTATTCCAGAGGAGAAATAACTGAGATGATATTTAACTAGTGAAGGATAAAGCATTACAACCACTCTCACCACAACCCTGTCTATCTGTTAAGCCTCATCAGAAGATACTTGTTGTTTACAATTGAAAAATCTCTCAAACTCTCTTTATTGAAGTACTTTCACTCTTACCTCTCAAAGGAGGCCACTATAATAATATATACATATCTAGTGAAACCCTAATTTGATATCTTGATACAATAACCATTGGATGTATCATGAAGAGATAACCATACGATGAGAGTTGTGCGATCTAACTTGGATAGGAAGTTGGGCTTCAAACTGATAACCAAGATCCGATCCAATTCGTTCCCTGTCGCTGTTGTCGTCGACTGCCCACCGCTTTGGTCATCTCCCAAACAGAGAGTCACACTTGTTGTTGTTGTTGTTGTTGTCGGTGTTGGCTGTTGCTGCTCTTCCCTCCATCGACCGCTTCGAATGCTCTTCTCGCTTCACCCGCTTCTCTTCACATCGAATTAGTATGCACGACACAAACCCAACACGAAGTTCGTTATCGATCAGACACGTGCAAGAAGCACATCTTATTCATGCTTGAAGGAACTAATATTTGTGGGCCATAACATACTTATCGAGAGAGAAATGTGTGTGCTGCTTGTACTTGTGCTGTAAAAAAAAAGACGCAATAGCAGCCAACGCTTTTCTGACACAGAGTTCCTTATTTTGCCATTTTTTAACTTTGTTTTTAAGATTAAAATTAGAATATTTGAGTTACCTGGATTTTTTTTTAATATTAATATTATATTTTGGTCTTGGATCCAGCAGAATCCAACCCGTCACTACCCCTGAGCAAGAATGATGCAAGAAAATTCCGGTCCCAAATCCCGAAACGAGATCTCAAGAACCCCCCATTGAATCTAACAAAATCTCTCTCTCCCTCCTTCTTGAAATAACCAACCTCGATCTCTTGTAAAAAAAAAAGAGAGAGAGATGGAGGAGAAAGGAGACGAATCGGATCCGGATCGCGACCCGAAGTCGAAGATGGATCGGGATATCGTCACCTACCTTCTTCAACCTCCGGTCGAACATCACGATCCCAACTACGTCGGCATCCGCCGCCTTCTCCTCGCCCGCAAACCTCAGATTCAGCAACGCCAGGTATTTATTTGCTGAAATGCCTTCACATTTCCTCCTTTAATGGGACTTAATTTTCAATGCAGGAATGGAGATGTAACGGGAAAGGGTACGTGGCCTACCGGAGCTTCTTGCGGCGGCCGAGGAATTGGGAGAGATCGATCAACTCGAGCCAGGCCAGCACACCTTCTCACAGGTTACTACATTTTAGTAGTAGTAGTAGTAGGACTTTACGAAAATCAGATTATGATTTTGGTTGTCGTATTATCAGTTTCGGTCACTGGATCACTGCATTACACTTGCGAAGCACGCAACATTCGAAATGTCTAATATCTGACGGACCAGTGTTTGTTTGTTAGCCTAAGAATTTTCATGTTAGATGATGGATTGGCAATGTATATTGGGGAGTCATGAATTTCCAGATGTAGGAAACTGTACTATGTCATGCTGAGATAGAAACTCAACTTAGGCGACGTCCAAGTCAATTTCTCGTGTCAATTTGAGCTCATTCTCTCTCTTAGTCCCTTGCTTGTACACCGTTTATCCGTTTCGTCGCTCGGACGGACACCTCCGTCGTCCCCATCAGTGATTCATACATCAACTTCAAGCACCCAACCTATTGGGATCTGAACTTCATAAGTCTTATTTTTTGTTGTATGTTTTGTTAAATTTTTTAATGAAACACGGGGGTCAAGACCAACCTTTTATGATAAAAAAAAAACCATGATGCACACTTTCAAAAATAAAATATAAGGAATAAAGATGTATAATATAATTAGTAGACAATGATTAGTATTTTGGTGGGGTAGTGTGAATTTTTGATAGTAAAAGTAGAATATGTAAGTCTGAACATTTAGAGACAGGATGGCAGAGTGGATTATTCGTAAGGCATCCATTTTTGCTCTTGGGTTACATTCCTTTAGAGTTGGATTAAATTCCCTATAGCAAATTTGTCATCTTTCTCCTTCTTCTGGATTATTTTCTTTAGTGTTGGAGAATTTAGATGATGCAAAGTGGTCTTTCTAGAACTATTATAAATCCCCATATCATAGTTCTGAAACTTTTGGCAAGAGCTAATTAGAGAGAGCTGGTGTCAGGTTTATTAGCTGAACTTTGTCAAATCTTATAGGAGGCTTGGCTCCGTAGCCGAATCCATTTAGATGGTATAAGGCTTAGATGTTGATGATAGAGTGGATTAAACAGATAAAAGAGAAGATGGGTCTCACTTGTGAGTACACTTCTTTTCTTGAGAGGGGTACTTATAGAGAAATACAAGAAAAACAAATGAAGACAAAGATGATACAACATTTTTTATTTATGTAGTTTGGAAAAATTACAAATCAATTAGGACCTATTTCTCTACCAAGAGGATTTATATTGTAATGGGTGTACCAGGCTCTTAGGTTGGAACCAAACATGTTTTAGAAAAGCCTAAATTGCATTATCCTTATATTGAGAAACTTTTACAACTTATAACTTGATATACGAGATACACGTTAGACACGTGTCAGATTCAGCCCTACATATCGAGGACTTTTTGCCAAACATGACAAAAATTTAAAATGGCATATCGGTGATGGAGACCCTTCGAAATTGATACGTTGCTGAGTATGTGACTTGTTAGACATGTGAGAAACATTCAAATTTTGATTGCATGATTAGTTTGTCGCTGAATGAGTGTGCATACATTCACTTGAAAAACTTGTACCTTTAAGGATATATGAAGATATTAGTGATATATGTGAAATATATATATTTGTTGTTCTATATCTATGTAGTTGGTAGCTATAGACATTAATGCTTACTCCTTCTCCTTTTTCTACTATTTTTTTTTTCATTTTGGTTTTCAACCAACAATGCAACAACGAAACCTCTATATCGAATCCTCTTTATAATCATTTGAGATTTTTATGGTTGCACTAATGGGACGAAAGCTGCATTATCCTGCCTTTTTGCAGGCGTCATGGTGCATATGAATGGCTACAACCTACAGTCATGGGACTTTGATGTCAAAAAATGTAGCACTAAATAAATATTGTATATTTTATATTCATTATACACACAAAACACACTGATATGTTATGATTCATGTCAGTGAACCCTCCACAGTTTCTCCATTACTTGGATAATTTTATTATTTTTTTGGTTTTTTAAGATATAAATCCCTTTTAAAATGTGTATTTCCAAATTAGTCCCCCAAATCACATTATTTGTTTTTTTGTCCTCCAACTAAACTAATAATTATGAAACTAGTTCCTAGAGTCAATTATTAATCGTAGATTTTCCTCAAATTGTTGTTATACTTATCGAAATTTTGTTTTCCTCCCGTTGTACCCCCTCCCAAACCCAATCTTCATCCAAAAGACTCCTTCACTTTTTCTCACTCTACATTTGAGTTTTGTCTCAAATAATGATGAGGAGAAGAAGGATGAGGTCTTTTTGGGGGGGGATGGTAAGGGTTTGGAAGGGTTTCATTGGAGATTAGAGAAGAGAAGGTATTTTGGTGTTGATAACTCTAATTCACCTGTTAATCACAAGTCCCTTAGTCTTTTATATATAATCACATGTCCCTAAATACCATTTCCACTCAAAGAACCCTCCATGGCTCCACCACTAAAAAATGTGTGAGATTACTAGTTTATACAATGTATAAGGTTAGTTGGTTAACTTCACCTTCCTAAGAAATCACAAGATTGTTGCCTTATCAAACCCAATATGAGTTTATCCTGATCTTTCATGTTCTAATTGTTGTATATTCTTCTCCTTCTTGGATCTGAACTCTTATAAGTATTACCCATGGGAAAATAATGACAATGAATGAATGCGTGATAATCAATTTATTCAGGTGCCTTCATTTTTCTTCCTTCAACCATATATATTTTTGTGGAACATGTGGAGGTCTGTAGGTTGACATAGTGCATAAGGCATATCAAATAAGCATAAGGCATTTCAAATAAGTAGAGCAAAATTTCTTGTTTTCACTGAAATTGAGTTCCTAGCAAGCCTTTGTGGATCTTCTTATAGTTTCTGGTTTGTTAATAGAGTACTAGAAAAAAAGTTTGGTTTCAATCTACTTACAAATACTGAGAACAAAGTGACCCCAGCTCTTACGACTCCTTCTGGATAGGGAGAGATGAAGGGGAAAGAGAAAAGTACTCGATTTTTGTGTGGAGTTATTTTCCTCTTATGACGCTAAGACTCTTAGCTTTAATTATCATCTTATGTACACCTAGGATAACCTCCCCACTTGGTTTTGACCTTTTCATATCTTTTTTAGAATGTTGTCTACCATAATTCTTCACTATTTTAAAGGAGATTATAAAGTTCCCAAGGAACTTCATGTTTCTTGTGAAGATTGTAGTTTTATAGGAATGAGCAAAACATAGAAACCTATGTTATGTTACAAATTACTATTCTTACGTTAACAGTTCTGAAATTGAATAACATCCATCTCAACATTTTGATGGCTTTTATTTTCTAAATCAGCATAAGAAAATTGTATACTTTTGAAGAAGATCCCGAAATAGGTCAAAATTTGCTTTTACTTAAATCATTTTTCCCCGTAGGAGGCTGGAATGGACAGCCAAGTGTCGAAAATTGTCTCCTCCGATCAATTTTGCCATCCCATCAAAATTGAGTTGAGGAAACATGCCTTAACCTGGGTTAAGAGGTACAAGAGATAGTTAAAATCTTTGTCAATTCCAGACAGATAAAAATTCCACTAAGGCGGAATAGAAACAACATAAATAATTGCGCTCATCTATCTAGATTGGGTTTAAGCAAGGATGGAGCTCATGTTGACTGATACTAACCGCGACATCCGATTAAAGTTCAAAACTACTAAAGAATGGATCAAGAAAAGTTAGGGGAAAAGATCGTTTGTCATTCTTGACAGTATAGATCATACTGGAAAAGGGAAAGCAACTGAAAGAAGTAAGTGTTAAGTGATTGATTACACATCTTGAGCACGAGCGATGATTTGGAGGCAAATGTCTAAATTAGATAATCGTGTGAATGCTATTTAGCAAATGGGTAGGAAAATGTTGTTTCGTGTTCTGTCTTTTTCTTGTTATGTTTATTTTCATTTAATTACAAATGTAGCAATTATTTTTATCTAAAATTACTCTATGTAGTATTATAGCATTTCTGTAATTGTAAACATGTCAAGTTTCATTTATCTGTAAAAATAAAATAGGTAAATTCATCAATTATTTTTTAAAAATAGTTTATAAAAATAAAATATTACAAACATTTGATTTAATAATAGAAAATATTGAATATTTTAGTTTCTCAAAAAAATTCCAAAAATTTGGTACACCGATCTGATACTGTTTATATTTCTCATCCCGCTTATATAACTTCTAACCCCCCCCCCCCCCCCCCCCCCCCCCCCCCCCCCCCTCACACACACACACAGAGAGAGAGAGAGAAAAAGAAAAAAGAAAAAAAAAATCATCCTCATACACACACAAACTCAGAGTCACCCAATGAGACAGTGGTGTTGGCTTTTTGCAACAGTGCCCATTGTACCTGAGTCACTATCTTTTGCGATGTCCCTTACTGTGCTAGCATACAGATACAATATGTATTCTGAACAAGGATGGAAGACATGTTAGAATATGACTTGTTAAATGTAACCCACCAAGGTTTCTTCATTAGGTCTTGCTAATGTATAGTTATGCAAAGGATCTGTTTTAAACTAAATACCTTATTGAAGTTAGTTGTGCACATGATTATGCTTATGCACTTGGCAAGTAGATTATGTTCTTCCATCTATGATGGTCAAACTTTTGGTAAAGTTTTTAGTTCAGCTTTTATTCCTGTTTACAAAACATCTTAACACATCTTAATCCTAGCTGGCTGACAATTTCTAATTGTCAACTCTAGAACTCTGGTTTGGCTATTCATTTATTTTCATACTTTCGTGCTGGATTATTTTATGAACACGCATATCTACTTGACTTTGAGGTTTGTATAAATCTATTGTTTTCTCATAGAGCTGATAAAAGGACAATCTTGATGTATCAGTGGGCATTGGGCTTCATCTCCAGGTCCGCAATCTGTTTTATTTGAAGCAGAAAGTGGGAGTTCTAGCAGGGTATGTGCAGGTTGTTAGTAGAGGCACGCTTTGACTTACTGCATACTATTCTTGATGCAAATTTAATCATCTTTGTTCATGTGCAAATGTGTATAGAGGTTTCTTGAAAATAATTTACACAGGTTTTCCTTGGTCTGTTGGCCTATTAAATCATTCATGATGGAATACATTTCTTTACAGACTCATGTATAAAAATATTTCCTGGAACTTAAACTTATGTATCAAGTTATCAACTGACCTTACAAAAGATGGCTTTACTTAACAGGAAACTGAGTTTCATTTTTGATATATTTGTACTGGATTAGGGCTTTTGATATATCTTTCTCTAAGATGTTTTAAGATATGGAGATGATCATGGATGGTGTGGAAATGTAAAATTTGCAAATCTCATTAAAACCCATGTTGTGGATGTTCATCTTTAGTATATGCATACACGGGGAACCATAGGTAGACAAACACTCTTCCCCTAACTTGCAGTTAGAAATTATTCAAAATTGATGAACTTAAACCCTTTTGTCAGAATTTTATTGATATAGATATATAGCACACATGCAAGCTTTGCTCTTCCTTACAATTCTCGTTGGCTGTTTTTTTATCTTCCCGTTCTCTTCTAATATAAATGTAGCTAAATCGCTCTTACCTTATTGATGTAAAACTTAATCCTAGGTAGATAATTTCCAAGAATTTTGAAGTATTAATTTTACCAACATGTAATGCGGATCAAGTTAGAAATTCAAACAGTTAATCGGTTCGATGGATTTTCAAGAATTGAATTAAGTTTAACAGACCCAATTAACAATTCAGTTCTAACAATCAATAATTATATCTCTAAGCGTTCTTAGCAAGTAAAAGATGCAATATTGATTTGTACTCTAATTAGCAAGTAGAAACGCTCACTCTCAATATTAGTGGATGACAGATAAATCAAAGAATATAATAGAGATGATAAGGCAGTATAACACAAATAAATGAAAAGAGGAAAAAGTTTACCGAGTTGCTATGAAAACGTCGTGAAGTTGCTGGATCTGAACAATAGGTGGTACTAGGAGTGCGGACGGCCGTCGATGGAGGCCACAAAGGGGCGGCGCCGAGATGTGAAGGAGCAGCGAGGGGGGGGGGGGCGCCTCGGGGTGGCTGTAGTCGACGTCGGCAAGGAGAAAAGGGGGTATCGGGGTTGCTGGCAACGGAGGGAGGCGAGGCGAGTAGCACTGTCACATTTAGACGATACCCTGACCTGACTCGGACTCGGCATTGGACCGGAACCAACCCGATCTATACAGGTCTGGGTCCGGGTCCTAAAATAAGACCCGATGCACTTTCGGATCCGGGTCCGCTCAAAATAAAACCGACCCAGACCCGTTAAAAATACCCCCAAACATATAGAATTTGAATAATAGGGTTATAGGAATATACATATAAAAGTAATTGTTGAAGATAGATATGTAAATATAATATTAATTCATGTACTTAAGTGCAAAAATTGTTAGAATCGTAGGGTATCGGGTGCAAAAATACTTAAGTGCGAATATTTATTCTCTACTACCGGACCCGATGGGTAATTTTTTTTAACCCAGACCCGAACTCGGACCCGGTTCTTGCAAGTCCGGGTCCGGGTCCGGGTCCAGGTAATGGAGGACCCGATCCGATAGGACCCGATACCAGCTATAGGGGCGAGCGATAGGGCAGTCGACGGGGTGGCAGTGGCGACGGGTCGGTGTAGTGGAGGTCGAGGAGACAGTGGGAGGGTAGCGACGAGCGGAGGAAGGAGGTCGGCTAGGGGTTTGGGTGAGGGCGACGAAGAGGTAGATGAGGGGTGGAAGGGGGAGACGATGAGAGAGAAAGTCGGGGTAGCGCTTTGTGATGGGTTTCGGGTTCCCAACGAGGAGGGAGAAGAAATAGGAGAAGGGGGGGAATTAGTTTAGGGTTTAATTAATTTGGGGATTAGGATTTTGGGATTTTAATTTGGGAATTTGGGGGTAGTTTTAGAGTTTATCACAAACCCTAAAAGTCTATTAGGATTTATCACAAACCCTAATAATTCTCTCAATCGTATCACACAAAAGAAGAGGGATGAAGAGCAATAACTCAACACACAACAATTTTTTTAATCAATAATATCATAACTTCTCATTAATCTCAAGGTAGGCTCAAAACAAATCTTGATACAAATCTCAAAATATTCTAAAAATCTCAAAAATATTCTAATGCATAAAAGAAAGATTACAAATCGTAAAACTACTACATATGGCTATAATTACCAAAACAAAATAAAACGGATTTGATGTCCTCATCACTTATCCTCTTGTTCATTTGATTTCCTACATCATCTGTGGTAGTTTTCTCCTCTCCATTCAATTTGTTTGTTGCTCAACCTACTCGTCGTAGTTTGACAACTACAAACTAAGCTCATAGCATGGAGACTATAGTTAGAGCTTATAATTATGAAGCTATTTTGGGTTACATTTTTAGTCTATCTGATATACAGATATAGGGTGCACTTCTAGATATTTGATGTTATATGTCATATGTTTTGTAGGACTTACGAGGTTTGAATAACTCTTTTGGTCGCCGTACAAGTTTCAGCTCAAGTAGAGGTGGTGTTGATCGCCAAGTACGATTTGCTGAACCAGCATATTCGTTTGTTGGAATGCACCACATCTTCGACCATAGCAAAGCTTCAGGTGACTTTTGTTACATATGAAAGGATTCTATTACTTTGCTCTTTCAATCATTTATTTATTTCACCTGTTTCGTAATGTATACCAGATGAAGACAAACTAATAAAATATCATTGCAGTTACAATTTTAAAATTTGGGAACATGAGCTCTGATCTACTTGCATATGGTGCGGATGATGGAACTTTGACAATTTGCCTTGTTTCTGAGACACCTTCTGTTCTTCAGCAATTAAGAGGGCATTCAAAAGCCATTACAGGTGAGGCTGGAAAATATCATATTTTGAACCTTTTAACTAATGTGCGTATGATCAAAGATTGACATCAGTATAGCACAGTACTTTTGTTCATTCCTTTTTTGTTCCGTCTGAAAATTATAGGTAATCATTATATTGCTAAATATACCCCTTCTTCAGATTTAACTCTTTTATATTAGCATATCTTAGAGATGGAAATTGCACTAGAGAATTTAGTGTATAAGGGGGTTCAACTACCTCATTGAGTATTGTTTCATAGTATGGACAACTATCATTTTTCCCCCGTACTTCCGTTCCATTTTTTAGGCTGCCATGCAAAAATTGTTAGTAGGATTACGTTTTTGCTTCAGTTTCACTCTTTAGCTCTTACAACAATTCGATTAATGTAAATGGCTTAAAAGAAAATCTTCTCATCCTCCTGTTTTTCATTATATCTTTCTGTGGACAATCTTGAAGATCGGCGTTCTGCTATGAGCTTAATTTCTTTGTTGAAAAGGTATCTCCTTTTTGTTCCATCTAATTGTTTAGCGCATAAATATTAATACTTTCTTCCCTATCATTTTCATGACGAGGATTTGAGAACTAGTACAGAGGGTTGGCCTCACTTTTTGTAGGATCAGTATCTTGACTTCTCATTTACTCCAATTCTCTCCTAGTTTCTTTTTTAAGAGGAAAAGCTTAATTTTAAATTCTCATCTTGTACGAGTTGGCTAGTGTATACTAACACAGTTGCTTGAGGATATCTTCTAAGATCTTGCTCTAAGGTGCCATACTGCAGTTATCTTTCCCTGTATCCATGGATTGATGGGTATTGTATCCTGATGTAATATCTCTAGATACACAATTAAAATTTCTGTAGACATGACTAGTATAGAGGGTTCGCCTCACTTTTTGTAGGATCAGTATCTAGACTTCTCACATACTCCAATTCTCTCCTAGTTTCTTGTGTAAGAGGAAAAGCTTAATTTCAAATTCTCATCTTATACGAGTTGGCTAGTGTATACTAACACAGTGTTGCTTGAGAATATCTTCTAAGATCTTGCTCTAAGGTGCCATACTGCAGTTATCTTTCCCTGTATCCATGGATTGATGGGTATTGTATCCTGATGTCATATTTCTGGATACACAATTAAAATTTCTGTAGACATGATTTCGTATGCCTTATAACTGTACTTTCTTTCAATCAGCTCATTTTTCTGTTTTATGTCACCTTCAGTTCATTATTTTCCCGTTGGAGTTTGGATTTCGTAATTAAAGTTGAGAAATATAAACGATGAGGAAAGGGAGCCTCACATTCGTAGGAGGAAAACTCCCTCATATAGAGTAGTTCTATTCATATTATGAAGCCTTATATGGACGATCCTAACCGTTCATTAAATTTATAATATCATAAAACACATGTATACAAAAGATCAAGTTATTCGGAGGCTTCTTTCCCATGCATTGGATAGTGCCAAGTTCTTATACGATTGAAAAACTATTCTTTTTGCGATCACTTAAAGTATGGATGAACAATCTCTTAACAACTTAATATTTTACTCACATACATATTATGACATAAAGAATAAAATAAACAGTGCCGATCATCGATAGGGGGTCCCACTCCCACAAAGTAATTATAAACACTTTGTAGGAGGAAATCGCCTCCTATAAGTATGAGGCTCCCTTTCCTCATAAACAATAAGAGTCAATAGGATGAATCAAAATTGTATTTAGCATTTTTTCATCCATCCTACTTTACTGTTGTTAAAACATGAATATGAACATTTCATTTTCATCTGATTCTTCCAACACTATTATTGTTTTTATTGACTGGAGGAAATTTTTTTGATGTTTGAGTGGGGCTCCTAAATGTTTATTGACACAGATTTTGTGATGATTTTTATACGGGTTGCTGCTAGCAGCACTAAATGAAAATTATATTTTGAACTTCTTGCATGATTTTTGTTTCTAGTTACTGTCTTACTGAAAATGCAATATGTCAGATTTCATGATATGTTCAGATAAAACAGCAATCTCGCAGAGATGTGATGTTCTTTCTTCCTGTATGAACACGATTTCACTATTTTTCTGTTCTTCTATGGATATGCTAACAAGATTACAGATTTTGATTTTTCATCTAACAATCAGTACGTTGCTTCATCATCAATGGATAAAACTGTTCGGGTCTGGGAGATATCCAAGGGCCATTGCATAAGAGTAATATATGAAATTTCTTCCCAGTTGTGCATTCGTTTCCACCCGGTAGGTAGAGATTCGGTTTACTCCATTTCTTTTTCTTCCCAAAACATCGATACTATCATACTAATGAATATTTGCAGAAATTCTTGTTGCTTATTTTCATATTTTTCTATGAACCTGTTGTCATTTTCTGCATGCTGTATATGGCAAATTGTTAATTTTCTTCAGCATTTTCTATCTTCCAGATCATAAAACATCCAGTCATGTCTGCTTGTGTGTATGTGCTGAAGAAGATTAACAAAAGGAGTCTATTCTATTGTCAATCCCAACAATAAGCAACCATTATATAATGTGATAAGAAAATGCACTGCCTTCTTGAAACTCTGCCATCTAATAGTTGAAATGATAAATTTAGAAAGAAAATCAAATAAATACATAAGTAACATAACAAAAGCCTCACCAACTTTTCTTACTGATGTTGTTTTCAAGTTTTATTGTAACTGTTATGATTTCCTCCAGTATCTCTTCAATCCTTCTTAATTCTTGGTCTTCCCTGCTTACATAAAAATATCCATATCTAAAAACATTGTCGTACAAAATATCTCTAGAATCACCCAACTAGCATCTTTAAGCTCTTGAATTAATCTCCAAGTCAATGAGTCAAACTGCAGTACAACTTAAAGACTTATTGGCTTACTGCACATCTTTCTTTGAGGTGTTTTGTCTCTCAATTCATATTTAGTAGATGCCTAGATGGTCGTATCGAGCACACGTGTAGCACACAGTAGAACATTTTGCGCATTTGAAGAATCACTCTAGAGATTCTGGCCAACCCCATTATCAGCCTGTACAGAATTTAACAGTAATAAAAAAAAAGATCCAATAGCAAGCAATTGAAACCCCTGATCATATAACCTATTTATGATGCTGCAACATCAAAGATGAATGATGACAACACGAACAATAGAGAGCACAAGATAGAGAATGCATATCTAAAGAGCACAAAAGAGATAAACTGCAAATAAGTTATTAGCATATGTTGAGTATATTCTTTATAATCATAAAAAATTATACTTATATAGTTTGTTTAAACCTAAAAGTTGAATTTTCAAAGCATTTTTATAAGAAAATAAGGTTATTTAATATATTTTGTAGGTGAAATCCAAAAATAATTGCAAACACAATAATTATAATATATTGTGATAAATTTTACAAATCATAGATTGAATGTTTTCTTTATGATTCAAATATTTAAACTATTATGAATTTTTCGGTTGATCCCAACTTCTCCAAAAATGCCGAGACTGACATGTAGATACCAAAAACATAAGGTTGATGTAAAATGTAACACCGAGTTTTCGAACCAAGGTTGATATCTTAACTAGGAACTACCTCCCTTATTCATTTAGAGGTTACTTTGGTGCATGAATAGGTATAATCTTTCTAACGGAACATGCCCACATATATCTTGAATGATGTTTGCTGAGAGATTTTTAACACAAAAAACCTCCATCTGGATTTAGTCGTCCTTTGCTAACACCAGGTTTGTGATTATATCTTTATCTTTATGAAGAAGACATTGCACAATAAATGAGCAAATTACTCTCTTTCCTAAGAGGTCAAAACTCAGAAACAAGTAGGCTCAGCTATAACTACCTTACTGTAGTTGGTTTCATTTTGTTACTGTATAATTATTTTCCCTGCACTCTGTTCCGCTTCATGCCTTACCCCAAAAAAACAAACAACAAAAAACCTCACAAACAAGTGGAGTTTCCTCGACAATGACTGAGGATTTTGCTAATTGTATCCCCTGTGGGAAATGGGAACACTTTGATATGTGGGTATCTAAAGTATTTTTATATATTGTTTTCACCATTTATTAATTGTTTGCTACGTGGATTTTGCAGGTGAACAACAACTTGCTATGTGTTGGCAATGCAAACAAAGAAATCAGTGTATAATCTATCCCCATTGTTCCTCATGTTTCATTAGTTTACCCTTGTTAAATTAGATTGCTAAGAGTGGATTTTGATTGGAAAAAGTACCACACTGTGTTCCTTTATAATTTCAAACCTGTTTTTTTTTTTACGAAATTGAAATTTTCCTTCAGGCTATCAATTTCAGCACGGGCCGGGTCGTTAATAAAGTTCAATTCGAAAATGAGATAACAGCTATGGACAATGCTCATACTGGTCAGCTTATTTTTGCTGGTGACTCACAGGTTTGTGTTTAATCATTTGGCTACTATAGTTTGATGAAAGAAAAATATAGAGTAGATTATATACAGAATGAATTTGAGTGAAAATCCACAGGGATGCATATACACAGTTAGTGTGAACTCCCATACAGGGTCAATATCCAAGTCCCACCGGAATAGAAGTAATAGGAGCAGGTCTCAAACCACAACTGTACAATATCGTACCTTTTCTCTGGTAGCAAGAGGCCCAGTACTTCTTGTGTGCACTCGGGATGGAAGTCTTTGCTTCTTCAGGTATTTATTGCCAGCCAAAATTTGATTTTCATCAATTGCTTTCCTATTATATTGAGTGTTGTCACTAAAAGCATGGTGGAGTCTGCAGTGTTGCGTTGGAGGTACAAGGATATTTGACTCTCCTGTGCTCTCTTAAACTAGCTCCCCGTGTGCATAGTATTCGTGCTTCTTTCTGCCCCCTACTTTCCCTTGAGAAAGGTGAATTCATTGGTAGGTGATATTTTGAGATAAATTTTAGAAAATCTTTGTTTTCTTTAAATTTTATCAAGTAGCATGCAGTATATGGAGCGGTCATGTGTGGAAGATAGGTGTTTCATTTTTAGTTTTAGTTTTGATTTAGCTGAATTAGTTGAATTAGTCTCTTCTATTTTTTATAAGACTGATTTCTCATTGAAATTACTGAGACACCAAAATGCATGATCTATTTGTCAAGTGAAATCTAGAAATCAGTACTTGACAATGTTATGATATCGTGAGAATTTTCTATTCACAATTTCTTATTTGTTAATAAAAAATGAAATAAAAATAAAAATAATAAAATAAAATAAAATAAAATAAAAATCCTTGTTTGATGGTTTTCGGTTATGATTTATGTATAGCGCCTTCTTTTCTTTTCTGATTAGAGGTATACAACTCATGCCTCTGGTCTTGTTGGTCATGGTAGTGAGAGGCTTACAGTTAACCTATTCATTTGAGGATCTTCTCATCTCACATGCATCTGATTTTTGGTCAGCAATACTAGGTACTCAAAATGTGGTGACATTCTCAATAAAGAAGAGAACAGTTAATTTAACATGGGCATCACCACCTTGAATTCGTATGGTATCTAGTGGTGGAATAAACGTGTACCACATAAGGTAGTAGAGCATGTGTTGCAGAAATGAGCAAGTATTCCTGATTAAACATAGTAAAATAAGATGATAACACACACAAGGGATCTGTAGTGTTTGAGGAGAAAACAGGATTAAGGATAAACATATAGTTTATTGCGAGTGGTGAAATAAGAATGTACCACGTTGAATTCTTATACCTAGTTGCGAAATAAGAATGTACCACATAAATCAGTTGAGCAGATGTATTTCAGAAATTAGCAGTGACCACAGAATTATTAATAAACATAGTCAAGTTAGCTGATAATACTCATGAAGGATCAATGCTGTTAAAGAGAGAACAGGATAAGTATAAAGATCTTAGTAATTGTGGTTGACACCTAAGAAGTAATAAAAGAAGGATCAGCCTTCAATACTCCCTGACAAAACTAGCTTTAGTTATGACTGCCTAGAAAAGCATGTATTAAGCAATCAAAATTGGACATTCCGTTCAGTTCACTTTGATCTAAATGTCATTTATGCATCTAATTTCATACTCCATTATTTGCTTTTGTGGGCATAAATTATGGTTTAGGAATAATTTTGCCTTTCCCACTAAGTAGTCTAAGTTCGCTCTTGACAGTGGAGTTGGCGTGGTCCTATGGCTTGTATTAAATGACATGCCCCACATGTGTTGAACTTGTGAAATTGATTGTTTAATTTTGGCTAAGCAGAATTTGAACATCCAATCTCAGATACAGTGATAGAATTATGTACATTGGGATCAGGAATGCCGTCATATTACAAATTACAGTCCATTACTATGGGCGGCTTGTAATTGGGTGGATGAGGAGGCATTTCTACAGAAGCAAACAATTTTTGATGTAGCATAATTTCGATAAGCAAGCAATGTTGAATGATGAATTAGTATTGCTAACAATAACAAAACAGTACAGTGCGTTGATGCCAGCAAAAACATGCAAATGTCTTTTCTTTATTTTTTTATGTGGATGTGATTTTCTTACTACATGGTAGATAATGTTTTTTCATATATAACTATCATTTTAATTATCAATATAGCTATCTTTTTTTCCTGTGATTTTCTTCAGTAGATTGACCACAGTAGTAACTGACAATATTATATGATTTGCCGAACATGAAGTTTGCGGCAGTGAGGATTCAAATGTTTACTTCTATGATTTGACACGGCCAAAGCATGCCTGTGTAAATAAGCTGCAGGTTTGTCTGTCATTTCATATTTCAGATCTCACATTTCACATTTGACACATTTTCTTTTCTTCTGTTAATGCGGTTTCGTGTGGGATGCAGGGCCATGGTTCTCCAGTCATTGGGGTTGCCTGGAATCACGGTGAGAATTTTTTGGCCTCTTCCGATTCAGATGGATTGGTGATAGTTTGGAAACGAGCAAAGGGCAGTTGAAACGAGATTGTATTATAGCGTCCCAAAATCCTTTTCTTACCAAAGCTGCTAAGAAGATTATACAATTGCAATACAACAAGATCAGGTTGCACAATTATCCTCGTTTATTTGCACAATTTTGGATTTTGGGTATGGGGGATATGGAGATCATTTTTTCCCTTCAATGTTTTGCCAAATTGGTTGTATAACACAAATTATCTTTTTGTTGTATTTTTTTTTCTTCTTTCATACTTGTTTTCCCGATGTCCAGAGTTTTTTGTAATACCTGAGGGGGCTGTAGTATTTCGGATTTAGTATAAAAAAACTGTTGTATCATTTAAATTCATGTACATGGAGGATTTATGATTTTTTCTCCAACAAGGAGGTTTTTGATCATCAAATTAATGTGCTATCTTTTACCAACATAGAAGGAAGCTATTAGCTATGAAAGGCTGTTGATTCATCTATTAATGGGGCATTGCAACAACTATGCAGTTAGTTACTTATAAAAAAAACAAACAAAAACCCTAGATCTAGAGTTTGTTTGGAGGGGGTGGTGGTCGGGATCTCGCTGCCCCCTCCCCGATCGCCGATCGACGCCAAGGTCCGCAGCGCCCAGACCTTTCCCACCTATCCTCCTCCCCGCCGCGACCCGCTGCGGCTCAACCTCTCTCCGCCCCCTCTCCTGCTGTGTTTGTGTTTGCAAACCACCCAACTCCGTCCCCTTCCCCCTTCCTCTGGTGCGCCACCTGCGCTCCCCGTCCTGCTGCGCGCGTCCGGCCGTCGTGGAGCTCAAGATCCAAGGGCCCTACATCGTGTCCTGAAGCCTAGATCTAGGCTTCACCTCTCTTAGATCTAAGCTCCCGTCGTGTGACGCGTGCGACGTCCGGCGGCGAGGAAGCGGCATGCATCGCGTCCAGCGACGGCGAGGAGCTCTGGACTGATGACTTTGCTTCCAGACCTGAGATCTGGTTGCTTTTGGAGTTGGGGGTTTGGGGGTGGTTTGATTGCGGGTGGGGTTTGGGTTAGATTGGGGTTGGTTGGCCTTGCTAGATGTTTGCCTGGATGTTCTTCGCGCTTGCCACCATGTCCACACTCTCGGGGCCAATCACTGCGATCTGTGGCTATGATTTGGTTTTTACGAGGGTTGGTAGTGCGTGTGAAGAAGCCAGGTGTGCTTCTCTATCTGTGAGTCACTTTGATGAGCGAGTTATGATGCTTTGCACGATTGTGGAGCTTGGGCCCGAAGATGAGGTCCCTCCGTGGTGTGCGCTTACTTGTCTCTACTTTCGGGGTGCTTGTCTCAACTGTCACGGAGCGACTATGTCGCGCCAGAGCATCCTCCCGCGCTTGTTGTCGCGAATGCCATGGATCTGGGGTTCAAGTGTGATCGGGGCGATGGCGAGGTGCGCCCCCCTCCCGAACTACGCTGTCTTGCATGATTGTAGAGCTTGGGCCGAAGATGGGGTCCCTCCATGATGTGCGCGTTTGAGTGTCCTACGATGTCGCCAGTGCAGTCTTCGCAGCGCCTATTATCAGGCTATTGAGCTTCCTCCAGCTTAGGCCACTAGCTCGCGTCGCCTCTTCCCTCGGATTGGGGGTATGAGACGAGATAAGTCTGTATGGTGAGAAATCGCTGAAGAGAGCTAGAGCGTGAGTGAGGCGAAGGTATCCTCTCCACGGCTCTCTCCTGGAGCGTGGTGTTTGGTGGGGTGAGCGAGATAGTTGTTTGGTGAGAAATCGCCGGAGAAAGCGCTATCGTGTGAGAGGTGAAGGTATCCTTTTCACGGCTATCTCTTTGGTAGCGGATGTGGGAGCTATTGGCGCATTTGTAGGATGAATGGTGGAGATGGTGGGAGGGTGCGATCGCTGTGCATGTGCTGGGGGGTCAAAATTTGATCTGCGGGGCTTGGGCCCAAAGATTGGGTCCCCCAGCGAGGTGAAGGCAGGGATCAGCGGGTGATAAAATTCCTGCACAATTTGTTTCGGATGGGTGTGCATGTGCCGTGGAGGCACTGTACGAAGCTAAACTGACATACTTACTATTTTGCTGGACCGAGCTTGTTTGTCAGCCCACCCTCCAGGATTGTTAGAGGGATTTGTTGTTTGTACGCGTCACGTTGCTTCATGTATATTTTATTTTCTGTTTGTAGTTTGTACTTTGGCCCAGTACTCTGGGTTTGTTTCGTTAAGCTCTTATTAATGAAACATGGTGGCCAGATTCAACCATTTCCTACAAAAAAAAAAAAAAAAAAAAAAAGTTGTGCGGTTAATGTTGTCACTTGTCAATACCCTAAATTAAACTCTTTACTTCTTTTCCATCTCTTCATTAATTATAGTTTGTTCTTCAACAATTACATTAAGGAATCCAAGTAGATGAGAGAGCTTTAAACCTGCTCATCCTGGACCATGTGAACGATTAAATGAATGTTTTTTTTTGTTGATAAAAGATGGTCGAGACTATCGTTTCATTAATGAACGATTAAAGAAACAGAGTAGTACAGTCACTGAATATTACATAAAAGTAACTAAATGAAAAGCAACAACATAAACAACTAAATCAACCAAACCCCGAAACCAGCCCATTAACACAAGCGGGCCTAAAACAAAAACCCCAAAAATGCTGACAACGCGCCCCATCAAGCTCGATACTGAATGAAGTGACGCTACAACCCCAACCTGACTAGTCTCCTTCACAAGTCCTGATTCTCTTCGCCGCCTCCTGAGCACCTGCCTAATCATGGATCAAAAGAAAATTTTTATGCATAGAGTTAGGAAATCTGTACGAAGCATTGCGAAAAACAAAATCGTTTCTTTCTAGCCACAAATTCCAAATTAAACCTGCTATATCCCAAGCCCTTCTATCTTCTAGTTTAATGTATGCGTCTCTAAATGACCCCCAAATTTCCGTGGTTGAGTTAGGAACCTGATTACACCCAAACCCCCTACTCACAATCTCCCAGGTAAGTCGAGCTCTAGGACAATTAAAAAGAATGTGATTGACGTCTTCTTCCGCAGAAGAGCACCTCCAACAAGTCATGTCAATCTGCATGCCTCTCTTCCTAAGGTTTACTTTCGATAGGATCGCATTTTTATTGGCAAGCCAGCAGAAAACTTTGGCCCTGTATGGAACATGGGCACCCCATATGACCGATTGAGCTTGACATCTCGTTCCTCCGTCGTTGATCCATTTATACATGGATGAGACCGAGAATAGTTTTGAGTTGTCTCTGTCCCACCATCTCTCATCTTCTGACCTGTTTCCCTGTCCATCTTCCTGTAGGATAAGTCTATTCATAGCTTCGAATTGTGCTAAGCTCTCCGAGCTAATATTCTGGGAGACTATAAAGTTGAGTTTCCCGCTCATCTGCACGTCTGCCACTGTTAGGTCTAAGTTCAGTGTTGCTTCCGCAGCCTGTGGGAATTGGTTTTGAAAGGTAGTCAGCCCGCACCATCATCTTGTGTTGGTATAGAACATCTGTCCTTGCTTTGCTATTCCTTTCCAAATTAGCGAAACTTCAGCTGACGGACTTTTTCCTCCGTATCGAAATTTGCGTCTCTTCCGGAATTGTGCGAAAGAGTAACTCCACCATCCTTTGTGTTTGTTAGTTATCTTCCACCACCACTTTCTAAGCAGGGCTTTGTTCATGTCATGTAGATTCATGATGTCCAGACCCCTATATTTCCTTCTTTTGCTGACTCTTCCCCACTTAACTAGGTTGAACCCTTTGTTCCCCTCGTCAAAACCTTTCCATAAAAATCTTCTTCTAAGTTTGTCAATATTGTTGATGACCCACTTAGGGAGTTCGTAGATGGACATAAGATAAAGCGGGATCGCGCTGATGATCGAATTTAACAGAATGATCCTTCCTCCGAGAGAAAGGAACCGACTCTGCCACCCAGCTAGCTTCTTTTGAATCTTTGCGATAAGAGGGCTCCAATCCTCCTTCAAGAGTACACCTGGCCTTATTGGTGTGCCCAAGTATTTAATTGGATAAGCACTAATCTTGTTATCAAAGATATCCGAGATATCCTTTAGCAGAATTGACAAAAGATCGGACATCGGGATAATGCTAGTTTTAATTAAGTTCACTTTGAGGCCAGACCATCCTTGGAAGCAGGCCATCACCGCCTTCATGGCCACCGCTTCTTCCACCGTAGCTTTTCCGAATAGGATTGTGTCGTCAGCATATTGTAGGATCGTCATTGGCTTAGTGATACCCTTAATCTGAATTCCTTTGATTGTGTTGTTTTCCATAGCTCCTCTTATCATTTCCACAAGTCCATCTGCCACGATTGCGAAGAGGAAGGACGACAGAGGATCCCCTTGCCGCATGCCTCTCTTACATACGATCTCTTTCCCTTGCCATCCGTTAACCTGGATAGCCGATTTGCCTCCTCGAATACACTTGCTCATCCATGACCTCCATTTAGTGCCAAAGCCTTTAAGAGCAAGTGCCTCCTCCACACAATCCCAAGATACCGAATCGTAGGCCTTCCGGAAATCTAGATTAAGGATGAAGCCTTCCGCTTTAGTTCTGTGACCTCTAAATACAATCTCGTGGGCGGATGCGATGCTATCCATGATATCCCTTCCTCTAATGAACCCGCTTTGCGATTGTGCGATAACCTTGGTGAGGTGCAGGGCTAGTCTTTGAGCCAGCACTTTCGTGATAATTTTGAACGACCCGTTCAGCAAACTTATTGGTCTGAGATTTTCATGTGAGACAACTTCGCTTTTCTTAGGCACTAAGATGATTGTTGCATAATTTAACCTATCCAAATTTGCCTTTCCATCATAGAACTCGTGGAAGATGTTCAGCAGGTCCTCTTTGATGATGCTCCAATATGATTTATAGAAGAAAATCGGCAATCCGTCCGGTCCTGGCGCCTTGTCCTGGCCTAGACTCTTAATTGCGTCTAAGACTTCCACTTCGATGCCCTCGCTCCCATCTATTCTGGAGGAACACCACATATCATGGACTAAGATACATCTGCCTTCAGGATTACGTCCTAATAAGTCATGAAAGAACCTATCAAGATGCTCCTTGACCAGATCTTCGTTTTCAGTCCAGGACCCGTTAACCGAGATGCCCATGATGTGGTTTTGTCTTCGTCTTCCGTTAGCCACCTTGTGAAAATATTTTGTGTTAGCATCTTCTTTTCTAAGTCATTGTATCCTCGCTCTCTGTTGCCAGTAAATTTCCTCTATCTTTGCTATCTTCTGTATCTCCAGTCTTTTATTTGCTAGTTCGTCTTTCTCAGCCTCCTGGAGATCTCTATCTTCTTGTTCGGCTTCTAGACTAGCGATTCTAATAGCTAGCTCTTCTCTTTGAAGTGTGATGTTGCGCGATTTTTCTCTAGCCCAAGATTTTAATTGCCTTCTTAGGCGCCTAGTCTTTTCTACCCAAATTCCGACTGCAGACGACTGCGATGTGCTTGCATTCCATGATTCGGCTATAAGTTGATGTGTATCCTCACACAAGGTCCATGCTTTCTCGAATTTGAAACTCAAAAATTTCTTCCTTCCGCTTATCCCACACTCGATCACCAGGGGCAGGTGGTCAGAAGTGTATCGTAGTGCCGTTTTGACCTTTGCTAAAGGATGTGCGTCCTCCCACTCGTTCGACACGAGTACTCGATCAAGCTTGGCCAATGTCAAGTTACGCTGCATATTCGACCATGTGAATTTCCCGTCGGTCATCTCGAGTTCCAATAAATCTAAGTCATCTATCGTCTCATTGAAAGCGTCTTGCTCAGACTGACTGTGGCCTCTTCCTCTATGCTCATCTTGGAATCTGGTGATGTTAAAATCTCCGCCAACAATCCAGCCTCCTCCCCATTTATTCCTGATGTAACTTAATTCCGACCAAAACTCTTTCCGCAATCTGTTGTCGTACGACCCATAGACACTTGAAATTGTCTGGGTCCAATTGTCACTTCTTCGTCTAATTCTAATCGAAACCGTAAAAGTCCCGATGAATTCATCGACAATCTTGAAAGTCGAAGCGCTAGCCCCTACCGCTATCCCCCCCCTCCCCCCCGAATAACCCCTAGTCGGCTTAAATCTCCAGTGGAAGTCCGCCATACCCCTAAGAGAAGTGAAGTCCTCTTCTGTTGGGGTTTCAATTTTAGTTTCTTGAAGGCCACAGATGTCAGGGCAAATCTTGTTTAGAGTAACTCCAATAGCTTTTTTTTTTTCAGTTTTTGACGCATCCCTCTAACGTTCCAGAAGATGTATAGCATTAAACAAACATTAAGACATCTAAAGTAACGTACCCCTCCCCTCCTAACGAGACCCCGGGATCACTTACTAACTATTCTGGTCTCCTCTCTAATGATAGCTAAATTCAGTAGTTGTTCGTCCCTAGTGGAACCCATATCTATCCCATACAAACTTGCGAAGTAAATTAACGACTCATCTGATAAAGAATTAAGGACAGAAAAATTAAAATAAGAGGTACCTTCTCCTGCCGTGACATCCTCCTGCTGATTGTTACCCCTTTTAGACCACCCATCAAGGTCGTTGTTCTGATTCTCCGTGCTGATCATCTGTCTTTTTCCTTTCCTCCGATATTCCATGAACTTTCTGGTGGATGTACTTCCCACATTACCTTTGACTTCTCTGTCTTCGCATTCTGTTTCTACATCTGAGATGATATTTTCCTCCCGAATACCATCTAGAGCACCAATAATACCATCCCCTAATTCTGGATCCAATGTCGGATGTAGATTGTATGACTGGATTTGCTGAATAATTGGAACGCTCCCTATCATGTTGGTGATTGGCGAAATAATACCAATCAGATCAGGTTCGATAATGGGCGTTGTAGCAACATGGCCCATGGGCCCTGGACCAAGAGCAAGCTGACTTTTAGAATGGATCAGAGCACAGACAGCGTTTTTGACTAAAAGTTCGATCTCTTCGTTAGTAAAGCCCATCCATGGCTCTTTAATAAAGCCCATGCTATTGACTAGGTCCGGGCCCATAGCCCCTTTCATCTTCAGAATACCATTCGTCTTATTTGATTTTGACGTTGAGTACCCATCCAACAGAGCCATCGCTTCACCTCTGCCTGTCTCTTCGCCACGCATTGTCACATCAGCTGCAGTAGGAGTGTCCCTTCCTACAATGGACAGGCTGTCGCTGTGTAGCTGAGGTGCCAATGGTGGGACCCTACGCCAGCTGGATTTGCTTGCATTTGGAAAAGTAGTTGGATTGCACGGTGGCGATTGCATCTTGCTTTGAAAATTTGAAGACCGATGTTGGCGCTCACAGATCTGAGGTCTTGATGTGTCCTTGACTTCTCCATGCACTGGACCAGTACTCATCTGATCCCCCACATCCAACCACTGTGCATCATCGTCAAGCTCTGTCTTCTCATCTCCTCCCTTGAAATTTTTTCCAGCTCCAAACGTGAAATCTCTAAAGGAAACATTTTTTTGAACTTCGACGATCACTCTAACCTCATAGATGTAGTTGTCGAATTCAGCTAGGATCTTGGACGGGATATCTGATTTGTTAGCCACGCCGACCTTGATTCTTGCGAGCTTCCTCGCCGAGAGGGTCAACGTCTTTCTGTCGATGTCTATCAACATCCCAAATGGACGAACAACATTTTGAAAACCCGAACGAACCCAACAATGAAAATGTAGATTGTATAATCTAATCCACACCGGAGGGTAGCTTTCTGCCTTCAAAGCTCCGTAATCTCTACTCCACCACTTGAACGTAACAAAAAACTCTAAGCCCTGAGAATCTCTTCCTTTTAATCCCTTCACTCTAATCATCTCTTTGGCGAGAGCTTCATCGCTGCAGTGGGCGTAGAAGATGTTTGATGCAATCTCTTGGATTACCCAGATTGGGGCTGGCGAGGTGATGAGCGTCGCGTGAAGCAATTCCGATATATCGTTTGCCGCAGGGACTCCCGTCTGAGCCTTGATAACAATGCCCCCATTAAACCTCCTTTCGAACTCAGCGATCAGTGGGGTCGGGGCGATTGAAGCTTGGATAACTCGACGTTCTCCGGCGACACTCTCTTGAGTCTTGCTCCCCTCCGATTCCATCGGGAGCACACCCATCTTAGCTTTCGAATTGGACGTGGAGGCAATGACGCGGTTAGGGCAGGCGGTTGAAATATGGCCCGAGCTTCTACAAAAGTAGCAAAACCAATCATATGGGCACTTGCTAATAGAATGACCAGGACGCGCACATTTGTGGCAATTTTGCCGGCCATCGATTCGCGAGTTTTCCGACGCGTTGTTGCTCCTAATGGGCTTCCTATTCTTTCTTGACTTAACAAGGATCCATTCTTCGTCGCCCTCTTCTCTAGTCATCCGACGCTCTCTATCTGGAGTTGGGGAGCGACGACGAGCTTTATGTTCGTCGTCGTCGAAAGCTTTGCCTCTAGTTTCATCCGCATACGACCTTAGCTTTTTGTTGCTCCCATCGGTGGTTGGGTTTGAGTTGTCGATCCTGGTATAACTCTTCGTGACCTTCTGTCTCTCATCTGCTTCATGTCGATGCTCATGGCGAGAGGATCTTCCTCTCACATCGTCAGCACGATCCTTTCTGTCTCTTGGGGGCGGAGAGGACCTATGAAGCTCTCTGGTTGTACTCTTCCATCGTCTCCGCTCGCCATCTCGATGATGCCCTTCGCTTCGCTTAGCCATCGGTGGAGACTCTTGTCTATCTCTGTGGGTTGGGTGGGAAGAAGAAGTGGGATGGAGGTTGAGTTTTGAGTGTGGAGCTCTCATAAATGGATGTTCTGTAGGTTTGTGTGTGTTCATATATTATCACGACACATCTACTGTTTCTGTGATAATTGCTACTATATATGGCATCAAAATCCAGTTGAGAAGTTGGGTAACATAACACTGAGTTAAGAATTAAGAATTTTATGCTCTTACATATATGTTTTATTTCATAACTTCGAACACACACCAGGGTATATAGGAAGAGAATTTTTTGCAGTACTAGTCTACTTTTTGAAACTTTTTGCGATTTTAGGCCAGTTGACAAACTCTTAGCACTTTTGGCTAGCAAGTGTCACGTCAGCAGCGGCCGCCATTGGGAATAACGGCCTCTTCATAGCGATCAACACATCGGACTCCCACACTTGGCAGATTTGTATAATAGCGGCCTCGTCTAACTAAGATCGCTATTTCCAATAGCGACCTCAGGTGGGCCTAAAAGTGATTGGGTCAACCTGCGGTCACTATTGGGAATAGCGACCTTGGTTATACAAGGTCGCTACTGACAATAGCGACCTCCGTTACTTCAAATGGTTTGCAATTATACAAATCTGCCAAGTGTGGGAGTCCAATGTGTTGGTCGCTATGAAGAGGCCGCTATCCCAATAGCGGCCACTGCTGACGTGGCACTTGCTAGCCAAAATTGCTAATAGTTTAGGAAGTGGACTAAAATCGCAAAAAGTTTCAAAAAGTAGCCTAGCACTGCAAAAATTCATAGGAAGAGACTTGGGAATAAATTTTCTATGTGTAAAATATGAAAAATACGAGGCCGCAGCCACAGTTCATATGCTAAAAAATAAGTCCAACAAAGCATATAACCGAGGTCGCAGTTGCGAACTGTGGCCTGTATTATATTAAGGTCGTAATATCCACCTGCAGTATCGTATTTTTTACATTTTACACTTAGGCCGAAGATGTATGTTATGTATGTAGGCCGCATTTGTGAACTACCCGTTCCCATCTTTCTCTCTCCTTCCAATTCATGACCTCAATATAAACAAAAAAGATCCCTTTTTTTTTGTCTTTTCTCGTATCATCACTCGAATTCAAGCAGCAGCGAGCGAAGAAGCGATGATGGATTTGGATCCTCGTCAGTATGATAACATCGTAAGTCTCTTCTATCTCTTCCCTCTTCAATTTCTATCATAATCTCAATAATCCCATCTCTTTAACTTCCTCAACCCATTTGTTTTAATTCATGCTTTTTTGGGGTTTTTTTTCTCGATTAAATTGGATTGATTTTGGACAGTGTTATGGTGATAGCTATTTTAGGGCATCCATAAATGCTGTTTAAGAATTGTGGGTATTTGCCCATTTTTAGTATGGAGTTTGGATTAGTTCGGAAATCTTCTGTAATCCATGTTAAGTAGGTTTATTTAATTATATGTTATTCTGCGATTGATCTTGCTTTGGTGCTGTAAAGATTCATATTATACAGTTAGTGGAAATTTCCCTTCTTGTTTGTACTGTTCATCGCCGTTTAAGAGCATCCTCTATTGTTTAGGCTAAAAATTCCATATATAACATTTAGCATTTAGCATCCACAGATGAGCGTTGCTACCGTCTATGCTAAGTTTTGGGGGAAAAAAAGAATAAAAAAAATCAGACGGATGATCGTCATCCGTCTCTCTCTTTCTTTTTTTTAATAGCTTTACCGTAAATAAGTAATGGCATTTTAGTAATATGTGAAAAAAAAAGGAAGAAGTGATCGGACGGAAGAAGATCTTCCGCCCGATTTTTTTTTTCTAAATTTTAAAATGGCATTTTCGTAAATAAGTAATGGCATTTTCGTAATATGTGAAAGAAAAGTTCAGTGGAGAAGTGATCGGACGGAAGAAGTTCTTCCGTCCGATTTTTTTTAATGGCATTTTAGTAAATAAGTAATGGCATTTTTGTAATTATTTGAGTGGCATTTTCGTAATTTTTAGGGAAAAAGTTTTCGGACGGAAGATGATATTCTGTCCGACCATATTAAAAAAAATAAAATTAAACGGATGGAGCTTGATCCACTGTCTTCTATATTTAGATGTTGTCTAAAGTCGTTGCTATCTTTAGCGATCGACTATTCACTCCTACTCTAAATTTTGGGTTTTTAGCGAATGGCAGTGGGGGAGTTTTTGATCTCAAATGCTAAATTTTGAGTTTTTAGAAAACGATAGTGGATGCTCTAATTGCCATTTTTCAGTTATTGTTCAGTTCACATTGTGATTGATAGAATTTGAGGAAATACCATATGCTTCTTTGTTTTTTTGGTAAAGAGGAATCAGTCTGAGATGGATGAGTTTTGTTTAAATAATTTAGAGTTTTCCTTTTTTCCTTTTTCTATTTTCTAAAGTATTGCTTCGCATTGGTTTGGAGAGTGCTTTTGGGTTGGAAAGCTCTTTTAGGCTCAAAGTCAGTATTTGGCGAACTTATTAATTAAAAGTGTATTTAATTAAAAATAGTGATGAGGACATCTTTCCTGTTTAGTTTAGGATTTTTTTATTTCAGTACCATTTTTGTTTCTGGCAATTATAGCCATATGTAATCTTTTTTATATTTTTTAGATTTTGAGAATATTTTGAGATTTGTATCAAGATGTATTTTGAGCCTATTTATAGGCCTTGAGATTAATGAGAAAGATATGCTATTCTTGATTAAAAAAATTGTGTTGAGTTTTTGCTCTTCCTCTCTCTCCTTTTGTGTGATACAATTGAGATCCAAATTATTAGGGTTTGTGATAAATCCTAATACAATTTTAGAGTTAGTGATTAATTCTAAAATCTACCCCAAATTAAAAATCCCCCAAATACAAATTCCAAAACCCTAATTTTCCTAATCCCTTATTTCTACACCTGCCGCTGACTCCCTCTTCATCTTCGTCAGCCACGCTCCCCCCTTCTCCTTCCTTCTTCTACCCAACCAAAGCTCCAAACCCATTAATCCACTCCATCGCCAACCCATCCTGTTTCACCTACTGCTCCTCCATCACCCCGACTTATCATCGACCACCAGCAACCCGCGCCATCATCCCCAACCCCCATCTCCAGCGACCATCCCCCCTCAGTTGCCGTCCTATCAGCGCCGCCCAGGCCCCACCTCCGGCCTTCCTTCTCCCCCCATTCCCTTTCGACACAGACAAGACCCAAATTCCGCTTCCTTCCTCTCTGCTTCGATTGCCTGCCGCGCCACCAGCCCCGTCCCCGTGCGCCTCCGCCGGTGCCGTCGCACCCCGCCGTCGACGCCGCCCCCGCTCGCCGTTAACCCCGCCGTCAGCCAGATCTGCCAGCCCCTTAGCCTTGTTGCTGCCTTTGTTCACTGTGATTGCTGTGTTCTTGGTTGCTGCCCAACTCTGAGATCTATGCTGGTTTCTTCGCATTCGGTATACTCTTTCTATTATTAAATATTTGTGTTCTACTGCCTTATTATCTATTATATTATCTGATTTGCCTGTCGTCCACAAAATTAACTGAGATTGAGTGTTCCACATGCTTGAGTAGAGTACGAATCAATATTGAACCTATTACTTGCTAAACACTTAGGGATTTAATTATTGATCGTAAGGTTGAATTATTAATTGGGACTGTTATACTTGATTCAATTCTTGAAAACCCGTCAAACCTGTTAACTGTTAGAATTTCCAACTTAGATCCGCACTTACAAGTTGGTAAAATTAATCCGTTAAGATTCTTGGAAATTCTCTTTTTAGGGTTAGTTTTATATCAAATAGTTTTTCCCCCCTTCTAAAAACACTATGTTTAGCATTTTTCTGAAAGCATCTAAACCATTGTGTTTTGCTTTTCAAAAAGTGCTTTTACCTATTAGGAAAATTTTGATGTTTGACATAATTCTCTCTAATAGTACTTTCGGTATGAACACTTTTTAACGAAAACATTTTATGATCACAACAATACTGAACAGTTCACAACAATACCAAACAGAGCCTTATGTGCATACATTTCTTGTACTAGTTTCACAATATGTGCATATTAATAGACTCAAGAAGGTGGGACATGTGTGGAAGAAAAAAACTTTTAAATGAATTGTGCGGGAACCACCTTTTTGTATCTAAATGTTTTAGTACTAAATAGTAATTAGTGTGAAAATAGTAACACAAATTTATTACAATTATCACTACTTTTGCGGGAAAGTGAGTGGTTCTCAAAAGATTCGCGTAATCTTGATCCCAGGTCACTAGATTACACCTTTGACCTCGAGATTATGGCCATGTCATGTTTATGTGAGCTGTTTATTTCCATTTCCTGTTCTTGTTGGAATAGATCACAACCTTATAAAGAAGTATATTTTAATGTAAACAATTTCTATCCCTTTTTCTTATGCCCTTCTCATCTTCCTTTCCTTTTTTTCTTTTCCTCCATATGTATCAAACTTCATATTCGAAATTTTGTTCTCTTTTCTTCTCTTTGCCATGTACTCTTTTATTTCTGTATTCTTACAATCAAAGATGAAGAGTACTTCGGGAATTCTCCCCAAACAGGGAATCATGGAAACACAGAATATGAGAAAAGCCTCTTGGACTTGTTTAGTTGTTTATGAATCATTTGGGTTATAGATTTTAGGTCCCCCCAGCATTTTTGCATTTCATTAGAAAGACTAAGAAGAAAAATCAAACGGTGCAACTAACAACTAAATACAAGAGCCCACTAGTGTTAAAATTTTTAAAAAAATGATAAAGGTCTCACTTACAATTTACACTAACCCTCAATTTATTTTATATATATATATATATCTATTTTTTTTTATTTTTTTTTCATTTTTCTTCTAAAAGTCCAAAATCCAATAAATTCAATTTCTTAATAAAGAAAAGGGCATTGCTTGTTTGATATATTATTTCCTTAGTATCCTCTTTAGGGGATTGGGATGTATGCATATTTATGGTAGTAGCTTCACAATATAAAACTTATTTAGGATCTACAGTAAATGAAACAGAAGATAAGGTATAACTGGAACAATTATTGTATGAGATCCACCCAAGGAAGATGCAGAGGTGCATAGCAGATCAAAAGGAACATTATTAGCTGCCTCAAACTAAAATTAGTTGTTGCTTTCCATGACCCATGCCCGGAGATGGAGGAGATGAGAGTCTCCTACAGAGAAGATAATCGTGTGAAGGAGATGGTTGAGTGTCCTGAAAATGTCAACTGAATTGGGTGTGATCTCTTTTACAGAGGGCTCTAGTCTCTAAACCGATTGACAAACAGCAGGGTAGGCTAAAAGGGAAATACTCTCATGCTGTGGTGGGGTTTGCTAGAGCAACGTGGGACACCTGGTTCGGTCATTACTCAAGCACTACCACCTTCTTTTGGAAGTGAAAAAAAAACTAAAGGGCTAAGCTTCAAAACAGATGTTGGCCCTCTGACTTATGTGTTGTGTGCGGCTCCTTTGAAATGAATGAAGGGAAGCTCTGATAATAGCCATGGTCATCAAGACAACCTTACACATGAACATTATACATATTATAGGGAGCCCTTAGGCATATAAGCATATTTGTTTTTGTTTTTTTTTGTTTCTGTTTTTTTGGAGCATCATCTAAGCAAAAGTTCATGAATTATATTCTTTTAAATATAGGCGAGCATCAGTTGTAGAGGAACAGTGACGACAATGATTCTATATGAGATAGCATCTTATGGATCTTGGTTCAAGTAGCTCCTAAGTGTGTAATAATCAATACAAGGTGTTGTCATCAATAATGTGCACATGCAAAGCATCTTTTTTAGTGATTATAATGTTGTTCTCCCAACTGGTTGAACATCCAATTTATGGTTCCTCCTAAATTCCATAGTCTAAAGTGATCTATGCTAAGGTGGTCTCTGCATTCAGTTTCCTCCTAAGGTAAGGAGGTTAAGGATTTTCTTTAATTTATATAAATAAGATGTGACCTCATTGGAGAGATGGTTATTTGGAGAATTAATTCAACTTCGGTTATGTTCTTTGGGCTAGTGGATCTATACTCTTTCTCCCTTCTCATCTCTTCTCACTATCCCACTCTTACTGTTTCTTCTTTCCTTCAAATATCCTTAGTCTGTACGTCATACCGTATGTAGAATAAGTTGATGGTCCAAAGCATAAGAAGATGCTATGGGTCTTAAATGCATAATTTCACAACAAGTATAATTTTTCCTACTGGGTAAAATTTTAATTCATGTTTCTGTAATATATTATTTGGAAGGGGAACTGAATTGGCCAAATATGATTAATAAATCATCAATTATATCAAGACCCTAATGATATAAGTGAAGTAAATTGAACAGCACGTAGTATTCATTTTCTATGAGCTCAATTTTATTGAATTTTTATTTAATCTTAATTTGTGTATGAACACATGATGACTTAAGAGGAATCATACCACCCAAATGTTTATACACAGAATCATTGATACACAAATTAAGTTGGACTTTACCTGTCATCAATTTAATAATTGGGTAGGCTATCTCACAAGAAGGATTTAAGCTCTCTCTCTCTCTCTAAAGTATGTCCATGATTAGCAACAAGATGGCTTAAAAAACACTAAATCTCAAATATTACAATGAAAGTGGACAATTATCCTCAAGGGCAATAGAGTATGCAAAAATGATATTGTAATTCTTGACGTGGAAATTTCAAATTCCTAAATTGCTTTATGCAAAAATGATATTGTATTTCTTGACGTGGAAATTTCAAATTCCTAAATTGCTTTATTCTAAGGATAGATACTAGGGCTAGGAAACTTAACATAGCCTCCCAAGCTTGATAAGGATTATTCAAGAGTACAACTTGTTTAAGAATGTGAAAATAGTTAGTTGAGTAGGGAATTTTTAGCACCGAATAGCAGTTCCTATCTCAACATCGTCTTATGTATATATGGTCAAGCTTTTAAATATCGGATATCGCTATCAAATTGGACGATAGTTTTTCATATAAGATATTGGATATCAGGGATATTCTGGTGATATTTAAAAAAATATCGGTTCGTCACATCCGATGAAAATGTATATTCTATATGTGACTTAGATAGCATGTACATATATAATAAGTTATATATGACGGAAAAACATCCTAAGTTTGAAACCAAGCATTGACCCTAAGTTTGAAACTAAGCATGTACATATATGGTACAATCTAGAAAGAGAGAAGAGGGAACCATAATGATATTTCCTTTCTTCACAAAATTCTAGAGTCAAACTGTACATTTAGACTCTACTAAACAAAAATATAATTCAAAAAAATAACTTCTATACATTGAGAGGAAGCAGACAAGATTTGAGAGGACATGAAAAAAAAATCATTAAGAAGAAAATATGGTTTGTCTTTTTATGTTCTCTTTTTATATGATGGGTTAAGGTCTCAATTGGGTTTATGTTTGAACTTCAACGTAAACCTAGCCTCAAAGAAGTAGTAAACTTGTTTTCCCCTAAAAAAGACTAATACTAATAATGGATATCGGGCGATATATCAGATATTGATCGTTATATTTGGTAAAACAGGAAAAAAAATTTGTTTCAAAACTGCAGCATCGAAATTGGTAAGCCATTCAAAATGTTATTATGGCCGATATAACGACTATAACTACCTATATTAAAACAATGCTTATGGCCAATGTGAATATTAAATTAGTTATACATTACAAACTAAGTGCCATTATAATTGTTGAATGCACCTAGGTTGAAGTCAAATCAGAGTTAACTTATGAACTCAAATACACCAGCTCAACCAGAAATGACCTGACAAGCCTATATATTCGTGAAGAGTTATACTCAAATTTGCCACCCTTATGACAACACTTGTACGGTTGTACCCCTCTGAACTCGTTAGTATCTACCATTTCATAGCTACTTGATTATCAGTGGTACATGTGTAGTCATATGCTAAAAGATGAGATACAAATGTTTGATCCCTAAATGGTTAGGGGTGGCCTTCTCTGAGGGTAAAATGGGGGAATATCCCTTAAGATGGTTTGTATTTGTGCATCTAAAACCATGGTTACAAATAGGAGCTCATACCAAGCCTTTAACTGTACTTCCTAATGTCTGTTTTTGTTGATAAATGACAAGCCGATACCTGATATCTTTTATTGTGCTCCCGAACAATATCTAAAACTTAAGGTTACCAGTTAATAAGGAATAGATGAGAAACTAGCTGAAGAACGACTAGTCAAGAGCAGAGCTTAATGAACACAAATTTAGAGAGCATAAAAAGATACGATATTTGCAAAATCAGTAGAAGGGATGAGACTGACACTCTGAAAACTCCTTAAAGAGGTGAAACGGATTTTTCTAACCACCCACTCCCACCCCCACCCCCACCCCCTTAGCTGCTCATCCTCACACGGGCACACACAAACACAGTCAAAGTTTTGTCCTTGTCATCTTCATTGTTGTTTGGAACTATACATGTTTATTAAATTGGCGCAGTTTTAGTGACTTTCTATGACATCTCAGAACATGTTACAGGTGTTTTAATGTTTGTTTCTTACTGAACTGTCACTAATAAAAATATGAATCTTAGTGTAATTGGTAGTGGTCCTAGTGGATAGCGAGTCAATTTTTCAAGAACAAAATAATAAACCCAATCATGAATAATAGTTTATGGCATAGCATATTGAAGCATCTATGCAGGGTCAAAATAACAAAGTTTTTGTCCTTTTCTTTTTACTTAAAATAATACACAGGTCAGACATTCTCATTACTTTGCTTTCATATATGTCATTAGGCATAACTTCTATGTACTTAATTGGTATGTTTTCTTTATCGTTTTATTATTGACAGGCAATTGATGACGGTGATGTTCGCAACATTGTGTTATCTTATCTTGTACACAATTGTTTCAAAGAAACAGCAGAGACATTTCTTGCTTGTACCGGGATGAATCAGTCCACTGACTATCTTGTGGATATGCACAAACGAAAATGTAAGAAATTTTTCTTTACTTATTTAGCTTGCAATTACTTTAACATGTTCTGCTTCTTGGTTTCATCATAGTGAATTATGCTGGGAGCATATAGAATATTTTAGACAATTATAATAAACTAGTAACGAAGGCCCCCGTGCAACACTTCGAATATATGAACAGTTAAAAATACTTTTGAATGGTTAGAACATTTATTAAATGTTTAACTAATTATGTGTGACTTTGTTGGTGAAAAATAATAAGGAAAAGGATCATATCTCCACCTGGGAGAAGGAAAACCCAACAGTCCTCATGTAATCTTTTAATCCAAAATTGCAATAATATTTACCTCCAGCTGCCATATCTATAGTATCTGCATGCTGCATGGGTTCTCCACTACTGACCATGATGCATAAGGATCATTCTAGTCGTTTATATAAACTGTCACGTTTTAACCATGAATACCAAAATGTGAATGTTCAAGGACCAAGCAGACCCTGACCCAACACGAAAATTTAGATTTTGAAAACTTAAAAACCTGAACCCCAAAAAAACCAAACTGCCATCATAACTTTTTAACCCAACATCATGAGAAAAATTTGTTCAGAATCCATATTTGTAGAACTTGCATGCGAATGGGGTCCAATACTACTGAGCATGGTGTCATCCAGATGAAAATTCTCCACAGTATCTCTTTCAGTTTGTATTTGGAATTTAACACTGTGCATGAATCCAAGAATAATACTGGTAGGAACTAATTGGATACTACTGGCTGGTAACTAATTCGCTCAGAGTAATTTATGTAAATCTCTACTTTTCTTTTTACCATAATTAAGAGTATGTATATATTTTAGGCTGAGAATGAACAACTAATTTGACATTCAGGAACAATTCAGTGAGATTGATATGGTTGATAATTTTTTAACACATGGAAATAATTGAGAAAAGATATTGTTTTTGCACTCATGTTTCTATTTATGTTTCATATACGTTGCCAGGTATGTATGTATAACATACAGGTATAACAGGTGTTGAACTCTTTTTCCTTTAAAAAGAGAATGAGAGTGCAAAACAACCAAGTGAATTAAATATATATGTTAATTAGCTAAACTAATGAATATTTACATGAATTTACAAATATTTTATTATATGAAATTGAAGAATATATGAAGAATGTAATACGCAAGGCTTTTGAAATACTTTAGAAGGTGAGGGTGTAAAGTGTAAACTCGTAGTCAAATGGGCTAATGGAAAAGCTCAGTCAAATGAGGGACGTAAGTTAAATTTTACATTGAGGTGAAATGCAAAATAAAGAAATGGAACTTATGGGATTTGATCCTTTGCTCTAAAGGAAGTTAGTGAATAGCGCTACCAACTGAGCTATATGCTAACCTTGACTGACAGGAGTTTTAAAACTTCTTTATGTTGTCTGTTAAGAATATAAATACTGAACCCTCACCCTTACCACAACTTCGGAGTCTTGGTGTGCTGGTAGTGCTCTCACATGGTATGAGAGCAACTCAACCCAACCCACGTTCGAGTCTCACCGGCTACACAATATTAAATGTTGATTAAAAAAACCACTGCCTACAGTCCAGGTTGATCTACAAATGTGGCCATCAACCTGCGGGGGCGTGGGCGTGTTAGAATATCTATACTAAACCCTCACCCTTACCACATCTTCGGTGTTTTGGTCTATTATAGGTCTTTCACATTGCGCAACTAGAGAACACAAAAAAATTCGCTCAATCTTGTCTTTTCCCTCCGCACAAATCTTTAAGGTACTACAGCCTTATATAGCATATGTCGATAATAAATGACAACTGTGATTCAGCATGAAGACAAATTTATAACTCTATGTAGCTAAAGAAATTATATATAAGAAAGTTAATAAAGTAAGAACGAAATATAATAGAAAAAGGTGGAGATTCATGATGTAAATATATTAAATATAGCTCTTGGAGGTAGATCGAAGAGAAGATTAAATAGAAACTGTAGGATATTATATTAACTAATTAAGGTAATTTAAATTTACTTATTATGCCCATACTTTTTGTTATGTTTATAAAAGATTTCAAGTTTTTATGTTTTTAAGCATAGGGAATGTTTGGCTGACAGAATTATTTTGATTATTCGCAACTTGTAATTATATAGTAGTGACAATATTTAAACTTTTGTTTCTTTCTTAGCAATTTATCAATTTGCATTTGAGGGGAATGCTCTCAAGGCAATAGAGTTAACTGAACAGCTGGCACCCAACTTACTGGAGCAGAACAAGGACCTGCATTTTGACCTATTGAGCCTTCACTTTATTGATCTCATCTGCTCTAAGAAATGGTGAGATCCTTAGCATACTTTAAAAAAAATATATATATCATGGATGATTTTTTTTGTCCACTAAATGATTTATCCTTGAAATGGTCATGGTAGCACAGAAGCTTTGGAATTTGCTCAGGTCATGCTAACCCCATTTGGAAAGATCAACAAATATGTTGTGAAGCTGGAGGTATGATTCACAACTTCATCGGGATATGGTAAGCTGAATGCCTACTTATTACTTGGTAACAGTCTTTTGTTTTGTCTTGTTTTGTGGCATCAGGACTTCATGGCTCTTCTTGCTTATTCTGAGCCCGAAAAATCACCCATGTTCCATTTACTGAGCCCAGAGTACCGGCAGAATGTGGCAGATGGTCTAAACCGAGCGATTCTTGGTATATGCAATTTTTCTTTAATTACATCCAACTCTCAGACATCCTTTTCTTTTGGTAAGGCGCTAATTTGTTGTTATTACCTGTTATTTTGCATGGCCAATGCCAGCACATGCTAATCTTCCTAGTTATTCTTCAATGGAGAGGCTGATTCAGCAGGCAACAGTTGTTAGGCAACATCTCAATCAAGAGCTTGGCAAGGTTAGTTATTTAATTCTTATTATTCATTTCTTGGCTGTTAGTATTATTAAGACGATCAGAAAGTAAAGACCGGGAAACACTTTATCACATTCTGCTGAGGGCTTAGTCCTCTCTGCACAATGACCAGGAGTCTAGGACCATGCAGTTTTACAATATTCGATTTTGTTTTGGAAAATCATTCCCAATCACTAGTTTTGAAAATGATTTATTTTGTACCAAATCCTCATGTGAACAGATTTATTTTGAAAATTGGTTTCTCACAACTTGAACTTGTGGAAAACAGGATGGACCGCCACCATTCGCTCTAAATACATTTCTGAAAAGCTAATCCGGGAAGAATGGAGGTTTATATTCTGTGCTGAAGTCAATATATAACATGCCTCTCATGACGGCATTTTGCTGGGAAAACGCTGTTTCTGTTTGAATGGTGAGCAAGCGGCATTTTTTGATGATTGCATTAGTTTTCCAGATGCTGGCTAGTTTGGAGTGGTGATGGTTCACATAGTGAAAGACTGGATTTCTTCTTCTGCTTCAACACCAAGCGTTCTTTCATATATTGTTTAGACATATTTTATGGATCAAATCTTTGAAGGATTGTTATTATGTATTTAATATTTGATATTTGATATTTAATATGCAGATAGCATCTGCTGTGATATTTGAATGTTGACTGCTCCAATTTTGAACTACATTACAAATTATTGTCTGTTAGATGAGCATTTGTCCCAGAATGTACACTGCATTTTGCAATCTTTGGAGTTCTTAGACTTAAGCCCTTTGTCTCTGTTACAACTCCAGTTAGATGGATTATGTGGATGTACCGATGTATGGACAATCACATATATAGCATGCGTCCTACGTTCAAAATTGGTTTTATTCCTGGCTCCCTTTAGGAAGTATTGTCTGAAATTGGTCGTGAGTTTGTGAATGTCAATGATGTGGAAAGTTACTAGATTGATCAAGCAGGGATTGTGGCATGTTGAAATTGCCAGAAATTGGTCGTGAGTTTGTGAATGTCAATGTCTGGAAGCATTGTTACCCTTCCGCGATGCTATGCTCTTTGAGAAATTTGCCATGCAACGACTTGGCATTCTCCTTTTGTTTCATTTTTAACCGTTTGGAGGATATAGAAGTTGTCGGAGGTCAAGAGGGTTTGGGAAAAGGCAAAGCCACGGGTAAATAAAGTCGCCCTACATGGAATGATTAAAGAGACGGATAAATGGCAAAATACCGATGTTTTTTTCTTCTTTTGGGTCTCAAAATCTTCAGCTGATTTAACATATATCCATCTATGCTAGTGGATAAAGATAATTATCTTTGTCATTAAAAATTAATGCCAGTGGATTTGGTTTCCTGTTGTAAAGGTCATACAAGATTTACTGAAAAATATGCAAATCTTGGGTTCACATGAACTTTAATTTACTGACCAACCTAATGAATATATTTTTTCTTTGCTTCATGCCTATAAATTGCTTAGCCTTTCTCTCTTGATATGATATATATTTCAAACTCTTCCTCCAATTTTTTCCCAAGAGAGTGACAGCAAAGAGAAGAAAATGACACTTTCTCAGTCAATCAAAGTTCTCCTTTTAGCTCTGCTTGTCCTGTTTGCAGTTTCTGCTCATTCCCTTGAAAGTAAGAAATTTTTTCCTTAAAACATTCTTTTAACATTAATGAAACGATGACGGAGGTCATCTTTTTATCACAAAAAAAAAAAAAAAAAAAAAAACCATTCTTTTATACTTGCAAAATAATTCGTATTTTGTGATCCGATGAATCTTGATATTCTGATAGAACAGCCATGAAACTCTAAGTTGTACCTAATACACTCTGAAATTAAGTTACTAAATTATTACTCTCACTTCATTGAAGGTATTTCCATCCATATCAGAGTGTATTTTAAAGCTTAAAGTTAATATGGGGAAATCTAATATCCTTGTTTTTTAATAGACTATCAGCTTGTGAATTCAAAATTATTTCGAGGAATTATGTTGTAACTTAATTTGTTTGATGGGAACTCATGTACAGGTAAAGTTGTGAAACCAAATCAATGCATAGAAAGATGTACCCCAGACTGTGATTTTGATTGTAAAATAGGTGGATTCAAAAGTGGCAACTGTGGTGCAGATCATAGAGGGAACTTGATATGTTGCTGCGAGTAAACCAGGCCTATCTGTATTATGCATCGACTTCTTGTTAAATTCATATATTAATAAGAGAAGTTTGGTATGATGAATGGAATGTTATTTTTTGTCCAATTCCTCTTTTTTCTTAGTTTTTCTTTTTGAGAATAAAGATGGTCCTGCCATCGTTTTATTAATGATATGTTAACGAAACAAAGTAGTTCAGATAACACCTAGTACAGTTAACAAAAGTAGACGCGACTCGCGTCTAAAACTGTCTAATACATCTACATACAAAAGTAAAACATCAACTGGATACATAAGAAAACGAAAGATCACATCGTAGTCCTCGCTTCGTTGAACAGTCACTCTTTCTCCACTCGCCGAATGTTGCTATGACCTGCCTGCCCCACAAAGAGAACTACGAAGCAAACTACGGGCATCACCTCCCAGCTGCGTGATGCCCGGTCCCCTCATCTTTTTTCTTAGTTAAATATTCGCAAAGAGGTGAAACAGTGAAACTACTAAACTCAAAGGTTAGGAACCGAATATGGCATGCCATAAGAAATAAACCTACTATATCATTCAATTAAGATGACAACATCATGAAAAAAAGAAAACAACAACTCAATCATACAATTTTCAACAGTAGAAACCTCCATGAACCAGATTTCTTTACTTTGCATGCCCCATGTATGCAAAGCCTCTTCCTCGCTCCTGCTTGGCTTGGCTGCTACTCAGGCATCAATGAGAGTAAATATCTTATGCATCATGATAGATAATCTACAATCATTAATACGGAAGCAGAAATCATTACGGTCAAGTCACAATGTCAACAAGCAACAACAAAATGTATATGTATTCTGAATTTATTTTTTGGCGGATTTGTTCATAATTAATTTAAGGGTTTTCTTCAAGAAGACCACCGACAAATATGATTATTGTAAATAAGCCACCCACAAGGTGCTATATTCATATACATAACTTACAATGTGAACAAGAAATTCTAAATAAACCTGACTTGAAATTTTAACTAAACCCAACATGAAATCTTAATATTAATCCAAAACCGGTATGTCCTTCCTTGATGTATACATCTCTAATCTCTAGTCTCTAATATCATAATGGGAGAAGGTCTTGGTGTCATTTATCATTTTGTCATTCTACCAACATGTGCAACGCTCGTACATAACTAATATAAATGAGGTTTCCAGTTAAATCCTCTCTACGTCAGAGTTTTTATTTTTATTTTTTAAAATTATTAAAACGTGCATCGCTCACACGTGTAAATTACTAGTCACTGTAATGGCAATATGCTAAGCCTCTCGCTCGCATTGTCCTCCTATCTCTACTGAACTTTGGGCCAAGCCAAAGTTCATCATAGGAGTCTGGGTATTTGCCCTTACCAAGAATGCCAGTAACTCTCGGTATTCTCTGTCTTCTAGAGGGGCGAATGACATAATATATCCACATTCCCTGGCAAAGATGACATCGCTTGTCCAGACCAAGGCCGGCCCTGCCTTGAGGCGGCCGCCTCGGGCCTCCGAATTTTGCGCAATTTTAGGGCCCACCAAAAAAAAATCCTTGTATTTATATATCCGTATTTTACGCGTAATATTTTTCTGGGACCCCCAATTTTAATTTTTCGGACTTTTGTTTTTTTAAATTATTACTTGGGCCGGCTTATTTTAGTTAGGAATGAGTTTGTATGGAGATTTATTTTTAAAATCCCTAAATCTTCATTTATTTCTCCATATATATATATATATATATATATATCTCGGTTTTTTTAGAATTGTAGCAAAAAAAAATCCAAAATTTTTCTTTTACCGGTTTAAAAAAGAACAAATTTTGTATGGGGAGTTTGCCTTGGGCCCCTGTAAACTCAGGGCCGGCCCTAGTCTAAACCCTTACCACAATAATAATAATAATAATAATAATTATTATTATTATTATTATTATTATTATTATCTGCTAGGTGTAATGGGTTCTCGAATAGGAAAATTTTAGAATACAAACTAGTAACTAATATATGTAGTTATTTATTTATCAAAGTTCACCTTGTAAATAAAGTGAAATTAAGGGTCCTATAATGTCTAAAAATAACATTTTGGTAATTTTACATCACTATTATTCTTGAAAACAAGCCCACTAGTTTTTTTTTTTCTTTTATTAAAAAAATCACTTCAACTTCTCTCTCCTCCTACACAGTCTGCCCTTCTTCTACGTTATGGTGCCTGTTAACTTCTCTGTTTCAGTGACTAATTGGGTTTTGATTAGAACTTCCCTTTCACTGCTGAATCTTTTCTTTTTAAAATTTATCTAGTAGCATCTTATGGTTGCATATGATAACTTGGCCCTCTTAGTTTATTCTCTTCTTCATTAGTCCATAATTTGGAATTTTTTGCAGTACTAGGCTACTTTTTGAAACTTTTTGTGATTTTAGGCCACTTCCCAAACTATTAGCAATTTTGGCTAGCAAGTGTCACGTCAGCAGCGGCCACTATTGGAAATAGCGGTCTCTTCATAGCGATTAACACATTGGACTACCACATTTGGTAGATTTGCATAATTACAAACCACTTGGAGTAACAGAGGTCGCTATTGTCAATAGCGACCTTGTATAACCAAGGTCGCTATTCCCAATAGCGACCGCAGGTTTACCCAATCGCTTTTAGGCCCACCTGAGGTCGTTATTGGGAATAAGGACCTTAGTTAGACAAGGCCGCTATTGACAATAGCGGCCTCAGTTACACCAAGTGGTTTGCAATTATACAAATCTGTCAAGTGTGAGAGTCCGATGTGTTGGTCGCTATGAAGAGGCCGTTATTCCCAATAGCTGCCGCTGCTAACGTGGCACTTGCTAGCCAAAAGTACTAATAGTTTGTCAACTGGCCTAAAATCGCAAAAAATTTGGTGGGGTTGTCTTAAAGTTGTTAGGGTACTTAATAGTTTGTATTATAGAAGGACTCGAATAGGAAAATTAAATATCCTTGCAAGGACCGAAGAGGTTGGTCCAAAGATGCTTTGAAGCACGGCCTAGCTCCACTCCCCTCTCTCTCCTCCGTGCACTGAGTAGCCATTGTTTCATGTGGAGGAGTCGCTAGGTCGTAGAGAGAGCCCTAGGGAACATATGCTTTCAGCATATATATGAGGGCCACCAGTCACAGGTATGGAGGTTTCTATCTAATTAGGAGCAAGAATTTTTTTTTTTTCCAGTGGAGGTAGAAGTATAATAACGGCAAAATTTAAAAAAACGTCACAATAGTTTGGTGCTGTTTAAAAAAACGTCACAAAACTTTAACTTTTTAAAAAAACCGCACAATGTTTAACTTTCAATTCACGGAATTATCCAACCGTTAACTGGGTTATACGTAATGTTTAAAAAAACATCACAAAACTATTGTTTTGTTTAAAAAAACAACACAGAACTATTATTCTGTTTTAAAAAAATCACAAAAGTTCCCATTTGTTTTAAAAAAACATCACATAACTATTATCCCAGTTAACGGTTGGATAACTCCGTGAGTTGAAAGTTAAACATTGTGCGGTTTTTTTAAAAAGTCAAAATTTTGTGACGTTTTTTTAAACAGCGCCAAACTATTGTGATGTTTTTTTAAATTTAGCCATAACTAAACTTTACAAACTTTTACCAAGATAAAGTTGAAATGTTTACCAAAATGATCCACTTTTTGAAAGTACTTATCAAACTGACCCACTTTCGAAACTATTTATCAAATTGACCTATTCACTATCTCCGATAGTGAGTCCAGTTTAAATGAACTCGCTATCTAAGACAACGAGTGTAGTTGTACTCATTTTTCAGAAAAATTTTGAACATACATTTTTTATCTGAAATGTATATAACTACACTCGCTATCGTAGATAGTGAGTCTAGTTTAACTGGCATTGCTATCTTAGATAGCGAGTGTAATTGTACTCATTTTTTAGAAAAATTTTAAACATGCAATTTCTACATGAAATGTATATAACTATACTCGCTATCTTAGATAGCGAGTGCAGTTGTACTTATTTCAAAAAGAAAATTAAACATACAAATGTATAGACCTACACTTGCGATCCAAGATAGCGAGTTCAGTTGAACTAGATTCACTATCTAAGATAGCGAGTATAGTTGTATATAATTCATGTTCAAAATTTCTCTAAAAAATGAGTACAATAACACTCGCTATCTGAGATAGCGAATTCATTTGATAGCTAGTCTAGTTCAAATGAACTCGCTATCTCAGATAGCGAGTATAGTTGTATACATTTCATGTTCAATTTTTTTTTTTGAAAATTGAGTACAACTACACTTGCTATCTAAAGATAGCGAGTCTAGTTCAAATGAACTTGCTATCTCGGACAGCGAGTGTTGCTGTATGCATTTCAGGTAGAGTTAATATAGAATGGATCTTGGATGATTGATTTAGGGTTTTGAGTGTGGGAATAGAGAGCGTTGTGAGTCTCAATAGATTTTGGACGGATTTGCTGGTGAAATAATGAATTTTGGAGGCTAGGGTTTTGGATTTATTTCGGAGTTGAGAGAAAGAATGAAAAGAGCGAAGTAAAAAGAAATAGCGACACAACGAGCGAGTCTTTAAAAACTCCCCAATCGACACTCACTATCTCAGTTAGCGAGTGGGGTATAAACACACTCGCTATCTGAGATAGCGAGTCTAAACTTGGCATTTTTCTTCAAGTTTTTCTCAAAGCGGTGGAGAAATATCTCAACATACACTCGCTATCTCAGATAATGATGTAGTTTTCTCCAAGCTCGCTATCTGAGATAGCGAGTCTAAACTTGGAAATTCTCCTCACGTTTTTAAGACCTCAACATACACTTGCTATTTCAGACAACGAGGTTATTTTCACCAAACTTGCTATCGGACATTTTGGTAAATACTTTCGAAAGTGGGTCATTTTAGTAAATTCTTTCAAAAGTGGGTTATTTTGGTAAAAAATTCGGTACTCCAATTTCATTCTCCGTTGGGTTTTAGAAAAGAAGAAGAAGAACCCACTCCCATTTTCCAAATACAACTAGAGTTATGTACTAATAAAAAGGGTTACTAGATTCATATTTAGATGGGTTGTTTTGTGGTTTGAATTCTTTTGGTTGGTTGAATATTGTGGTGTAGAGCTTCAAGAATGGGAAGGAGAAGAGACCAATATTGGTGGGGCCATGGGGAGGTCAGGGAGGGAGACCACGGGATGATGGGGGGTCCACACGGGGATACGGCAGGGCAGATGGTGGTTGTACACGGTGATGCCTCGGATTCGATCCAGATTGAGTATGACCGCAAAGGGAGTTGGGTTTGGTCGGAGAAGATTGGTGGGAATGGGGGAAATAGAACTGACAAGGTCTGTGTTTTTTTATTCGCAGAATATATCTTTAGTGGTGTCAATTCTTGGCACTCTTGATTTGTTGTCGTTTTAATTTGATTTTACTATTGGGTCTAGAGTGTATAGTTTGTGCATGTTGACATCAACTGTGTTAAGAATGAGCTCAAATTGGCACGAGAAATTGACGTGGACGAGGTCACCCGATTAGTAGGATTAGATTTCATTTTATTTTTGTTTGTTGGTTGAGGTGTATGAATTCCAGAACCCAGCCTGTGGGATCTAAACTTCATAAGCCTTATTTTTGGTTGTTTGTTTTGTTAAATTGTTTAATGAAACACGGGGAGACCAAGGCCAACCTTTTACGATAAAAAAAAAAACTGTGTTAAGAATGGGATGAAAGTTGCTTTCGCGCAAATGTATGCTAAATTATGATGTGCAGCACTTAACCCCTATATAAACCATATCATCATTCAGTGGTGGAGCTAGAATTATGAAGGCTGATGAGAAATAAATAATAAATTTTATCCAAAAAATACAATTGACAATGAAGAAATATTCTAGCGGCCCTTGATAGCTCTTTATTTCCGAAAGCGTAGCATGATTTTTGAGTTCTCAATAAAAGATATATTTTTCTGTTTGCCATGTTACGTGGTACATCTTTCTAAATAATAGTAATCAGGCCGGGCGCTAGTCACTGTCACTGATTGTTCCTCATTCAGTTACACAGTTGAGCTTTACAATCTTCATTCTATGGAATGCTCTCAGAACAGCAGGGGCGTATCTGAGTTTCAGGGGGCCCTAAGGAAGTTCTCAAATGGAGCCTTTTGCAAATTGACAAAATAATAATTACAATTATTTAAATGCAAACAAACTTGGTGCATTGGAGAACAAACTATATAAATGAAAAACAAATTTATATATATGCTTCAAAAAAAAAAAATTGATAACGTACGTTTTTTTATATGAAATGTCTTGTGGCAAAAAAAAAAAAAAAAAATCAGGCAAACTCTAACAATAAAAACGAAATATGTTATTTCGAAGAGGTAAATATGATATATTAGAGAACACGATCAGAATGAAATGATGATGAATATATGCATATGAGAATACTAGTTGGAAGCTTAAAATGTAGAATAAACATATGCACTTGAAGATTTGGTTAAAAATTTATCATAAACAGATAAATATGATATACCATAAAACATTGAAAAAATATCATAGAATGACATACATGGGCCAAGTGAAAAATAATATTAAATTCATAAAATGGTAAAATGACATGTATGGCTATGCGAAAAATAATGAGTTTTAAAAATAAAAATGATTGAAAAATTAATTGACTTTCACATTATTAGCACTACACTCAAACCAACTAAGCTAATACTGTTAATATAATGTAATTATATCAGTAAATATTATATTTTACTTTTTAAAATTGTAAATACTTAAAAAATATGGGGCCCTATAAAATTGGGGGCCCAAAGCCGTTGCTTGTGTTGCTTGGGCCCAGATCTGCCAGTGAACAATACACTTTGTAATTGACAAAATTTTGTACTAGAATGACAAACTTATAACTAGCAGGTACAAGACATTCTTTGGAAAAAAATAAAGCCTTGACGATTTCCCGAATGATTTTTATGGAAAAGCATCTAAACGAGGTCGATTTGGCCCGTTTTCAAATATACTCACCGAAACTTTGTTTCTAATATTTGAGGGAGTTCATCAATGGATTTTGATGAGATTAATGAAACCAATGTTTGAAACACCTTTTTCCTAACTATCTTTCCCATTCTCATGATTATCTGCTTGAATTATGGTGAAAAGGATCCATTGTGTTCAGAGTTGTTTATCTTTCAAAAAATCTACACATAATTGATTGAATGAAAATTAAAATACTTAAATTCATCCATATCAATTCAACCAAATGCCCATGCTTCAGTGACTTGTGTTTGCTTAGAGAAATGAAACTAGTGTTGATATTGAACTAAAACATATCAATCATCAATTCAGCGTATCTTCAATTCAAAAAAGAAAGAACAACTTCAGAACATCAAATTACATGCTATGTTTCCCTAAAAAGTGTAGTTTTGAAGTTGGACTTGGCTCTTATATGCTATAGATCCTTCAACCCAATGGACGACTCAGGATACTAATCAAAGACGCCAAGCTTATATTTTTTTCTTGCCAAAGAGGGCCAAGGTACCAAATATAATTGTCAGTAGTCAGTACTAATAGGGGTTAAGAATTTAGGACCTACTTATGACCCCCCACCCCTACCCCTACCCCTAACATACATTCATCATGCAGATTCTTTTCAGTTTTCATTCATATCTCTTTTCATTTCAACTTCAAATTCACTTAAACATAGACATGCACTTATCTGTAGTAAAATATTGCAGGAGCTTATTTGCAACTTGCCACCACTAGCAACCTTTTTTATATTCAACATCGACAAAAGTGAGATGGAACCTTAATGGGGTTTCTGTGAACTGCTGCTGTATGGAGTTGTATAGCACAGTAAATGACTTGTCTGGTGTATGCTTACGATATATGCTTTTCATTTAATGAATGATTTATATTTACTAATTACCATAGTTTATAATTAATGAATATTGTAAAGTGTATTTAGCTTATTGCTCGAGCAATTCAAGTTTTTTATTATTATTGATCAAAAAAGTACAGAACTCAAAAGAGTTCCAACCTGTTATATATTAATAAACCAGGTACCAGAACATAAATCCAAACTGAAGCCTACAGTCCATAGCTTCAGAAAAGGCTAAAGGCAGGAGTACGAAAATAACATATCCAAATACAAGTCTAACAAAAGTGAAACCAGAAAATGGGATCTTCAAAACAGCATAAATTCCATCTCTCTGAAGCAAGATCCTCATCAAAATTATCAAGATGAACAGCAACACAGATAACTGTAGGAAGTCTGACACTCTTCTTTATCCATAGCAGCAAAGAAAACCTAGACTGAGCACTTCTAATAGTAGCTGCACCAAAAGAAGAACAAAACAACAACGTAACCTAATAGATCAAGCATCAAGGACAACTATATCTGCGAAAAAATTAGTAAGTACATGCAAGTTAAATCATTGAAACCACCCACTCATCAATAGCTATAAGATTAAGTTTACTTCTTTTAGCAGAAGGAAGTACTTCAGCCCATAAATGAATAAAATAAGATCAGAAATATCAGTATTGACAAGAGTGAAAATCCTGTTGTTCCGTTCTTTCCAAACGATCCAGATAATAACCATCATTGCCAAATCCCAACCAAGTTTCTTACTATTTCTAACCCTATTACTTCTCCAAGTACTCCACCAATATTTCACAGTAACAGGTTTCCCTTTAATTTTCCAAGCACCCCTACAAATCATCCATAATGGTTGAATGAAACTACAATGGATAAAGAGATGATTAGCATGTTTCTCACGAGTATTGCATAGAACACATTTTTGACCAAGCACAAGATTTCTTTTTTTATTATCAACAATAAGTAGTTTGTTATGAACTACTAACCAAACAAGAATTCTTACTTTCAACGGACCAATATTTTGCCAAATGAAACGATAGAAAGGAGATATAATTCCCCCAGAGTTAAGAAAAGTATAAAATGATTTCATAGTATAAGTACCAGTATTAGACCATCTACATCTTCTGTCATCTCTAGCTTGATATTGATTAGAATCCAAAAGAACCAACAAGCTAACATATTTAGAAGTATGAACATAGGAAAGTGATCTCTTGAAAGAAATTTGTCAAACTCCCTCATTATTAGTCACAGTAAATAAAGAAGCCACAATAACCGATGTATTTTTTAACCACAGAAAAAAATAGAATATAAAATAGACAAATTTGTTATTACCAATCCAAAAGTCACTTCAAAATCTTATAGTTGAACCATCTCTACAATTTTTTTTGTAACTTGCATTTGAATGGTTAAACTGCTTTCCAAATACCCTTCCCAAAAAGGAGGAAGAGTTGATAATAAGTTTATCACGAAGATCCCAAACTTTGTGCCCCGTATGATATTTGTTTTTTACCATCTAACCCAACACAATCATTACACTTAAGAGCTTTCCAAATCCACTTTGCAAGTAAAGCTAAATTTTGTCTCTCAAATTCAAAATCCCCAATCCACCTTCTTTCTATGATTTACAAACTTTTTTCCAATTACACAAATTCTTACCAATAGCTGAAGAAGCATTTACAGACCAAAAAGAGTTCCTTCAAATTTTATCAATTCTCGTAATAACCCAAAAAGGTAAATAAAAGCAAGACATCATATAAAGAGGCATGCATATCACCCCTAGAAAGTTGTTTGCCAACTCAAGGATTGAGTTTAAGACTCAATTTTATCAATAAGACGCAACCAATCAGATCTAGGTATCTTACCCCAACGAAGAGGTAGGCCAAGAGATGAAATAAGGAAAGAACTATTTTGGCAATTAAAAATTAGCCACCTTTAATTGTCTTTGATCCAACACCCTAGGAAACGGTTTAGTTTCTCGCTTTAGTATTACAAGAAGTTAAAAGGAAAACCACTTGAGAAGGCTCTATCATAGAAATGTGCAAGGCCCAATAACTTACAAGACAAAACTAAGTTTAATGAATGAATTTGGAATCAAGCAGACAAGCATATGCTAGTAGAGATTTGTATTGGCTGTACTTACCTACTTGATCTAAAGTAGTACTGGTATCGGGGCCTATCGGGTCGGGTCCTTCACTACCCGAAACCGGACCCGGTGCCTTACGGATCCAAGAATTGGACCCGGACCTACGAGAACCGGGTCTGGGTTCGATTCCGATTCTGATTCTGATTCCTAGTTAAGAATGCCTACCTGTGGCTGTCGGGACAGTGATGGGCACTGCAAGCGAGGCCGAGGGCGGTGAACGGAGGCAGTGACGGCCATTGCGAGTGGGGATGAGGGCGGGGGTGGGGGCGAGGAGCGGGAGATTGGTGAGGTTGGGGCATGAGGATGTGGTGGTGGTGGAGTGAGGGGGGGGGATTGGCGGGAGGGGAGAGGGTGGTTGAAGATAAGGTGGTGGTGGAGAATTTTGGGGCATTTTTTATTTTGGGGTTTAGAGATTTGAGAAAGAGGAAGAAAAAGAAGAGGAGATTTTTTAATTTTATTTAATATGGGTTTTTTATCGGGTCCGGTTCCGATCCAATTTGAGCGGACCCAGACCTGGACTTGAACCCGAGAACACAACGGGTCTTTTTATAGGACCAGGACCCGACCCGCGATAGATCGGGTCGGTTCCGGTTCAGTGCCGGGTCCAGGTCCGGATCGGTTTCGGGTATATGTTCTTGTTGACAATGCTAATACGAAGCATGGGAATATTTATCAATGTCAGCCCTTACCTCTTAGTTATGATATTTATCTATATTCATTCCGGTTTTTGTCTGTGTGGGTGGGTGGGTGGGTGGGTGGGGGGGGGGGGGGGCGCTGTTTTTGTACCCCAAGTGTCTTATTTAAAACCCATTTACTTTCAGAGTTACTGAAAAGCCCAAACCCTAAATCAGAATATTTCAAATTCCTGATTCTTTCTATTGCTTCCTTATTGTCAATCAAATATTAATTTCTTAGTCTACAAAACAAAATCAACTTCTTAATTTATCACTATCTTTAACCACTTCCTAAAGAAACTCTCAAATTCTTTCATTGATAATTTGCACAGAATCATACAAGTGGTTTAGACATTCCCATTGAGATCATGTTTCTCAATGGACTAGGTTAAATAGCCTCAAACTTTTGCAGTAAAAGTCAATCGTTATTTTTAGGAAAATAACATCTACCTTTTTTTCATTAAAATTTTGAAGAATGCCCAATCCTTTCAACTTATTGAGAGACCATGAAAGGAAAATTTTGATGAAAAAGAAAATGGAAATTTGGAACCCCTATATTGGTTTTTTTGTATTTCTAAAATAAATTGGGTTTAAAAATAAGCCATCTTATAATTTTGCAAATGGAATTAATTCCCATTTTTTTTGGGTTTGAGATTTTTGGCTTGATACGCCTCATTCGATGAGAATCACGGTAATTTGGGCTTTCTATTCAATTTAAATTGAGAAAGGAAGAGAAAGTACCTGCAACTTAACATTTTTCACATATCAAATAACCCATAAAATTTAGTCATCTTTTAATAGCATTTTCATTTGCACGCTAGAAATATTGAAAGCTTGGTACATTGGGACATAGTGACTGTACCTGATTGAAATCTTTTGTGCTGATATCTGATATTTCTGATACCTGATTCCAGATCCCATTATTGAGTTTTAAAACAATGACTGACAGCAATCACACATTGAAAGGAATCATTGCACCGTTTATTGTGCTACATAAAGATTATTAGGACTAAAGTTACTCATTTTTAAACATCACAAAAATGGTACTTCTTATTAACATTTTAAAGAAATTATTTTTATTTTTACCAATAAATCGCAAATGCAAAATACCAAGACATTGGATCTGAAATAGCTGAGGCTACTGGTTCCAATGGAATAGTTTTTTTTTTTTGAAAAAAAGGTGACATAATGTCACCGGTTTCATTAATGATAGATTAACGAAATAAAAGGTACCCACCAAAACAACATATCCCTATTACAATCTATTACAAAAGAGAGTTCCACACCAACTAAGAAAAGCGACAACATCGAATACAAACATCTTTTCCAAACTGTTTTAGTAGATAGGCCTGCTCACTCCAGTCAAAGCGCCGCATCTCTCGGTCTTGCTCCTCCCTCCTCTACTGCGTTCCTTCCAATCTAGGCTTCTTCCATGACCCTGCTTGACCTGTCCAAGCCTCTATTAGAAATAAGATTTTATGAAGTAGCATATGAAATGAGCATCTAGTATTACGAAAGTAGATTGCATTCCTATCTAGCCATAAGCTCCACAAGATAGCCCCAACCGAAATGGAATAGTTGTTTGTGGTATATTGTTACTTACTTAGATTTCAGACCCTGACTGAATTCTGAAGTCTCAACAGTATGTTTTGTATATTGGGCTGTGATACTTTGATAATTCTCGTAACTTTTACCGCCTTTCGTCCCAAACTGGTAAACTGTATTTGAAATATGGGCTATATTATGATTTTTGAAGCTAGCACCCATCATTTTACATTGTACTTGTACAAACGAGGTTGTAACTTCTGTCGTTGGTCACTGTGGGTCATTTTCTAAAGGGGCTCCAGTAGTCATAAGATCATTGACAATCTTAGGAAGTCTGGACCTTTTAATTGTGAGCAAGGAATGCAGTTCTCGTTCCCTATGAGTGGCGGTAAGATTGTCGGTATTCACGGGAGATCAGGCTGGTACCTTGATTCCATTGGTTTTTATCTGATGCAAATAGAGAGTCCAGTTTCATCAAAAGGCTTTGGTTCCATCAGAGTCTGGGAATTAGCAGTAGTAGTGGAACTGGTTATAATAGCAATGGATATGGAACGGTACTTGCTTCAAGAGAAAGAGGGAACGATTCTTTTAATGTTTTATCAAATCAGTATACAAGTATACAAGGGACAGTTCTTTGCCTGTGGAGTTTAGTGCTGTGGACCCAAAGAACAAGGTTTTTGATCATTATCTTTTCCTTTATGTTCATCCATAACTTATCCCAACTACCTATTCTTCTTGTTAAGTATAATTTTGATTTTGTTGCAGGTGGTGTTATTTCCTAGTGATACCATGGAGAAACGATCCTCCACCATAGGAGGTCCTATAACTTGCGGTCCTTGGGGTGGTAGTGGCGGAACAATATCTGATGATGGAATCTATACAGGAGTTAGCCAAATCAATTTGACTCACAATGCTGCAATTACCTCAATAAAAGTCAAATACGATAGAAATGGGCAGGAAGTATTGGGGCACAAGCAGGGGGGTAGTGAGGGGATCCTAACTGACAAGGTGAGTTGAATAGAGGCCCTTGATCTTTTCAACTAATCTTAATCTAATATAATTATATATTCATATTGTAGATTGTATTTAAATACCCATTTCAAGTCTTGACTCATATTACTGGTTATTTTGGTGCCACTATGCTGATTGGACCAACAACTATAAAATTGGTCACATTTCATACGACAAGAAAGAAGTACGGACCATATGGAGATGAGGAAGGCACATTTTTCTCTTCCTGCATGACAGAAGGGATGATTTTAGGTTTTCATGGGAGGGGCGGATGGTACATCCATAGCATTGGAGTTCATGTTCTTGAAGGGAAATTGTCGTTGCCCCAATCTCCTGGTAACAATATGAACAGAGGACTTGACATAGAAGATGAGGTGGATAATCTGCAGTTATCCAACAATGCTGTCTCTGCAAGGGGAGTTGCTGAGGTAACAGTTTCAAATATCTATTGTTTATCCTTATTTTTTTTTGCTTTTTACCAGTAAGTAAGCAGATGTTTGTTAGCATTTCGCTAGGACATCTAGCAACTAGAATCCTGCAACCTGTCTAATTGCAACTTTTAGAAGGGTTGTTAGTTAAAAGTCTTGCTACTCTTTTACAACTGTTTATCCTTACTAGCAATCCGTTCACTTGCAGTGGATCTTGGTTGCAGACTTGCCTGCTATTGCATAAGAGTCAACCATGTTGCATTATTAACACTTAATGCTACGTGTCTTGAACAACTGCATACTAACATTTACCCAAAAAAATCTGAATACTAACAGTTTGGAGAAGAAGAAAGAAGCTAATTTAACTGGCATAATCACTCTAATTTATAACTTCACACAAGATATAGCTCACTTCGAAATGATGACATTTTAGAATAACAGTAATATCTTCATCTTGATTAATTAATATTCTGCCTTCTGAAAAATACTCTCACCATATTGTTACTACAATATATTTCATCTTTTCCGGTTTCTATTGAGGGTTGCAGCAATTATTAATCATGTCTTTCACTGAAGCAATCTTCCGAGTTCTGACTATGTTCCTAGCTGGTATCATCGCTTCCATTTTGCACATCAGAACATTTGTAAAATAGTCCCTAAGGTACTAAGTATTTATTAAAGACATCCCAGACTAAAATATTTAAAAAATTTAATGAAGTTATTCCTTGGTTTAAATTTTCGTTTGATTTATAAACTTTTATATAATTTTCCAACTTTCTTTCTAACTTCTAGAATTGCTTGGATAAACATTGAATTGCATTTTTAGTATATCAATAATATATGAATTATTTGTTACTACCTCACAACTCCAATTTTGAAGATGAAAAATGCTATCTTATATATATATTTAATACTGTTGTCTTAACAACTTGATTTTATCCGTACCTTTTGCATAATGCCTGTATAACTCTATATATTTCACTTTTTCCAATGCATCATAAGCTAGCGAAAGGAACAAACAGAGAAATAGGGAAAAAGAAGAAGAAAAAAAAAGCATCTAGTATTATCAAGAGGGTTTTAGAGTTTAGCATTGCCTTCTTCCCTCGTGTTTTTCGCTTGCCATTTGATTTGCTTAACATTTTATGATGATGGAACAAATCAATTAAAAGATGTCGTTTTTTTTTTCCTTCCAGGTTACGTATAGTGTGGTGAAAAAGCTTGTTCCGTGTGGGTCGTTGATTAACAAAATGACAACTTTGGGTGTACGTGGACTCCTTTATGTTGGGCTACTATGACAACCCAATATGGTAGACCTATTTTGGGTTGCTAGGATTGAAAGAGGTCCAACTTTCTCTTACAGGCCTGTATATATTGAAATTTACCGTTTTACCGCTGAGAGTTTTAGGATGCATGTCCAATTTGAACGATCTCGATTTGGTTCTATTTTTACCCATATCCCAAGTCTCTCACTCTTGAAGACTGAGTTTCACAACCTTCGAGGAGTAGTTAGCCTATTCAGAATGATTTACATAACTTATTGGTGCTTTCGTGGATTTAGAGACCTTGCTCAGGGTTTGACGGAGTTGTTCTGACTTCGTAAAATACGCCGAATTATTCTAAAAAATATCTGGATTTTTTTGAGATTTTTCTGAATTTTTTTCTTTCAATTTTTAATTATTTTTTCGGATTTTAAAATTAAATTTCCTATTTTTTATAATTAATTTCCAGATTATTAATTAATTATCCGAAATTTTTAATTATTTTTTGGAATTTATAATAATTTTTGAATTTATAATTAATTTTTAGAATTTTTTATTAATTAATTCAAAATTTTAATTATTTTTTAGAATTTTTAATTAATTAATTCGAACTAACAATTAGTAAAAAATTTAAAAATAATAAATCATACCTCAGTACAATATGGGTCGTTGATCAGGTGTGCGCAGATTCAGAGGTGATCGAAGGGCCCAGAATGGCATTTCCCCATTCTGCTCGGTGGCACACTTGTTCGGTGGCTGCCACCGAGTAGTAGAGCTATTTGGTGTGGCGCTACGTGGTGGCGTCACGTGGCCTTTTTTTTTTTGCTTGGGTAGCAGCTCTGCTGACGTCAACATTTTTTTTGAAAAATCTGGATAGTCGATCCTTTGGCACAAATCTCGATGCGATTGAACGGTCGAAAAGGTGCAATTTTCGCGTTCAACTCTGGCAAATCGTTGTATTCAAGGGAGATGACTCTCAGGATGCCGAGATCACTGTTTTAAATTTCGGCCAATACAGCCGAAATTTTGTTTTGTCTAGCTTGCCGATACGAAATCATATATTTTATACTCCATATCGTTTTGGACCGAAACGTCTAGATTTCGGCCGAAATTGCCGAAATAGGCACTAATGATATTGTGAATGTACAACTTTTTTTTGTTTTAACTTTTTGCATGTAAGTCTTTCAGTATAGAACCTTAAGCTAAGATAATGTGAGGATTTTATCTCTTTGTTATTGGTGTATATGCAACGTCAAGTAAGTCTATAAACTAATATATTTTTTCTAATCAATGCAAATTCAATTTAGTTATATACTTATATTACATCTTTTTTATATTGTTGTTAAATTCTGCGAATATTTACTGTGATTGATTCATGTCATTAGTTACATTATTCAATATTTTATATGATAAATGACATGTAAAACATATAATTTCTTGTTTAATAACAAAAAAAATAATATGTTTATTGAGTGTCCGAAAATAACATCCAAGATTATTACATTTTTTCAAGATCTCCTTTGATATCTCTTATCCGAGGCGAAACACCCCTTGCCGAGACGAGTCCGAAGTTCTAGATTTAAAATCTTGGTTGAGATTGCTCGTCTCCGGACCCGGTTACGTGTGGCAAAATTGGGACTTGCTTGGATGCGCGAGAAGTTACTCGGGATGGTGCTGGAGCTTGGTTGGCCGAAGGCTTTGTTTGTTTGGAAGAACACAAAGATAGCAAAGCTTCGGGATACTGTAAATTCAACCACAGTTGCAAGGGACGAGTTGAAGAATGTCGTACTTGAGAATAGCTTGGAAGTTCCTCATATGAGAGGGGTTGGCCTGAAACTCCCAAGCGAAGCTCATGCGAATCGCTCAGGTTGCTCTCGTACGGTTTGTTGGAAGATTAAGGTCAAGGATGCCCAGCTCAAGGAGAGGCTTGTCGAGCTGGAGTTGGAGATCCATCAAGTGCAGTTACTACTTAAGTGTTGAACCAGGAACACTTCTTGCTCTCGTGATGATATAAATCAAGTCGTTCTGCGAATTGACTTTGCATCGCCGAGGACCTTCAAGGAATCTGGGGGATGCCCATAGTGGAGTAGTTGGTTCCTCAAGCGTGGCTTCTATTGAGAGACACGTTCGTGGTCTCCCTGCTCAAACTCAATATGCGGGATTGGTGCTTCCATCTGGTCGTTCAAGAGACCGAGGCGGTTCTTCCATGGCGAGTGGGAGTCACAAGCGAAGCATGTCGCTTAACCTTTCTTTGCCTTGAGGGGGCACATATGATTTTAAAGGAGGCTTGTAAACTTGTTGAGCTTGCTTTTGATGTACTCCTTAATCCTTGTAATAAGATGAAGTGAGGAATCTTTCAAGTGGTTCAAGTGTTGCCTCCTATATTTGTTGTAATGTGGGTTTTGTTGAATTTCAAGGGAAACTCTAGTGAAGAGTTGGATAGCTCTAAAGAGGCCGGAGCCGTAACTTGACTTGTTACGGAAACTTATTTTGTGCCAGCTGTGAGAGTAATAGCTTAGAAGAGAGGCTAGACTCGTAATGTTGCTCGTGGGAGGTAACGAGTTGTAGGGGTCATCTCGAGTGGCGGCTAGGATTCCAAATGTTACTTGCTCACAAGTTTGCTTGGAGTTATTTTTTAGCAGTTATGGACTCCGAACAAGTTGACTCTGGGGGTAATGAGTTGTGGGAGCAGATCGAATGATGAGTCGAGCTCTGAATCTACTTACATGCAGTTCATTATTCCGATATGTGAGCTATGGTTATGGACTCCGAACTCATTGTCCAGATACCAGTAAGTTGTGGGAGCAGAATGTCGTGTGAATCGAACTGCTATCTAACTGTGGACAAGTAGATAAGGAGATTATAGCTTCGAGGGTATGGATATCGAACGGGCTGTACCCTTATGTTGCCTAGTCAGAGGAGTAGCTCTAAGGGGAGCCGGTCTCGTAACCCGGCTTATTGAAGGAGTTTTTGGCAGGTGTTGTTGAGGGTTTAGTTCGCAACCTTACTTGAGGAGATAACGAGTTCGAGGAGTCACCTTGGTGGTGAATCGAACTCTAAACTTCTCTTGCTCACAAGTTTTTTTAGAGCGAGTCTTAGCCGCGATTATGGACTTCGAACAAGTTGACTCCGGGGATAACGAGTTGTGGGAGTAGATCGAATGGCGAGTCATGCTCTGAACCTACATACATGCAGATTGCTGGAGCGACATGCGAGCCATGATTATGGACTTCGAACCCGTTTAAGTGTCAGCTTATTTTGGGAGCAGGCCACAAGGTGAGTCATACATTTCACCTTGCTTGCTTGGCAAGTAGGTGGAAAGACTTCGGCCCAAGAGCGTGGACTCCACACAAATTGTACCATCATTTATCCAAGTGAGGAGTGGTTAGACTCTTGACTTGACATCAAGGGAGTTTGTTCTATAAGCCAATGAGTCTCTGGTGTAACTAGGTAGGAGGGTAGGACACCCGACTTATTGTATGCTTTTGAATTTTGTATGCAGATATTGCGAAAGAAACTACCGGTCTGTTGTATAAGAGATTAATGAGTTGTGGGAGCAGGTCGAATGGTGAGTTGAGCTCTGGACTTGCTTGCTTGCAAGTTGCTAGAGCATCTCTGAACCACGAGTATGGACTCTGAACTCATTATTTGAATTAATGAGTTGTGGGAGCAGCTCTAGCTGGACTCCGAACTCACCTTTGAGTTAATGAGATGTTGGTATAGTCTTGGAAGATGAGCTAAACACCTAACTTATTGCTTGAAGTTGATGAGTTGTTGGTGAAGCTTGGTAGAGAAGTTACGCACCTAACTCGTTGCTTTGGTTGATGAGTTGGAGGCGTAGCTCGAGCACCGAGCGGAACACTTAACTCATTGCTTTGAATTAATGAGTTGCTAGTATGGCTTGGAGGAGGAACTGAGCACCGAACTCATTGTAGGGAGCCAATGAGTTGGGGGTGCTCGAGCGGCGAGCGGAGTACCGAACTCTTTATAAAGAGGCGAAGGGTTGCTGGAGGAGCTCGAGCGGCCAGTGGAGCACCTAACTCTTTGCTTTGAGTTGATGAGTTGTTGGTGTGGCTCGAAAGAGAAGCTGAACACCTAACTCATTGCTTGGATTGAGAGAGTAGTACAAAATTTTTTGAAAGAAAAATGTTGAACTTTTTATTGAAAAACTAACTAGTCGGCTGCTTTGGTTGCAAGTCCTTATTACAAGTTTCAAACTACATGGTTGCTTCAATTGCTTGCCTTTATTATATGTTGTGACAGTTAATAAGTATCGGTGTTTATTACATGTCTGAACTGAGGGGACTTGGAGGAGAGTGTTAAGCACTCTCGCTGAACTTCATGATGTGCTCAGCGTTTCGAGTTCTTGATATCTTTTTCCCCCTCCAAGTCTTCAGGTTGGCAGGCACCTGGACGAATAACTTTTGGAGACTTTGTATTGTCCTTGTTATCCCTGATATGCTTGATGATTCGTGCTTTGGGTTAGGGGGGGAAAGTGTCTTGCTCACTCACAAGCTCTTAGTCTCATTCTGTTCGAAGCAAGAGGTTTCTTCGAAGTCGTCAACTAGCTCGGAGGCATAATGTCTTCTCTCTTGGGGAAGTTCCACAACGTCGAGGGGTGGAGCGAGCCTCTCACCGTAGCGGTGTAACATGCTCAGGTTGCTGCTTGGCTTTCTTTCACTTCCCCTACCTTAGAGGATGTTGAGAATTTCATCTTCATGTGGAAAACCGAAGTTACAACTTGGAGAGTTTCGAGGTCGGGGCGGCTGAGGATGGCATTGTAGGCAGCCTTTATATTGACGACCATAAAGTTCATAGCCTCGGTTCGAGAGGATGGGACTTTACCTGCAGTTACATCTAGTGTGACTATTTCATCCATGTGAATGGGGACACCGGACAAACCATGTAGAGTGTATCCTGCAGGCTTGAGGCAGTCTCGGGGGAGCTTAAGCTTTTTGAATGCATCTAGGAAGAGAATGTTTACTGAGCTGCCGTTGTCGATCATGATGCGGCTACCTCATGGTTTGTCATGCCTAGGCCGATAACTAGTGTGTCGCAATGAGGTATTCGGACACCCTCAAGGTCCTGGCCTGAGAAAGTCCTCGGAACTCCTAAGCCTTTAACGGGGGATGTTATGCACCGAGTCTACTTCCCTGGCAAAGGCTTTGTAGGAGGCGTTTGATTTTCCCCCTATTGGTCCCCCGTGAATGGAGTGGGGAACTGCGCTTGGCGGGACTCGGAGGGTTTCTCTGGGAGCTTGTTAGCCCCCTGAGCAGGAGGCACAATGTCATTCATTTGGGTGAATTTGGAGAGGTAGCCTCGGCGGATAAGGCCTTCAAGTTCCGTCCAGAGAGCTTTGCAATCATCGGTGGTGTGTCCATGGTTTCTGTGAAACGCGCACTACTAGTTCCTTTCCTTCCTCCTAGCGGAGGAGCTCATCTTGGGAGGAGGTTTTAGTAGCCCTTCTTTCTCGGCCTCCATGAGGACGGTGGATATATTTGCATTGAGTGAGGCGTAATTCCCAAAGCGTGGTCATGTAGAGGAGTGACGTTGACGGCTGACCTGTGCTATCCTTCCGGGATTTTTGGGGTCCCTTTCGATGATACTCTTCCGTTTGTTCCCGGATGAAGACTCTCCTAGGTCTTGTAGATGAATGATCTCTTCCACGTGTATGTACTTCTCAGTCCTTTGTAAGAGGTTTGAGTAGTCTCGAGGAGGCCTCTTGACGAGAGATGCTTTAAGGTTATCATTTCAGATGTTGTATCCGAAGGCAGCAGTGGCTGCTGCTGAGTCAAGTGAGAGGATGGATCGGGATTCGATAATGAAGCGCCAGACATAATCCTTAAGAGACTCCCCATTCCTTTGCTTCAAGTTAAGTAGGGAGACACATGTCTTCTCGGTCTTGCGACTGGTGATAAAGTGAGTGAGGAAGAGTTCATGAAACTAGTCAAACAAGGAGATGGTGCTTGCAGAGAGGCGGCAGTACCACTCCCTTGCTGGTCCTTTGAGAGTTGTTGGAAAGGTCTTGTAGAGGAGTGCATCAGAGACTTGATGGATTATCATGAGAGTTTTAAAACTGTCATGATGGTCAACCGAGTCTGTGTCTCCATTGTATGACTCAAAGGATCACTGGTTTTGACTCAACCGGGTTGAGCTCTCTCCCACACTGAGAGAATGATGAGGACACCAGTTCGAGACGATTTGGGTGCTTCTGCCAGCGCAGACATTGTTTAGGATGGCTACTTCAGTAGCATAGTTATCTTTATTTCAATATTTTTTATATGTTTTTGGGCATTTTAGCCATATGTAGTAGTTTTGCAATTTGCACCCTTTATTTTCTGCATTAGAATATTTTGAAGATTTGTATTGAAATTTTGTTTTGAGCCTGTATTTAGGCCTTGAGAATAATAAGATCGTATGCTATTCTTAATTAAAAAATTATTGTGTTGAGTTATTGCTCTGCATTCTTTTCTTGTGTGTGATACCATAAGAAATTATTAGGGTTTTTGAGAAATCCGAAGAAAGTAATAGGGTTTGTGAGAAGCTCTAGTTTACACCCCATCACCCTCTTCCTTTCTCTCTTCAGTCAACACTCAAAATCACCTTCTTCTTCACCCATCCTCACCGAAACCCACTTCATCTTCATCCCTCCATACTGATGCCATCTCCCCCTCCTCCACCCGTCATCTCACTGCTCTCCTCCCACGCACCGACTACCCGTGCCACCTACCTTCATTCCCAAATCCCCACCTGCCCTCTCCATCCTCACCCTCAAACCTCCTGAACCCATTGCCGCCCTTCTTCTCCATTGCCTTGCTGCAACCCGATGCCTCCCCTCACACAACAGACCACCCTCGTCGCCTTTCCCTCATCTCCGACGACCTGGTCAGCCCCCCTCCCCTTCCCCCTTCACCGAAACCTGTTCCCACTCTAAATCCTTTTTCCCTAATCTCCAGTTCAAATTCAAAACCCAAATCCCCTAATCCACTACAAATTTGAAACCCTAATCCCCAAATCTACTTCAAATCCGAAACCCTAATTCTCACATCAAGGAAATGAGCTTTGGAGGAATACAACGCTGTTGACGACCCACAACTTCTTCGTCTCCATCTGTGGCGCCAGCTCGTTCATCGAACCCCGGTAATTTCTTTCCACTCTTTAATTATTTGTGATTCTGCTAATCATCTTTAGAATATTATCTGAAATTTACTGTCGTTCACAAATATTGAGTGTGCTTCTACTTGCCAATTAGCATACGAATCATTATTGAATATCTTACTAGATAATAACACTTGGGTATATTTGTTGATTGTTAGGCTTGAATATTTAACTGGGTTTTGTTAAACTTATTTCAATTCTTGAAAATCCATCAAACTAATTAGTAGTTTTAATTTCTAACTTAATCAGCATTACATGTTGGTAAACTTAATCTTTTAATATTCTTGGAAATTCTTTACTTAGGGTTAAGTTCACATCAGTGGTCCTCCATTGCTTGGAGGCGGCGGAGAACATAGCCTTCCCTTGGCTCAGATCTTGTAGAACCATAGGATTCTTCTTCTGGCCCAATTGAGAGGTGGCTCCTACTTGTGTGCCGGCCCCTCCTTGTAGCAACTTGCAGGGCTTGGCAGATTTTGTCCCTGAGTTCATGGATTTCGGCCATTGTGACGGGGGCCTCTTCTTCCTTATGGTTTTCAGGAATGTGCCTATGGTGGGGAGGAGGGCTTTCTTTACCCCTTCAGTCACGAGGATAGGGGACCTTATGTGGCGTGACCGGGGAGGGGGGGTCCTCTTGCTCCCATGGCATTTTGAGTGGGACCCTTTGTTGATGTATGCCCTTGAGGCCAGCCTTATATTGATCTTGCTAGTTTACATTGTATCGTGACATTTATTTCATGTAAGAGTCAATTTATTTATTGTGTTATTTATTGTGATTAAGTGAACAAAATAAAGTTCTTAGAATAATAAGTTCAATACCATGAGACATCAAGTGCATGACCTGATTGTGAGATCTATTGGTTGAAATCAAAACACTGTTCTTAAATGTCCTTAGTGAAGTATTATTGTGAATTAGGACAATAATACATAAAGACTAGTATGTGTGTAGACTGATAACCTTATCTTATAGGTCATGGATATGAGATATCAAGTCTTCACATGGGTACATATAACAGTAATAATGTACTGGACTGACCCACCGTGAGAACGCTGCATGGATTGTTACATGCGTGTCATGAGCGATTCTCACAGTGACCATGGTGTACGTGGTTCTTTGACTCGAAGTCACTACGGTTCCCTATATGAGAAGTTATATGTTTTAATACCGTCAAACGTCGCATGTGATAATGTGATTATAAAGTCGGTTATTGGACATACTATGAATCATGTGGAGGGATGTAACACCCCGTACTTAAGAGTGTATATATAATATTATATGAAAATATAATTATAATAATAATAATAATATTAATAATAATAATAATATATATATATATATATATAATGTGAGAAGTGGTTGGTTGGCCTATGGAGATTTCTATGGGCTATGGATTAATTGAATTAAGGAAGGAGCCTATAGATTGGTCTATGGGACTTAGGGAAATATGTGCATTAAATGAAGAAATGAATGAAAGAGAAGTGGTTGCTGTGCTTGGGCATGGGTTAATCCCACATCGGAGGAGAGAGGAGAGAGTGTGAGTTTATATTAGGTTGCTCATGATTAAAAGGTACCTAATGGCTATAGCCCCTTTTGTGAAGCACGCCTGTGGTGGGCAGTTATTTGGATTTTATTTGTTCGCATATTGCGCGCACGTATAGCCGCGTACGTAGCTGAGCCGGGCTCGGGGCGTTACAAGGGATGTGAGTGACTTAGATAGGATTTGTCCCTCTTACATAATATGAGTGATATCTTCGGGTCCCTTGATTGAGTGAGACTGCAAAATGCATTATCGTGCTTAAATGAGTCAATATGAGATATTGATCTCATTTGTTTTATAAGTCTACTCGGACATCAAGAAACCAAAGATTGAACTATATAAGAGTGACATGATCCATGCATTGTGGTCAATTAAGATATCTGGACAAAAGACTAGTCTACATGGTAACATTGGCCATTGATAGGTTATGTCAAATCACTGGCATTCCCGTTACTTGAGTAGTAGTAATGTATTGCTAAAACAGCTCATTGTTTATAACACTAAAATAAAATTTTTGTATTACTGTCAACGTAATGAGAACCTATAGGATCACACATTTAGAATGGATCGAAATTGAGATTTAGATTCATAAGATGAATTTAATTGGGAATCCAAGTAAGACTTGGACTCCCAACATTGGTTGGACAATTAATTAGATCAAATAGGCCAACCAAAATTAGAAGGATCACACGTGAATCTGACCTAGATTAGATTGTGAGTCCGACAGCCTCACTACTCTCTTAGGATAGATTTCCTGCTATATATATATATCTATGGGAAGGTAACAAAGAAAAACCCTAGCCATCACAGAAAGTGAGAGCGAGAGCGAGAGGAACATCCCCTTCCCGCAGCTAGCACCGTGGCATGAGGGAGATCCCGAATTCGTTGTTCGTTCGTCTGGATACCGTAGAGGTACCGCAATGTTGCAGTGCTCGTGATTGGCAGATTGTGGAGACATCCATTCTATCGTTGAGGTAAAAATTCCTAACACGTTTTATGGTTTTCGCATGGATGCATGACTGGGTTTCAGAATTTTTATTTATTTATTTTGGTGCCTATTTATTTTGTGATAGACTTCGAAACCCAACACCCATGGCCTTGGGTGTGCCTCCCTTTGAGGTGACGGCGATCTTTCTCCTGCTGCCTGTTGTGGATAAGTGTACGAAGATCTGGCGGAGTTAAGGGTACTACGAGAGGAACCTTGGAGTCATTGGCTGTATGGACCGAGGTCTGTCATCGTTCTGTGCAAGGTCTAGAGTGGCGTGTAGAACGACGTGGTTGAGAGCCTATTGATGCATCCCCGGTGAAAGGGGGTTGCGACGTCGGGTGATCAACTTGTTGAGGAAGGGGTGGAGGTTGCCACTGAGGAGGTTGTTGCCCTATTTGAGGGGGTTGTTGCCCCGCTTGAAGAGGATGATTGTTGCCTGAACGGCTAGTGGCCACTGCATTCTTACTCTTTGGAGGCATGGCTGGAAAAATCAGTTATTTACCAGCAAAGTTTGGTCGAAGATCTTTTCAATTTCCCACAGACGATGTCAATCTATTGTTACTAATTTTCGGTGGGAGCAAACAGATATTGTGAGTTCTTTTGATGGAAAACAATAAAAGACAACCTTTGCTTTTTGCCGGCATTGATCGCCGTAAACTGTAATCGACATTGAAATCTGACTGCTATGGATGGTTGGATCTGATATGAACGGTTGCGATCACTCCAATTGACCGGAAAAACAGCTTGAAACACCGGGGTTGTCCTGACGACAGACCCTCCGACGCCGAAGTCAGATAACCCAGAATATATGAAAAGTTTTGTGAGCAGAAATTGTGATTACCTATTTTTTGAAGAGGCCGAGAGGTATTTATAGCCGATGGGGGGCTAGTTTCAAGATATTAGATTTATTTCTACTTCCCGGTGGAGTGATAAGGTTTGTTATCCTCTCCCATGTAACGATATCGAGTTAAGACAATTTTCTTGATAAAGAGAGAGTGGTTAAATCTCTTTTATGCATGGAGAGATAGAAGTAGTTACTCTCTCGAGATAGAGAATTTAAACTGACAACTTTTGGTGAACCTGGACTCCTCCATGTTGGGCTGCTATGACAATCCAATATGGTAGACCTATTTTGGGTAGCTGGGCTTGAAAGAGGCCAAACAACTTTTACGGGCTTGTATCTGTTGAAATTTGCTGTTTTACCCCTGAGAGCTTTAGGATGCGTGTCCGATTTGAACGGTCCCGATTTAGTTCTATTTTTACCCATATCAAAAGGTTAAAAATAAGAAGTAATATAAAAATGTAGAAACAAATAAAGGAAAATTTATGAAAGAGCATGACTACTAAAGTAACTTAAGAATTCTGAATGTAAACCAAATCAGAATTTATCGCTATAAATCTTGAAATAGGGCAAACATGGCTTTAAAAAGCTAAAGCTTAGTGGGGATTTAATGGACTTTTTAGAACAATGTTGAGTCTGACAACTTCCTGCCCTTCTTTATTTTTGCTATGGAACTGTGCCTAAAAATTTTGTTACATTTTTCAGATCAAGTTACCCCTACGAGGCCCTTGATTGCGTGAGTGGTTATTATGATATTGTCACCCAGGACGGGAGGAACAATGTCATTAAATCACTTGCACTCTATACTACAGGGGGAAAATACGGACCTTACGGTGAGGAGTTTGGCACATATTTCACTACTGCTATTACAGAAGGGAAGATGGTCGGATTCCAGGAAGGAGTGGACTTTATGTGGATGCAATTGGTGTTCATATGCAGCACTGGTTGGGTGATGCAAAACCTACAGGCAAGTTTAAACTATCCAGGTATTTCTTCTAAGTAACCCTATGCCAGCTTCTACCGAGATATATCTCTGTCAGAACTACTGTTAGTTTGTAATCTCTAGGAGTCAGATTGATGCATGTCAAAACCTTCCAAATTATATTCAACTTATATTCAACTGTTTAAGCTATATAGGACTCCCATTACTATATGGAAGGGGTAAGTTTTGAATGGTTTTATACTTTTGTTATCTTATCCATGTGGGGTTTTTGATAATTTTGCCACAGTTGGAGTTGTGCATCCAGTGGATTGACATAAGGTGAAGCTTTGTTTGTTTGTGCCTTATGTCTTTTGATATAGAAACTGGATTATTTAATGTGATTAAGAATTCCTTTCCTCTTTGAATGATTCATTCTTCTCTTATGCCTCTCCTCTAAAAAACAGTAACTCTTGTGAACTATATTCATTTTACTAAACCCGCAAGAATATGATCTTGCTGACAAAGAGAAATATCATTAACTAACCCGAGAAAACCATTGTTAAGGAAATCCCACAACCCTTAGGAAATGCTGGAAAACCAGATCTCTGAGTAAAATATCCTTGTAGATCGGTAGAACAAGACAGAAGGAAACTTTAATACTCAACAGAACTATGAGAAGGATACAATAAATTCCTACCCATCCACAGACTAACCAGTAACAATACTAGATCCCATGTACTCTTTATTAACCTAAAATTTAGCTTTTGGATTGAATGTGTGTGCCATTTCGATCCAAAGTGATCGGATATATATTGTATATTATGAACTTGTCAGAGTGATCGGATATATATTGTATATTATGAACTTGTATACTATCAACTTGGAGCCAATAAGTTACACCAACCGTTGTGCTACATTTCTACTTGTATCAAAACCTCTAGCGAGTAAAGGTCAGTTTTTTTAAATGGGCACTTGCACAACTTATGGTTTTAATATGCGGACATACTATAATCTAATAATTTATGATTGATTTAGGTTGCATCAAGCCAAAATTCCTGCACTAGATGACTTGTGCCATAGTCAGATTAATCGGCTAATCACATTATTAGTCAACTAGTGCTGAAATCCAAATATTAACTGATAGTAAGGTTTGTCAACTGATCCTCCGATCGGTCTTACTATGTGGTTTGACTAGGATTCCATTTTCAAAAATTGGTTCAAGATCAACTGTCTAAGTTCTAATTGGGTTGTGACTCAAACTTTGATTTATTGATGGAGTAGGGTTATTTTTGGATTTAATTGTTTATGTAATGAAGTGTTCGGGTATCATGCGTTTGAAGGAATCCTAGAAATAGAGAAAGTTAAGGGTGAAGGTAGGATTAGAAGAGGATTTGGGTACGCACGAAGTCCATGGGATGACTCGCCAACATGGGACACAGAAAATAGTCCTTCAGGCCGAATATGGGTTGAAAAAAGGACCATCGTTTCTTGGGGTTGGGCATGGGTTTAGCTAGACCTAACATGTACCTAGGCTACAATTCCACTCGCATAAGGCCCATCGATGATGTCCGATATGAGGACTGTAAGGCTCACTAATACACCATTTCATTATATAAACAGAAGCGGATCCACAATAATTGACCCCCGTAAACTTGTGAAATTGAATATATACTATACATAATTTGGGTAATTTTGTTAATTTTTACAACGATTGAGTCCTTTCCTTTCTCTAATTTAATTTCATGTTATTCTTTGACCCCCCTTGAGGAAATTTCTTGACTCCGCCCCTATATATAAATAACATATTCTAATAATTATTTTACTAATACAACAACAACAACAAAGCATTTTTTTCAATTAGTTGGGGTCGGCTACATGAATCATGGTTTTCCTTTGTGCTCGGTTTAGTGCAATATCTTCTGTAAGGCCCACAAACTATCATATTTTCTTACCGTTTTCACTCAAGTCAGTTTATGTCTTTCTATACCCTTAACTCTACCCTCAATACTCACCAAATCACTCTTTCTAACGGGGGCACTACTAGATCTATGTGTGACATGTCCAAACCACCCGAGGCGATTCTCTCATAATTTATCTTGGATATGAGCTACATTTATCATGTTTCGTATATGCTTGTTTTTAATTCTATCATTTCTGGTTTTACCACACATCGAACCACCTGAGGCAATTCTCTCTTAATTCTTTCTAATTCTATCGTACATGTCTCGTATTATTTTACTAATCTAATATTAAAAATAAGAGAAAAACTTTAGGAGCAAATTCAAAAGTAAAATTAAAGTTAAAAAGCAAACTCTAATAAATACTCATCTTACCATCTTTCACCTTCCTATTTCATTTCCTAAATACCATGCTATCAAGGCTTGGCTAAGGCTGAGTGGACACCTAGTTCGTCTTGGTTTTTGGCCTACCTGATACAATATTTTTCCCAAAACTGGTGCCAATACTTAACAATGTACAGAGAAAGAAACGGTAGGATGCAATTCAATCTGAAGACCGTAAAGCATATTTATTGATGCTATTACCCCTAAGTAGGTATAACACAAACAAGAGAGTTAAGAGATTGGCAACAAAATTAAGTGACGATGGTAGAAAACATAGAAAACATAATGATATTACAATTTATAACTAGTGAGAACAAAATATTCTATGTAGCTTAAAAAAATGATTTTCTATTTGTCAAGTTTTATAATTTATAAACCTTATCTTCATGGTATGCTTTAGAAGAGTATTATCGGTTAAAAATTTGAATTTTTGTACATAAAAATGCAAATAAATACAAAACATATAATTTATTACTATTAATTAACAAAATTATACATTGAATGTTTGCTTTAGGATTTAAATATTTTTAACTATTTTTAGAAGTTCCATTTTGTTCTTTATCACATTATGAAGCCAACACCAAAAAGTATAATACATCGAGCCCGATAGACCCAATATTTCGGAGCATGCTAAAACTGTTGCCACAATTGGATGACCAATTCGAAACCCGGCACCGAGTTTTTAAAACATGTCAAGGAGAAAACATTCACCTCTTTAACTTTTTTCCTCTAACGATGAGGCCAGTCATGATAACCCTACACATCTTTCAACCCTCTACCGCATCAATCTTCCTTGCCCCTGCAATTAAGGTATATCCCTTTATTTTATATTACACTAAATTTATTTAGTTTTATTCCTCTTCCTTGATCTGAGTCATTCAATATGTTCAAGAAAAACTAAGCTTATATGGCTAGAAATTGATATTGTTTTAATTTACTATTATCCTTTGAGAAAAATATTGTTTAATTTATGAGATGCAACACAAATTTATTAACTCAGTTAGGCACAATTGAGTTGGACTGATACAACAGGTGGGTTGGCCTGAACACAATGTGCTCAGGTCCACACACAAGCATGACCCACAACAAGCCTGGGTCAGTTTTGCGCTAAGCTGACATCTCAGTCTGGACCTGTGTTTTGCAAGATCCGACCAAAACCCCAACCGGTTCCAACCATTAGTGAAGGTAAAGGAAATGGATATGTTTGAGATTTCTATTGTAGGATTGAAAGAGTAGAGTAGGGTATGCAACCTCTTAAAGATTTTAATCAATAAAACTCTCTTTAAAGACTACCCCATTAATTTCTCGTGTTCTTTCTTTTGTTCATGGTGGTTATAGTTCTCCTTTGCAAGTTTGTTTATTACTCTCCAGAATACATGTTACTTTGATTACCTTCAGGATTGCCCCTACTTCCTATTTTACATTTCCATTGTGTGATATTTTGTTACTGATCTCTTAGTTGGGTTTCTAGTCTCGCTTCAACCACTTTGCCTCTCTTAATTTGTGGCAACAGAAATGAATTGTGACTACACCATTAGTTTGGTCTAGAAGTTCAATATCTTGAACTTACGGCCTAGTTTGGATGGCGGAACCCTTATTTCACTGCGTTTGGGATTTGATTCAAGTTAGTTCCTTGTATACACAAACATAAGTTTAGTTTGTCGAGGATCTTTGTAATGTGTGACACTTAAAATGAATCGAGACTATGCCATAATTTTGGTCGAATAAAAGTTCGTTGACTTGATTTCAAGTCCAAGTTTGGATTGTCAGAAATTTGATCCACGAGAAATTCATTAGCTTGACACTAAGTCCAAGTTTGGATGTTCGAACCCACAACCCTGATTTCGTAGCATTAATTAGGAATTTCATTTGAGTTAATTTCTTGTATACACACACAACTGCAGTTTTGTTTTTCAGGACGTCCTGGAAATCTAGTTTTTCTTTAAAAATAGGGCTGTAGCCATACATGCACACCCACCCGGAACTGGCACACTGGGGTTCGAACCCTTGACTTCTTGCTCACTCACTAGTGAATAGGCTTACCGGCAGACCACTAGGGCACCTGCACGCGGAAGTTTCACAAACTCCCATATGGGAGAGTTATGGGTCTGAAACTGGGTTTTCAGCCAACTTGGTTTGGAAATCTGATTTATTAAGCTATGAAAGTTCTATTAGTTGACACATTTTCCTGCTCCTACTCCTTATGGATATTGGATGCTTGCTTATGTAACATATATATTTAATTGGTTTTAAGGTGGGATGCTCAAGATAATGATATCTTGTGTTGCTTTTTCACATGCATTACATTACATGTGCCCACCTCCCTAAACTGATATGGGATTCACATTCTTCTCTTATGCTCCCGCCTAAAAGAAACTGCTGCTTTTACTTTTCTCCCTCCTAAAAGCTAAATCTTTGCATGGGCTTTCAATCAAACATGGTCACTTGAATACATAATTCAAATTTGTATGATTTGCTACACATAAAGTTTGTGGAGCAAGCATGCCTGCCACTAAAGAGACCACATTCCAATTAACAAACACACAGACTAGTAAACAAAGATTCTGTAGTACTTGGGGTTATAGTAGGTAGGCCAAATCCAGGCTACCTTTGTAACTTAACTTTTTTATTGAGCAAGTAAAAGAGCAGTGAGTTTGCATCACTCCACTGAAGAGCAAAGCAACATCTTGAACTACCAATGGAGGATATTTACTTAATGATATGATATCATACTATACTTATACTAATACTGTCCTTCACCACAGAAAGCAAAAGGGTAGGGGAGCAAAGATGCTGCTGTGAGTGATGTCTGCTTTGATTTTTCCTTTTTATCAAAATGTGATGCGAAACATGCTTCCACCTTAAAGTCATTTTCTCCTCTTTTTAAGACCAGGTCATGTTCCCAAATCTCCATAGGTATCTGAAAAATATGGAAGAAGATCTTGGGTCAAGTCTAGCTTGCTTCTGTGTTGGCCAGCTTTACAAGTCAAATCCTAGTCCTATTAGCCTTTGGTCCCAGTAATAGTAATAGTGAGAGAGTATGCCCTTAGATGACAGAATTTTTTGCATTACTAGGCTACTTTTTGAAACTTTTTGCGATTCTAGGCAAGTTGACAAACTATTAATAGCACTTTTGGCTAGCAAGTGCCACGTCAGCAGCGGCCGATATTGGGAATAGTGGCCTCTTCATAGCGACCAATACATCGGATTTCCACACTTGGCAAATTTGTATAATTGTAAATCACTTGGAGTAACTGAGGTCGCTATTGTCAATAGCGACCTTGTATAACTAAGATCGCTATTCCCAATAGCGACTACAGGTTGACCCAATCGCTTTTAGGCCCACCTGAGGTCGCTATTGGGAATAGCGACCTCAGTTACTCCAAGTGATTTGCAATTATACAAATCTGCCAAGTGTGGGAGTCCAATGTGGTAGTCGCTATGAAGAGGCCGCTATTCCCAATAACGGCCGCTGCTGACGAGGCACTTGCTAGCCAAAATTGCTAATAGTTTGGGATGTGGCCTAAAATCGCAAAAAGTTTAAAAAAGTAGCCTAGTACTGCAAAAAATTCTAGATGACATGAGGGGAATCTTTCCCTTTTAACCTTTTGAGAATCAAGCGAAGGAGTGGATGCATTGCCAATTGCCTTTTGGGACTTAAAGTAAAGCATGTGTGATATGATATCTAACACATGACCCCCATATCATTCTTTTGCTTGTATTGTATTTTATGTGTTCATATTTTTGGCTTAGCATGCAAGTGATAGTGTAGTGGGCATTTTACTGGTCATGCCCTGCTTGATTAAAGCATAACCATCCATCCATATCTAGCTCTAAGTACCACCCATTGGAAATATTACAACCACCCAAAATAGTCAAGTGAATAAAATGTGAAGTTTAAGAAAGAAATTAAACAAAAGCAAATGTAAAAAGAGTGTTACGAGTCATGTAAGAACGTATTCTTGCCCTTGTGCTGGCTTGCATATGCCTTTGTAACTGAAGCATCATGATCCATGATCCATCCATATCCAGCTATGGTGCTCTGTTGGAAATATTAGGAACTTTGCAAAAAAAATTGGGTTAGATAAATCAAATGCAAATTTCTGATGCATTTTACTTAATATGAAGATTGTATTGATGTTAAAGAAAATTATCCTAAACCAAAATCAGTATTCAAATAGGAGAGAAAAGAGGCCTAGGGTTTCCCATTTATGCAAATTTTCTACTCTACTTACAGATGGGGAAAAAGATAAGCTTTAAGGGCCAAAAATTGGTAGAAATCTAAATTACCCTTACAAAAAGTATTATGATTATTCTAACATCCCCCCTCAAACTCACGATGCGGCTGCAATAAGCATCGAGAGTTTGCCTGCTAGGAAACGAAAATGTGTGACTTAGTAAAGATATTCGCAATCTGCAAGGAAGAAGGAACAAAAGGCAAAGTAATTGTGCCATGCTTGAGGTGTTAATGAGTAAAATAACAATTGATCTCGATGTGCTTCGTATGTTCATGAAAATCTGAGTTGTGAGAAATACGAATATCACTCTGATTGTCACAATACATAATAGTGGGATGAGGCAGAACAACACCCGTATATGTAAGTAACCAACGTAACCAAATAATCTCTTTGGTAGTAGATGTCATAGCACGATACTTTGTTTCTGTAAAGGATTGAGAACCAACAATTAGTTTCTTGCTCTTCCAAGAAATAAGAGTCGCCCAAAAAGATACAGAAACCAGGAGCAGACTTGCACGCCTGTGATCCGCATCCAAGTATGCATGCAGATCCAAGGAAGATATAGATGAAAACAAAAGACTCTAAAAGATGGTACCCTGAAGATACCGCTAAATACGAAGAACAACTGCCCAATGTACAGTGGTAGGAGAAGCCACAAACTAATTGACAATATGAACGGCATATGAAATGTCTGGACTATGATGGTGAGGTAGATCAAACTTCCAACAATAATGCGACATAAAGTAGGATCTTATAAAGAAGTACCATTAGAAGGAGAATACTGAACATTAAGCTCACAAGGGGTATCAACAGTTCTAGTATCAGTAACACGAGCACGCTCAAGGATATCGGCAGTGTACTTAGACTGAGAGAATATATGGAGAGAAAAATAACTTCAATACCCAAAAAATACTGTAAAGAATCCAAATCCTTCATTTCAAATTGACGGGCTAATTCTGACTTTAATACTGCCATGTCATCAACATTATCACCAGTAATAATCATATTATCAAACATATAGAGAAAGTAAAATACGAACTGTAGGGGTACACTTGTCACAGAGAGCCGAGTCATGGTTACTAGAGAAAAATTCAAGAGAAGTGACAGTAAAAAACTTCTTAAACCAAGCTCGAGGTTTCTGTTCGAGACCATATAAAGTTTTTTTAAGTATGCAAACTTCTCCATGATTATGAACTGCCTCTTTATAGAATAAGGGCTCAGAGAGACGATAAATATATGCTAAAAATGAATAGAAGTGGAATAACTAGAGTAAACAAAATTTGGTAAGTGAGTAGACTTACGAGAGTGCTAAGGATAACAAGAAGAAGAATCCACATTCTCAGGTGGAGCTTGGGCGATTGCATGAGGAGGGGGAGTATCACGAGTGTCAAACTGTGATGTACCAGTATCTCCAGAATTAACAATGCGAGTCGTGTGAGAATAATGAAGAGGAAATGGAACTATATGAGCAATAAATGAGTCAGAATCAATAGTGGAAAGAACTGGTGGCGAAAAGTTGTATGTATAGTCAAAGAAATGATCAATATGAATGAGATCAGATTTGATCAAGTTTTGAGTAGTAGCAGGAATAGAAAAGCGATGTATATGCCAAGAAACAAAATATGACGAGATACATTTAGTTTTTGTGAAGCTGGATCAAAACAACGATATCTTTTTTGCCCCTCAGCATAACCAAGAAACACACAAATGGCAGTGTGTCTGCGTGTGCACGAAGAACAAAGCAAGTAGAACCAAAGACTCTCAAGGATGAATAATCAAGAGCATGTCCATATAGTTTTTCAAAAGGTGACAAATCTAAAGTGATGGACGATGAGATCTTATTGATTATGTTGACTTCAGTAAGAACCGCTTTTCCCCAAAACTCACTAGGAACTGAAGATGACAATAAAAGAGAACAAGCAGTTTCAACAATGTGCCTATGTTTTCTTTCAGTAGCACCATTTTTGTTCAAGTATCTGTATAAGAGGTCTGGTGAACAGTTCCATCTAAAGCAAACAAATCACAAAATTTATTGGAAGTATATTCACCACCCAAATCACATCTAAAACACTTAATAACAACAGAAAGTTGAGTTTTTACACGAGCTCGAAAGTTTTCGTAAATGTCAAAGAAGTTAGAATGACGTTTCATAAGATAAACCCAACAAAAACGAGCGTTATCATCAATGAAAGAACATAATATCGAGGCCCCCTTTTGTAGCGACAGTAGAAGGTCCCAGCACATCCTAATGGACTAAATCAAATGGTGCAATATAACATGAAGTACTTCGATTAAAAGGCAAATCAGTTTATTTGGCAAGTTTACAACCACTACAATCAGAAATATCATGTGTTTGCAAATTTTCTAAGCTTACCGTCGAAGCTAAGAATTTTAAGCGGAAAACTGAAATATGATCAAGATGTGAATGTTATAAATAAAAACTAGAGGATGAAGGACATAAACAAAATGAAGACAAGTCGACACTAGGAGCTGCAAATACTATGGCCTATCCCAGTCAACTTCTGGGATAGCGAATTCTGCACATGACAATAGATAGAAGAAAATGACACTGAGTAACTAGAATCACACAATTGACCAACATATACAAGATTTAGTATCAACTTAGGAATGTGGTAAACATTAGAATGAGATAAATGAGGTGCGACTGCGAAACTAATTCTTGCTAATGACATAGGAGTACCATTAACAGTCATGACAGACATAAATGAAGTATGATGCAAAGAAACCAAAGATTTTGAATCAGGAGAGATATGGTGTGAAACTCCAGAATCCAAGACCCATGTGGAGGAGGACATACATGGGGATGTAAACAAACCAATGGCTTGAAGTGAATCATCTCTATTACCAGCCATTACAAAAGCAAACAAACTTCCAAATTTGCAAAATCTAACAAAACCCTCAAATTGCAAAAATCCAACAAAATTTAGAAAAAGACTGTTAAAAATGCTATCTTTAAGCTCCCCCTCTATTTAGAAACCCAATTCCAATTAACCCTGTTGCCACAAACTTAAAAATCCAATCTTTAAGCTCCCCCTCAATTCAGAATCCCAATTCCAACAAACCCAACTGCTCAAATCACTTCAAAATCAAAACAAACTGAGATTGCAGGATCAAGAAACTTACAAATGGAAGAACCAATTCCTATGAGAGAAACACACCTCCTTATCCTGTGATTTCTAAGGTTTCCAAGTCTCCTATTCCCTTCTCAAATTCAATTCCAAATCCGAACCACTCGATCGAAATCCTTATTCTCTGAGAATGAGGATCGCAGCGAAGAGGAGGAACCCTCGAGAGACGGCGGTGGAGGAGTTGCCGGAGATGAGGTTCCGATCGTTGGATAACATGGAGTGGAGGTTTGGGAGAGGAGTTATCGATGGAGGTTGTGAATCAGTTGTTGACGATGGCCTGTCGAGGGATATTCTTGCATAACTCGACGGAGTGGAATTTGTTGGGATTGTATGTTTTGCATACTTGTGTACGATTAGAAGAAGAGACGACGAAGCGAGGAAGGTGAAGTATCGAGGAGACGAAGTCAGAAAACAGCAAATAACAGCAGCAACAATTTAGTCGACTGTCCATATGGACAGTTGACCACATGAGGGTCTGTTTTGAAACAGAGAGCATGGCGGTCGACCACCCCCTTTGGACATTCGACCGTCCACGGCGGTTGATATTGTTTTAGGCCTAGGTCTAGGTGATCGTTTGGTCCCATCTTCAACTCCAGGTTAAATCGTACAGCTCCTATCATGTGATATGATATATCAAACAGTTATTGTATCAAGACTACAACTTAGGATTTTTGTAGATCTCTATATGTTGTAATAGTCTCCATTGAGATAGACAAGTACGTCATTGATATTTCTTCCATAATAAGTGAGGCTCGAGGGATAGTTTTTTTTGAGTGAGTTTGTAACTAATTTCTTATAATCTTCTCTAGTTGAATAATATCTTCCTTATTTCGCACCGGATTAGGTTTGATCGAACCAGGACAAATCTTTGTGTGATTGGTGTAATCTACTGTTTGGTTGTTCATATATCTATTTGTGCTCCTTGCTACCCTTGCTCAACAACTCTGCTGCGCCATAATTTTCTAATAGAGTCCACTGTGGTCGAGAGGGGTGAAGAGAGCAACGACGACATCGACTGAACATTAGAATCAAAGCAGGAGAATGAGATTTCTCTGACACAATGAAATTTATCCAAAACCAAAATTAATATCCAAAGAGGAATCAAATATAAATAAAGAGGAGAGAAAAGAAAGCTAGGGTTTCCCATTTCTGCAAATGTGCAAATGTTCCAGTTTACTTACAACTGAGAAAAAGATAAAATCTTAGGGGCCAAAAATAGGTAAAAGTCTAAACTACCCTAACAAAAGTATATGATTACTCTAATAGTTAGAACTTGGCGTATGTGTAGCACTGTCCTCAGAACTGATTGTTGCTATTGGTGTTGGCTTTCTGTCACAAATGTGGATCGATTTGTTATTAGTTAATGAAAGAATCATCATGCATCCAGATCCAGTTTTGGGTTTGTCTAATATAGTGCACCGGATCTATTATATTTAGTTCTCAGTTTTCATGCTTTTTAAAGGGTTGGTTTGTTTATTCGAAATTACGAATTGGGTAAACATAACTCAAGTAGGGAAGAGGAGAAGGTGTTGGATATATTGGTATATTCTCTCTATATAAATACTGCATGTGCATATGAGTAACACGTGTATTAAACGTACAATTGAATGGATATTGGAACGCGGGTTTGTGGGCTTATAACCCGATACTCAAACTAGTATTTAGAGATAAATACTGGCTTGTGATAGCAATCTAGATATTCCAATCTTGATACCTAGGGTGAATATCTCAAGCAACTTAGATCTAGAGATAAATCCTAATTTCCAATTGTTAATTTCTCACAAAACCTAACAGAAGGTTCTTTACTTTACGAAGACATTCTTAAGTACTAGTTTTCTTATTAATCGATCTTCTCTTCTCCCTTTACTTTTGTATAGTCTACTATAAGATTAGGTTCTATTAATTTGCTGAGAGTTCGTAGTAAAGAATGTAACCATGTTCATCGTTTTTTTTTTTTTTTTTTTGTGATAAAAAAGATGACCCTGTCATCGTTTCATTAATACGGAATTAAAGAAACACAGTAGTACTATTTACATAAGTCGAAATCAGCAACATCAAACATCCAAAATACATCGATGATCTAAAGTAAACAAAGCAAATAAAGATACAAGGGTTACTATCTCATGACCCCTCTAGTGGCACTGAGCCACCTCGAAACTGCTGCTCCCCAGACCTCCTGAGTTTGGTCTAAGGTCCTATCCTTTGCTCTGTCGCATCCTGACCCTTCTATTCTTCCTCTTCCATGCGCAGCCTTTTCATTGGCCCCCTATTTCCTGCCTAATCATGAGACAAAGATAAAATTTTATGCATGATAGTTGAAAGTGAACAGCTAGTTTTTCGAAAGCATACATCATTTTTATTTAACCACAAACACCATATTGTGGCTGTTGTCATCACCCCCCATGCCTCTCTATCTTCCTTTCTGACTAGATCTACCCACCACCGACCCCAGACATCTAAACTAGACTCCGGGCTCTCTACCAACCCAAAACCAATACTGACTATCTCCCAAGCTAGTTTAGCCTTAATACAAGAGAATAAAATATGGTTTGTATCTTCGTCTTCCGTCAAGCATGCCTCGCATTTGACCTCCACTTGTATATTCCTTTTGCGAAGATTAACCTTTGATAGAATGGCATCGTTCATTACTAGCCACGCGAAAACTTTAACCCTCAGAGGCACCCATAGCTTCCAAATAATCTCCGCATTCTTGCAACGCATATCCCCGTCGTTGATACGCCTATACATTGAAGCTACTGAGAATTCCCCTGAGGATTGTAGCATCCAGTCCCTACTGCCCTCTTCCTCGTTGGTGAACTGTCCTTCAGCCCTAATAAACGAGTTAAGTTCCGTCAGTTCAGCCACTGCGCCAGTGGATAAATTCCCTTTAACAACCATCTTTAGTCTCTGATTCTGCCATACGTCTGCCACCATCGTGTCCTTATTAATTGTAGCATCTGCCGCTGCTGGGAATAGGTTAATCAGACTCCTGTCCCCACACCATTTATCTTGCCAGAATCTAGTATCCTTTCCGCTTCCAACTCTGCATCTAGTGTTTGAGTTGTACAAGCCCACTTGACATGTGGGGGAAGGAGGGGCCGAGCGAGGAAGACCTTATTAGGGCCGCGGCTAAAGGAAAAGAACCTGCGTCTGCTTGTGGAGGTAACCCTGTTAAGATTTTCTCAGTTTTAAATTTGCTTAATGACGAATCGCTTATATACTTTGCTAGTTTATACGGTTTGGACATGGATAATACTAGGGAAGAACAAGATCAGAATGCCAATAGAATTAGACAGGATATCAAATGGGTCAAGACGTAGGTGATAGGTCCCTCACATAGAGAGTTGTAGATCGGGGTAATTATAGTTATTAATGTCATACATCTTTTGGAACGTGAGGGGTATGCGTCAAAAGGGTAAAAAGAGATTGATTAGTGACACCATTGGTAGATATAATCCATGCATTTGTGGGCTTCAAGAAACTAGGATTGAGAACCCAACTGCAGATGATTTTCAGAAACCCTTATGGGCAAAAAATTTCGAGTGGAGATTTAAAGCGGCAGTGGGTTATTCGGGTGGTATAGCATTAGGGGTGGACAACACGTTGTTCGAAATAATAGATCACAAGATAGGTGATTTCTCGATTTCCGTTAGAATCAGAAGAAGAAGCGATGATTGGGAGCAAGTTGTTAGTTCGGTCTATGGACCGTACAACTCAAGGAAGAGAGGGCGATTCTGGGAAGAGCTTAGAGAAATAAAGAATTATTGGACTGGACCGTGGGTTATAGGGGGTGACTTCAACATTACCAGATTCCTTAACGAACACAAAGGGAGGGGACCAAGCCGCGCTGACCAAGATAATTTCAATCTTATCATAGAAGAGTTAGAGTTAATGGAGATGGAACAGTCAGATAGGAAGTTCACCTGGTCTAATATGCTCTCTACCCTGATTCTTGCCAAGTTAGATAGGGTTCTGGTCTCCACAGATTGGGAGGATGCCTATCCATTGGCCAAGGTGAGGACAATTACGAGATATACATCGGATCACTTGCTGCTTCTTTTGAAGTGTGGAGAGGACTATGTTAAAAGACGGTACCTGTTCAGATTTGAGAAAGCTTGGACACTGTCAACAAATATTAGGCAGGTGATAGAGGAATCTTGGAAGGCGGGCACCACTGAGGTATCCGCGGTTAAAATATGGATTGAAAAGACGAGAAGGCTACGAAAGCATATCAAAGTTTGGGCTAAGAGAGAATTCGAGGGAGTCAAACTGAGAATGCAGGAGCTGGGCGCTAGAGTAGCTGAGCTCGAAGTGATTCAGGAGGGGAGGGAATTAGTGGAAATGGAGATCGACGAACTTCGCCAAAATAGACTCGAGATTCAAAATATAGGTGATAGGGAAGAGCAATACTGGAGGCAGAGATCAAGGGTTCAATGGCTCAAAGAAGGGGACACAAATACAAATACTTCCATAAGGTGGCCAATGGAAGGAGGAGACAAAACCACATTAGCAGGCTACTGATAGATGGTTCCTGGACGGAGAATGAAGGATTAATTAGGCAGGAAATTGACAAAAGTTTTAAGGAGCTGTTCGGGAGAAGAAAGGAGTTCAGATGTAAGATGAATACTGACATGTGGGGCTCATCCAGAATTGAGGGGAGTGATGGCATAGAGGGTATGTTCATGGAGGAGGCGGTTCTATTAGCAGTGAAGGCGCTGGGGCAAGACAAAGCTCGGGGTCCGGATGGATTCCCAATCTTCTTTTACAGACTTTATTGGGAGATCATCAAGACAGATCTTATGAACATCTTCTACGAATTACACCAGGGAGTGGTAGAACTAGATAGATTGAACTATGCTAATGTGGTACTAATCCCCAAAAAGAAAGAGGCGCTAGGGGTAGAGGATCTAAGGCCGATTAGTCTGCTGAACGGATCCTTCAAGATCGTTACAAAAGTACTTGCGCAAAGATTATCTCCACTAATGGAGGAGGTAGTGGGCGAATCACAGAGCGGTTTTATCAGGGGTAAAGACATCATGGATAGTGTGGCCTCGGCTCATGAAATTGTGTATAGAGGTTACAAGGACAAAGCAGATGGATTTCTACGGAAAATAGATTTCCAGAAAGCCTATGACTCGTTAGAGTGGGATTGCGTCGATGAGGCTCTTAAGCTTAAAGGATTTGGCAATATATGGCGCACATGGATTATGATATGTGTGCAAGGGGGAAGTCCTTCATACAGATCAACGGTCAACTAGGGAAAGAAATCAAATGCAGGAGGGGGCTTAGGCAGGGAGACCCGTTGTCCTCGTTACTTTTCGCCATCGTGGCAGACGGATTGGCCGAATGATAGGCAGAGGGAGGGAGCAGGGGTCCATCCAGGGTATCAAAGCTAGGGGGATCCCCCAAACAGTATCGATTCTGCAATACGCTGACGATACCCTTTTGTTCGGTGCAGCAACAGATAAAGAAATGAAGGCCATTAGTATGGTACTTCAGTGCTTTGGGCTATGGTCAGGGATGACTGTAAATCCCGCGAAGACCGCTGTTCTTCCGATCAGCAGTCAAATTTCCATTCCAATCGACGACATCAAGAGCTTTTTTGGTTGCGAAGCAGGGCACTACCCCATGGTGTATCTTGGAGTCCCAATAAGACCAGGAAAGCTACAAAGAGAGGATTGGCAGCCATTGATAGATAAAATTGATAAAAAGCTGTCCGGATGGAAGGGACGACTACTTACGTTAGGAGGAAGAATCACACCCTTAAACTCAGTTCTTAGTAGTCTCCCGACTTATCTAATGTCTGTTTTCGAACTTCCACAGTGGGTTACCCAGAAGATCGATTGAGCACGAAGGAGATTCCTTTGGAAAGGAACAGAGGAATCAAATAAAGGGCTACCACTTGTCAATTGGGGTAGAGTGTGCAAAAGAAAGGAATATGGAGGTCTAGGTATTCTGAACATTAGGGACATGAACAGAGCATTGCTGAGCAAATGGTGGTGGAAAATGAAGAAACGAAAGAATAACTGGTGGTGTAAATCATTTGCTAACCATGTTCATCTTTATTTGCACTATTTGCTTGCTTTAATGTATAGCTTATTATTCTTCAATTGGATTAATGCTATTGCCAGCTCATTCATTCATCATCATTCACTATCTATATGCCTTTTCTAAAGTTCAATCAATTTTGAACCAATTTGTATTCTACAGAGAATGTTGTAAATTTGTGATGATATTCCACCGATCTTTGGATCTTACATTAATTCCATCATCTTTAAACATGCTAGATTTGAATTATGTGCATTTGAATTGAACACCGGTCCTAGAGCAGATGCATTCATTTTTTTGCATATTTTTTTTGAGAATAAAGATGACAATAGTCATCGTTTCATTAATGATGAATTAACGAAACATAGTAGTACTTGATACATAACAAAATACAACCAAACGACTAGCTTCACAACAAACTAAAGCCTCAAAAGTCCCCATAATCATAAAAATACATATCCCTAATGATAACCAAAAGAAGATCCTTCGCAGGTAGCCATCTATCCATTGCCTCCCTCCATGCGCAGCTTCTTTCTAGTTCCAACGTGATCTCTCCAGGCATGAACATAATGTAAAGTTTTGTGTATAAAGACAGGAAATCTATGATTGCAGTTACGAAAGCAGAAGTTATGTCGGTCTTGCCACAGAGTCCATAGTGTTGCCGATACCGACCTATCCCACTCTTCCCTATCTTCTTTCCTAATGCTACCTGTTCCTTCTTTTGCATATTGAAGGGTGACTTTGGACTTATTAGGCAATGCGCATATTATAGTACACTTGGGAATCCTTTTCCCTGTTCGTTCTTTTGTGATTATTAGATTCTTCCAAAGTTCCCATAACTTCATCTTCAATCTTGTTAGGTTGATTGCTAGCAGTAAACAAGAATCACTTTCTTTCGTTTTTCTTTCTTTTGTTTAGGGACCAATCAGGTTTGGAAATATCGATATTTGGAAAACATAGAGACTACTTTCCGTTGCTTGCATGAGATAAGTACATGAAGAAAGAAAAAAAGTTCAAGTACTGGATAATATCATGCGTGTAGATCCTTAAGAATCATACTGTACTATGTAATCATGATTCCATTAAACATCATACAAGATCGATCATCTTTACTTCTGTTTTGAGACATGATTAGTATTTAACTAAGATACCTTTAACAAAGCAGATTCCCCAAGTGTATTTTAATTAGAGCTTTAATGATAATGAGATCAGTGTCAGATACTACTGATCTGATTTCAGGACCCCATTACAAGAATATAGGTAGGATTTGTGTGAATCTTTAGATGAATGTCTCAGACTAATTACTAAACAAATCATACAACACAAGAGTCTGAAGGTTCACTTCAGCTGATTAACATCAATAGAAGCTTCCAGTTGGTAACTAACTCTAAATATAAATATATATTATACATGCACACTAAATCTAGGAGATAGAAAGATTCCGACAGAAATCTTACAATGGGATGGCAAGAATCTGGCATTGACAAACATAAAGCAGGCATATCACTAATCATATATTCTGTGCAGATTTAAGCTTCTTTCATGCAGATTGCTGGACCATAAGTGGATCGGATTCACTGAATCTTTTGAACGAGCAAATTGTAAGAAGGTTGAATTGTCAATTCACAAGTGGTTCGCAGTACTCCTGATTGTGAATCCTGCAGTGGTAAAACTTGGTTCTCCTTGTTTACTTTCATTCATTCATTCAGGCGTAACCGATCTGCACTGTTTGATGTCGACTGTGTACAGTGATTGCCAAGGTGTTGGACAGAGACAGGAGTCCCCACGAGAGGGACTGTCACTGTTTAACAAAAGGAAAATTATGTATAAGAACAAACATGACCTTGATGTCCGATCCGAACATCTTGCTCCAAGCTGGCAATGTTTGCAGTGTCGATCGCTACTTGTACGAACATCTGGCATTCAAACCCTTTTAACATTTTCTAGTTAACTCACTTTGCTTGCTCTCGATCCAACTTGTAAAAACTGTGTGATCGATGAGAGCTTGGTAGTTGAAGTTGGCCGGTTTTTGTGGTTGTTTTCATTAAATGGCACGAATATTGGCACAGTAATGATTTGCAAGTTGTCGGGTACATATATGCATTATTAACTATCACTAAATATTTGGGCATGAATATGGCTACGTTCACAGACGCAGATCTTGTTGCCGCCCCCACTTATTATGAGATTGATTGACAATATTGTGTGCCTCAATTCATGCATATAAAATGGACCACATCTTCCATTAATTTTTACTCTTAATTCCTAAGAACTGTATGCAATCTTTAATAATCTCCAACTAGTAATTTACACCTGCTCGATGCATATTTTAATAATTTTTATTAAAAAAATAATAAAAAATGATGTAGAACTTGAAACTTTTTTTATATTAGTTATGTACGTGCGTTGCACATGTTGGTAGATTTACAATTGACACTAAGGCCTTCTCCCATTATAATATTAGAGATATAATAATAGGAGAGAGTTGGAGTTGTCATTTGTCAACATACAAATTCGTGCATTGCACATGCAACTCCAACTCTTTCATTAATTACAACAAAAATAAACAAATAAAAAAAAATCACCTATTTAAAATATGCAACGCACGTGCAAAATAATTTTGTAATATTTTTTTAACACTAAACATACACATATGTTACACGTACAACTCAAATTCTACTTATAAACACGTGCATTGCATATACAAATTGTACCTTTTTCTTCAAAATATTTTTCCTGATTTCATGCAAAGCACGTCCAACTTCAAAACTATTTCTTAACACGTATATTGCACGTGAAAATCCTCCAACCCTTATCAAAACATGCATCGCACGTGAAAAATACTAGTAATAATCTCTAATCTCTAATATTATAATGGGAGAAGGCCTTAGTGTCATTTGTCAATCTATCAACCTGTGCAACACACGTATATAACTAATATGAAATAGGTTTCAGGTTCGAGTTCTCACTACGTCATAGTTTTTACTTTTTAAAAAAAAATTATTAAGATGTATATTATCTGTACATAACTAATATAAAAAGGAGGTCTCAAGGTTAAGATATGATTATGTCAAATTTTTTACTTTAAATATATATATATACCATGCATCATTATTGATGCATGATCTTGATATCCCAATGTAGATAGATCCTGGTATCTTACCACCATACTGACACTTCTCTTTCAATTGCTATTGACCTGCATGGAAATTTAGGTGGGAGCAGTTGTCAATGGCTTTTCTGGAAGCAATGGTTTGATTGCAAGCAGCTACAACAAACCCTAGCAATCAATCTCTTTCTTAGATATGGACACTGATCGAGTGCTTATTGTTAGAATATCGATACTAAACACTCAGATTTTTACTACAACTTCGGGGTAGGTTTTCCTGTATTGTCAAGATCTTTTATATATATATGACATCGATCAGAATTTACAAACTGTGCTTGAAACTTGAAACTTGATTTTTTTTTTTTTTTAATATAAATGTTGTCGGATTTGGCCCAGAAAAACGGTCATCAACCTCCATGAATTAATCATTTAATTGGATGGCACTATTTTCAATGCGATGGTGTGAGGTGTCACTTGTTTATAGCACAATAACACATAAGATTTGGCCTTCCATTTATTGTAACACAAATTAATGTCTTCAGAATTGGGGCTCATGTTCTTGTTTATTATTGCATGGCATTTATTAATTGTAGAGAGTGATTCGCAAACTATCCTGACCTAAATGAATATTTGAAGAGTAATGCTTCACCCACTACGGATCTTACTATTATTTTTTTCACTGTTTTAGGTGGCACACTTCTAATCTAAGAGTTTCTCAACTTTCTCTTTCTCTACCTATCGAAGTGTACCATTTAAGGTAATGGAAAAAAATGTAGTTTATTTGATAGTGAGTATAGCATTACTCATGTTTGAATGTAGTAGTACAGTGTGATTAGTGAGCGGATTGGTGGGGAACTTGCATAGAAACTTGGATTAGGGGTATGATACACTAATTTTATGGTTTATATCTAAGTGTATGTTTATCAAAAATAACTAAGTGTAGGTGGGAGTAGAGCTGGTATCGGGTATCGGGTCCTATCGGGTCGGGTCCTCCATTACCCGAACTCGGACCCGGGCCCAATACCTCACTAGTACAATAATTGGACACGGACCCAAACTTGCGAGAATCGGGTCCAGGTCCGGGTTCTTAAAAAAGTCTACCCGTCGGGTCTGATGGCGGGAAATAAATATTTGCACGTAATTATTTTGCACCCGATATTCTACTGTTCCAACAATTTTTGCACTTAAGTATATGAATAAATATTATATTTATACATTTATATTCAACAATTATTATTTATATTTATATCTTTATAAAACTATATATTATTCAAACTTCATATATTTTGAGATATTTTTTAACGGGTTCGGATCCGGATCCGGATTGGTTCTATTTTGAGTGGATCCGGACCCGAAAGTGCATCGGGTCTTATTTTAGCATTCAGATTCGGACCCAGACCCGTATAGATTGGGTCGGTTCCGTTTCAATGCCGGATCCGGATCAGATCCGGATATCGGGTAAATATGACAGTGCTGGGTGGCAGTTAGGAAAATCCTTGTTCTACTTTTATTTTTATATGTTTATTTTTTATTAGGAATAGATGCTACAATACTGAAATATCATTTACTTTCATCGAGAAGTTAACAAAAAAGCCGAAGGCAAATTGGAGGTAAAGGTATATACAACAGATCACAAATAAGAAAGAATGAAAAAAAACAAAACAAAACAAAAAAAAAAAGAAATTAAAAGAAATTAAAGAAAAATAGTACACTAAACATCGAAAAGATCATTGTTTGAGTTAGGAAAACACAGATTTTTTTTTATAAGAAAGAATGAAAAAAAAAAACCAGAAAAAGAAATGAAAAGAAATTAAAGAAAAATAGTATACTAAACATCGAAAAGTTCATTGTTTGGGTTGGGTAAACACAGATTTTTTTTTATAAGACACTTTGCAGAAAGAGAGCATCTGCCAAAGTATTTATGCTCATAGAATAAACAACTAAACTTGCCGTTCGCCATTGGGACACAGCAAGTTTAATGCTATTTTTTTTTAGAAATTTGCCGTTCCTAACGGCGAGTTTAGTTCTAATTTTTCAATGAAGTCTCGCCGTTCCCAATGGCGATGACAGTTATACTAGACTCGCTGATGGGAACAACGAGTTTATTAGTTCAAAATTTTCAAAGAAAACTCATTGTTCCCAACGGCAAGGACATTATACTAGATTCGCTATTGGAAACGACGAAGATTTAGGAAATTTTACAAAGAGCGAAACATTCTGTTGGACTTACTGAATTTCGAAAAAAAACTCCATAGCAATTTTTTTGAGCTAAACTTGCCATTTCCAACAGCGAGTCTAGTATAAATGTCATTGCCGTTGGGAACAACGAGTCTTCATTGAAAATTTTGAACTAAAGTTGTTGTTTCCAACAACGAGTCTAGAATAAATGTCTTCACCGTTGGGAACGGCGAGTCTTCTTTGAAAAATTTGAACTAAAAATCAGCACTAAACACGCAGTGTCCCAACGGCGAGGATGAAACAACTAAACTCGCCGTTGAGAACGACGAGTTTAGTTGCTGAGTCCATAAGCGCAAATAGTTCGTTTTCAATCCACTAATCTCTAATCTCTAATTTCAAATATTATAATGGGAGAGATTGGGTTGTCATTTATAAACAACCTGTAATCTCAGCTATTCATTTTTAAGACCAGTGTCATTAGTAAATCTATCATCGCATGTAACGCACATACATAACTAATATGAATGAGATCACAGGTTCAAATCCAGACTACGTCTGAGTTTTTACTTTAAAAAATTATATATTTATTAAAACGTGCATAACCCATGTAAATTACTATATAAAATAAAAGTTTGTGCCACTAGGGATAATTTGTAAAGAGTATGTGATGAGTAAACGGATGTCTCAGGTTCGAGGCCAGATTATGTTTTATTATTTACTATATATAAAAAACTTTTTTAATTAGAACGTGTATTGCACGTGCAAATTTCTAATAAGTTTAAAAAGATAAGTGATATAGGATAAAAAGAGTGGCGCAATCTGGACCCTCAGATCTCCTCTAATCTCGCTCCCCTGTGATCATCAGGTCAAACAGGTCAAACGGGCTTCAGCCCATTCAGGCCCACCGGCAAGCGAGTCCGACCCGGTCCGTTAGGGTCTCAGACCTGTTTACCCCTGCCTATAAATAACAGATCCCCTCCTCACTTCCAAAGATAAATAAACTTTTCACCACCTGAACCCTAGTCATTGTTGCCTTCTCAGTGACTGACTAGATCGTCGAAGGGCATGTCACCTGAACTTCTTCCGGTGTTTGTAGGCAGTGTGTAGGTACAGAAAGCCAAGCTACCTCATCCGAGCCGAGCACCCGGTCTCTGCCTCTCTGCTGCTACTCCCCAATCGGTCCTACTTCCCAGGGTCAGATCGACACTAGTATCACAGCTTTTCCTTTACAAATTACAAGAACTCACACCTGCTGCCGCCACGCTCCAAAAACTAACAGCATCAATAAGTATGTATAGTGCTTTTTCTATCAACTAAAACGTTTATGTCTTCAACAGGTATCTTTCCCTAGCTTTAGAAAATATCTCAAATTTGCCAGAACTCACACCTGCCGCCTCCACGCTCCAAAAACTAACAGCATCAATAAGTATGTATAGTGCTTTTTCTATCAACTAAAACGTTTATGTCTTCAACAGGTATCTTTCCCTAGCTTTAGAAAATATCTCAAATTTGCCAGAACTCACACCTGCCGCCCCCACGCTCCAAAAACTAACAGCATCAATAAGTATGTATAGTGCTTTTTCTATCAACTAAAACGTTTATGTCTTCAACAGGTATCTTTCCCTAGCTTTAGAAAATATCTCAAATTTGCCAGAACTCACACCTGCCGCCTCCACGCTCCAAAAACTAACAGCATCAATAAGTATGTATAGTGCTTTTTCTATCAACTAAAACGTTTATGTCTTCAACAGGTATCTTTCCCTAGCTTTAGAAAATATCTCAAATTTGCCAGAACTCACACCTGCCGCCTCCACGCTCCAAAAACTAACAGCATCAATAAGTATGTATAGTGCTTTTTCTATCAACTAAAACGTTTATGTCTTCAACAGGTATCTTTCCCTAGCTTTAGAAAATATCTCAAATTTGCCAGAACTCACACCTGCCGCCCCCACGCTCCAAAAACTAACAGCATCAATAAGTATGTATAGTGCTTTTTCTATCAACTAAAACGTTTATGTCTTCAACAGGTATCTTTCCCTAGCTTTAGAAAATATCTCAAATTTGAAGGTTCTGATATCTGAATATGGTCCAAACGCAGGACCGCTTGACTCCATGAGTCATGTAAAGAGGAAAATTTTGCCGAAATGCCCCTGTTTTTGAAAATAATTAGCGAACTGCCCTTGTTTCGAAAACATTTAGCCATCTGCCCTTGTCTGTGACACGTCAGCAACAAACGTGATTGGGAATCACGGCATCAGTTATTTTGATGCCGTGTTTCCCAATAACGGCATCTGTATATGAAAAAATTTACGTGCCGTTATTCCCAATAACGGCATTGGTTATTTTTAAAAAATAGAGCTCTACTTTATTAATCTTGACTCGAGATTAATTCCAAATATGAAATAAACTGATGCCGTTATTCTGGAGAACGGCATCGTTTATAACTGATGCCGTTCTTCAGAATAACGGCATCAGTTATTTACTTTTTGCAGTAATATACTCGAAAAACCCTTCCTCTTCCCCCTTTCTCTTCCGCTCGTGCCTTCCTCATTTCCAAACAGAAAACCCTAGACGAAAACCCTAGACGATCTGAAAAAAAAATCCACTAGATCTTTTGGTGTGTTGTTGACTTCTATTTCGGAGTGTACTCCTCAATCCTTCATCCAGAGTTCATTCTCATTCCGATTCCGAAATCTTTGTAAGTAACTAAAAACCCTAATTTGTATTTTGTATAGTTGATTTTGACTGTTTTATTATGTAGTATAGTACAAATATTGTAGGTTAGGGTTATTGAAGTAGTAATTTTGGAAGTACTTCAAGTATAGTAGGTTAGGGTTTACTAAATGTTGAGTTTTTGAGATGCTCAAATTCTTAAATATTCAAGTGATTTACGTTTGAAGTCGGGGTTATGAAGATCCTGATACACTTAATTTTGGTGCTTGTTGCTCATGCACTCAATTTTCCTAATTCACGGGGATATCCTAATACACTCATCTTTGGTGCTTCTTGCTTATTGAAAATCCTAATTCACTAGCAGATCTCTGCTCATGCACTCAATTTTCCTACTGAAAATGTTGTTGATTAGTCTTCGTTAATGTGTACAGGCCAATGGATCCTGCACAACCATCTTCTTCGCATGGTGTTGGTGCTTCTTCTACGCCTTCATTTGGACCACGGGGACATCCAGGTCCATTAGATCCTACAGTTCTGTTTCTCCAGGAAGACCACAGATCACAGGCCGTTTGGACTGGGGATGTGGAGAAGATGAGTTTTAGGATGCACAAGGTCATGCCTGTCCTCAAGAACTGTATTACTATGGAACATTATTTAGTTAGCAGTGGGTTTAGCGGTATGTCAAAGCTGACCAACATAAAGTGTGATCACGCCTTGCTTACCGCACTGGTAGAGCGATGGAGGCCGGAGACACACACCTTCCACTTACCGTGCGGTGAGATGACGGTCACCCTACAAGATGTAGCGGTGATTTCGGGTCTTCCAATTGACGGGGTGGCCGTCACAGGCAATCTGATGTTCAACAAGGTTGCACTAGCACGAGATTATTTGGGGTTGGATGTTGATGAAGTTGACCACGGCATATGGGTTGGGGAATCCATTAGGCGTTCATTCCTAGAAGATAGTTTCACTCACATTCGAGTCGCACCTGTGCATACGGACATCGAGATCCAGAACTACACGCGGGCATACGTACTGTCGATGATTGGAGGGATCCTATTCCCTAACTCTTCAGGTGACGTAGTCCACCTCATGTATCTTCCATTGATAGCTGACCTACAGACAGCCGGCAGGTATAGTTGGGGAAGTGCAGCTCTAGCCTCCCTTTATCGTGCACTCTGCAACTGTTCGTTGGGTTCGATTCAGATGACCGGGCCGATGTCCATCCTGCAGATTTGGTGTTGGGAAAGAATACATCTCGGCCGACCCCGTGTGACGGTACTATCAGAGAGTTGGAGGGATGTACAGGATAATCCCGTGATGAGAGCTCCTCTCGGTGCATACTGGGCGGGAAAGCGTACGTGGAGGGATAACCCACGTGGTGTCCTAACTTATTACAGGGACGAGCTAGATCAATTGAGGGAAGAGCTCGTCAATTGGACCCCGTACACGGATGAGAGACTGGCTCGTCTACCACCTATTTGCACTGCTCATGCGCAGTTGTGGTTGACCTTAGCTCCACTAGTGAATTTCTCAGTTGTGGAGTTTTATTATCCCGGCCGTGTTCTTCGGCAATTCAATGCACAACAACCCGTCCCCGTGAACACATTATACGATCGTAGACTACACAACATCACGGGCCAAGGTCGTTTACCGAACATGGATTGGGCCGATCACCACCGCGTGTATGTAGGAGCATGGAATGAGCGGAGGTATGAGTTGGTAGTCGAGGGTGTTGAGTATCCGTACGATGGATCAATGCAAAATACTTATATGGCCTGGTACCGTCGCATAACGCGAGTTTATATCCAACCCAAAACGGATTTTCCAGCGGGCATCCAAGAACCTATACCCGCGATTCATGTTGAACCACCACCGGCATTTTCATCATCACAGCCGATGTACCAACCGAAGGCCTCATCATACCGTATAATGGTAAGTTAGATTGTTTGTTGAATTTGAATTATTTCGTTCCGTTCTACTTATGCATCTTCACTTACAATATATATCGTTTACTATTATAGATAGAAAGCACATGGGACATGGCTAGAAAATGTGCGAATGTGTTGAAGAGCAATGCCAATAAGGCATGCAAAGAATTGGCACGAGACCTCCTGTGCAATTGTCGTACCTCTCTTGAAGAGGTTGGAGATGGTCCTCATTTCAATGAACTTATGCATTCAACCGAAGCTCCACGCCAACAAGAACGGCCTACCGCTAGCCAAGCTTCACCTCCACCACAACCAGCTTTGCAATTGGGACCCCCATCAGAGCGTCGAAGACACAAGACCGTTCGTGATCCTCCACCGCAAAGCCAATTGGCAAATCCGGAGATTGAAGAAGGAGGAGGTGGCGAAGAAGGAGGAGCTGGTCCAAGTGGACCCCCAACGCAAGAACAACGGGAACGTAGGCGGAAAGTCCCGGCTCGGAGGAGGAAAGCACCCAAACATTACACTCCAGGATAATTGGTAGAAACAAACTAATTGTCGTTTTGTAACACATCATTTTATGCATTTATTAATTGTATATGTTTGTATGCAGGTTGTTATGTGTGGATGTGCAAATTGGAAGGAGTATTTGATTTTGATGAAGATTAACACAGGAAATTTTGAATTTTGTAATGTCTGTGAAGTCTGTGAAGTTGAATGTATATGTGTTCTGATTTGGAAGGAGTATCTGATTTTGAATGTATATGACATAAGTTGTTTTGGAAGGAGTATCTGATTTGGAAGGAGTATCTGATTAACACAAATTGGAAGGAGTATCTGATTTTGAATGTATATGTGATCTGATTTTGAATGTATATGTGCATCTGTTCATCTGTGAAGTTGAATCTGTTTATTCTCAGACTAAAGTTAATCTGATTTTGAAGCTGAATCTGTTTATTCTCAGACTAAAGTTGAATCTGTTTATTCTCAAACTAAAGTTGGAAGTTGAATCTGTTTATTCTCAGACTAAAGTTGCATCTGTTCATCTGTGAAGTTGATTGGAGTAAAGTTGAGATGTGAGTATTCTGTGAAGTATTTAGTTGTATCTGTGTAAGTCTGACTTTGAAGTCTGAGCTAGTCTGAGAATTGTGAATTTGCATATGTGATAAATGTGTATATGTGAATGTGCATATGTGATTTTGAATGTATCTGTGAAGTATTTCTGATAAATGTGCATATGTGAATTTGAATGTATATGTGAATTTGAAGTTGATTTGAGTAAAGTTGAGATGTGAGTAAACTTTATTTATAATTTTGAAGTCTGAGAATTGAACAGATTGCATCTGTGAAGTTGAATCTAAAGTTAGCTGAATTGATCTGTGAAGTTAAATGTATCTTCATAAAGTTATCTGAATTGATCTGTGAAGGTAAAAAAAGAGAATAAACGATGCCGTTATTCGCAATAACGGCATATTAATCCTGTAACGTTATTGCGAAAAACGGCATCTTCATATAGGGAAAATTAGAAAATTTGTAGTTGCTGCCAAATGTTCCTGTCTCCACAGACGTCTTTCAGAATAACGGCATCTGTAAACGATGCCGTTATTCTGAAGCACGGCATTAGTTATGTATGCCGTTATTCAGAATAACGGCATTAGTTGAAGAACAAAATTCCAAATTTTGAGTATTCTGCCAAACATACTGTCTCCACAGACGTTCTTCAGAATAACGGCATGTAAATAAGATGCCGTTATTCAGGAGCACGGCATCAGTTAAAACATCTGTGCATGTTTTCTGTGCATGTTTATTTTGCGAATGATAGTTTGGAACAAATCTAACCATACCCACCACTCATTAACACTTTCATACCATTTTAAACATACAAATCACACAAAACTTATCATTCCAAACAATAATAATTAATTCAAATATCTCCACCAATTAATTCAAATATCTCCACCAATTAATTCAAATAAAAATTAATTCAAACAATATAAACATCTAGATTAGCTCATACAAACAATTATAAATATCTCCACCATGAAAATAATTCAAATAATTCAAACATTAAAATAATAATTCAAACATGAAAACATTAAAATACTCAACATTAACAGACAAATTGAAAATAATTCAATTAACTCAAACGTAAATTACTCAACAAACAACAGACAACATGAAAACATTCAACTAACATATAATAACTAAGAAAAATATTCAAGTGCGGGTAGATTGTGAAGTCCCCACACTTTGTACATTCTTACAACTGCGTCTATTGTGTCCGCTCACACCACATTTTGAACATACTTTTCTGCTACTCCCTCCTTCTCGAGCGTCCATGTCATTGCGGATACGAGTACTCTTAGGCCTCCCCTTGACCCGACGAAGACTAGGATCAACAATTAGTACCGGTGCGCTTTGGGTAGGCCAGTAAGATTCGTCTGGGAAAGGATTGAAAGATGGTGCCCATGTTTTCGCTAAAGAGTCTGTAGAGTAGAAAGGATCTATGTACGGTTGATAATCAAGCGCCCGGGAAGCACATGCCGCTAACACATGAGAGCATGGAACGTGGAACAATTGAAATTTCCCACACGTACAAGTTCGGCCTTCTAGGTCCACCGTATGCCAATGCCCACCCTTTTGATATCCACCGTCCATTCTAATGCCTGTTTTCACCCCAAAGACACCATCGCGATTATTGAACATTATGGCCTCATGTAAATTTGATTTTTCACGCCGGGCATCAATAAGATCCTGGATTCGTGGTGCCCATAGTTTACCTTCAGCGATAAGTGCCTGCGCGGCCTCACGGCGGTCGGTGAAATACATGTTCAGACGGAAAAATATCTGTTCCACAATTGCGGTAACAGGTAAGCTACGAACACCTTTCAGAACCGAGTTGAACACTTCGGACAGATTTGTTGTCATAATACCATATCTACGCCCACCATCAGCAGTAAGTGCCCACTTTTCAATTGCTTTCTCCTTAACCCAATTAGCCGCATCAGCATTGCTAGCTTCAAGTTGTGCCATCTTTTCCTCATACTTTCTCCACTGATTTTCACTAGCAATTACCTTTAATTTATTCATCAAAAATTTCGAACCGAATTTTTTATGAAAATTGCTAGCAAAGTGCCGCATACAATACCGATGATATGCAAAAGGTTCCCTCCACGTGCCAAACTCATTTCCCATTGCTGATAAAATACCGGCATGTCGATCCGAGATGACGCAAAGACCTTCACGTTCTGTCACATAGCACCGAATACAGTTCATGAACCATGTCCATGTTTCTATACTTTCACCGTCAACAAGTGCAAATGCAAACGGAAACAACCTACCATTTGCGTCTGGTGAAACCGCAATCAACAAACAGCCTTTGTATTTTCCGTACAAATGAGTACCGTCAACACTTATAACTGGTCTACATGATTTGAATCCTTCGATCGAAGGACCGAATGACCAAAAAACACTCTTAAATGTTTCTATACCCGGCCCAGTCGTAGTCTTCGCCCACTGTACAGCCGTACCCGGATTCGAAGCTTGAATTGCATTGAATAGGTATGGTAATTTAGTGTACGCTGTTTCAAAAGAACCATATAGTTTCTCAATTGCTTTATGTTTTGCCTTCCAAGCTTTCCAATATGATATTGTGTATTGGAGCCTACTCTTCACCTGCCCAATTATGGCTCTTGGTGTTACTGTGAGTTGTTCCCTCAGAGTATCTATTATCAGCATCGATACAACCGTCGAGTCAATTTTGCTGTGATCCTGAGTCAATGTAGGATTCACACATGTGTGTACACCTTCAAGTTGTTTCACCACAAAATAATCACGACCTTTGGGAATAATTGCACGCAAGCGCCATGGACAACCGACTACATTTTGAAGTGATGAATTTTCTGCAATCTGCTCGGCTGAACGGTTGATGGGAGCGTATTTACATCTCACATGGTACAGACAACGATCTGATTTTACCGTCACTAATTTCCTGTGGTTCTTCACGGCATACATCTTGACTTGATGTTGTAGAGCATCTTTGGATGGAAATCTTTGACCTATGAAGAGTTCATCCAAGTTGGAAGACCCAATGGAAGACTGGCCATGTTCATGTACGGTGGCACGGGACATCCATTCACTTAACTGCGATCCACGCATAGCTGGACCTGTGTCCTGACTTGGCAACACGCGGGCATTGTTAATCGGCACATGAACATTGGCATCAACAACCGGCACTTGAACATTGGCAGCAATAACTGGAGCTTCAAGGGCGATCTCCTCATCATCATCCTCGAGACCGCGTACCTCATCTTCTTCCTCTTCTACCAAGTCGTTATTTACAACGGCGTTATCAAAGTCTGTCAAAGCAATGCCAGCTACCAAAAAATTTTGTGGCAATGGGGTCGGATGTAGCGGCTCGTATTCGGAGGAAACAGGTTCCGTTGGAGTTGTGCTAGTATCTCCAACAGTATTAGAAATCTTTGCGTGTGACTCTTCAGATGGTCTCAGAATCCTAGTTGGCCTTGGACCGTCGATAACAACTCTTGTAGAATTTGAAAGCCTCGTTTGATCAATATATAACTCAACTATATTCCAACCACAACTTGGATGAAGTGTCCTAAGCAGGACAGACCTTAGAGAACTGTCACTGTCTATGGATACCAACATGAAGTACTGCCCATCCCCTTTACCAGCAGAATAACGGGCTCTCAAACTCAGAGTCATTTCACTTCTGTCCCACTTGGTTACTTCATATATCTTATCTGTTAATTCTGAGTAACCAAAATTGGGGGTAGCCCAAATCATTACAGGATCGACGTCACTATAAGAATATCCAATTTTTGGATCCTTAATAACTTCACCCCCAAAATATAACCATATAGGGATATCAAATTCCATATCTATGCATAAAAATTAAAACATATTCAAATCATTCACTACTCAAAATGTGACGAATCTTTGAAATAAAAATCAAACATAAGGTTAGTATGATAATAACTTTCAAATGATACCAAAAAAACCACCGGCAAGGTTTTCGTTGATGAGGAAGACTGAAAATGAAAGTGGGAGTGAGGAATTAGGATGTATGGAATTTTATAGGACTCAAATGGTTGAAAATTTTTGATTATGAGATCTAGGGTTTGTGGGTAAAAGGGGTGATGTGAGAGAGATGCGTTTTACAAATCAGAAGGGGAAGAATAGGGGAGAAGAAAGGGGGTTACGCTTATAGGGATTTGTGCAAAAAGTAAATAACTGATGCCGTTATTCTGAAAAACGGCATCAGTACAAACGATGCCGTTCTCCGGAATAACGGCATCAGTTCATTCCTTTTTTGCTTTCCAATCTCGAGACAAGATTGATACAATATAGTTCTATACTAAAAATAACCAATGCCGTTATTGGGAATAACGGCACGTAAATTTTTTCATATACAGATGCCGTTATTGGGAAACACGGCATCAAAATAACTGATGCCGTGATTCCCAATCACGTTTGTTGCTGACGTGTCACAGACAATGGCAGATGGCTAAATGTTTTCGAAATAAGGACAGTTCGCTAATTATTTTCAAAAACAGGGGCAATTCGGCAAAATTTTCTGTAAAGAGAGCCTTGTTCTGTACCTAGCCACGCCCTTAAATTAATCTGGACCGTCAATGTGAACAGTTTGCACCGTACCACTTCTCTTTTGTTATTTTGTGCCGAATTTTCAAACTTCTTGTTTCGAGTAGTTTGTTTAGCAAGTCACGTACGACCTTTTGAAAGGAAAGCAGGAAACTAGCTAGTAAAATCTCAAGGCATATTATTATTACTAGTAATATACACGTGCAATGCACGTATATTTTATATATATATATATATATAAATGAAGTAAAAATTTTGATATACACGTGCGATGCATGTCTTAATAAATAAGATTATATATTTTAAAAAGTATTTGTGAAGACTATAATGGAAGAGTTGGAGTTACACGTAAATAGATAGATTTACAATTCAAACTCTTCTATTATAATAGTTATTATATATTATATTATAGATAGATCGATATAGATAGATAGATAATTTACACACATGATGCACATTTAATATATTTATTAAAAAAGGTTAAAGTAAAAAATATGACGTAGTGAGAACTCGAACCTGAAACCTCCTTCATATTAGTTATGCACGTGCAATGCACGCGTTGGTAGATTGACAAATGACACTAAGGTCTTCTCTCATTATAATATTAGAGATTACAGATAGAGATTAGAGATATTAGAGATTAGAGATTGTCTCTAGTATTTTAATGAAGAAGTTTATCACCAAACAAACACGTACATTTGTAATCAAACACAATGCACATGCATAACTAATATAACAGTGTGAAAAAGTGATCATAGAAACAAATATGTACTCTACTAAGTAAATCCGCGCGTTTTCTCTTCGGTCGGCCCTAGTCACGCCAGAGATCCCCTGTATCTCCCTACTCGATCACACTAGAATCTCTTCATGTTGATAATAAATAATCTCGACATCTATAGCTATGATCCATTATCTAAAGAGTAATGCTTCATCTACTACCAATTTTACTACCATTTTGTTCACTATCTTATGTGGCATATTCTTATTGGAGAGTTTTTCCACCTACTCTATCTTTTCCTACCTATTGGAGTGTGCCACCTAAGATAGTAAAGAGAAATGTAATAAAATTGGTAGTGGATTTAGCATTACTCTTGTCTAAATCCAATTTTCAAAGCCCTCGGATCTTCGTTTACGTCACCCAACCTCACCATCTCTCTCTCTCTCTCCCCTTTACGTCCATCCAATTAAGTTTTAATTTGTTCCTCTGGCTGGTCTATATAATAACCCAACCCACATATATCCTCGATCTAACAGCAAATTAACAGAAATGGCTCACAACATTGCCCTACTACTCTTTGTCATATGCCCTCTGATCTCCACCGTCGGAACCCCCGTGCACCCCACGGAACTCCACCACCTCCTCCTCCTGCTCCGTCTCTCCGACCTCACCACCCTGCAGGGCCACCACCTTAGCGTTGACCCTGCCGACATAACCTCCGCTTCCATCGACTTTGGTGGCATGAAGCGTGTCGAGCCTGCCGCAGTTCTCCGTCCGTTCTCTACCGCTGATGTGGCCGTCCTAGTGCGCGCCGCGTACCAACTAGGCGGGGGGGTTCCGGTCTCTGCACGTGGTCACGGCCACTCCATTAACGGGCAGGCCCATGCAAGAGACGGGGTGGTCATAGAAATGAGTAGTGGTGGTGGTGGTGGGGCCCAAGCGAGGCGGCGGCGGAGACAGCGGCCCGTGTATTCGACGGCATTGGGTGGGTACTATGTGGATGTTTGGGGTGGTGAGCTGTGGATTGATGTTCTGAATTGGACGTTGAGTAATGGCGGGTTGGCGCCAAAGTCGTGGACGGATTATCTTTACTTGTCGGTGGGTGGGACGCTGTCGAACGCCGGGATTAGCGGGCAGGCGTTCCACCATGGGCCTCAGATTAGCAATGTACATGAGCTTGATGTTGTCACGGGTAAATATTTATATATCATTATATATGTTACCGTACTAGCTCGTGTTCGTGCAACAAAATATATATATATATATATATATATATATATATATATATATACTTTTATGAAGGGGAGGGAGGACAGTTCTCTTATTCAGCTTTGACTTTCTACTATTCGAGTTCGAGCGCATGTCAAGAGGCGAAAAAGAAGCGAAAGAAAGGAAGCAGGAAGCCATAATCTATCTATCGGATTGCCTATTTGTCTGGTGAAGAGAGAATGGAAGATACTCTCAATAGGGCAAGCACCCAATACCTCGTCGAGTCCAAAGCTCGGCCCACACTAGCACTTCCACGTAATAACTCTACCAAAGGCGATCCTATTTATTACAGGAATAGCTTCCGGTACGCCTGTCACGATTTTGACTGCCCAATAACCAATTTGTAACCGAGCATCTTTTGGCATAATAATATGTTAATGCGATTCGTTCTCCATATCGAGATCTGCTGTTGAATAACCAACCCAGTCTTTTCTGTTCCAGTAACCGTTGTTAGAGTTAAATTCTCGGTGGATTGAATGTCCCCCGCATTTTATTAAAAAGAATTTAACAAAATATACAACTAAAAATAAAGCTTATGAAATTTAGATCCCAACAGGCTGGGTCCTGAAACTCATACACCCCAACCAATAAACAACAAATACAACGAAATTTAATCCTACTGATCGGCCGACCTCATCAGAGCCAATTTTCCGTGTCAATTTGAGCTCATCCTCTATCCGTCTCTTACTTGTACACCGTTTAAATTTGTTGGATTTGTTTGTTGATTTTTTTTATTGAAGGGAAAGGGGAGGTGGTGACATGTTCAGAGCGAGAGAACTCGGAGCTTTTCCATGGAGTGCTTGGAGGGTTAGGGCAGTTTGGAATCATAACTAGGGCTAGAATTGCATTAGAGCATGCTCCCAAAAGGGTGAGCCATTTTGCTTTTTTTTTTTTTCATTCTTGTTTACTGTTTTTCTTGCATAGTAGTTTACGTATATATATATATATGTTCTTTCGCCCTCCTTACATTACATATTATTGGACTTTTTTTGCCTTGACCATTATAATAATAATAATGTGTTCAGAAGAAAAATAAAAAGAAGAAACGGGTATATATGGAACATGTACATGTATACATGGCCGGCCCAACACTTATTGAGGCCTAAAGCGAACTCCGAAATAAGGTCTTTTAAAAGCTTATAATAATATTTTATTAAAATTAATATATTATTATTTAAATGTTATCTTTCGGGCTTTTTGAGTTGCAAAATCATTTATTATATTATTGCAATCAATTTCGGACTTTTTGGTATGTGAGGAGGCCTATTTCGAGCTTTTTGATATGTGAGAAGACATTTATTATTATATTATTATAATTAATTTCGGGCTTTTTGGTATGTGAGGAGGTCTATTTCGGGCTTTTTGGTATGTGAGAAGGTCTTTATTCTTTAGATTTTTTTTTGAGGCTTAAAGCCCTAGCTTTGGTTGCTTTACCCTTGGGCCGGCCTTGTTAATGTATATATACTAGCTAGTATTTTTCTTGGATCGAGCAATTTAGAATTCTTCATGGCGTATTGAATATACTAGGTTTGCCCGTTGATACGTGCCTATGGCACGTCTTCGAAACGGTGCACCTTGTTTGATCATATAAAATAGTTTTGGAGGCCCAGCAAATTAATTGAAGTAGCAAACCTATTATATGAGAAACTTTTGGGAGTCCAGCAAATTAAAAACGTATTATATGATTTTTTTGAATTATTTTTAAAGTTTTTAAATTTTTTATTTTAAAATTTTTTAAAAAATTTTTATGTTCATAATTTTTTGAATAGAAGAAAGAGGGAGAGAGAGAAAAAAAATTTAAATAAATATATGAGTTGTTTTGGATGGGGATTTGAAATTGAGTTTTGGGGAGAAAATTTTTGGGAGAAAAATATGTTTTGTGAGGTTAGATCTGGACCTTTGATTTTTGGAATATTGAAGGAAAGCCACTTGATAGCTTTCTTTGTATTTTATTATATAGATATATATATATATATATATGCTTGGTAGGACTCTCCAAGTACTCATATGTTAATTTGTTTTGATATGTATAGGTGAGATGGATCCGAGTGTTGTACTCAAACTTCACAGCATTCACCGAGGACCAGAAACACCTCATCTCTCTCCATGATGCACACCCAAGCAAGAAGTTCGACTATGTCGAAGGCTTTGTGATCGTAGACGAGGGCCTCATCAACAACTGGAGGTCCTCGTTCTTCTCCCCCAGCAATCCTGTCAAGATTAGCTCCATCGGAGCAGCAAATGGCGGAGTCCTCTATTGCTTGGAAATTACCAAAAATTATGATGAAACCACCGCTGACTCAATAGACACGGTAGATATATCTATATATACATTGCCCTTTTTTTTTGACTATGGATTAAAGTACCCATCGCACCCAATATCAATCAGGACATTACTTGTTGGTATATTACAATGTTGAGCACTAGCCAGTTTAGAACTAAAATTTCCTTTAACTAAACAATTAAGTAAGATGTATGTATACAACTATTCATTACTTGGAAGTAGCAATCATATGGCGTGTGATTAATTAGTGCATTAATTTAGTTTGTTTAATTAGTTTACTATAATTTTAAAAATTAATTAATTAAGCATATATATATATATCTTCAATAGATCTTATTATTCCATCAAGTTGGGCTATATAATTAGCGAATGATCACTAATTAAACAAACTATATATGAGTCCATCTAATAATTAATTGTCACAAAATTTGTATAAAAAAATATATTTAATTTTGTAACTTTTTGTAGGAAGTGGATGCACTTATGAAGGAGCTGGAGTTCATCCCAGCTACGATGTTCACAACTGACCTCCCGTACGTCGACTTCCTCGACCGAGTCCACCGTGCGGAACTCAAGCTCCGGGACAAGGGGCTGTGGGAGGTGCCTCACCCCTGGCTCAACCTCTTCGTCCCCGAATCCCGAATCGCTGATTTTGACCGGGGAGTATTCAAGGGAATTTTAGGGAACAAGACAAGTACTGGACCCATCCTCATCTACCCTGTCAACAAGCACAAGTATGTTTGACCTACCTATTGCATTGCATGCATGCAATTCAAACTTACTTAAAATTGAGGGCCCTTCTGTTTGTGCTGGATGATTCAACTGTTCACATTCAGCTTTAGCTGTTCACATTAATTTACACATTTAAATTAATCTAAATATGTAAAATAAAGTCATTTGGAATTCATTTGCCCATTCATCAAATCAGTATAAAAACAAACAATATTCAGTCATAGGATTTTTTAACACTTCAATGGATGGGCAAATAAATTCCAAATAACTTGATTTTACATATTTAGACTAATTTAGACATGTAGATCAATGTGAACAGTTCGGATCATCCATATACATTCCGTGTAAAAAGTTCACATAAAGTGTACACGGAAGGTAGTGCAGAACGGAAGGTCCCTCTACTTAAATTTGTAGGTCATGGGCCTTAATATTAGTTATTAAACGTGTTATCTTAACAAAAAATAGTATATATAGCGGAGTGACCAAATAAAATCTAGGATAAATTGATTGGAAAACATATATATAATATATTTATTTTGGTTGGTAGTCCATAAACTAACACATGTTTTTTTTTGTTAAAAACTTTTTTTTTTTTTTTTGGTTAGAAATTAACACGTTTTTCGTGGATCCTACAATTATAAAGGTTCTACCTCGATTATGTATAATGCATAACGTGTTAACTAAGCACAACTCTTGAATAGTATTATGAATGTTTGGTATAATTAGGAGCATTTGTTAGGAAAGACATTAATTACTAAGAGGACACTAACAGGTGAGCCCCACTCTCGTACTAAATATCTGAATTTTTTGTCTTCCTAACCCACTATTTGAAAATATTGAGCGATTTGATCCACTATCGAAAATATTACCCAACTGACTTAATTTTGAACATATCAGCATTAACCGTTATTGGAAATAACGATATAAGTTATATATATGCCGTTATTTCTAATATTAGCATCTGTTAAAAAAAAATCGCATGCCGCTATTTGAAGTAATGACATTAGTTAACTTATTCTCAATCGTGTACTCTCTCTGACTTGAAAAAAAAATGCAAGTATCAAAAAATTCTATAGCTGATGTCATTGTTTAGAACAGCGACAACAGTATTATAGATGTCATTATTAGGAATAACGGTATCAGTTATAATATTCATTGTTAAAGATAACTGATATCGTTGATTGGAACAACGGTAACAATTCATTTTATTACTTATATTGGACTAATCTATCTCTGTGAACTGTTACTACTAGTTCTAAGAACGACAACATTTATTTCATATCGTTGTTTGGAAGAACGATTGTGGAGAAAGAGAGTTTAATGAGTATAATAACTGATGTCGTTCTTCCAAACAACGTCATGAGATAACTGTTGTCATTCTTAGAAATAGTGGTAACAGTTCACAGAAATAGATTAACCAAATATAAGTAATAAAATAAACTGTTGCAGCTGTTCCAAACAACGACATCAGTTATCCCTAACAACGAATATTATAACTGATGTCATTATTCCTAACAACGACATCTGTAATGTTATTGCCGTCGTTCCAAACAACGGCATCAGCTATAGGATTTTTTCACACTTGCATTTTTTTTTCAAGTCACAGAGAGGATACGATTGAGAATAAGTTAACTGATATCGTTACTCCAAATAGTGGCATGCGAATTTTTTTTAACAGATGTCGCTATTTAGAAGAATAGCATGGTATTAACCTATGCCGTTATTTTCGATAACGATTAATACTGACGTGTTCAAAATTAAGTCAGTTAGGTAAATATTTTTGAAAGTGGATCAGATCGCTCAATATTTTCAAAAATATTTTCGAAAAGTGGGTCAGTATGGAAAAACAATTCTCAATATTTGTGGCATACAAGACGCCCACTTTGTTTGAATCTCTCTTTATGTGAAGGCAGAACAATCATAAAATACTTTCTGCAAAAGAACTAATGATAATTATGTGAAGAGCACTTTAAAACCCTAATTTGGTTGGCCTTTTTATACACACATGGATATTTATAAACTTAACTAAGCTGCCCTTTTATGATGGCAAACGTGTTGCTTTCAGCAAAACCTAAAAAGAGATGGAAAAAGGAATATATGTGGCGCAAAAAGTGACTCATTCTGTAATCTAGTCGGCTCTTTTTTACTCGTTACTCTGTGAGGATTACTACACATACATGGGACTGTGATATGGGTCAGGAATAAAGCATGGCTCACCCTGAGCCACCAGATCTTCTCAGGATACGCGTCCTTCCTGATCCTCCAGATCAGCCACGTCAGCACCGGAAAACCGCCCGGAGATCTGCCACGTCAGCCCGGAAACCACTCCGGCGCCTGCCACGTCAGCCCTATACCGCCCGACTTTCCACCGCTTCAGCCAATCGGGTAACCGGGTCCGGCCCAGCCCCAAACGGGTCTAGACCCGATTGGAAACTCCTATAAATACCAGGCCTTCTCCTTTCTTAAAAGGTAATCAATCTTTTCTCCACTAAACTCTAGTTACTGTTGCTCCTATCTTAAAGTAACTGACTAGATCGTCGGAGGGTCTGCCACCGGGATCAACCCCGGTGTTTCGAGACCGTCTGCAGGTACACCAGACCTCGGATCCGAGCCCTCTGATCCGAGCCCAGACATCCACCTCACTCCCAACCAGTCGCAGGTATCGCTCGGCTAGCCGAGGGTCGCCTCTGAAGAAGCTTTCTCCTTTAATACAAATCGAGTAAGAACTCACACCTGGTGCATCCACACGTCTCCCAGAAACAAACCGCATCAGGTTGGCGCCGTCTGTGGGAAAGCTACTTCGGAAGCTGACCGAGTCCTACGGTCGAGGTACCTCGATTGCCGAACTCCCATGGCCTCCAAAGGCAAGGGGGCTGCGTCCTCCGTCAACCGACGAGACACACTCCCATCAAATACCAACGCCGGACCGCGCGTATCAAAGCATAGGGCCTCCCGTCAGGGGTCCCAGCGGGCCCCCACTCCTCCAACCCAACGCGACCTTCGAAGGGTAATCTCCAGTCGGCAGGCTGACCGCAGTAGGGAAAGGGTCACTTCCAACTCGGCCCCGAACCATCCTAGGCCACCGCCGGAAGAACGAAGGCCAGCACTCAGCCGAGTCGGGAGGCAACCTCCGGTCCAACCGGCCCGAGCTGAGGGAGCTCCTGTTACTCAGCAGGAGTTCCAGGATTTCCAAAGGGAGATCCTTGGGGCTCTCCAACGGGCCCCCAGGGAGGAAGCACGCCGTTCCCAAACCAGGTTAGACGCTGAGGCCAGCGTCTCTCGCTCCTCAACAGTCCAGCCCGAAGCCGAGGGCGCGCTCCTAAGGCGCCTCCAAGAAATGGAGGACCGAATCGATCATATGGGCGACGGTGTCGGAGCCGGTCAGGGGTACAAACCTGTCCGACCCCCCTTTTTGGCCCTCATTATCCAAGCAGAAATTCCCCGGAACTTCCGACCCCCACAGTTCGAGACCTATAACGGCGAAGGGGATCCTGCTGATCACATGGAGGGTTTCAAAACCCTCATGATGATTCACAGCGCATCGGATCCTCTGCTGTGCCGAGCTTTTCCTGCCACCCTTCGGGGTCCGGCTCGTGAGTGGTTCTCAAAACTCGCCCCCGGCTCCATTTACTCCTTTGATCAACTGGAAGGCAACTTCCTCGCCCATTTTGTAACCAGCCGGAAGGCCGAAAGAACGAGCGCCTCCTTACTTGGGCTCAGACAGGAAGGGGGGGAATCACTCAGGGCGTTTGTCCGGAGATTCACGGCGGAAGCAAGGTCAGTCTCCTCTCTCGATCCAGGCATCGCCTCCGCGGCATTTCGGCACAACGTCCGTCATGGACAGCTGAAAGCTTCTCTGGCGAAGAAGCCTCCGATCGATTTTCCCGACCTCCTCAACCGAGTCGAGAAATACATCAGGGCAGAGGAAGCCCTAAACCCCGACGAATCCAGAGAAGCACTCGGGAAAGGGAAACGGAAGGCCGAGGAAGTCGAGCCTTCGAAAAAGGCTCCAAGAGACGGGGGCACCACGAAGAAGGTACCACCGCTTCCTCGCTTCGAAAGGTATAACCCGCTTACACAAAATGTGTCCTCCATACTCCTTGCGATCGAGGACAGAGACCTCGTTCAGTACCCCCCTCGACCGTCCAACAACACTAGCAAGAAAAGGGATCAGCGGTTCTACTGCCGCTTCCACCGAGACAACGGGCACGACACAGATCACTGCCGTGCCCTGAAAGATGAAATCGAGGCACTGATCCAGCGAGGATACCTCCGGGAGTATAAGAGAGATGATGCTCGGGCGCAAAGGGACACGAGGAACAGGAGAACCTCACCTCCTCCTCGAGCTCCCCTACAGCTCCCCAGGCAAGAGCAGGAGCTGGAAGAACCGGACGACCAACCCATACTGCACTGCGTCCACGGAGGGCCCATGGGAGGGGATTCTAACACCTCCCGTAAGGCGTTCCTCCGGGACGTTAACGCCGTCCAAGGGCCTCTCACTCCTCAAATCCAACCACTCCCCGTCTCCTTCTCGGGTGACGACCTGGAGGGGGTCCGGCTCCCACACTGCGACGCTCTCGTAATCAATCTCAGCATGGCAAACTTTGATGCTTGGCGGATCCTGGTAGACAACGGGAGCTCGGTCAACATTCTGTTCCTCGATGCTTTCGAGAACCTAAAGCTCCCCCGAAGCAGACTTAAGCCGGCAGGATACACCCTGCACGGATTTTCTGGAGTTCCGGTGACAATCGAGGGGATCGTCACGCTGGATGTCACGGCGGGCACGGCCCCGAATCGGAGAACCGAGTCGATGGACTTCATGGTTGTCAACGTCAGGGCAGCCTATAATGCCATACTCGGCCGACTGGGCCTGTGCTCCCTCCAGGCTGTTCCCTCGGCCTACCACCAGAAGATGAAGTTCCCTACCAGTACCGGGGTAGGAGTGGTCCGAGGGAACCAAGAAGCCGCTCGCTCCTGTTATATGACAGCAATAGGAAGCGGAGTGCTTCCCCTCGACGCCGTGGAGATGCAGCCCCAAAGGACCCAGCCAGAGCCGGAGTCGGCAGACGAGCTGGAGGATGTCTCCTTCGAGGCAGAGGATTCATCGAAACAATTTCGAATAAGTCGCTCCCTCGCGCCTCGCCTCAAGTCCGACCTCATCACCTGCATCCGGCGCAATGTCGATCTGTTTGCCTGGAAGCCCTCTGACATGCCGGGAATTTCCGAGGAACTCATCATGCATAAACTCAGCGTGATCCCCGGCTCGAAACCAGTGGTACAGAAGCGACGCAAGTTCGCGCCAGAGCGACAACAGGCGGTTAATGCAGAGGTCGATAAACTCCTTGCCGCGCGCTTCATCCAGGAGGTCAGCTACCCCGAGTGGCTGGCAAACGTCGTCATGGTGAAGAAGGCGAGCGGGAGCTGGAGGATCTGCATTGATTTCACGGATCTCAACAAGGCGTGCCCAAAGGACCCATTCCCCCTTCCCAGGATCGATGCTCTCGTCGATGCAACATCGGGTCACGAGCTCCTGTCCTTTATGGACGCGTTTTCAGGCTACAACCAGATCCGCATGTTCCCTCCCGACATCGCCAAGACGTCCTTCGTCACGGACCAGGGGCTCTATTGCTACAGAGTCATGCCCTTCGGGCTGAAGAATGCCGGGGCCACATACCAGAGGCTCGTCAACCGGGTCTTCAAGGAACAGATCGGGCGCAATATAGAAGTATATGTGGATGACACACTCGTCAAGAGCCGGCGGGGAGAGGATCACGTAGCCGATCTGGAAGAGGCCTTTGGGGTACTTCGGACCCATAACATGAGGCTTAACCCGAGCAAATGTGCCTTCGGCGTCTCCGCGGGAAAGTTTCTCGGGTTCATTATCAGCCAAAGGGGAATCGAAGCGAACCCCGAAAAGATCCAAGCAATCCTAGACATGGCCCCTCCGAGGAACATCAAAGAAGTCCAACGGCTGACTGGGAGACTGGCGGCCATCGGCCGTTTCCTCTCCAAGTCCGGAGAGAAGTCTCTTCCCTTCTTCAAAGCCCTGCGAGGCACCGATGGGTTCGAGTGGGGAGTACAGCAGCAAGAGGCCTTCGCCCAGTTAAAGGAATACCTCGCGAACCCCCCTCTTCTCAGCAAGCCCGAACCAGGAGAGCCACTCTGGCTCTACCTATCAGCCTCGGAGAAAGTGCTCAGCGCTGTTCTCGTTCGGGAGGAAGAGGGATCACAGAAGCCTGTATACTACGTCAGCAAGGTCTTACTCGATGCCGAGACCAGGTACTCCCGGATGGAGAAAGTAGCGTACGCCCTGGTCATGGCCGCGTGAAAACTCCGTCCATATTTTCAATCTCATTCTGTCCAAGTGCTGACGGACCAACCCCTGAAGGCGGTACTCTACAAACCAGAAAGCTCGGGTCGACTCGTGAAATGGTCGATTGAACTCAGCCAATATGACATCTGCTATCAGCCCAGAACAGCAATCAAGGGGCAGGCGCTCGCAGAGTTCATTACGGAGTGCACTATCTCCGAGCACCCTGCAAACACGGAGAGCGATCAGGCATGGGAAGTTTACGTCGATGGTTCCTCCTGCGAGGCAGGCAGCGGAGCAGGCATCATCCTCCGAGGCCCAGACGGTTTTCTTCTGCAGTATTGCCTTCGCCTCAACTTCCCGGCCTCTAACAACGAGGCCGAATACGAGGCAATGATCGCTGGGCTCACCCTGGCTCATCAAGCCGGTGCCAAACAGATCAGGGCTTTCAGCGACTCCCAACTCGTGGTCAACCAGATCACCGGGGAGTACGAGGCCCGAGACGATCGCATGGTTCGTTACCGAGCTGTAGTTCAACGCCTACTCTCGTCCTTCGACGAGTCGGCCGTTTTAAGGATCCCTCGGGAACAGAACGTCCAGGCTGACGCTCTATCAAAATTGGCATCCTCTTCCTTCGAAGGTCTCGACCGCACGGTCTTGATCGAGGTCATGCTAAAACCCAGTATCGACATCCCGGAGGTCCTGAGCCTCGAAGATGGAGAACCCCCCGAAGACTGGACAACTCCAATTAGGCGATTTCTCATCAAGGGAGAACTCCCGGAAGACCGAGCCGAAGCAAGAAGGGTCCGGGCCCGAGCCGAAAGGTTCGCAATGATCGACACAACACTCTTCAAAAGGTCCTACACAACCTCGGATGGACGGCCTTATCTCCGCTGCCTCACTCCCGGTGAAGCCGAATATGCTCTCAAAGAATTACACGAGGGGATCGGCGGGTGTCACATGGGAAGCCGTTCGCTCGCACGAAAGGCTTTGAACCACGGGTACTACTGGCCCACCATGCTACAGGACGCTCTAAATCTCGTCAAGAAATGTGGCCCCTGTCAAAGATTCTCCCCCATCAAAAGGGTTCCTCAAGCAAACCTACGATCCATGGCCAGTCCAACCCCCTTTGCCATGTGGGGGATGGATCTGGTAGGCCCTTTTCCCAAGGCGACGGGGCAACGAAAGTTCCTTATAGTTGCCGTCGACTACTTCACCAAATGGATCGAGGCGGAGCCACTAGTTACGATCACCGAGCAGCAGACTCAACAATTCTTCTGGAAGCACATTATCTGTCGGTTCGGGATCCCCCAAGTGCTCGTTACGGATAACGGGACCCAGTTTGCAGGCAAGCATTTCCGCAAGTTCTGCGAAGACCTCGGTATCCAGCAGCGCTTCTCCTCGGTATGCCATCCCCAATCCAACGGACAAGCAGAGAACGCGAACTGTCAGATCCTCGATGGACTCAAGAAGCGACTCGATAAATCCACCAAGGGGCTATGGGTCGACGAGCTGCCGAGTGTTCTCTGGGCCCATCGAACAACAAAAAGAATCCCGACAGGGGAGTCACCCTTCAACTTAACGTACGGTGCTGAGGCCGTCATTCCCTTGGAAATAGGTATCCCCTCTCCCCGAATTATGGCTTATGACGAAGCAAGTAACTCCATGCAACTGCGAGCAGACCTGGACCTCATTGACGAGGTCAGGGAGAAGTCATCCATCAGAAGGAGCATCTACCAGCAAAGAATCGAGAGGTTCTATAACAAGAAGGTGTGCCCAACAAACATTGCTCTCGGAGATCTTGTCCTCCGGAAACTGGCGGTTTCCAATCCCAGCCAGAAAAGGAAGTTTGCACCAAACTGGGAGGGCCCTTATAAGGTTTCAGAGGTCGTACGACCGGGTACCTACCGCCTGATCGACACCGATGGCAAGCCTGTCAAGAGGCCCTGGAATGCGGAACACTTGATCAAGTTCTTAGGAGAATAGCCTCCATGTAAAACGTAATCCTAGAAACGGCTCGTTGGGCCTTGTCTTTTGTAAAGTCCTGTAAACGGCACGTCGTGCCTAGACTTATCTGTAACAAGCGTATATTGTAAACACCAGCTTTCCTAGAAACAAGCTTATGACTCCAATTCTTGTAAACAGATGAAGGACCCCTCACAAAACTCGTCGGTCGGATGAAATCGCGAGCCCAAACACGCTTCTCTTACAAGCGCTCGTCTCGTCCCTCGGATGAAATCGCGAGCCCAAACACGCTTCTCTTACAAGCATGCGCCTCGCCCCTCGGATGAAATTGCGAGCCCAAACACGCTTCTCTTACAAGCGCTCGTCTCCTCCCTCGGATGAAATCGCGAGCCCAAACACGCTTCTCTTACAAGCGCTCGCCTCGTCCCTCGGATGAAATCGCGAGCCCAAACACGCTTCTCTTACAAGCATGCGCCTCGCCCCTCGGATGAAATTGCGAGCCCAAACACGCTTCTCTTACAAGCGCTCGCCTCGTCCCTCGGATGAAATCGCGAGCCCAAACACGCTTCTCTTACAAGCATGCGCCTCGCCCCTCGGATGAAATTGCGAGCCCAAACACGCTTCTCTTACAAGCGCTCGTCTCCTCCCTCGGATGAAATCGCGAGCCCCAAACACGCTTCTCTTACAAGCGTGGGTCTCGTCCCTCGGATGAAATCGCGAGCCCAAACACGCTTCTCTCACAAGCGTCGGACTCGGCTCGGATGACCTCCCGCACCGTCTCTCCACGAGAACATGTGCAGGAGCTCGGCTCCGACCCCAGGCAGGGCGGGAGTCCCCTCCGGGGGCTCCACGACCTAAGCGCTCGGCGGCGGGGCTACGCTACGCCTGCAATTGTCTTTCTCACCGGTGTGGGGGCTCGGCACCCGTCCCTCGCTCGGATGACCTCCTCGGAGGCCACCAACCGAGACTCGAGGCGACATTCGCCAGCCACTCCCGCACCGTCTCTCCACGAGAACATGTGCAGGAGCTCGGCTCCGACCCCGGGCAGGGCGGGAGTCCCCTCCGGGGGCTCCACGACCTAAGCGCTCGGCGGCGGGGCTACGCTACGCCTGCAATTGTCTTTCTCACCGGTGTGGGGGCTCGGCACCCGTCCCTCGCTCGGATGACCTCCTCGGAGGCCACCAACCGAGACTCGAGGCGACATTCGCCAGCCACTCCCGCACCGTCTCTCCACGAGAACATGTGCAGGAGCTCGGCTCCGACCCCGGGCAGGGCGGGAGTCCCCTCCGGGGGCTCCACGACCTAAGCGCTCGGCGGCGGGGCTACGCTACGCCTGCAATTGTCTTTCTCACCGCTGTGGGGGCTCGGCACCCGTCCCTCGCTCGGTTTGACCTCCTCGGAGGCCACCAACCGAGGCTCGAGGCGACATTCGCCAGCCACTCCCGCACCGTCTCTCCACGAGAACATGTGCAGGAGCTCGGCTCCGACCCCGGGCAGGGCGGGAGTCCCCTCCGGGGGCTCCACGACCTAAGCGCTCGGCGGCGGGGCTACGCTACGCCTGCAATTGTCTTTCTCACCGCTGTGGGGGCTCGGCACCCGTCCCTCGCTCGGTTTGACCTCCTCGGAGGCCACCAACCGAGGCTCGAGGCGACATTCGCCAGCCACTCCCGCACCGTCTCTCCACGAGGGCAAGCACAGCATCTCGGCTCCGACCCCGAGCAGGGCGGGTGTCCCCTCCGGGGGCACCTCGACCTAAAACGCTCGGCGGCAGGGCTACTACGCCTGCAATTGTCTTTCTCACCGCTGTGGGGGCTCGGCACCCGTCCCTCGCTCGGTTTGACCTCCTCGGAGGCCACCAACCGAGGCTCGAGGCGACATTCGCCAGCCACTCCCGCACCGTCTCTCCACGAGGGCAAGCACAGCATCTCGGCTCCGACCCCGAGCAGGGCGGGTGTCCCCTCCGGGGGCACCTCGACCTAAAACGCTCGGCGGCAGGGCTACTACGCCTGCAGTGGTCTTCCTCACCGTTATGAGGGCTCGGTACCCGCCCCTGGGGCCTCATTTATCACGCCCGGGAGTGTGAAACGGTGGATGGCGAAACGTCACCATTAATAATGCCTGAGAAGGCGAAACTTCGCGATTATTGACGCAGTCACACCAACTACACTCGGCACCCGAGGCAATCAAGGCTCCGAAGAACAAACGATCTTATTCATTACTCATCGCTTACAACTCAATGAATGAAAACGCAAATACAATGAAGGCTCTCAACTCACTCACTCAGCCGGGAACTCGAATTCAGGGCTCCTGTGACGCTCGGCTATCCCAACCAAGGAAGACGTACCCGCCACCGAGCTCTCCGCATCATCCGGCTGTGTCCCAAACGGCGAGGGAGGCGGCAACCTCCCCGGAGTAGAGTTACTTGCCTCTTCAACAAGACCGGCACCGAGGATGAGCTTCAACTGGCGAATCTCCAATTCTTTCTCTATAACGGCCTCGCGAAGAGAAGACTCGGAGGCCGACCGCCCGCTAGACGTATCCGAGACCGCCCAGTCCTTCTCAATGACCCACCAGTCCCGGTCGGCTACAATCTTTCTCAAACGAGCCACCTCTAGACCGAGCTCTCTAGATTTGTCCAAAAAGTAATTCTTGGCAGCCTTTCGGTCCCGAGCCAACTTCCGTTGGCGAGCTAGCCTCTATCAAAAAGAAAATACAAGAATCACAAAATGCAAGTGTTGTAGAGTCGGCCCAAAAAATTCTATATTTCATTTCATCTCAAAAAGATACAAAATTTGCGGTGGCCAGTCCGCCGAGGGCATTTACAACAGGGAGAGAAATAAAAACAAAAACATCTAGTCTTGAGGGTCGAGGTGCACCTCTTCTTCGTGGTGGCCGCCGTCGTCACCATCGCCCCCCGGGGTCGGAGGCAAGTCTGGCTTCCACCCGAAGCCGAGGTGGTCAACATTGCACTCCGGATAGATGTACTTGAAATGAGACTTGGCTTGCTCGTAAGCCTCGTCTTGCGCCGTCATAAGCGTATCCCCCAAGGCCGCCTCCAAGTCCGCCAGGGCCTTCTTCGCCTTCTCCTTCTCCGCCGTCTCGGCCGCGATCTTCTTCAGCAGGTCCTCCCGGTCCTGCTTATGGATCTTGTCCAGAGACTCTATCTGCGCCTCGTGCACCACCACCATATCCCGAGCCTCCTTAAAATCCTCCTTCGCCTTGGTCAATTCCCGAATGAACTTCTCCTTCTGCTTCCGCTCGTATGTAATCTCCTTCTCTAGACACTTGTGGAAGTGCTGACCGTGGAGCATCGACTGTCAAGAGATCAAACTTAGCAACAATTACAAGTTTACAAGCCTATTTACCGGGTGGGCTTCGAACGACTTACCGAGAGGTTGGCTTGGGCCCAGCGCATGTAGGCCTGATCGGCCGTCTGTGCTGCCAAGGCCATTCCGTCCCGATCGGTGATGGCCTTCGAGACGAACTCCATCGATACGGGTCCGTCGAGGATGGAGTCGCCCTTCACGATCGACCAATCAGGGGCGAAGGGCATCGTCGCCATCCTTCCCACCAACTCCGCCGCACTCGGACGTACGGGGGGAAGCTGTTGTGCCGGGGCTTCAACTGTTTTCCCCGACCCTCCCGCTGGGTCTCTAGCCGACCGCGAAGAATGGAGGTGCTTCTTTTGCTTCTTCGGTAAAGGTTGTTCCTCGGGCACCGGGGGAGGCACGGTGGAGGGCCCTCCAGCTTGCGAAGGCTGGCCAGGAGTCTTTCGCTTCTCGGCGGCGAGGCGTTCCTGCTCTTCTTTCTTCTTCTTCTCTTGTCTCGCCTTCTCTGCGGCAGCGAGTAGGATCTGCTTGGCGTGTGCCTGTTGTGTCGTCATCCCTACAACAAGACAGAAAAGGAAGGCTAAACGTTAACACGAAGGCAGAAAGATGAAAAAACGAGGAAAGAAACATACTAGGGTCGGCGGGACTCAGTCCGGCCCTCGCTAGGTGAACCTCGGTCACCCGGCGCCATGCGATGCTGTCTCCCCGGAGTAAATGATCGACCCTCCCCCACTCTTGGGCGGTTAACTCATTTCTCTTTGGGGGCTTGCGCTTCGGCTTCACGAAATTCCACTGGGTCGGGATGTCCCATTCCCCTTCGGTCTTCACAATGAAATACTTATCTCTCCAATTCTTGATCGAGTCCGGGTGGCCGTGCACCACTTTCTTGTTCGGTCTCGGCGTAAAGAAGAACACGCCCTCGATATCCCCAAGCGAACCAATGCTGAAGATTGCGCGGAAGTATGAAAGCTTCGGCCTCACCCCTTTCTCTTGGCACTTCAGGATGAAGCAGATGAGATGCTTCCAAGAGTTGGGACCATACTGCATGGGGGACAGCTCGGCCCAGTTCAAGACCGTCTTCACGAAGGGGTGCAGGGGGAACCTCAGCCCCGAGATGAAAGCTTGCTCCGGAAATAAGCAGTAACCCGGAGCCAACACCGTCGTAGGTCGAATACCCGGGCTCGGCAGCAGAAGCTCGTACTCCCTCGGAATATAGTAAGCAGCCCTGATGATGTTCAGATACTCCGGTCTCAAGACGCTGGGAGTACTGTCCGCACGAATCTTCGTCCTTGTATTTTCTCCAGGCACTGGAGGGATCGGCTGGATGTCCTTCACATCATCGGGATACATCCGTATCGACACAGGATTTCGGAAGGTGACGGGCGGAACATCAAGACCCGTCCTCGGCGCACCCTCGTCAGACGAAGAAGAACTTTGAGGCATGGTGAGGACTACCTTCTTCCGACGTGGCCGGGGCTTGCGCTCGGGCGACGGCGTCGACAGGGGGGGCAACGGAGGCAGATCTTCTACGTGGCCGGCATCCGGCGCACCAACACCCTCCCCTTCCTCACTCTCCGTGTCACCCTGCTCTCCTTCATCCTCTTCATCACCAGCACCCGACTCCTCGTCCGACCCCTCGTTCGACTCCTCGTCCTCATCATCACTATCCTCGTCCGCACCACCCTCTACCATCGGCTCCTTTCCTGGCCTCCGAACACTCAACGGTTGCACGATTAGAGCTACGTCACTGTCGCCCTCGGAGCCATGTTCGGAGAAAACCTCCTCTTTAACCTGGTACTTGCCCAGAGACGACGACGTTTCCAAATCTGACTCCATCTCCGAGTGACCAGACGTTGTAGCCTCGGAACCAGACTGAGTACGCGACATTCAGAAAAAAGGAGAATTACTAACCTGATTCTTTGGAAGTTACGCTTCTCTGCAAAGAATCCGCCAACAGCGATCGAAATGCCTGCGCTAAAAACTGGAAAATTGGGAATTATGAAACGATAAAGTGAAAAGAAATGAGGGGGGGTGGGGGTTTTAAAGTAGACAGCGACTCCTCGATTTCCGCAAATGAGCATCTAGCCGTTAGATCTAATCTGACAAGATCAAGCGGCTAAAACAAACGTTGAAATTTGCGCCATCACGTCAGCAGAAAGGGTGAAATTCCAATGCTGCCCCTCCCTACTTGCCCGGCAGGAATAACTTCCTAGCATAAAGTGTGAAGTTGCAGCCATTCAGAGATCTCGGAGGGAGTCTAGTGCGAAGTCGAGCCAAGCTACCTTCTCCTTCAACAGGTGGGGCTCGACGCTCGGATGGAAGCTCGAGCCAAGCTACCTTCTCCTTCATGGGGTGGGGCTCGACGCTCGGATGGAAGCTCGAGCCAAGCTACCTTCTCCTTCATGGGGTGGGGCTCGACGCTCGGATGGAAGCTCGAGCCAAGCTACCTTCTCCTTCATGGGGTGGGGCTCGACGCTCGGATGGAAGCTCGAGCCAAGCTACCTTCCCTCTCACAGGGTGGGCTCGACGCTCGGATGGAAGCTCGAGCCAAGCTACCTTCTCCTTCATGGGATGGGGCTCGACGCTCGGATGAAAGCTCGAGCCAAGCTACCTTCTCCTTCATGGGGTGGGGCTCGACGCTCGGATGGAAGCTCGAGCCAAGCTACCTTCCCTCTCACAGGGTGGGCTCGACGCTCGGATGGAAGCTCGAGCCAAGCTACCTTCTCCTTCAACAGGTAGGACTCGACGCTCGGATGAAAGCTCGAGCCAAGCTACCTTCTCCTTCATGGGGTGGGGCTCGACGCTCGGATGGAAGCTCGAGCCAAGCTACTTTCTCCTTCATGGGGTGGGGCTCGACGCTCGGATGGAAGCTCGAGCCAAGCTACCTTCCCTCTCACAGGGTGGGCTCGACGCTCGGATGGAAGCTCGAGCCAAGCTACCTTCTCCTTCAACAGGTAGGACTCGACGCTCGGATGAAAGCTCGAGCCAAGCTACCTTCTCCTTCATGGGGTGGGGCTCGACGCTCGGATGGAAGCTCGAGCCAAGCTACCTTCTCCTTCATGGGGTGGGGCTCGACGCTCGGATGGAAGCTCGAGCCAAGCTACCTTCTCCTTCATGGGGTGGGGCTCGACGCTCGAATGGAAGCTCGAGCCAAGCTACCTTCTCCTTCATGGGGTGGGGCTCGACGCTCGGATGGAAGCTCGAGCCAAGCTACCTTCCCTCTCACAGGGTGGGCTCGACGCTCGGATGGAAGCTCGAGCCAAGCTACCTTCTCCTTCAACAGGTAGGACTCGACGCTCGGATGAAAGCTCGAGCCAAGCTACCTTCTCCTTCATGGGGTGGGGCTCGACGCCCGGATGGAATCTCGAGCCAAGCTACCTTCTCCTTCATGGGGTGGGGCTCGACGCTCGGATGGAAACTCGAGCCAAGCTACTTTCCCTCTCACAGGTTGGGCTCGACGTTCGGAGGGAAACTCGAGCCAAGCTACCTTCTCCTTCAAGGGGTGGGGCTCGACGCTCGGATGAAAGCTCGAGCCAAGATACTTTCTCCTCTCACAGGTTGGGCTCGACGTTCGGATGGGAACTCGAGCCAAGCCACCTCTTTTAACAGGTGGGGCTCTTGGTCTCGTCTGCCGACCCTCTTGGTCTCGCCCGCCGACCTTATTGGTCTCGACCGCCGACCCTCTTGGTCTCGTCCGTCGACCCTCTTGGTCTCGTCCACCGACCCCATTTACCTCGTCCGCCGACCCCCTGAACTCGAGCCAGGCTACCTCGGCTCTCAATACAGGTTCGGCGTTCGGATGAGAATTCGAGCCAAGCCACATCTCCTTCAACATGTGGGGCTCGACGCTCGGATGGGAACTCGAGCCAAGCCACCTCTTTCAACGGGTGGGGCTCTTGGTCTCGTCCGCCGACCCTCTTGGCCTCGTCCACCGACCCTATGGGTCTCGTCCGTCGACGCTATTGGGCTCGTCCGTCGACCCTCTTGGTCTCGTCCACCGACCCTATTTGCCTCGTCCGCCGACCCCCTGAACTCGAGCCAGGCTATCTCGGCTCTCAATACAGGTTCGGCGTTCGGATGAGAATTCGAGCCGCACCACTGCCTCCTTTCGCAGGTCGAGCTCGACGCTCGGATAGGGATTCGAGCCATACTACCTCCTCCTTTCCCAGTACGAGCTCGGCGCTCGGATCAGAGTTCGAGTCTCATCCGTCCACTCTCCGAACTGGCCAGACGCTCGGATGACCGACCACAAGACCTCGGACGCCGTCCCAACAAAATGACCTGGACGACCCCCCGCTCTTCCAACCAGCGAGGCAGTCGTCCGCCGAGCCTTCCGGTCTCGTCCGCCGACCCCCCTGAGCTCAAGCCTGGCTGCCTCACCTCTCAATGCGGGCTCGGCGCTCGGATCGAAATCCGAATCAAACCCCTCTCCTCACTCTCTTAAAACTAACCAAGACACTCGTCCAGCCGACCTCGCGACCTCATGCAAAGACGAACCCCATCGAGCGGCCCGGATGACCTCTCGCTCTTCCAACTAGCGAATCGGTCATCCGACCCCTGGAGGGTTCGTCCACCGACCCGTATGGGTTCGTCCGCCGACCCGAAGGATCATCTGCCGACCCGAACTCGGCCACCGACCTAGTGAGCTCGGCATTCATACTACCGACTATCCCCTCCTAGGAACTTCACCCCACGCACATCCAAACGAGGAGTCCATTCCTCCTGCCCCTGGCCCTCTTCGGGGAACAACAGACCCTATTTCTCACCCTGACGTCTGCCCTTCCCCCGAGGACCAGGAATCACCCCCGCACTGCTGGATCACCCAACCCTGCGGGAGTGAGGGGCTTGTGATATGGGTCAGGAATAAAGCATGGCTCACCCTGAGCCACCAGATCTCCTCAGGATACGCGTCCTTCCTGATCCTCCAAATCAGCCACGTCAGCACCGGAAAACCGCCCGGAGATCTGCCACGTCAGCCCGGAAACCACTCCGGCGCCTGCCACGTCAGCCCTATACCGCCCGACTTTCCACCGCTTCAGCCAATCGGGTAACCGGGTCCGGCCCAGCCCCAAACGGGTCTAGACCCGATTGGAAACTCCTATAAATACCAGGCCCTCTCCTTTCTTAAAAGGTAATCAATCTTTTCTCCACTAAACTCTAGTTACTGTTGCTCCTATCTTAAAGTAACTGACTAGATCGTCGGAGGGTCTGCCACCGGGATCAACCCCGGTGTTTCGAGACCGTCTGCAGGTACACCAGACCTCGGATCCGAGCCCTCTGATCCGAGCCCAGACATCCACCTCACTCCCAACCAGTCGCAGGTATCGCTCGGCCAGCCGAGGGTCGCCTCTGAAGAAGCTTTCTCCTTTAATACAAATCGAGTAAGAACTCACACCTGGTGCATCCACACGTCTCCCAGAAACAAACCGCATCAGACTGCAAAGTGAATCGAGCTATTCGCGAGCTATTTGGCTCGAGCTCAGTCAAAGCTTGGTCAAAGCTCGGCTCGAATCGAGTTCGAGCCGAGCTCGAGCTCAAAACCAAGCTCGTTTCGTAAACGAGCCGAGCTCGAGCTTTATTATTATTTTTTTTAGGCTAAGCTCGCGAGCTATTCGGCTCGAATATGGTCAAAGCTCGGTCAAAGCTCGGCTCGAACCGAGCTCAAGCTCAAAATTGAGCTCGTTTCGTAAACGAGCTAAGCTCGAACCTGAAGGTATTCAGTTCGGCTCGGCTCAATTGCAGCCGTACGCATACATAGATTTTTATCCAAAACATACATTATAAATGTATTGGAGTCCACTTCTTACTAAACGATTCTTTTATTAAGAAGTGGATTCCAATGTATTTATAATGTATGTTTGAGGTAAAAATCTACGTATGACTAGCATTTTGCTTACTCTGTCACTCAATCCAATTAATCTACATTGTTTTGGTAGCTAGTCACAAAATATTGTTTAATAAGTTAAATGTATAATAAATACACAAATCTTTGCTATATCCAGAAGCTTAGCTTACTGAACCTAACTAATTAATTATATATTAATTTTGAAAATTTAATTAATTAATTAATCTGGCAGGTGGGATGAGAGGAGCTCAGTAGTTATACCAGATGAGGAAGTATTCTACTTGGTGGCCTTCCTAAGAACAGCTGTGCCTGACTCGGCCGAACCGACTCACCGGCTCGATTATTTGGTCCAGCAGAACCAACAAATTCTCGAGTTCTGCAACGAAGCTTGCATCCAAGTCAAGCAATACCTACCCAATTACTCGACTCAGCACGACTGGAAACAACATTTTGGCAACAAATGGGACAGAATACTTCGTCGTAAGGCTGAGTTCGATCCCAAGCACATTCTTGGCACCGGCCAAGGACTCTTCCAATTAATCTCCTTCTAAGCGCCGAGTTCGATCCAAAGCACATTCTTCGCACCGGCCAAGGACGGACTCTTACAATCTCCTTCTTCTTCCCCATAGTATTCGCTGTTCCTTTCATGGACAATTAATTAAGTATACTATATACGTACTAGCTCCCCCACCGTTCTAAAATACAAGTAATTTTAGGTTTCTACGTGCACTACTACTTAGAAACAACCTAGGATTGTATAAAAGTACTAGACTGTAACTGATGGATTTTTAAGAATATTGTAAAATATCAAACTTAACTTTCCTCTCTTGCTACTTACCTTTCTCTAGTGTAATATGAATAGACAAAGGTAAAATTATTAATCTTCTAAAAAAAAATTATTTAATGGACAAGATATAAATAAATTAATTGGTATGAATAGATAAGATATTTATCTCGAAATCTAATGAGATGGAGAAATATTTTGGAGTCTAATAGCATCTGTAGTCGTTTGCCATTAACCCAAAAATATGGAAAAAAATAGCGCTGTAGTCGTTGGCCATTTACCCAAAAAATGGGTTTCGAATGAACAGTCGTTGACTATATTTGAGAGACGAAATGGCTTTTGCCGAAATATAGCTAACGGCAGATGATTTATCGTCTGATTGAGCGGACGATAAATTATCTTTCGTTGAAGAGGTCGGACGGGAAATAAAACATCGTCCCTTCAATTTTTCCGCGAACACATCATCGGACGGGAGATAATATCCCGTCCGACCAATTAATCAAAAAAAAAAGTTGATAGACGGTAAATAATGTACCGTCCTTAATCCAAAACAATTTAACCCAAATGACGGACGGGATATGATTTCCCGTCTGGTCGGATTTTTTTTATTTTTTTAAAATATTCATCAGACGGGAATTCATTTCAAGTCCCAATTATTAAATTAAAAAAAATCCCGTTCAACAGACGACATATAATCCTCCGTCCATTCAAATTTACCTATACGATTCGCTTGGAGGATAGAAAATCTTTCGTCTGACCCAAATTTTAGCTTTCGACGACTGCAGTGCCAACTCATTTTTTCTATTTCCATTTTTCAAATACCCAAAATTTAGCTCACGACGACTACAGATGTTCTAATGAAGTAGAATAGATCCACGATATGTGCAAAGATGACTAGTCTGCGGGAAAGCCCCATGACTTGAATTCGTAGGCCCACTACTTAATTTGGCCCGAATTCGTAGGCGCGCCCTGTACTTAATTTGGCCTAAACATATAAAGCAGTAAACAGTGGAATTGAATTGAAAGCGATTTATTGTACGATGGTTTCCCAAGCTTTTGGGCATTTAACGTAGAGGACAAAAGGAACTTATTGAAAGACAAAGTGGGCACAATGTGGAGACTCAGTGTGTGACCACATGACATGGGCTACAGTAAAATGACAGGAAAGAGATCAGGTGCGGCATGTAGTGAGGTGAGATGACCATATTGTACTACTACTTTTATTAGTTTATACTACATGCATACCAATCCATAAAATGGAGTTACATAAACTAGTAGTTTACACGTGCGATGCACGTCTTAATAAATATAGTTTTTTTTAAAAATCAAAATTCATAGGTAGTCTGGATTTGATCTAAACCTCATTTATAATAGTTAAGGTCTTCTCCCATTATAGTAGTAGAGATAAGGCTAACTTTGAATGGAAAAAAAAAAAAAAAACTCCTTGAATTATCTTTTTTATGCAGAAAACATTACCGAACCTCTTTTTTCACAGAAAATCGCACTCAATTATGATTGTAAAAAAAAACCACACATGAAAGTATATTTTTTAAAAAACCACATCTAACTTTTCTGTTTGTATTAGATAACCTCATTTATTTTTGCAAGTTGGTTCAGAAAATATCATGCATCTTTTTCATTATTGTCAAAAAACCTCCACAACTTTAGCTGAAAACTCAGGTCGTCAGAGTGATTTTTTTGCAACTATACTTGACTATGGTTTTCTGCGCAAAAAATAATTCAATGAGGTTTTCTGCATAAAGGGGATAGTTCAAGAGAGTTTTTTCATATTTAGCCTACATATAAAGATACTATTCTCCATTTCAAATTATAAGTCATTTTGGATTTCTACACGACTATTAAAAAATAATCAAGAATTAAATAAAAGTACTATATATTTTTGATTTTTGAAGCTCATAAATGAGTCATCAATTGTACAATATCTTATTCTTCCTCCTCTATAATTTTTTATTATTTCATTTATAAAAAAGACGAGTAAAATTAAAAATCTCATAGAAAAATAATTCATGAACATTTAAGAATAACAATACTCTTATCGAAAACTTAAAGTGACTTATATTATGGGAGAAAAAACTAGAATGACTTATATTTTGAAAAGGCTATAATGACTTACTCGTACCTTTGAGTGCACATGTTATGTCTTCTCCCTCTCATTGAGCCCACGAAGCTGACCACTCGGGCCGCTAAGTGTGTCCATCTAGATATAAGTTATGAGCATCCCCACAACCACATTCACCCACACCACCTACATCCCCACAGCCGCATGCACCCACCTCACCGACTTCACCTCCACACTCATGCACACAACCTCCGATTCATCAGTCTACACGTACCACTTCGGGCGTTCCAGCGACACGTTATACATTTGATGCCTCTGGTCCCTCTGATCAGTTTGGTTTTGCAACTCTTGCCTCTTACTCACCACAGTTCCTTACATATCTCACAGCTATACACTCTACACATGAGCCTAAAATCTATCAGGAAGCAATATCCTGAGTGGCAGGAAGGTATTGCAGATGAGTTACGCGCATTTGATGAGACTGTAACTTAGAATGTTGTTCCACTACTAGCGGGCGTCAAGCCAGTTAGCTGCAAGTGGATCTTCAAGGTCAAATATCTACCTGATGGCTCCATTGAGTGACACAAGGCACGTCTAATTGCCTGATGATTTACTCAGGACTATGTCATTGATTATGATGAGACTTTTGCTCCAGTTGCACAAATAACTACAGTATGCACTTTCATTGCCGTTGTTGCCATCTGTCAGTGGTCATTATACCAGATGGACGTGAAGAATACCTTTCTTCATGGTACCATATCTGATACTGTTTACATGTAGCCTCCTCTTGGCCTTCCCACACATCATCGTCATGTTTGTTATCTACGCCGAACTATATTTGGTCTGAAACAAACTCCTCGAGCCTGGTCTGAATGCTTTCGTCGTGTCATCACACATGCCAATTTCAATCAGAGTTCACAGGACCACTCTTTGTTTATGCGGTCAACCCCGCAGGAGAGGGTATTTCTACTATTATATGTTGATGATATGATTATTACTATAGATGACTCTGCATGTATTGCATCTACACAAAGAGATCTTCATCAGCAGTTTCATACGAAGGATCTTGGCCAACTACGCTATTTTTTGGGTTTATAGATTGCCCACAGATCTTAGGTTTCTCATCAGATATACAAATCAGATATTATATCCGATTAGGGGAGGCATTAGGGCCGGGCTAGCCCGGGACCGACCCAGCCCGCTCGGTCCTCGACCCGACCTGGCCCGCCTAAACCTGGGCTGAACCAGAGCCAACCCGCCAAACCTACTCAGTCCGGTCCATCATTTTCCCCAAAAAAACAGAATCCGGCCCTGCCCGCCAGCTGCCCAGCCTGGCCAGACCTGGGACCCGGTTCAACTGGCCCGGTCCTGTCCAGGCTGGCCTATGGGTCGACCGTTGGCCATGTTTTGTTTTATTTTTTTCATATTTTTTTAAAATTGGGTTTGTGTAATTATTAAAATACCCCCCAACGGATCTATATTAGCTAGTTTTGGGGGGGTATTTTGGGAAATTTTAAAAATGTATATTCTATATATACAACCTCATTTTATTCAATTCTCTTTACAAATTTACTCAACTCTATCTACTATCTCTCAATTCTCTCAACAAATCAACTACAACCAACAACTCTCTTGCAAGAATCAACATCAACAACAACACTACAAGCTCTCAACTCTCTCTACCTTCATTCTTCAATCTACATTCTACACTCATATGGTATTTTTGTATTTGGATAATTTAACATTGTTGTTTGTTCTCATTTATTTCTCTTAATTATATTGAGTTTTGTTGTACTTCTTCTTCTTCTTCTTTTTAGACTTTTTTTTTAATTTGGTAAACATACACTAGTTATTCATTTAATTGTTGTTGTTTTATTGAACTTTTTTTTTAGATTTTGTTTATTAACATACACCGGTTTGTAGTAGAATTTTATTTAACTTTATTTGTTTTGTAGAATTATTTTCTATAACATGCACTAGTTTATCTATCTTTACTTGTTTTGTTGAATTAATTTTTAAAACATACACTAGAATTAATTTTGAGAACTTATACTAGAACTAATTTTTTTACATTCCAACCATACATACACTAGTTTAGATGATATCTAACCGATCACGCGGCAGACATAGTACCCAAGATTTACATGAAGCACATAATGACTCAACAAGTAGCGACGAATGAACATCTAATATAATGAAGTGGATAATGTATTACAAGTAATTAAGAAATTTATGGAGATGAGATTCTATATTTAGGTTAAGTAGAAGTGCACGACAATAGTCCAATGTCTTCTCTTTAATCTAAATATATTTCATCTCGAATTCTAAATACAAATGTTTTCCTCATATTGTAATTTGATAAAATTTGTATGAAATGTTACTAATCTATTTTATTATATGTTAAACTTTGTAATTCATAAAAATAATTTAATTTATGAATATCGCTTTTATTTATATGTTCTTGACAATTGTGAACAATTTTCCGTTTCTTTTATCTTTGTTAAAATAAAAAAAAAAATAGCCCGGCCCACTACAAACCGGCCCGGCCCCCGACCTAGGGGCCAGGGGCAGGTCTGGGCCCTTACTTTCCTCCCTCAACCTGGCTTGCTATTCCACCCAGCTCGACTAGCCAAAGCCCCGGGCCCGGGTCAAACCCGTCGGGTTTCGACCCGGTCCGACCCGGTAGGCCCGAATGCCACCCCTATCTCTGTTGCATGTCTCTTTGACAGTCAATCAGTTGATACTTTCTTAGAGCTTCACTTGAAGCTTTGCCCCACAGATGGTGAGCTCCTTCCCGATCCCACTGATACAAACAGATTATTGGTCGACTTGTCTACTTATGCATGACCAAACCTGATATTGCTCATGCGGTCAGTATTTCTGCTCTTCGATCAATTCATTATAGTGCTATTCTTCGGATCCTCAGATTTCTTCGGTGCACTATCACTCGCTCATTATTCATGCCTTATACATCCAAACTGGAGCTTAGTGCACATTCTAATTCAGATTGGGCATGTGATCCTACTACCAAACGGTCTACCACATATTTCTGTCTATTTCTTGGTGATTCGCTGATCTCATGACGAAGTAAGAAACATGCAGTTGTTGCATGTTCTTCCATAGAAGCTAAGTACAGAGCGATGACAGCTACCATTGTAGAGATTGTTCATGTTCAGTGGTTGTTATCAGATATGAGTGTGTCACTCTTAAAGGAGCTACTCCTCTTCATTGTGATAACCGGAGTACATTGTATATTGCAAGCAACTTAGTCTTCCATGAGCGGACTAAGCATATACAAATTAATTGTCACTATGTTCGTGAACACTTTGAGGCAAAGACCATTTCGCTTCATTTGTGACCTCTTCACAACAGACAGCAGATTTTTTCACCAAATCTCACACTGTCCAAAGATTTCGATACTTGGTGGGCAAACTCATACTGTTCGACCCACCGTGAGTTTGAAATGGGGTGTTAGATATTATATTATATTAGATGTTATATTATTCATTTTAATTTAGTCCTATATCGGAATATGTATTAGTTTAGTCAATCATTCTCTCCTATATATAGAATACATTGTACTCAGTTATAATCAATCCAATAGCATTTTCTCAATCTCTCTGTTAATGTTAACAAGATGGATGGCTGATAGTCCAGTAATTTTCACCATTTAAACCAATACCCGCATCGTGAATGATATGGTACCAAATGAAGAGATACGAGGATCGATAATCCAAAAGGCCACATTGACGATCACAAGGAAAATAAATCGCAGTGTAAAGCACTCAGCCAAAGGCAGCTACCAATGATACTCTGATTAGGACCCATCATGGTACGATCATCACAAGCACCCATAGCAGAGTGAATAATGCAAAAGATTGTAGCACAACGGGTTAAGATAAACAGGAGACCTGTAAACACCCAGACAAGTTCTTCTTTCCCGTTAAATATCATTATTAGTAGGGACTGTAGCAAGAACATGAGAAAATATCAGATACGTTTTGAAGAGCAGAACATACAAAAATATTTGACAACCACTCGCTGAACTAAGTAAAATTGTGTCTACTAAGAGGATCTGTAGTCGTTTATGGTAAAATTATCCATATATGGATAAATAGAAATAAGATTTTCGATTCCGCTGCACTCGTCGAAAGCTATTTTATAGCAATCTATAATATAATATTAAGAGACGGTACATGAAGTGCCGTCGGTGGTGAAAAACCGGAAAAAACGGGTTCCATTCGTCAGACGGCACACAGCACACATGAAGTACCGTCCGTTCAAACAAACAAACAAACAAACAAACAAAAAAAAAAAAAAAAAAAAAAAAAAAAAGTCATCGGCTTCCATATGTCTAGGACGGCACATGAAGTGCCGTCCAAGACTTCTTTGGGCCAAAATTTTGGCATCTTTTGGCATAATTTTGGCATCTTTTTGGCATAATTTTGGCATCTTTTTGGCATCTTTTGGCTTCTTTGGGCATCTTTTTGGCTTCTTTTGGCACATCAATTTTTTTTTATATTAAAGCTCCGACGGACGGCACATCAAGTGCCGTCCGGGAAAACCGGCTTTTGGACAGACGGCACATAGAGTGCCGTCCGAGTGGATTATTCAGTGTTTTTAATTCGTTTTTTGGTGTTTAATAAATCGGATAAATTAGAATTTTTCCAAACGGACGGCACTTCAAGTGCCGTCCGACGATTATAATAATAATTTTTTTTGGAACGGCGCTTCGAACGCCGTCCCTCACTTATCGATAAATGCTATATCGATTCTCATTTATAGCAATCTACTGTAGCAATTTATCGATAATATCGATATATAGCAAACGACTGCAGCTATTTTTTTAACCAAATATCGATATTATCGATATATAGCAAACGACTACAGATGCTCTAACCATCATATTCAAATCAAAACATGTTAATTCTTAAGTCGGTTTCATTAAAAAAACAAACGATACTTGTGTTGATATTAAGCAAGTATGTCGAAATCAAGGTAAACCACATTGACAATCTTTATTGTTGCTTTGCCACTGGATTTGGCCGAAGCACTACATGCACCCATTGTCACTTGATCGCTATGGATTTGTTAAGGCTGTAAGGATTCCCAGGATAGCGATTCTTACCCTTCTTTAGTAACAACATTGGCTAAAATTGCTGCTTATGCGTGTTTCTTAATCAATCCTGAACTCTTTCAAACCGAGTACCTCAGGGTTTGAAAATTAATGATGACGCAAGTACGAATTACACTAATGATGTTTTTTTGGGTATTACTGTTTCCCGTATGATTTTTCCTTGTTCAATTAGAGCATCTGTAGTCGTTTTCTATATATACAAAAATAGGGAAAAAGCATATGTAGTCGTTTTCTAAATATCCAAATTTTGGATTTTTGATGTACAGTACCAGACTATATTTGACAAAAGATTTGGCAATATGCATATTATAAAAATTGAAAGATGATATGCCGTTTGAGGGGAAAACCCATTTTTTTTAGTGGACGGCAAATGATATGGCGTATGGAAAAACAAATTAAAAGAAACAAAAATTAGAAGAGACGGCAGATGTTCTACCATTTGAGAAATTAAAAAAAAATTAAAAAAAATAAAAATGCCTAGACGGCAGATCATAATCCATTTGCGAATGGCCCAATTTTATTTTTATTTTTTATTTTTTTTTTGTTCTTTTTGTGAAGGGACGGGAGATCATCTCCCGTCCTTCACTTTGACATTTTTTTATTATTTTTTTCAACGCTCTCCACAGACGGAAGATGATATGCCGTTTGATAAATAAAAAAAGCCATTTTTGAGTATTGATGACTGCAGCGCTACCTCCTAATTGTTATTTCTATATTTTTCATATACTCATTTTTTAACAAAACGACTACAAATGCTCTTATGAACTAGAAATTCAATATTAATACTCCCTCCGTTTTAAAATATAAGTCATTCTAGATTTCTACACGGCTATTAAGAAATAACATAGAATTGAGTAAAAGTACTATATATTCTTAATTTTTGTAGCTCATAAATGAGTTATCAAATATACCATGTCCCTGCTCTATTTTTTTTTTCCTTCCCCATTCTCTTACAAAAAAGAGCGAGGATAGAAATGAAAATCTCTTAAAAAATTAATTCATGGAGATTTGAGAATGACATATCTTCTCAAAAATCTGAAGTGATTTAAATTATGGAAAAAAACCAAAGAAATGCTAGAATAACTTAATATATTTTGGAACAGAGGAAGTAATTATCATGAATCAGGATGAAGCCAGCACCAGATGTTTGCCCATGAAGGCCGTGTGCATTTGTACAAAATTCATGTTCGAGATCCTAATTCATATATGAAAATCTCAAGGTGGGCTACAACAGAAGCCACCCTGAGTCCCTGACCGCATCTATTCCATCCAAAAGTCCCCAACAAAAACAATGGAAATTAAGCGAAGGTGTATATGGTTTTTTTTTTTTTCTTCATTCAACCTAAAACGTACAATATTTTCATTTTCAAATATTGTGTATGCACGTCTTTTAGGCCCTGTTTGAATACGGAGGTTAGTAAAGATAAGTGGATGTGACTTGTCTACAGGGCCGGCCCCACTCTTGAGGTGGGTGAGGTGGCCGCCTCAGGCCCCGGAGTTTTTGTGATTTTAGGGGCTCCAAATTTGTACTTCTCTTGTAAATATAGATATGTATTTTGTGCGTAAAAAAAAAACACTGTTATTAGGGTCCCCAAAAATAATTATTTGAGCCTTTAAAATTTTTGACTTCTTCAAATATATATATTTTGTATATTTTGCTTTGAACAGTATGCACATTTTTTGTATACATTTTTTTTTTGGTGTTTGGAGGGACCCATTTCGGGAATTCGCCTCGGGCCCCCGGGAACTCAGGGCCGGCCCTGCTTGTCTACTTGTAGTTATTTAAACTTTGGTCCATATGAATCATATTTTGGAGGGAAGATACCTTCATTTTTCTACCTCAAATTATGAAAATGTGTGTTATGTATATCCAAACTCCAATTCAACCAAATTTAATTTTCAAGTTAAAATGGAGCTACAAGTATATATGTAACCTGTAGGTTGCATTCATCTATCTTCACTTTAAGATTATCTATAGATATTCTATATTTGTATCCAAATAGGGTCTTTGCAGCCAGCATTTTGAGAGCAACATTGAAATTCAATGATGAAACTATATATTTATGCAATGAGACGAAGAATGAGATCAAGTTGAGCATTGTGAAGGAATAGCTTGAAGGTTTGGCTGGATCTCATTCCTGCCATCCTCCACGTTCTCTTCATCTTGGTTGGGTTTTCTTCTTTGTTCATAGTCAGTGTTGAAGTTGTGATTCCAATTCAAAAGAAATGAGCAATCTCTTTTATTTCTGTTTTATTTAATCGACATAGATCATATGAAACCCATCTAAATCATAACAAAAAGCGAAATATGGTATACTAGATGTCCAAACAACATTATATAAGATATTTTACAAGTCTATAATGAGTTATACTACAAATTCTAATTTTTTCTCCCGAACTATGCCTCTTTTTGAAACAAAATTTCATAGAGGTCAGTTGTCAAAGTTATTTCCTGGGTGAGATACTTCTAGCCATGTCGGTTAGGAACCACGACAATAGTTATAATGAAGCCGCAGTTCCTAACAGAAACTGCGGCTTCTCCAAAAAAAAAATTGATCCTACCACAGATGCCAACTACGACCTCAATATATAATGGAGGTCGCAGTTGAGAACTGCGACCTTTGTGTAACAAAATTTTAATGGAAACTGTGGCATCTCTTGAACAAAAATTTACTTATGATTTTTTTCTCCAAGCATCCAACTCTATCTCCACTACTTGGATACTTGGAGAAAAGTGAGTAAAATTTTGTTAAAGAGATGCCACAATTGGGAACTGTGACTTCATTTTAAATAGAGGCCGCAGTTAGCAACTGCGGCAAGCTTAAAGGAAATACAGCTTCATGATAACTGTTGCCACAATTCCCAACTGCAGCTTAAGCTGACTTGGGAACAACTAGCAAATCGAGGGAATAAGTTTAGCATGTGACCCCTTATGAGATTTTGTTTCAAAATGAGGCTTAGTTTGGGAAAAAAAGTTATACTCGAATTCCGGATTCAACAAATAAATGAAGAGCTTGTGAAGGGCCAAATTGTGATTGTGTTCCAAAGAGGTTATGCTGCTAAATTTGAATTGTTCATCTTTTTTGAGTTTCACTTCTTGAAATTCGCCTTTAGATTTGTATATTTTTTGTATGATGATAATCACAACTTATACAAACATTTCTAAATAGAGATTGAAGAACAACATGGCATTTATAATCTATCACATGTATCAGTTGCTCTAAGCTACCATTGGATGGTTTCATATTTGGGCCGGAGTCGTTTGACTCTATCCCTGTATGGCTGTATCCCAAAAATAAATAAATAAATAAATAAAATGCTTTATAAATAAAAACATTTGAAGCCTCCTTTCAGAATAGATCAAATGGAGTACCAATACGAGTCACGTATCAGATTAGAACTGTTGCTGGAGCTTCTAAAAAGTACAAACAATAACCTGATATATATCTTAGTAACCTCAGCATTACTATTTAAAAGATGAATATACAAGAATTATGTAATGATGATAAAAAAAATACCTAAGTAAGAGACATGCTAGACACACTTCAAGATCACTTGCAAACTTAGCAGTCGGACACTCTTCCTCATTGGAAGCATCCCTCTAATTCCCTGCAGTTTGCGTATCACATTAGACTAGGTATTAGAAGGTTTTAAGAACCCCATCGACCATATAACTGAGGTCACAGTTGTGAACTGTGAACTGTGACCTATGTATTATCGAGGCCGCAGCACGTATGTATGATATATGCTTGGACCGCAGTTGTGAACTACGGTCATGAAATCAAAGAGGCCGCAATTCAGTACTGCAACCAATGTAGTTTCGAGGCTGCAGTACCCAACTGCGGCCTCATATTTTTCACATTTTACACTTGAACAATTTTTTTCAAGTCTCCGAGCCTATTAGCCTAATATGTATGATATATACTTAGGCCGCAGTTGTGAACTGCGACCTCGAAATCAAAGAGGCCGCAGTTCGGTACTGCAGCCTATGTAGTTTCGAGGCCGCAGTACTCAACTGTGGTCTCCTATTTTTTCACATTTTTCACCTGGGCAATTTTTTTTCTAAGTTTACGAGCCTATTAGCTAAATATATATGATATATACTTAAGCCGAAATCAAAGAGGTCGCAGTTCGGTATTGCGGCCTATGTAGTTTCGATGCCGCAGTACCCAATTGAGGCCTCCTATTTTTTACATTTTACACTCGGACAATTTTTTTTCCAAGTCTTCGAGCCTATTAGCAAAATATGTATAATCTACGGCCGCAGTACGGAAACTGCGACCTCGAAATCGAATAAGCCACAGTTGTATACTGCGTTGGCATATTTTGGGAATCAGTTTCGAAAGTGGCATATTTTGAAAATTAGTTTCAAAAGTGGCCTATTTCTGGAAAAAAAAACTTTGGGAATCAGTTTCGAAAGTGGCATATTTTGAAAATTAGTTTCAAAAGTGGCCTATTTCTGGAAAAAAAAACAGAGACGAATTGGTTTTTAAAAGAGTTCTCTCTGTCTTTTGGCCTTTTTCAGAAATAGGCCACCTTTTGAAACTAATTCATAAAATATGTCACTTTCGAAACTAATTTTCAAAATTAACTAACACAGTATTGAATTTTGGCCTCTCTAATTTTGAGGCCGCAGTTCACAACTGCGGCTTAAGTATAATATCATACATATTTGGCTAATAGACTCGGAGACTTGAAAAAAAATTCTCAAACGCAAAATGTAAAAAATAGGAGGCCGCAGTTGGGCACTGCGACCTCGAAACTATATAGGTCGTAATACCGAACTGCGGCCTAAATATAATATCATATATATTTGGCTAATAGGTGCGGAGACTTAGGAAAAAATAGCTCATATGTAAAATGTGAAAAATATGATGTAGGAGAAAAAATTGCCCAAGTGTAAAATGTGAAAAATAGGAGGCCGCATTTAGATACTGCAGTCTCGAAACTACATAGGCCGCAGTATCGAACTGCGGCCTTTTTAATTTCGAGGTCGCAGTTCACAACTACGGCCTACATATTTGGCTAATAGGCTCGGAGACTTGAAAAAAAATTGTCCAAGTGTAAAATGTGAAAAATAGGAGGTCGCAGTTCACAACTGCTGCCTCAGTTATATGGTCGGTGGGGTCAGTTCTTAAAACCTTCTAATACTCATTCAACCATATAACTGAGGTCGCAGTTGCGAACTATGACCTCTGTAGTATCGAGGCCACAGTACCCAACCGCAGCCTCCTATTTTTCACATGTGCATTTTTTTTCCAAGTTTCCGAGCTTATTAGCCAAATATGTATGATATTACCCTTAGGCCGTAGTTGTGAACTGCAGCCTCGAAATCAAAGAGGCCGCAATTACGTACTGCATTGATCTATTTTGAGAATTAGTTTTGAAAGTGACCTATTTTGAAAATCAAATTAGTTTAAAAAAAGTAGCCTATTTTGGGAAAACTCTCCTGTCTTTTGTAGGTAGGTGGAGATAAAACATGTTAATACTCGGAAATCCAAATCCATAAAAGATAGTGGGCCTGGCCCATATAAGGTTGCTTTATCGGGCTTTAAACGGGTTTGACCCGCAACTCTCATTCACTAATACAGCCGCCGCCGCCGCCGTCCCCCCTCTCTATTGGAATCCAATGCCAATGGAGGAGGAGACAAATTCAAGAAGAGAAGAAGCTGAAGCTGAAGAAGAAGAAGATGATGATGATGACCAGAAGATTCTAAAATTCTTAGATTCCGTAGACGGCTACGTCACTCTATTAGATTCACTTTCCTCAACCCTTCGGAAGGTAAGTCCGATGAGAGTTTAATTTAATCTGGTGTCTATTTAATGTTGTTGGTATTTGTTCATTGAGCAATTACAAATAGATGCTCATGCCAAGAAACCAGAACGGGAGGACTAGATTTCGTTGTATTTTTTGTTTATTGGTTTAGGGAATATTGTTAGGAACTCATGAGAACTCACCCTTAAAACTAACTGTTAAAGGGAGGGAAACCAACATTCCACCACGTTCTGTAACCCGCCGCCCTCGGCGGTATTCACTCAAGCGACACTGGCCTAGTTCGGACCTACCAGTAATTTTAATCCAGCCTCTAGGTAGCCATTTCCGACTCTCGACGGCTTTCACTCTAGCGACACTGGCCCAGTTCGGGTCTATCAGTAATTTTAATCTAGCTTCCAGAGCGAATTAAGAAGCATGAGGTTGGCTCTGATACCAATTGTTGGGAAATCAGGAGAACTCACCCTTAAAAGCTAGCTGTTAAAGAGAGGGAACCCAAGTTTATAACTATCCAGAACCCGGCCTGTTGGGATCTGAACTTTATAAGCCTTATTTTTTGTTGTATGTTTCATTAAATCCTTTCTAATGAAACGCGGGAGGTTTTTTATCCACCGTTTAACGATTAAAAAAAAATTTTACAAATAGACAACGAGCGCGTTGAGATTGCTGTCTTCAGACCCATAAGTAAAGGCTAATATGTTTTGTTTTAACAGGGATGGCTGGAACTGGCCAGTGCTCGCCATTCTATGGGGTCGTCGCGTATCTCTACTGCATTGTTTAATCTTAAAGAGCAATCTGCAGCTACAACTTTGCAAGTTTCTGAGTATATTGAGGGATCTGAAGCAGGTATCTCATGAACTTATCTCATTTCCGTACTACTCTATATGATGTGTGAAGGGTGTGTTCTAGGTATCTCATTCACTTGTCTGATTCCTTATACTATTGTATAATGGGAGAAGGGTCAGTTTTATACTAGTATACTCATGAACCCTGTCTGATTTCTATACTAGTATAGTCTCTACTATATAATGGAAGAAGGGTGTATCTGGTTGTGCTCTCTTTGAGAGTATAAATTGTGTTTGCATGTGCCATTTTATATCTCTACTAGATTTGCATGTGGGCACGTGCCTACGGCACGTCTTCGAAACGATACAGCATACGAAAAGTCTTGTAAACAGTAAAACAACAATTATGTAGCTCAAGTTTGAATAGTATGACCATAATTAGTTGTAAATAAAAGTCCATGTTTCCATTAGTATATGTTGAAAAATAATTATAAACGAGGTGTAAAATCCAACTTCTTAATGATGAAATTTAACTGTTGAGGAGATATTTGTTATTTTCAATATAACATGAGCAATAAAAAAACATAAAAAATCTGAAAATCTAAATTTCTAAGTAAATAGAGAGAGAATGAGAGAGAGAGGGGGGGAGGGAGGGAGAGAGAAAGAGAGAAATATGAAAGGTGTAGAGAGGAGAGAGATAGTAATAAAGTAATGAGTTTTTTTTTTTTTTTGGGGGGGGGGGTTATTTTTGGGGGAAAAACTTTTTGGTGGGAAAATATGTTTTCGGATGGTGAGTCTTAGCCGTTGACTTGGTTCCAATTAAAGGAGAGCCACTTGATAGCTTTTCTTTGTGTTTTATTATATAGATTTTATGACAACAAACATTGTAAATTGATAATAATCTTAATGGATTGAGGAAGTAAGTGAGGGTCATAATACTAGCATAATAAAGAGAACATATTCTTCCATGTGCTTCAAATATAGTAATAGTAATGAGAAAAGGGACCCTCATCGAAACTTCCTCAGACAGAGTTACTGCAACCAGTTTGTGATTCCCTTCATGGACGTTCCACATCATTGTTAATGATGTCCGTGCCATTAAGATGTTTGTGCATGTTAATTAAAGTGGTTTAAAGACCTTTACTCATCCATTAAGTGTTGCAAAATTGTTCAATTGTAGAACAAATTGGACCAAACAACTTGAGTTTTTAAGCACATGCATCTTAAGACATGGAGATCACAAGGAAGAATGAGAATTGTCCATGAAGGGGTTTGCAAGTTATTACAACTAATGTACATGAGGAATTTTCTCGTATAGAGATGAGATCATAGAGATGAGATCCGTTTCTCAATAGTATTATATCAGTTTCAGATATCAAAGCTAGCTCTTGTTTGTTTGCTATCAGCACTTGTCATCAGAAAGTTTAATACCATCGTTTACTAATTTATTCTGAAATTTGAAAATAATTTGTTACTGATGAAATTTTGTTGGATCTATAAAATGAAGTGAAGTGCTATGTTAATGCATCTACTTTTATAATCTACTATGTTTTTGTGTCAGAATTACACTATACACTATCAAAATGGGCACTTTCAAGAGACGAGGAAGATTCTGGAGATTTGTCAAAATCTACTAGCTCACAGCTAAGGCATAGAGGATTATTGCATACCTCTGGTATCAAAGCTTCTCAAGTTTACATTTCTGCGATGTAGTCACCTCACCTCTTATTAAATCGCTAAAACTTCCTGTTTCTTGTTTCAGAAGGGTCCAAGGAAACCTGCTCAGAAATTACAAGCAACAGCTCTACTGCTGTTGATAACAATGTACGATGTTTCCTTGTTTTTTTTTTTTTCTTGATAAAATGTATACTAAGGTTTTGTAATTTATGGAGTTTCTAAATTTAAATTTAGTGTTGTAGATGGATGTTTCTCATTGTAACTGAATTGTTTATTTTGCATAATTAGTACTCATTTACATATTCTCCCTTCATCAGCAGATTCAGAGGGAGAGATCTAGATCTTTATCAGTCTTTGGGACTTTGGTTTCGCCAAAGCTTAGGTCTGCCCAAGTTACATTTGAGACAGGTTAGCCTCCTCAACATGTTTGGCGTTTTCACTCTTACATATTCATGTTTTTCCATCTGCAATAGTTTTCTATTTGACAATGGTTCTATATCGTGCAGCATTGGAAACTCTCGTTGAAATTGCAAACATGCGTTCATTGATGTTATCCGCTTCTTCTCAGTTACAAAAGAAAAGGATGGCCTCAAATTAAGATGCAAGTTATTGTGCCCGTGCCATACTATGTCTGCATAAAGGGATCGTGCTATATTTTTTTTTCTAATCTTCAGCGTGAATGTGTAATCATATGATTTTGTTTCATATCACTAATATTCCCAATGTACTTTAACAATATGATTTTCTGAGTATTTTTCTTTCTTGCTTTCATCTATACTGCTGTTAACATATTGAGTTTATGGAACATTGAAATCATTATGGAGTGAGGGAATGAATACCTCAATGGCCCACAATAGAGGGAATAGATTGAAGTTGAGCTAGATGACCTAGCCACGCGAAACCAACAGTTGTGTCAGACTACCGGTTTTGCTCACTGGATTGTTGCCAACTCTAGGATGAAGGTTTTGTTGCATGACCTGAAGGGTTGCTGAATAATGAAGGCTGAGGCTGAATAGTCTTGTGCCGTTCTTAGTATTTTCCATTTCCTTTGTCCCGGAAAAAGAACAGAGTTTTGAAAGAGGAGGAAGGCACAAAGTGAAGGAGTTTGCAAAAGCTTCAGCTTTATATTACATCTCCTTGGGACTTCTATCATCACTGTTTATTTTCATTGTATTCAAATAATTGTTGTATCGTTTTTGCTATACATGCTACTAGATAAAAACATCAGTAATAGTTTCTGCAGATGCAATGTGCCTGTATAAGTGCTGAACTTGATTTTCTTATGTTCTTAAGAAGGTAGTGAATCAGGCAAGTCATGTATCTATTAAGAATTGATATTGTTATTTTGTGAGTTTTTGCAGAAAATCAGTTGTGTTTTGGTAGGACTGAAATATGTTCTCGAAAAATATTCCTTTATTCATATGCCTATATGTAAAGCCACATTACTGGAGAAATTCAATTGGACAATCAGAGTTAAATTAGCAAATATGAGGGATTATCACACACAAACACACTTGGGAAAAATATAAATTTGCGTGCATGATTTTTGCGTTTGGTTTGTTGTTTTGAAAACAGTTTTCTAAAAACACCCTAACCAAACAAGTAGGAATTTTCAAAAACAGTTTTCTAAAAATGTAAGGTTGCGCTCGTGTAGAGAGAGAATGACTGAAGTTGGAGTTTTGAGAAAACTCTTTTCACGAAACACCCTAACCAAACACGTTTTTGGGTTTTTAGAAAAGAAAAAAAAACTCCAAACCAAACACACCTACCATATGGAAATTTAAAGCAGATCCTATTCTTTCGGTGCCCTACAAATTGATTTTCAAGCAATGTCTTTTTGGTATACTTTCATCTCGTTTTCCAAGCCACCATAGTTGTTTCCTCCAATAATCCTGGCACCTCCATTTGACAATCCTTGAAATCACTGTGATTTCATTTCAATGATAATATAATAGGATAGTTTCAAAAGAAAAATATTGAGAAAGTGCCCACAATGGGCTATTGTTTTTTTTTGATAAAAAGATGACCTCTGTCATCGTTTCATTAATGATAATTAACGAAACCAAGTAGTACAAAAGTATCTCCAAGACAGGGCCCGCATGCCCCCACAAAACAACATCCGACTTATAGAAATAGTCCGGATTAAGTAGCAACATGAAAAACAACAAAAAGAAAATACATCACATGCAAAAGCTGTAGCAGCACATCTATCGTCTACCAGTCTTGCTTTCCCATCGACAGTGGGCTATTGTTATTCATTAATTTATTAATTTATGTACACATTCATATAACCATCCATCTCTCTACATTATTTTTCGCTAAATACCATCTTTACATGCTTCACAAAAGAATACAGTAATGGGGCATTCAGCCGTACCCAGTACCAACATTAGTTCTCAAGCAAAGAATGAGGCAGAACTTTGTACGGGTTCAGAATCCGGTTGGGATCTAGCATTTTCTTGATTGAAGCCATTACTTGCACCTGACCATTCAAAAAAGTCCAACAACTCAGACAAGTTAAACCTTTAAATTGGCAAAAAGAAGTGAAAGAAAATGTATGTGGTAATCCATGAAATAAAAAAAATATAGACTAGGTAAGTGGCAGCAAATTACAGTTTCCGGGGACTTGCTATAATGAATTTTTTCTGCTTTCATCAGTCCTAAGCCATGCTCGGCACTGATGCTTCCTCTATGATTTGATGTCCATTCATACACAAAGGGTTCAATTTGTGCAAAAACCTGCAGCACTCATTGCAGTCGTCATAATTGCCAAAACCAAGGAAACTATTTCAATATTTAAATGCTCCTTCATTTCAGTCGAGGGCCACTTACATTATCATCATATTCAGTTGCTGAGATATTGAGATGAAGATTACCATCTCCAAGGTGGCCGTAGCCTACTACTGTCGCCACTTGACCTGTAACGAGATAATCCAAGTGAAGAGTTTGAAATAAAATGTGATGATATTGCACGAAGTTAGTAATGATTTTGGTCTTCCTTGTATCAGGTCATCAATGAGAGGTAACAAATAAAGATACACAACTACATATTTGATTATATATGGTACAGACGTAGACTTAATAATTCGATGATGTACCACAGGTGTAATTTTATTTGACAGTAATGAATAATATCCGAATACCACAAGTGTATTACCATTATAGTAATACTAATATATATAACTGTAATCACTGAGATGTAGCTCAGCTGGGAAGGGATTGGGATGGTTAAAGGGAGGTTTGAGCCAGGTTACGACGTAGTCTTTAAATAAATTATAATAAATTATATATATATAAGAAAAGTGAGGTGTCAAAACAAGAACCCTTAAATCATATATTTGATCAAAGGACTCATTTGCAAGTTGCAATAGAGAATCTTAACCAAGGTGAACTAAAATATTCTTTAATAAACCTATAATCTAATATACTTGTTTTGACACCTCACTTTGTATGAGAAAATTTCCTCATACAAATATGAGGCTCTCTCTCTCTCTCTCTCTCTCTCTCTCTCTCTCTCTCTCTCTCTCTCTCTCTATATATATATATAATCCCCTTTGGTTGTGCATTCGCCTCCGTGTGCACACGGCCTTTTGACATTCGTATCGACGATCTGAACCATTCTCATTGATCTACACGTCTAAATTAGTCTAAATATGTTAAATCAAGTCATTTGAAATTCATTTTCCCATGCATTAAAGGAGTTACAAAATTGTATGACTGAATATCGTTTTTTTATAATGACATAATGGATGACAAATGAATTTCAAATGACTTGATTTTACATATTTAGACTAATTTAGACGTGTAAATCAATGTGGACGGTTCGGCTCATCGATACGAAGGCCAAAAGGCCGAGTGCACAAGGAGGTGAATGCACAACGGAAGGGTTTTCATATATATTTGAATCGTCGATAGGAAGGTCAAAAGGCCGAGTGTACAAGGAGGCAAGTGCACAACATAAGGTTTCTCATATATATATATATATATATATATATATATATATATATATATATATATATATATATATATATATATATATATATAACAACAGTGAGGATTTTATTCACACACAAAAACAACAGTGAGGAGAATTGAAGCCAAAAGGATTATAATCAATGAATTTGATGACACTAGAAATTAAGAACTAACAGGGTAATTACCAAGCCGTGCACGCATGTCCTCAACAAGATCATATAGCTTTTCAACAGGTAATGATAAGTCGTACTTGTAGACTGCCCCTGGCTTCATTAGTGCTTCCGGTATACCCTGCCCGCATCAGATTTACTTTATGAGAAAGTCAACATGTATAGTTATATCATATATGTGCATCCAGGAGATTAAATTATTCCGAATACAGGATACTTCTACAAATCGTGCACATTAACCGGCAAAAAAACTTTGCTGTAATTCATATATTAGGATTCTAATAAGAACATTTCAAGACATACTGATGTAAACTTAACCCTAAGTAGAGAATTTTTCAAGAATATCAAAAGATTTAAGTTTCCCAACAAGTAGTGCCGATTAAGTCAGAAATTAAAACTAGTAATTTGTTTGATGGATTTTCAAGAAATGAAATAAGTTTAACAAGTCCAATTAAAGATTCAATCATAACAATCAATAATTATACCTAAGCGTTCTTAGCAAGTAAAATATTCAATAATGATTCGTACACTAATTGACAAATAGAAGCACACACTCAATATTTGTGGATGACATTAAATTTAGATAATATTCTAGAGATGATGTGGTACCACAAATAAAGGAGAATTGAAAGAATTTACCGGGGTTCGATAAACGTGTTGCCACGGATGAAGGAAGAAGATGCCAATCGTCTCAATCAATAGCACTGTACTCCTCCGCAAATCATTCTCTTGATATGAAGATTAGGGTTAGGAACTGAATTGGAGATTTGGGAATTAGGGTTTAGGATCTGAATTGAATTTGGGAATTAGGGTTTAGAATTTTGAATTGAAAATTTGGGGATTTAGGGTTTCGGATTTTGAGTTGGATTTGGGGAATTGGAGTGGGGTAGTTTCAGTGGCAGCAAAGGTGGTCTGGGTGTAGATGGAAGGGTCGGGGTGGTCGGCAGGTGGCGAAGGAATCCAGGGGTTTACGGGGGTGTTTGGGGGTGTGGATCTGGCATCGGGGAAGGAGAAAGGGGCGTCGAGATGGTTAGGGGAAGAAGAAGGGGGGTTTGGGTGTCGGCTGAAAAAGAGAGGTTTCGAGTGATGGGTTTGGGGTTACGAGATGAAGGAAAAGAAGGGAGAGAGGAGAGAGAATGACGGCTGTGAGATGGGGGGGATAGGGGTGTGTAGTTAGGGTTTCTCACAAACCAACTATTATCTCAGGGTCTCACACACAAGAGATGAATGAAGAGCAAAAAATTCAATCACAATAATTTTTAGTCAATCAAAAGCATTCCTTCTCATTACTCTAAAGGCCTATATATAGGCTCAAAACAAATCTCAAAACAAATCTCCAAAATTCAGAAAATAAAGGGTGCAAACAGCAGAACTTGTCAAAACAACTAAAAGTGCTAAAATGAAAATAACTAGGGTAATAAAACAGTCATCTCAGACGATGTCTGCGCTGATAGAAGTGCCCAAATCGTCTCGAACGGATGTCCTCATCACATACTCTAAAGATATATTACTCCAATAATTAGAGGGTGAAGGGGTAAGACCAAGTACTGCAGTAGATTTGGAAGAGGGGGAATGGGAAAGTTCATTGATGCCCAGTAGCAGTGTGTATGTGCGAGACCATTGAGTAGTGAATGTGTAAGTGTAATAGCATATTCACCTAAGTGATTGGCTTGCAACATTTTCAATTGTTTATTTTCATTAGCGATGAGTTCCATTGGTTCGAATGAGGGAGATTCCTAACAGGGCTTATTTGGGCTAAAGACAAGTTAAATATGTTTAAAAATTTATGAATTTCATTCAGCCTTGTAATAAATGTCTACAAGTTCTTTTGAGTAAAAAGAGTATTTTTTTTGGATTTTCGTCTTCTGTTAGTGATATAGATTAACCCCTTTTCAACTTGCACCACACAATCGAACTTAAAAATTTCTTTCTAAAAATGTTTTCAACATGAACATAACTTGAGTTTATCTTTTCCACATAGTATCGAGTACTTTAAGTTATACATCATATTGTAACATTGAAAAATTGGAACCATAAGATAAATCGTCATAATAGAGCCCCTCATAAGATGTGTAACGATTTTCCTATAAATCATATTATATCATAAGATAAGTTAACGCATATCGCCGTAAGATATAGAAGCCAGTTTAAAGAAAATAATGCACCTTTTTTTCACTCAAGCATAATTTTAAATACACGAGAAAAGAAATAATGATATAATATGTTAACGCATATCACCGTAAGATATAGAAGCCAGTTTAAAGAAAATAATTCACCTTTTCTTTCACTCAAGCATACTTTTAAATACACAAGAAAAGAAATAAATATTAATAAATTAAAATACAATATCTCTGATTTTCAACTTTCTGTTAAATATAACAAGAAAAAGCCCCTCGGTTAGTTGATCTAAAAGTTATTTCTCTCAAACAGATCTATCGGATTTTTTTGGAAGAGACATATTTTCAAGTGTGCTATGCATCACATAGTTTGGCAAAATTTATTCTGCAACAACCCAAGCTTCCATGTTCTATAGTTGAACCCACTTTGTTGGTTAAAAATCTTCAGATGAACTTACATGCTGTAACTTCAAAAATAATCAACTGTACGGGAATGTCTGAAATAAATTGCAGGAACAAACACAAATTATCATTTGAATTTACTATGCGACCATCAATCTGAATATATCTGTTATGAGAGACAAGTAGTTTAATTTCCTTCATGTTAAGGCAAAAAGTAGCAATTGTAGAAGTACCTCTCTAATTCGCCAAAACGATGATGCTTGGTTTATGTCTTGGGCTATAACTCCATCTGATATGAGATCTTCTTCCATGTACCGCAATAAGAAAGCTTCAAGCTTAGCCCTAAGAACAAGAGGATAATGAGAAGAAGATAATTTAAGTGTTATAATGAAAAGACAACTTTGAAGATGAAGATATATATATATATATACACACGGGGGTCTTAAAGAGAGCTTCACGCTTAGCCCTAAGAACAAGAGGATAATGAGCAGAAGATAATTTAAGTATTATAACAAAAAGACAACTTTGAATATATATATATATATACTGGAGTCTTAAAGATAGCACACTTGCACTCAAGGCCTTTGAGAGCACTAATTAAGAATTCATTGATACGAACCCCCTATCAAAATTCTGAACCATTCATCTTTTTCTACATACCTATTGATAGCCTTAGCATGAAAAATCAAGTTATTTGAAGTTCATTTGTATATGTTTTACAATGTTACGAAATTCTATGGTTGAAAATTCTTTATTTCTCTACCTGCATCATGGATAGGCAAATGAATGTCAAATAACTTGATTTCACATCCTCGGGCAATGTTAGGCATGTAGAACAAGATGAACGGTTTGGATTTTTGATTGGGGGTCCATATCAATGGGTTCTCAATTAGTGCCCTCCAAGGCCTTGAGAGCGTAGTGTGCTCTCTTTAAGACTCCCCTATATATATACACATATGGGATTAATGGAGGTCTCACATAAGCTAGTATTGTCATATAATTTGTTTTTTAGGCTATATAGGGAATTCTCTTTTTATTCATTATTAATTGTTACACAGAGACCTTCTAAATTAAGGTTGTTTCTACAGACAATCTTATTTTATATATAAACAAAAACTAGTCTCCTAGAGTCCATACTTCCATATTTCAAGGTTAAAATTACTAAAAAGACAATTTGGAACTTTGCCACTAGCATACATCGAAGAGCTTCTTGTAACCAATATGTCTGGTTGCTACACATGGCATGTACAGAACTGAGACAACTTTGACTAAATTTACTTATGAACACCTTTATTAGGTGACATTACACAATAGTAAGATTATTGCTCTACAGATGTCATCACAAAGCAGTGATATTGGAAATCAATCTCTTAAGATTAGTGCCTCCATACATAAAGGGATAAAACATAGCTGTAATTAAATCTTCACTAAAACTAACAATTAAGGAAATAAATGTAAAGCTTTAGATGCAGAATGTAAGACTATATCCTGAATTGATACCCGTGATATAGTTCAATAATTAATTAGACAAAGCATCAAACAGTAGAATTGCATTAAACTGAGATAAATACAACTAAGAAAGAATGAAACAAAATTGGGAATGATCCAACAATACATTTTTTGTACAGAAAAGTGCTTCATAGAAAGGTACAGGAACATATTGCTTAAGATGTGCATCTCTCACAAACATGGAGTGGATCAAATATAAATATGTTTGATGCACATACTATAATGAAATCTTAAAATGTGATTTCAATAAATGGTAATCAAACTTACTTGTCATATGACTCATCACTGCCACTTGTCTCAATAAGAACATAAAAATTGGATGGCGGTAATGGATTGCGGACACCATCTAAGTGAGCTACAACCTTCAATGTCATATTAACATAACATGAGCATCACCAATGAATCAAATCGTAGTAATGTATCTTGCAAGCCATGTTAGATCTCCTAAGAGAATTGCATTTAAATGATAAGAAAAATTGAAGTAAACAGTGAATAGTAACTGAAGCCTAATACAAAGGTTATCACCAACTCCATATTTGATGGTGCAATTATATCTGGACAATTATTAAGAACATGGTTCAAGATATAGGTTGTACCAAAATGATAGTGGCAAATAGGCACAACACAATAAAATTTTGACCTACAAATCTGGAAAAGGGGTGTTTTTAATCGGCCTGGCTCAATGCTACTAAGTTCTGTGATTTCTGTCGGGTTCGTGTTTTGGCTCAATTAATCTCATTTTAGGCCATAGTTAGCCTTTTATATAATCAAGCAAAGATTAAGAACAAAAATGATATTGCTGGAAAACTAATTTGGTTCTAGCCGGTGAGTTCGACTATGAAAGCTATATGTACTAAGAACGATTGATGGAAAAGCTCCATATGGCCTTTATTGATCTGAAAAAGACTTGGTCAAAGGAGATTCTATTGTCTGATTGTGAAAAAACAAGTGTCCAGTAGGGTTTTTTTTTTTTTTTTTTTTTTTTTTTTTTTTTTTTTTTTTGTGAGAATAAGGTGACATAAGTGTCTAGTAGTTAGTAGTTATATTGATGTCATTAAGAATATGTATGATAATGAAGTAACTAGTGTTAGAACAAGTGGAGGGGAGAAAGAGCCCTTCCCTATTACAGTAGGATTGCACTAAGGATCAACCTTAAGTCCATATCTATTTGCAATAGTTATGGGTAGATTAACTCAAGATGAGGTTCCATGTTGTATATTGTTTGCAGATGACATATTTGTATTGATGAGACTAGACAATGCATAACTTGAAAATAATAGAGATGGAGAGATGCTTAGAATCTAATACGTGGATTAGAGAGGGAAATACTTGCATTCCCCCATCCATTATCTTGTCTGGCGAGTGTACACATATTCTGGTAAGGAATACTCTATTCCTTACGAAATAAAATCCCTCAATTTGATTCCCCCAAAACATGTGGAATTTCTCTATTCCTATGGGAATGAAAGTTACAAAATACAAACTTTATTCCCATGCCCACCACCACCGCCACTGCCGCGACCACCACCCCCACTTCCACTGTCACCACCACCACCACCGCTGCCATCATCGCCACCGCCCACTAGCGCCGCCTTCACTATCAAGCACCACCGCCCACCACCTCTCACTTTCTCCCGCCTCACATTCTCAGTAAAGTATTTCCATAAAATTAGCATAAAATTGGAGGATTCCCAAGAATATAGTGTGTTGTTTGCTAATAGTAATGTAGCATTCCTGAAAGTACTCATTCCCTACATCCTATTTATGGGAGTACTTGCACTCCGGGAATACTCAATCCGCATACCAAACACTCCCTAAAGAGATTTAGAGTTGTAGGACTAAAACCGAGTATATATATTGTAGGTTAACCAAAACCGGAAGACATGACGACAGTATAGATTGCATTGAGGACCAACAATTAAATAGGAATAGCCATCTTCGTAATTTTGAATCGATCAATCACCAAGTTGGGGAAATCAAGAAGGATGTTACACATAAAATCAAAGAGAGCTGGTTAAAATGGAAATATGTATCGTAAGTACTTTGCAATCGGAGGGTACCTCTGAAATTGAATGGATAATTTTACAGTACAGTCATATGATATGACCAGCCTTTCCTTAAGGATCAGAGTTTGGATGGTCGAGAAACAAGTCCAAAAGATGAGTGTAACGGAAATGAGGATTCACGGTGGATAAACGGAAACACACTAAAGGATGAAATGAAAAATAGTTGCAAGAAAGCAGAGATTGCCTTTATTGAAGATAAATGTGAGAGAATAGGTTGAGGTAGTTTGGACAAATACAACAAAAACCAATATCAGGTGCAATTAGGAAAATTGATTGGGTGAAAGTTAGGGGAGCAAAAACAGGTAGGAGTACACCTAGACGAACTTGGGTTGAAGTTATTAATAAAAATTTCAAATTAGTTAATTTGATGAAGGAGGTGGTCCTCAATTGAGTTGAGTGGATGAGAAGAATCATGCAGCCGACCCCAAAATTTTGCAATAAAGGCTTTGTTGTGTTTTTCTTGTTTTTTGTTGCCTTTAGTTGTTTATACTGAAAGTAATTTAGAAGTTTACATACTTATATAATACAAATCGAACCACCACCACCTTGGAGGTGATTTCATTTGCATGGTAACAACATCATTATCATCTCTTCCGTTGTACAAAATTGGTTATATCATGACAACCACTACTACTTATCTAATTATATGTCAAATGCTACTAATTATAAATATGTAGTGATAAGTGGATAAGAAGTGACCAACCCTACTGATACATACCAATAATAGTCGTCCAAAATCAATAACATAATCGAGATTATGAGTTTATGACTCTTGATTAAAAGTATATTAAATAAGAGGATATTTTCATATTTTCTATTGCATCCCCCAAATCACAATATTTGCAATTTGGCCACTTGATTTGAATGACTTCATCAACTAGTCCCTAATCTCCACTTTTCGTGCGGTCGACACAGTTTTTTTGGGAGATCCAAAGGCTCTGGCATATCCATCTAGTGGTTCCTAGAGATTGAAAAAACAATTCATTTTGGTTACGACGATCTCCACGATCTTCGTCCACAATCTTTACGCTATCAATTTAGTCCCTAATTTCCACTTTGTTCATCATGATCTTCATGTCATATAACATGGTTTTGCATATAAAATCAAGTACCCTGGAGACCTTTTACATATCCATCTAAAAGTTGAAAAATTGTAAAGTTTGCAACCACTTGACGGATGAGTAAGAGGCCTCTAAACCACTTGGTTTTGATACACAAACATCTTATGTAATGAAACTCATAATAGACAACATATATCCTCAATGGGGTGGCACCCCTGAGGGTTTATCATTACCATATAGGAGAAAATTGCAGTATGTAGATATGAGGATCATGTAATGACCATCAAGCTTCTACAGCTAGCAAATAAATCACATAAATCTCTGAAGGACTGCAACCAAGCTATGTGCAACAATGGATTGGCTGAATTTAACAAGTTAGACGACAAAGTAACAACAGCTACTTCTTTTATTAATTGCAACCAAGCTATGTGTAAATCAACATTGACTGGCTGAACTCGACTAGTTAGAAGACCAAGCAATAGTGCTATATTCTCATGTTCAGCAGCTTGATAGTTTAAAGAGAAACACCTGAACTTTTCATGTATGTAGAATGATCGAAGAAACATCAAAGAAAAATTTTAATAAATGTAAACAGGTAAATGATAACTGCATTAAATACTCATCGTAAAAGTGAGCTCACCATATCCATAGAATGGCTATCCATAAACTCAAATGCTGAAATAACTTCACCCAGGGCCCTCTTGGCTTCAAATAGTAATTTCTGGAAATAAGACAAGATGTCAACATAGCAAGTATATATCTTTTATATCAAAGAGGTACTCATGTCATCATTATAAAGATAGCCGATAATAAGTAAACAACTAAGTGGTAAGCAAATATAAAAAGGTGGAAGCATGAGCCTATATTTAGAAGTGCACAATACACTAAAATTTACAGCTGCATGTATATTCTAACTTTGATAGTCAGGAGAGACATTTGTACCATTTATTTTGCAACTTAGCCATGTTCCCTAAAATTACTGTAAGTTTGAATGACAATCAGGCTGGCTACATACCAGACGGAGTTGGTACTTATTACCTACAGGCATAACCCTTATCAAACTATTTAAAGAGACAATCAGATTCACCTGATTAATCTTATTATGCATTGACTAATTACTCCTTTACTTTGTGCACTTCCCCAGGACAAATTCACTTTTTTATGCGCATCTGCTATAGTCTCTAAATAATAAGACTGTCTTGATGGATGAAATTAGATAGTAAAGGGCCGGGGTGCATGGGAAGAGATTATAAGTTACCAACATGCTAGAATGTCCTATAAATTTATTCTTTTAAATGCGTACTCTGAAGAGAATAGTGCAAGGTATTTAAAATTATTTTTTAAGGGTTCCGAACCACATCCTTCTTGGAAAAGGAAAGAGGTTGAGAGAATCGTGTTTTTGTTACTTCAGAATGATACAGCATTTTAAAACAATTTCGTCTCCCTGTTTTCTGAGTTTCCTACTTCAGTTGTGAAAAAAGCTGACGACTATATTACCTTCATTCTGATCCTATTTGTCCTAAAAAGAGTTCCAACATATTCAATATCATAAACATATAGGCAACTTAACACTCAAAAAAAAGGGAACTTCAAACAATTAATAAATAAAACAAAAATCCCTTAGGAAACATTATTCTAATTGGAAAGGCAACGCATATTAAAGTTCCTTTGAATTACTAAAATTGAGACACAATCTGCACATACAAGCAAATGTATTAAGTATCTCCATCATGCCAAGACTGGAGAAGGCAGGAAAATAAACATTTTATCAGATTGGGTACACACCTATCTATATTCTATCCCACACACCTATTTGATCGAGTTTGACAAGATAGCTTTCTACTTAATTAAAAACGAGTCAACTGTAACTTCATAAATATTTCAACTTACAAAGACCATAATCTGAGGTGCGATATAGTTATCTTTACTCCTAAATCAAAGCATATATTTGTTTGACTAGCCAATTTTGCAGTTCTGTCCATACAGATACTATCTTGCAGACATAGACGCTTGTAAGTGAATCCAGTATGATATGAAATAAGCATGCTGACAGTTGCCAAATACAACAGAACCATCTCAACTTTATAAAAAAGAATGTTAGTACTTGACTAAAATAGAAGTTAACGGTTGCATATAGGATAAAAGTGCTGTCACTGGCTTATAGCCTTGTCTAAACATTAAGAAGAATACCCTTTCAAATGCGTTGGATACTGTTTTAAATGCACCATAGAAATCTCCAACACATGTGAGTACAGGTGTAATTTGGTCAGGGGCTGGAAGTTTGCATTTATTTATAATTTCAATAATTTTATTAGAATTTGTGGATTTGAGTCATTTAAGAATTAGGGTCCCTATTTGCTTACCTACAACCTTATACAGCTCTTTGTGTGTGTGTGTGTGTCGGTCCAGTGTCACAACGTATCTATGTCCCAAGTGAGTGTCGATGCTTCCTAGGCTAATGGAAAAGTAGTGCTACAAGTCCATCCCCCTATTAACGAAACAATATAGTAAAATGTAATCAAATCTTCAAGTCTAGGGAAATAATAATACCTGACAGCATAAAAAATCCTTACAAGCAAGGAAGGCCACATTAGTTGATAATAACTTAGGAGGGGTCAGTATCGAGACCTTTGTGACAATCCCCAGTGTACCTTCACTTCCTACACTAATAACATAAAAGACGTAAATTATGGATAATTATATTACTGCAGATATGAAGAAGAAAGTAAGTGCATATGGCTGTATACCAATAAATAAATGCTTCAGGTCATATCCTGTATTGTCTTTGCGTAAAGATGCAAGCATGTCAAGAATGGTTCCATTAGCTAAGACAACTTCAAGACCTGGACCACAATATTAATGTCAAAAATCATGATGATCTTAAAATATGACTAAAACAAAAGAAATAGTCAATTCTAAAGTTAATGGATCTCTACGTGGTTCAGAAGTATTTACAATAATCAATATAGAACTAAATAGAAAAGAATCCACACAAAGGAAACTAAAGCTAACTCCCAAAAGCATTAGTTAATTGAGGAGGAAAAATAGCAGGAGCCAAGAAAAAATGCAATAATAATGATGGACAAACTTCTTGTTAAGATTTAGTCAACATGGAAGTTTAATATAGCATTTTGATCCAAAATATTTATGTATAGTTTACTATAATTGTAGTCATCGATGGAAGTTATAACTATCGGAAGAAGAAAAGGTGTTGTAAACAGAATATACAAAAGAACCTGCAGAAACTACGAAAATAGAAAGAAAAAAATGTTGGTGACAAATGTTACCATATTTCATAGTGTATTACAGGCAAAGAACACCAACAGTAGAGGTACGCAAAGGACAACCCATAAAATTACAGACATCAGAGACTTTCAAGTCCCAGAAAATAACACATTAATGTAGAGCAGCTACATAATCAAAACAGTTTTACAACAGATACAAGAGAACATACTGATTACATTTCCCTTATGCCTATCCACCTACAACACATGTATATTTATTAACTACTTTTCTGTCTATATCGTCACCTGATCAATCATCGACATGACTCCAGAGTCTCCTGTCAAGCCAGTTCCCGAGATGAATAGAGATGCAAATTAACCAAAGAGACAGCTAGTGTCAACAAGCATGAGTTAGCTTAACTAAATTCATTGAATCATTGGTTAAACCCCATATCAAAGAACTATTGGTTTTTGTTTCTTTTTTGTTGATAAATGATAAGGATATATCCAAAGCTTCGATTGTTTATGGAATTGTATGTATTCTGTTTTTTGATTTTATGGATATCCCGTGTACTGTGTTTTTTCTTTATTTGTTGGCTTAGACCCTTTTTTCTGTGTGCCAGAGTCTAATAAGTAATAATCATGCTTATACATTTTTCTTTTGTTGGCTGAAGCCCTTTGGGCTTTATACTGTTATAAGAAACGAAGTGTTAAATCCCATGATCTTTTCCCCTTTTCTGAAAAAAATATATATTTCCATCTTTCCAGATGTTTAGTTGCATCCATTAAGTGATAGATACAATCTTCGAAAATCTCTACACAATTAGAGAGTTGTAAAATTGGTAGGGGCATAAAATATTATTTCAGAACCAGACGAGTATAAATCTCACTGGGCAGACATTTGAAGTGAATTTTAAATATACCAGTGCGTACATCCCAAGGTTTAGCACTCAAAAAGGACGCTCAACCTGTTATAGCATGTAAATGATAAACAGATCTATCTGAACCCTCATCATAACTTCAAATATGTTGTGTAGAATCTATGACATTCAATAGCATCTATCAAGAAACTAACGATAAATTTTTCTGATTATGGAATAGGCACATATTTGCATAACGCAACCTAGCATCAAAGCCACAAAGGTAGTCAGGATAACAACAATTTTTGGATATTCGAAGAGAAAATAAGAGTTGCAGTTAGTGGTAAGTTATATATATTCAGTGTAAAACTTAAAAAAGTTGGCAACATATTGATAAATGAAGGACATAAATAAAAGTGTATTTATTAGTCTTACCAAGAATATTTCCATGAAGTGATCCATAGCGTATAAAGTTCAAACCACCAGCATTTGTAGAAATGTTTCCACCAATTTGACAGCTTCCTTTAGCTCCTAAATCTAGTGGCATTACAAACCTATAGAATATCATGTCACATGTCAACTGTTGTGCAAAAATGATCAAATCCAAATGTACAGAATAATATTAAACTCATTAAGTTCAAACTAAATCACTGAAACTTGATAATTCATGAAGCAAACTTAGTTCAGAAACTAATTATTCTATGCATACATATGCAAGAATAAGATAAGTATACAGGTAGAGAATAAGAGGAAAGGAGAACATAAGGAAATCACAGAATTTTGTATCAAATGTTAGGTCAAAATATCAGTCCTTATTCTACAATCAGCTTTGTCAATGGTATGTTCTTTGGTCCAGATGCTCCCGGTGTATTCTGCCAGGATACCATTGAGATCTGAGAAAAATAACCATAACTATTGGAGATATATTAAATCAACATACCTAAGCCCTGACTAATTTTGGGGATCCCAAGTCAACATAGCTATATACAACATCCTAAGTAGGGATGATAATGGGTTAGGACTGGGCCCTGAACCCGACCCTAGAAAAAATCTGATCCAGCCCTGGCCCTATAAAATAATGGGTAGGGCAGGGCCATCAAACTTGGCCCGTTTAAAAATAGGCCGGGTTAGGGTTTTGCATGAGTACCCGGCCCGGCCCTGTGCCCTATAAGTTTGACCATACATATTATGTGAAACCCAATAATCCATTAAGTTCGTGTAAATATTATCATCGAAACTCATGATACCCATCAAATATTAATCAGTCTAACATAACCAATAGGACTTAATTGTCAAGATATTTATTTTCATACATAAATAAACCAAACCAGGAAAAAGAAAATCCCACCTTTTTATTACTGGCTTGTATAATAAATTTGGATTTGTTGATTTCGTTCATGAGAGAAAAACCAAGATGTGAATCACGCTAACCTTGCTGAAAGTCAGTATTTATTGTGAGTAGTACCACTCATTACATTCCCAACCTTTGTATTATTGTTGGGTTTACCAATTACCAAAGTATTATAATTCAGGATAAATAGGTGCATAACTTTTATAGTTTTTCATCTTTTTTTTTAAAATATAATTATTTTATGAACAATTTTACTCCCTTAAAAAGAAAGGTCATTAATGTGAGTATTAAACCTTAGGGCTGGCCCGAAAGCCCAAGGCCCGGCCCTAGATCCATCGGACAGGGTTATGGCCTTCATTTGAAAAGCTACAGTCATTGCCGGATAAAAAAATTCAGCCCTACAGACTTTAGGGTCAGGTTTGGGCCTATGTTAAACCCGGTCAAACCCGGCCCAATATCATCCCTAAATTCCTAAGTTATGCTTGATTAAATCACACACACTCAAATAGTATATTCCATGTTGAGCATGGAACTTTCCTGAATTTGGAAAGATTTGGAAAAACCTTCAGAACACTGATGGATCTTATAGTAGCTCTGAAAGCTTCAACAAGTCTTCAATTTTATTTACATCTTTCAAACAGTGTCCTGTACCAATCTCCCAGGTCATCATCACAAACCACAAACCACATCCTCATCCCAAACTAATAGACAAAACATAGTAAACCTTCTTACAAGCCCACGAGATATCTACACCAAGACAGGCACAAAATTACATCTCAATGCATTATAAACTCCACCTTCATATGACATCTATCATTCAACTGAAAAACAATAGATTTCGGGAAGCTCATTATTTCTGACCTCTCTTGTGAGATTTATAATAAAACAATGGTAGAAGCCCTAGAGATATAAGAAGGTAATACACTGCTGGCAAAAGTAGAGGGACATATCATATATATGAAATCATCTTCTAAACCTTTTTCCCACAAAATCAAGGTTGGCTATGGTGCAACAGGCTCCATGTAAAGATTGATCAAGTTTTACGTTAAGCATCAATTTGACCTAAATCACACAACCCTCCGAAACCGGGGTCAGATTCTCACATAACAACATATGGAGTCAACTGGGGTTTCCCATAAATGCAAGAGGACCAGGAGATTCTTCGCTTATAGATTCATGCAATGGAAACAATGAGGAGCCCCCCACCACTTTCCTCAAGTATTGAGGAAAAGAAAAGGGAAAAGAAGATAGATTTTCTACAAGGAATTGTAATCAACTGTATCATAAATTAATGTCAAAGAGCCAACACAATACCTATTTATCTATGAACAGTAAGTAAGTAAGTAGCAGCAGGAAAAATAGATTGAATGTTTGCGTTAAGAGGTAAAGGTTTTTACCTATATTTATAGTTTTAATTAATTATTAATCATTTTAAGAAGCCGATACCAATAAATTCAATAGACCAAGGCAATAAGCCTGATATTTACGAGAAATATCGAAAGCATTGTTAATTAGAAGACCTACACCAAGTTTTTGGCAACATGAAACTAGACATGTCATTCCAGTTAATGTTCAACATATCCAATATCATTCACAACTATTTAAGTAGGATTATAGGATAGTAGAAGCATTGAAAATATTTAGTATGAGAAAACAATGAGGGATTTTGTATATTATTAATTCCAATTCTTTCCCGATTCCTTCCATGGGAAATCCCGAATTGGATCCAAATTGACAGGTTAGTGTGACTTTATCCATGCTGTTATGCACTCTTCAAATAGGATTCATTTTTTGAAAGATCCTCGCTTTCGTGCTTTGGTGAGATCTAAATACCATATCGGTATCTTTCTCTCAATATGATCAAATAGATGAAAGAAAATTCCCATTACAAGCCTTTTCTTCCGCCCATCACCTCTTCCTCTGTCTTCGTCTAGCCTACTGTGGGATACTTTTGAGGGTAGCATGACCAAATAGATAGAATCACCTGCATCCTAACTGCCCATCCTCATTATTATCCTGAAGTTCTTTGACTAGAAACTAGGGATCAACTGTTTAACTTGACATCAGATTGATTGGCAACAAAAATTTTGATCACTACCTTTTCTTAATTAATTAACGATGGGTCACGCTAAATAGTCAACCAAATTTTATCAGAAAAGGCTATATGACTTTGCTGGGGGATTTGATAATATCTGTAGTACTGAAAATGATAATAGTATAAAGTGTAGAAGAAAAAAAAGCAGATGTCACAAAAATAAAGAAGTAACTCCTTGCCCTTCATTTGCTAAGAAAGATTGTAGATTTTCCAGTATGCATCCAGCTTCACATATTAATATACCATTAACCTGAAAACAACAACATATGCTTAGCGCAGAACAATGGGAACTTGAGGAGAGTTGGTAAGGCATATGAATTGTGAAAGAGAGGTCACAAGTTGAAAAGTAGCTTTCAACTATGATATTAAGAGAAATTTTCTCCCCATATTTAGGGGAGGAGTGGAATGATCACTTCATTAAATTTAAATAAATAAAATATAGTTAAAAAAACAGTCAATAATAATGTTAAGACAGGGGAAAAGGTTTGGCCAGATTTTGTACAGAAGTATATATATTATGACATTGACATGGCTAAATTACCTTTATGTGCCCTAATGTCTGCCCACCATTACCTTTAAATACCTCCATGCTGAAAACTTTACATTGAAATACCCCAGTGTTATCCCTACTTCACCCTTTGCTACCTAATGTTACCATTCTGTTAAATTATAGACGAAATATTCCCATATGACACTTTTAGGGCATTTCTGCCCATACAATTTTTCTTTTTTTGGATGGACATTAGTGATTCAGTCTTAAATAGAGTTAATGAGGTAGTAATGAGATCAAATTTTGAAGAGGGAGGTTTGAAGCATCTCAAATGAAGGATAATACATTGAAAAATTTTGAAGTGCATGTAGGGTATAAGTGTCTACACTTTTTCCGCTAATGGAGTTAGGTTACCAAAAGGTAAAGAAAAACGTCGGGATATTAAAAGGTAAAAGTTTTCCATATGGAGGTATTTAAAGGTAAAGGTGAATACTATAAAGATAATTTACCTGTTAGTCATTAATAATGAACTCTGTCGAAATCAATCAATAGTCTAAAGTTTAATAGTATTTTTACGGAAGTACGGTACAACCACAAACTATGTTACAACTTCTGTCCTTCAGGAGGATATTACTCTTACAACAAAGCTATTGGACAAGTAGAGTTTATCCAGAGTGAGTTCATTGGAATTGCATTGGATAAGTTATTTAGAAGTGTTCATTAATTCCTTCGGTTGATTTACTTATCATGAGTTATGACTTTTGCTATCTGGACTCAATTACTGATCATTTTAAGAAGATTGATGAGGGATATTATTTACACAAACAAAGAGAGAAGGCTAAAATGGAGTACTTTTCCATTTATTTGATTGCAATCAACCATGAACTAAAAGGGAAAGTTATATAAGACAGCTATACGACCAACTGTGCTATATGATGCAGTATGTTGGGGCATCAAGAAACAATTATCTTGAAATTTCACAAATGAACAGGTGGAGGTGGATAAGTGGAAAAACACTAAAATCTAAGTAAACAGTGCATATTAACTATTTAGAGGTAAATCCAATTGAGGATAAAATGGGATTGAGATGATTTGGGCATGTGTTATTAGTGTATTACAATGGCAATGACAACATTTAGTCTTTTACATTTTAGTATATCAGTACAGACTACAGTTGCAATGTCAGAATTGTTGATGCTCTAAAAAATGAATTGGAGCAAACTATACATATTTGGGAATCTAGACTTAAATTCAAATTTGTAAAATAAAATTTAGCATGCCAATGTCACAAATTAATAATATAGAATTGAATAAATGTTTGACAGATAAAGAAATATAAATGACGAACCAGATGTGAAAGGACTAACTACAATAACAGAAACTGACGCAGCTGCACTCACATAAACATACATAACCCAAACCACAAAAAATAATAAAACCATATTAAGGAAAATATCAAAGAAAACACTGTAAACTAAAATATGTGAGTACAAGAATAAGTCTCCAAGTAGATCCTTACAATAAGATTCTACCTTGTCAAGCGAAATTATACTGTCCATGGAAGCAACATTAACGATTACCTGAAGAAGAAGAAGATGAAGGGGAAAAAAATTTACTGAATATAAATGTAACAAGGGATATTTTCAGTGCATGAAAAGATAAATTAATAATGCTTATTTTATAAAGATTATTAAACCTGTCTGTTACCCATATAAATGTTCTCTCTAAAGCATGTACTAGAGTACATGTCCTATTGCATATCCAGAACTGTAATAATGGCAATAACTAAATGACAAAGTGATTTGTTACCATTTATATGTTACACAATTAGATTCTACAATTTATCTTAGATAGTGAGCATAAGAAAATGCACTTTAATTGCCTGCTTTAATAATAATCGCAGTTCCTATGACACCGAAAAATGCTGGCTTGTATAGGCAACATAGGAACATTAGCTCTATGTAGTTTCCCAAAATATAGAGTCAGGGCTTAACCAGAAATATATATAGATTCATATCATAGGTCAGGCACAAGAAATATATATAGATTCATATCACTTGCGGGACAGCTCACATGTCTAAGAAGCCAGAACATTGTACAGCATTTTTTTTGTTTATTTTTGTCTCTCATTCATACCAATGACAACTCAAACCAATAGGTCAAATTAAACTATTATTATCGAACTCAAAATGTACTGAATTGCACATGCATTTAAAACTATCATATACACTATATGAATTGGGATAAATTAAGTAGAAAACATTGGATATGTGTTAAGCCTAACCAAACTGTATTGTAGGTGTACCAAATACCCACGTCATGCTCATTTAAGTTCAAAGACAACTACGACTGATACAGAACCCAAATCTGGCACGGATACTTTTATGGAGCCGTACTGCACTGACGCTTCAAGGACAGTCCTTGGAAATGTGTCGGACACTTTTAACTCGTGTCCCATACTTTATTTTGTAAAATACCTTATATGTTGGACACTTAGACACAACTCTGAAACACTTCCTGAACACAAAATCAATCATTTCTGAAGTCCAAACAATCTTTCACATTTCTTACGCCTGTGGTCTCTTATTGCTATTCTATGGACTATGGAATTTCACCAGTTGTATAAGTTTGTATGGATATGGAAGAATTATTAGTTTTTATGAGTTGGAAGACTCTTAATTTAGAAACGTTAATAGAAAATTGTATTGTTGAATGTAGTATGGGTTAAGTTTATACATGGTTTTGATATAAAATATTATCCAATATTATCCATGTCCCTTTGTCCTTCTATGAAAAAAAAATTGTCCCGTGCATGTTCCCATATCCATGCTTCCTAGTTCACAAGACTGTAAAATATTACAAGTCCTCAACCTATATCAACTTCTTTTTTGTGAAAATTGCACAATTTGTTTAAAAGAAGAGCCTACTTAAGCCATAACTCTCACCCAATTCGGAAGTGGTGCATGTATTAATGTGTCTTAGCCAGTATAAAGACTTGCACTGAAATTTTAAAACAATTGGAGAGACTTCCTGTTTGAGATCAAGAACATCAAATCTAAACTATACAGCTGGCATATTAACATTGTTGAGATATGGATGATTGCTTATTACTAATTACAGCAACCTTTATTTTACCTCATCATAAACAGGGACACTTCCTCCTACAAGACCAGAACATTGTTGAGATATGGATGATTGCTTATTACTAATTACAGCAACCTTTATTTTACCTCATCATAAACAGGGACACTTCCTCCTACAAGACCAGTGTTACCCCCTTGCGGAACAACAGCCAGGCGCCTTGAGTTACAATATTGGAGAATTTTAGACACCTGAATGAATAAGAAATACACAATCAAATCCAAATTCCATATTAGAGAAACAAAAAGTAGTCTTATTCAAAGCTATAATATTATGTAGCGTTCATTTTTTATAGAGCACTTAAAATTGTCTACTTCATTAAAGTTCGTCTTCAAACCACACCAAAATAAACCCACATGAGCACCCAACTAAGACTATAATATCAGGTTGAGCTTAAGGTAGGTTTGGTTTAAATGCAAGTGCAAGTGCAGGTTAAAATTTAAATCTCACTCCAGACTTTTTTATTCAATTACCAAATAACTTCTATTTTTTTACAGAAATGGGGTTGTAACATATAAAATAGCGGTTATGTTGGTAGTTGAAAAGAATAGTTTTTTGGCTTCCACTATATAAGATGCTTATGTGCCTGAAACCCATGCTAATATGTCTTCTGTTGCCTTGACCATGGTCTCAAAACCGACTTGTTTACCTGTTATTCTAGCGAAATTATCAGACCAACTAGACAGCTCCTAGGTGCTTAGAGGGTTTACCTCCTATGCAGTTTATACAATTTTTTGTAACTGATTCACCATTAGTTGTTGTTGTTGTATTCACCATTAGTGCAAGTTCATCTGAAGTTTCAATGCGTCTTTCTAATTCGAGAGAAAAAATCTAAGCACAACTTAAACACACACACACACACACACACACACACACACACACACACACACATATATGCTGAAAAGTCGTATTCCTAAATCAGATCATTCCGATTAGCATTACAACTATCAGAATAAGAAAACAAATTCAATTCCAATTAAAAACCAGCAAAGCATAGAATATGCATACCTGTTCTGTGTTCTTGGGTAAAAGTAAAAGCTTGCTGGAACCTTTATATTTCCCCATCCAATCCTCATTTGCAGCTAGTAACCTATCCTCATCCTGAACCACATTCTTCTCACCCAATATATTTTTAAAGTGAGAGATATCATCAGAGTTTATCGATGAGAACAAAGGATCCCTCTTAACATTCATAGCAGCAGAACCAAATGACCTCTGCTGGATTTTACAAGTTCTACCAAAACCCAAATCTTTTGAACCACGAAGCATTCCGACTTGGTTTCTCATTACAAATGAGGATGCCTTACCACTCAACTTCTTATAGAATTCTAAAGGTGGTTCTGCAGAGTGAGAAGGGGCTTTGCCATGTTCATCAAATAAACCTGCACAAAGTGATCATAACGTGTTGCACCAACATATTTCAAACCATGCAATATATGCTTATCTTAGATAATGCAGGTGCAGTATCTCATATCCTTTGGGTGTGAAATTTGAATCACACATCTCATTATAAACAACCAATGTTACTCTTTATGCATGTGTCTACATATACCATACATTGCAATATCCTTGTATTTTAGATGTACCCACTTGTTGTTTTTGTTGCTACATAAGCTTTTTGTTTCTCTTCTGAACCACATTTTTAAGACAATCACCTCTCCACTATCATTTTTCTGACTTTTTTGCCGTACTAGGCCACTTTTTGAAAATATTTGCGATCATGGGCCAATTTCGAAACTCAGCGCTCATGGGCTACTTGGTGCTACGTCAGCAGTGGCCGCTATTCTCATTAGCGGCCTCTTCACTTTGAAAATCGCTAATGAGATTAACGGCCTATGTTTTAAAATATTTGAAATTTTTTGTTTGTTGTCGCTATTCCCACTAGCAACCGAAGTATATATGAGGTCGCTAATGGGATTAGCAACCTCAAATGAATGTATTGAGACACTTAGTGATTTTTAGAGAACTTTTGCTCACTTGGAAGAAAAAAAATTAAAACTGAGGTCGCTAGTCCGAATAGCGACCTCAGTAGATGACTAAATCTCCCTGCTTTCTGTAAGATTTGCAAAATAATCATCCAACTAAGGTCGCTATTGGAATAACGACCTTATGCTTTGGTCGCTATTCGCAATAGCGACCTTAGTAGGAAACTCAATCTCCTTGTTCTTTGTAAAATTTGCAAAATAGTCACACAACTAAGGTCTCTATTCGGAATAGCGACCTTAGTACAATTAAGGCCTCTATTCGGAATAGCGACCTTAGTACAACTAAGACCTCTATTCCGAATAACGACTTTTGTACAACTAAGCTCGCTATTCCTAATAGCGACCTCAGTTTCAAAAATAAATTGATTGTTATTTTTTCAGACAGCAAAAGCTCTCTAGATATTACTATGTGTTGGAATACAGTTCATTGAAGGTCGTTAATCACATTAGCGACTTCATATATGCTTTGATTGCTAATAGGAATAGCGACGGTAACAAAAATTTCCAATTTTTTTTTAATAGAGGCCGTTATTCTCAGTAGCGACCTCTAAATAGAACAGGCCGCTAATGAGAATAGCGGTCGCTGCTGATGTGATACCAAATAGCCCACGAGCGCTAATAGTTTTGAAACTGACCCATAATCACAAACATTTTCAAAAAGTGGTCAAGTACGGCAAAAAAATCCAATTTTCCCTTCTTGTTATGTAAATGTTATCTTTTATGTACATTTTTTTATTAACCAAGAGCTCAATCTCAGATATTCATATTTCTAGTCTTTGATGGCATCATTCTAAATCTATATTTACCAACATCCCAGTTCAACTACTACAACAACAACACCCAAAATTTTGGGGTTGGCTACATGAATCCTTCTCCTATTAATCCGTCTTCTCCTATTAATCCCTCAAAACTGACAAAACTTTTGATGGTACCACCATTATCTTCATTTCGAGTTCCAGATACTCATACAAATTACTGAAATTGCCATGTAATTTGTGTATTGCATACATGCAACTCAAATTGATTAAAACAGTAAAGAATATTGGGGTCTCGGTGCGAAAATGAACCAATTAATTAAAAGAAATTTATGGGTATGTTTCTGTAAAAAGTAATCGAAATAGGGTTCATTTAATTACCTGAAAGAGCGACTGCGGATGGTGAGGAATGAAGGCGACGACATCCGATAACAAGTTGTGATGTTCTCCTCAATCTCTCCATTTTTCTTTTGTCTGATTGATTCTTCGTCTGCTCAACGCAACTATGTATTTTTTGCCGTAAATAGGCCACTTTTTTAAAATATTTGCGATTATGGGCCAATTTCGAAACTATTAGCGCTCGTGGGCTACTTTGTACCACGTCAGCAACGGCCGCTATTCTCAACGGCCGCTATTCTCATTAGTAACATCTTCATTTTGAAAGTCGTCAATGGGAATAGCAGCATGTGTTTTAAAATATTTGGATTTTTTTTTTGTTTGATGTCGCTATTCCTATTAGCGATCAAAGCATATATGAAATTGCTAATGAGGTTAGCGACCTTTAATGAACTGTATTATAACACTTAGCAAAATCTAGAGAGATTTTGCTAGATTTTACTCTCTGAAAAAATAACAATCAATTTATTTTGAAACTGAAGTCGCTATTCGGAATAGCGACCTTAGTTGTACAAATGTCGCTATTCGGAATAGAGACTTTTATTGTACTAAGGTCGTTATTCTGAACAGAGACCTTAGCTGTGTGACTATTTTGCAAAATTTACAAAGAACAAGGAGATTGAGTTTCCTACTAAGGTCGCTATTGCAAATAACAACCGAAGTATATTAAGGTCACTATTCCCAGTAGCGACCTCAATTTTTATTTTTTTTCCCTAAGAGAGCAAAAGATGTCTAGAGATCGCTAACTGTCTCAATACATTCATTTGAAGTCGTTAATCTCATTAGCGACCTCATATATACTAAGGTTGGTAGTGGGAATAGCAACAACAAACAAAAAAAATTTAAATATTTTAAAACATAGGCAGTTATTCTCATTAGCGACTTTCAAAATGAGGATGTTGCTAACGGGAATAGCGGTTGTTGCTGACGGGAATAGCGGTCGTTGCTGACAGGGCACAAAGTAGCCCACGAGCGCTAATAGTTTCGAAACTGTCCCATAATTGCAAGTATTTTCAAAAAGTGGCCTATTACGGCAAAACATTCCACAAATATATGGTGGTGGAAAACACGTGCACTACACGTGCAAATGGTTTATCTTTAAACACGTCTCTAATACTATCTCTAATCTCTAATCTATAATCTCTAATACTATAATGGAAGAGTTGGGGTTGTATTTGTAGACAACCTGTAATTTGTAGACAATCAACCATCTAATCTCAATCATTCATTTTTAAGTGGGAATTATATTAACAATCATTTACTAAATTGCTGTTAGTTACCATAATATTCTCAAAGTTCAAATTTTTTTACGACATAATTATTTACAAGAGTGTCACTCATATAAAAAAAAAGTTTGTGCCACTATGAGTAATTTGTAAAAGTATTATGAGTAAATGGATGTCTCAGTTCGAGACCATATTACGTCTTATTATTTACTCTATATAAAATAAAAAAATTAGAACGTGCATTGCCCGTGCAAATTACTAGTCTCTAATCTCTAATATTATAATGGGAGAGTTGTGGTTGTTATTTGTAGACAACCTGTAATTTGTAGACATTCATTCAACTATCTAATCTCAATCATTCATTTTTAAGTGGGAGTTATGTTAACCATTCATTTATAGTAAAGAGTATGTGATGAGTAAAGGGAAGTCTCATGTTTGATGCCAGATTACGTCTTATTATTTACTATATAAAAAATTTAATTAGGTCGTGCATCGCATCGTGTAAATTACTAGTAATGCATAATACGAGAGTTGTAGTTGTGTAATTTATAGACAAGCTGTAATTTGTACACAACCAACCATTTAATCTCAACCACTAATTTTTAAGTGGAAGTTATATTAATCATTTATTTACTCAAATGTTGTCAGTCACCAATACATTCAAAAATCAAATTTATTTACGACATAATTATTTACATAGGTGTCACTCATATTTGTCACTCATATAAAATAAAAATTGTTGTCACTAAGGGTAATTTGTAAAGAGTATGGTAAAAGTTTGAGATGGATAAAGAGAGCTCTCAAGTTCAAGGCTAGACTATGCCGTAGTTTTTTATTTAAAGATATAAAAATATTAGAACATGCATCGCACATGCAGATTTCTAGTTCCTTTTAATTTAAGCTCGTGCCGTGGGGCACAAAATAATTGAAGCACAGTTTGGGCCCATGTTTATTTTGGGACCGAAAGAAACCAAGGTCTGACTCAAACCAAAGAAATGTATTCTAAGACATATCTCGTTTCTTTGGTTGGAATGAACATCTCTAATATCTAATCTCTAATATTATAAAGGGAGAGTTCAGATTGTCATTTGTAGGTAACATGTAATTTGTAGACAATCAACTTTCTATTCTCAACCATTCGATTTTTAAGTGAGAGTTATATTAACCATTCATTTACTCAACTATTGTTTGTTACCATAATACCTTCAAAGTTTAAATTTATCTACGACATAAATATTTACAGTGTCACCCATATAAAATAAAAGTTGGTGTCAGTAGGAGTAATTTGTAAAGAGTACGTGTGTGATGAGTAAAGATAGGTCTCAGGTTCGAGGCCATATTACGTCCTAGTATTCACTTTAAAAAATGTATTTATTAGGATGTGTAAAAATATGTGCAAATTACTACATCTCTAATATTATAATTGGAGAGTTCGGGTTGTCATATGTAAACAACCTATAATTTGTAGACATTCAACCATCTAATCTCAACCATTTATTTTAAAGTGAGAGTTATATTGACCATTCATTTACTCAACTGTTGGTAGTTACCATAGTACCCTCAAAGTTCAAATATATTTACGACATAATTATTTACAGAAGTGTCATTCATATAAAATAGAAGTTTGTGTCATTGCCAATAGGGGTAATTGTAAAGAGTATGGTAAGAATTTGATATGGGTAAAAAGAGTTCTTAGGTTTGATACTAGACAACGTCATAATCTTTACTTAAAAAATATATATATTCTTAGGGTGTAGTATATTTAATTACCATATCAGCTAACAGAATTGAAACAACAATGTATGAGATTCACCGATCATTACGTGTAGTGTATGTAGTATAATGAAAGGTGTAGCCAATATGAAATAAGTAGCTTATTCGTGCCCACCAAAACGAAATATCTTGAACCAAACTACGACCTGACCTAATCAAAGAACGTATTCAAAAGCCAATCGCAAGCCCCGAATACTAGCGTTGGCTAATCGTGTGCATAGATCGAAACTTGGAAATAGAGCAGCTAGTATTTGCAATAAAATTACGGTAATTACAACCAAGTAAATAGTCACAATAAGATAACATGAGTGGAGATACTATAAATTTCGTATATTGCTGCATAAAATACGGTCTCTAATTCATGCTTGGATGGGTATAGCAGGGGCAAGGAAGAGGCTTCGCATGGATAATGCGGAGTAGATCGCATAGCAATATTAGCAATTACCTCCCGTGAAAACTTGTGTGCAGTTATGTTGGAGGTTATCATATTTTGGTATCAGATTGGGTGTTTGTAGTATATATCAAACACTTGTTGATATCTTATTGTATTTCAGTATTTGGACTAGAGTTTAGTTGGTTTGTAATTATGGCTATTTTGTTTCGTTAACTTTTTATTAATAAATATGATATTTAAAATAAAAAAAAATTTCATTAAGGAAACACTAGTAAGTTTCAGTGTGATGGACATTTTAATAAAGACTTGAAGTTAAACATGAGATATATGTAAGTCGGTAGTAATTAGCACGCGCAATGAATGTCTTAATTTTTAAAAAAAAGTTGGAGTTGAACGGGCGATACTAGTTATAAAGGATGTTGAAGAAAAACTTTGATTTGCACGTGTTAATAAATAGAGTTAGAGTTGTACGTGTGGTGTCCGGGTTTGTTTGATGAGAAAGTGGTGTTTTAAATGAAAAAGTTGGAGTTAAACGGGTGATACACGTAATTCCAAAAAAATTAAATAAAAACTTTGAAAACTTTGCTTTGCACGTGCGATGTACGCGTTAATAAATAGAGATAAATGGAGATGAAGGTGCGCGTGCGATGCACGGGTTTGATTGGTGACAAAAATATTTAAAAAATATTTGTTTGTTTGAAAACTTTGAAAATTTTGATTTGCACGTGTGATACATGTATTAATAAATGGAGATTGAGGTGTGCGTGTGATGCACGGGTTTGTTTGGTGACAAAAAAATAATAAAAAATTGTTTATTTATTTGAACCCACTCTCCCATTAATAGAGACGTGACTTAGGTTACTTTTATATATATATCAAAAAAAAAAAAAAAAAAAAAGACATGAGTGGAGATCCTGCATTCAGGGGCGTAGCTGCCCCATGCCCAGGGGGTGTAGCTGCGCCCCCTGAGATTTAAAAAAAAATTCAAAAAAAAAAAATTTATTTAGTAAAAAGAAATTTAATAAGAATTTATGTGTAGAATTCCCAACCCATTTAGTCATTTACCGATTTACTTTACTCTTTCTTCTTCCACTCTTTTGTTTCCACTCCAGTGAACCCAAACCCACTTCATAATGAATTTGTAAGAGGGATTAAAATATACAAGTGATTAGTTGGGTTTATAGAGGAGGTCAGAAGAGAGAGACAGCGAGGAGTCGATTGATTCCAAATCCTATTGTAAGTAAAAAAAAATTGTACATTTTGATAATTAGGGTTCATATTCTGAAATTTCGTGAATTCATATATGGTAGGATATTTAGATTGCTAATTTCTGTTTCAGTGTTACTGATTTGTTTGAGAATTGACTGAATTAGTATGATATGTAATCAAATTAGAACCCAAATGGATACAGATTATAGTGTTAATTTCTGTCCCAATTTTGAGCTAATTTCCGAAATTTTTTATATTTAAACACATGGAATTTAGAGTTGAATTTTTTATATGCGTATCTTATATATGTGAGCAACATTTCCACAAATTTTCATGATATTTGGAGAAAACTCAGGTTCAAGGCGCTACATTAAATTTGTACATCACATTGTTCAATGCCCAATCTGGTTATTTGTACAAACATATACTATTATGATTCACCTTCATTCTCTTTCTCTTTTCCTCTTTTGAATTCAACTTACAAATCTCATCGTAAATTCAAAGGAGACCTGAGAGGAGTTCGAAAGGAGTAAGAAATAGATCAAACAACAAACACAAAGTGGGTAACTATTTCTAACCATTAGTTTTTACTCTTTCTATGCATGTACTTATAAGATGAACATCTAATGCGTGATGCACTTAATTACTTTGAGGTAGACTGATGATTGAAGTTGGAAATAGAGAAGGTTTAACTACTAGTTTATTTTAATGGCATTGCTATTACCCGTTGCAGCCGTAACAGTAGAGAGAGTATTTTCTGCAATGAAAATCATCAAGACTTCATTATGAAACTGATTGGGAGATGAGATGATGAATGAATGTTTGGTTGCATATATTGAAAGAGATGCATTGGATGCCATTGACAATGAAGATATCATTCAATATTTTCAGAATATGAAATCTCGAAGGATTTTATTGCTAAAGAAAAATGCTATTTAGTGATTGTAATAGTTTGTGACATTTGATAGTAATATATGATATTGTGACGCTTGCAGATGTGTTTATTATAATTTTTTTTAATAGTAAGTGTCGCGCCCCCTAGATGGAAATCCTGGCTACGCCACTGCCTGCATTCAATCCTTCAAAAACTTGAATTAACCACGATTCAGTAATGTAGCATATGAACTCCCAGCCATGAGTTACACCGTGACGGATGTATATGGGAACTATTCGTTTCAGTCTAACGACATTCAAATCGCTGTATAGTTTAAGAAGACGATAAGTTATAGAACTATCAGGTTCAGCAAACTTGAAGAAGACAAAGAAAGCAACATTGTAATGATTCTAAGCATTAATTAGTTTATTCATTCATGATGCATGCCGAGGCTTCTATATATGTAACTCCTTTTGAGAAGAAAGCTGATGACTATCAACCTTAACAGTACTCATTCAAAACACACGGCAGGGAAAGCCAAAGCCGCTGGCTATTCTGAGGCCCAGGGAATCGATTTTTCAAGCAAACCGGTAGACTTTCGATCGGGCTCTATCAGCGAATAACTCCCTCAGCTCTCTAGATTATTCCCACGATGCTTTGGGATTGATCAGAAGTGATGTTGTTTTTGTACATCACGTCCCCCAGGCTCTCTCTCTCTTACATCTTTAATAATAAATCTCTAATCTATAATCTATAACTATTATAATAGGAGAGATGGGGTTGGTAAACAAACAAACCCTAATTTGTTTGTGAGCAAACCCGTGCATCGCACGTATTTTTATTTTTTTTGTTCCTTTTTCATTCCCCTCCATGTGCATCGCACGTTTATAATGGGAGAGATGGGGTTGGAAACAAATAAACAATTTTTTATTCTTTTTTTATGTGTGCAAACACGTGCAGCGCACGTGTTGGTAGGTTGTTTTTTATTTGTCCTTTTCACTCCCCATCCACGTGCATCGCACGTGCATAATACTAGTAATAACTATTATAATGGGAGAGATAGGGTTCCAAACAAATAAACAATTTTTTATTCTTTTTTGTATGTTAGTAAACACGTGCAGCGCACGTGTTGGTAGGTTTTTTTTTTTTTTTGGTCTTTTTCCTTCTTCCTCCACGTGCATCGTACGTGCATGATACTAGTAATATTATAATTGGAGAGATGGGGTTGTGAATTGTAGACAACTTGTAATAATAATCTCTAATCTCTAATATTATAATGGGAGAATTGAGTTCGTCATTTGTAGACATGCAGGTTGTCATTTGTAGACAATATGTAGTTTGTATAATTTGTAGACATTCATTCAATCATCTAATCTTAGATTTTTTTTACCGAAATGACCCACTTTCGAAAGTATTTACCAAATGACCCACTCGCTAACTCAGTTAGCGACCCTAGAGGTAACGAGTGTATATTTAGCTTTTTTTCACCACTAGGGGGAAAATCTGAAGAAAAAAGCCAAGTATACACTCGCTATATCAGTTAGCGACCATGTTTTCATTAGGAGTGTCGATTGAGAGTTCACTTAATACCACACCCGCTATCTTAGTTTCTTCTTCCCCTATCTCTCTCCACACTCCTTCTCCCACTCCGAAACCCTAGTGGCCCAAATATCATCCTTGTTCTACCCAGTATTCGTGTGGTATTTGTTCATAACTCTTGCTATTTTATTTTTGGTTAATTTTGTTGTAGGGTTAGATTTAGAATTGTGAGTTAATTTGAGATGTGTTCAACAATAAATTGAGTGTTTTGGTTATACGAATTATGCCTACATTGTACTAAGTGTGGATGATTTGTACTAAATTTATTTGTGAAATGAACCTAAAATAACCTATATTGTACTAAGTTAGTTAGTGTTATTCATAAAATATTAGTATCAAGAAAAAGATCAAGTATAGATTCGCTATCTCAGATAGCGATTGTGTTTGTACCACACTCGCTATTCAGATAGCGATTGTATGGTTGTATAGAAAAAATGAATAAAAATACCAAGTTTAGACTCGCTATCTCCGTTAGCGAGTGTGGTACAAACACACTCGCTAACTGAGATAGCGAGTCTAAACCAAAATATATTTTTCTTCAACCCAATACACTCGCTATCTCAGTTAACGAGTGTGGTACAAACACACTCCCTAACTGAGATAGCAAGTCTAAACCCAATGGTTTTTTTGTTATTCAAGCCAATACACTCGCTATTTCAGTTAGCGAGTGTAGTACAAACACACTCGCTAACTGAGATAACGAGGCTAAACTTAGTATTTTTCTTTACTTTTTCCTCAAAAGTCAGAAACGAGAGCCATTAGATATCCCATTGAAGAATTGCAGGTGTGACCAATTTCGTACAACTTGAAGAGGTTTGTGTTGTATTTCGAAGTACTACTGGCAGTAGAAGGCTGATCGACATCTAGTCTAGATATGAATGAGCCCCAAGCGATAACACTAATTTGTACAACCTGTGTCCTCACTTAGACACTTACTCTTGATTCAATTTCGACCATGACTGCCCACCATCAAGAACTCATCACTGGAATCCTACTTGTTCAGAACTTCCAGGCTGCTCAAGAGGCTGCAGCGCATTCGAGTGCTGATGATCTCTAATTATGTAGCTTTAGTTCTGATTTGGCTGTTGTTGTGTTTCTAATAGACTTTTGTTTTCTGCTGGGTTTGGATCCTCTTTGTGTTGAGAATTTTTTGTTGCTACTTTTCTTCTTTCATGGATGTTGTCTTTCTGTATTAAACTCTGTTCTTCCCTTTTGGTTTTATGAATTGGCTGAAGCCCTTAGGCTTCATCCCTTTTATGAACCAAAAAAACACCTGTGTCCTCACTCGATACATCAGCCTGTTACACATGATGCCATTATTGTTATTACAACATACCAATCAATTTCATACCATGATTCCATTCATTATATACATCAACAACTATTGTATATCAGAAAATTTTACAAACATAGACTGACTGACATTTTATATACTGCACTTCATATACATTTGAACTAGTCAAGTTATTCACAGTAGTTCTCCTCAAGCCCTCGTAACAATACATACATACAGAGCTCAGATAGTACTCACATACATTCATTCATTTCCCAGCACACCAAAACAAAACCACACCTATTAACATAATATATACAACAGCCTGAGTTGAGGCAATACAAATCTGAAACTCTCCCAGATTAGTGTATACAATTACAAACCCTGAAGTGACTTATACAAGAGCACATTGCCTTCTCCTCCTTTTGGAAGTTACCTCTGTTCCACTTATTTACACATCTGAAACTCCTTGCAAATTACTGTATATAATTACAAACCCTGGAGTGACTTTATACAGGAGCATATCACCTTCTCCTCCTTTTAGAAGTTACCTGCATACCAACAGATTGAGGCATTTAGCTTTCATGCTGTAAAATAGTGTAAATTATCTGTGACTTAGATGTGGATCGGTCGAAGCTTACGGGCAATTTAAGTGATATTCATGCATTATTAAGAATGAAAGTGAACCCTATCATCACAAAAATTTATAAGAAGGTTGTTGTAAAGCATGGTAACAAATCTCGGCTGAGCTGATACTCAGTTACATTGGCCAAGTCGGATTGAAACTTTGCCTATTGAAACAACCGACATATCCGATATTACCCATGGATGGCATCCGATATCCAATAGCGATACCGAAATTTGAAAGTATGGTGTACAGCACGTCGCTAGCATGCTTGAGACAATAAGGAGCAGAATAGATTCCTCCATTAACATGGCATAATTCAAAATCCTCTAGCAATTAACATGACATATAATACATAAATCCCCATTCTAAGAGCGCCGAATGGGATTGAACCTTCATTAGCTCTGAAACCATATGAAGTGTCCAATGCCACCGCCAAAATTCCACGGCTGTCAGACGGTTGATGGATTTATATTTAGATTCTGACAGAATCCATTGATCATTCTTAAATAACAATGGCAACGAGGGGTGGCTTTCCCAAAAACTCTAGCCAAACTTGAGACCTAAAATGCGGTAAACATGTGCAAAAACCGAGACTTTGAGCAAATATAGAGATAATAGCTGCATAAGAAAAGTGTTGACTTTAATAACATGTCAGAACAAAAAATATTTAACTGTCAGTCTATATGAAGTAAGCATGAAAGTTGTGGTACATGACATAAATACAGAAATTTAGATTCACCAGAAAACTTCTGCTTCGTCAGGCCCCAAATTTATGTTTTAGAATACAAATCTAGAATCACTATCTCATGTTGGTCCATTGGAATCATGAGAGAATTCATAAAGAACTACATAGATATTTTCATCACGCATCCAAATACATAAATTTAGTTAGTTTCAGATATGACTGAAAAATGCACATAATACACAAACAACAAGTATTGCAGGAAAGTAGGGGGAAAATGAAGGAAATGAAACGAAGCCCACCACAACTATTTAATTAACCATTTGTGACGGAATAATCAAGGATTGGTTCCGTAAATAAGTCTTGATTATAATGAACAACCAAAGGTTCCTCCACTCGGCAAGCTTATAACATGAGCCTTTTTTTACTTTTTCCATTTCTTAAAAAGAAGGGAAGAAAGACAATTACTACATATATGCTATTCCTGCTTTTGAGAATCCACTCAGAGTTATCTGAATGCAGGGACAAGTTTTAAAACTTCCAATACTTCCCACAAGTTAACAGTTACGAAACTAAAAGTTCCCTGTAACTACCACATTCAGTGCCAGTGGATTGCCAAAATCAGAATCACAGTAAAATTATTCCATTATCAAAGACAGAATAAAATTTTATGTAGGAAAGTAAGAAAGGAAGACTCTTGGCAGATCCGTACTACGTAATGCAACTAATTACCTTTACTTTTGATTGTCGAGATGAACCATTAGAATTTTCTGTCATGGTATTTTTTTGTGGGGAACAACTTTGACAGAAGAAATGCTCTACTTTCTTAGCTTCCTCGACAGTCATATCTACACAAGGAGGATGATACCTGGAACCAAACAGAAATATCCGGTTTCTGATATTTATTTTTATGGTGCTTTTAGCGAAGTATAATTTATGATGGATAGTAATATAAAGGAAAAGAAAATGCATGTTAGTTCCTCATACTTCAAAATCTATAGTTTTAAAATGAATCTAGAAACACTTGATTGTAAGAGAAGATTTAGAAACGAACTGTCGCAAACATTAAGAAACAAGTAATACAGAAGCATTATTTTACTGAAAAAAGGCAGTCCTACCTACTTTATATGGCAATTTCCTCCATGGCTAGTATTTATTTTAACAAGAAACTGTAAAGGGTTAGAAGTCAGAACCATTTTCAACTTCGAACATGCTCCATACGCATCATAATATGACGATATGCTAATATAATAATATTTACATACTTCTGGATCTAATCCTTTTAAATGTTTATTTTGTTTATTAATACTTGAATCCACACAAATTGGTGGTTCACGATTACTAAAGGCAAGTGTATGAGATTGGTTACTATTAACTATTAAGCAAAACAAATGAGATGGTATAAAAAAGGAAAAAAATATTATCCTACATATAATAGCATGAAAGATTTAGAGGATTCGGTTAGGAACTTAGGTTGACTCATATCAAACAGCATTCTTATCAATGACCAAGACCGAATCCACGCGAGTACATTGTGAGGATTTAAGTGGGTGAAGTGATATCGAGAATGGTTAAGTAGAAGATTATCGATAGCGAGAAAGATTTCAACAATTCAAAGAGACATTTTTAAAAACAAAGTGGCAGTTACACAGAAATAGGAACAACATAGAATTAGAGAAGAATCGTTAAGGAGCCAATATCGCTTGACTGCATAAGTGTAGTCGACATAGTTTTTTAAAGGTAGTAGTGCCTCTCACTATCTTCTATAATTTCTGATTTGGCAGTCATACACAGTATTAATTTCCGCTCTTATGGCTCCTACCAATCAATCTCTAAACATAAATATATAGAGACTAGTTAAACTAGAGATACCAATTACTCGGGATTTCTTGGCTTCGACTCCAAGTGAGGTATATAATTCTAATCAAGTTAGGGAAAATCCGTTAATAGCCATCTCAACTATACAGGAGGTTGATTGAAATCCTTAGAAGAAACAGTTCGGGAGAAGCTATCTCTGTTTTCAGGTGAGTTGACACCAACCAGTAAGAAGATGGAGTCCTTGGGTCATGTATGCTGAGGTATGTCCGCTCACATCAGGCTTCACATAGCTTCTCCTTGAACCATGTTCAATATCTTTGAGAGAATAGTGAGGTAATATCTGACATCCTTTCTTTCATTTTCCGTTTTTGTTCTCTTTAGATAAATCCAGGAAAATAACTCAAGTGCTAAATGCATTTCTGTCTCAGAAGTCCTAGAGCAGCTGATTGGGCCCTTGGCTATAACGTTAGGCCAAAGTCTGTCTCATCTTCCTTATCTCTAGCCTAAACTGCATGACATCCACCTCTTATTACCTTGGCTCAAAAATGACCTACTAATCATATTTATTCTTGAATTACCTTTTGAAGGTTATTATATCCGTTTTTTGGGGAGTTAATTGGTTATTATATTCTTTGCTAATCTTCACATCTAAAGGTATACTAGAAGACTGTCAAATCTTGTGAAGACAGAGCATACATTATTTTTAGGTTTTAAATTTAACTCATACAGTCATACCATCTACAAGAAAGAAAATATTGACATGCCTAATAATCCATGAACAGCTTACAACTTTGTAGAAGGGATTTGAGTCAAAGAAAATCTCTGCAGAAGAGACTTATTATATTCAAACTGGAAATAAATGACCAAAACTTCAGTAAGATACTAAATAGAGTAGTTGGACACAGTGTACTCCTACAGTACTACTTATAGAAATAACTTCAAAACAACTTAAACAATAAGATGAACTTTCTCATTTGAAACTACGCTATCATATAGTTCGGACGATGACAAATCCGTACATGCATTGAGTAGCCAGGTCAGGGGAAGCCGTAAAAAGGGAGTCAAAGGATTCCTGGCTTAGGAATGATGCATTACCAACCCTTTTTGGCTTGACAATGCCAAAAGCCATATCATTCCATTTAATCACCTAACAAATAATTCATTGACCATTGATGCCTAGGAAGTATTTGTTCATAAAACTTTCATAGTTACCATAATCAATAATTCAATATTCTATGACAACTTAAAAGAGAATATTTGATGATATGATAAAATAATAAGAACTCCACAATGTAAAATGATCAATATAGAAAGGTGATTTGGGAAAACTATTATCAACAACAGGCGTCGTCATATAAGCAACAAACATTGGATGGGTTGGAGGTAACGCACCAGTCAGTGCAGTCTTCACATTGAATCATAAGATCGTCAGGATTATAAGGCATCTCACATTTGCAAAATCTGCACCATTATTTATAAATAAATTTACATGAACATTTAAAGGGATTCAAAAACTAGACATGAGAAGGAACCAAGAAGAACAATTTTTTTTCTTTTTCAAATGACAGTATAGTTAGTTTTTTTTAGAAAAATTTGTTATAGCAAGTACGTACGATGGGAACAAAAAATGAAAAGGAAAGTTGCCTAATAATACTTGACAAGACAAATTATATTACTAATTTTTAAAATGAAATAGATCCAAAAATTCTTCCGGTAGCCATTAAGTACAATGATGGACGTCAAAATATACAAACCCATTGATAAACCCCTTTATCAAAAAACAATGCTATGATTAAATTTACCGTTGCATGGGAATTTTGTATTTTAGAATATCAAAAATATATCAATTGACGGCAATGTTCTCTCTCACAATAAGGCTCTGTTTGGCAAAGTTGTGAATGAAAAAGTGCTTATGTGAAAAGTGTTGTTTAGGAAAAAAAGAATGTTTAACTTTAAAATTTCCTATGTATAACGACTTTTTTAAATATATAAAAGCATCACTTTAGGTGTGTTGAGAAAAAAAACTAATAATAGTAGTTTTAGAAAAGTACTTTTAGCTAAAGACACTTTTAATTAAGGTTCCTAAACACCTAATTTTGAGTCTATAAGTGGAAAAAGCACTCTCCAAAAGCAATGCCGAATCGAGCCTAAGTTGACATCTACATTTACATTTTCTTGTTAGTTTGCACCTTTTCAACATGTTTCTCCAAGTAAGCCTCTCCATCTCCGCGAATTGCTCATAACACACTTAAAGCAAATTGTGTACGTAGCTTGAACTTGTAACCTCTCTCATCATTATCAAGTTCCATTACCTACAAACTACATTAAGTTTTATAAGAATCACATAATATAATCGTCCCACCCTCCTCGCACAAGGTGCAATAACTATCCCTATATCAATAGCTTCAACCCCGAGTCTGTTCGGAGGGACAGGAGTAGCACGGGCGAGTGCGCTACAGACACCGACAAGGATAGGAGGGTTGGTGTAGGGATTTTGTATGCTAGTCTTTTGTTTTATACTGGCAGATGCTTTTGGATTTCCGTTTCAGTTTGTAATTTCTGTTAGATTATGGATGTACTAAATTTGGGTTGTAATTTGTCGAACTTTGTTTCGTTAATTATTCATTAATGAAACAGACGACTCGGGTCACTTTTATTTCAAAAAAAAAAAACCCGAGTCTGTTCGGTCTGCCGTCCTATCAATTCTCCTAACCTGGGCGGTTATCAATCTTCATTGTCCGTGTTCAAACCATCTCAATCGGGCATTCAGAATCAAACCTCTAAACTAAATCAAAAACAAATTCATCGACCGACACTGGAAAAACATACACTGCAATCCGATCGGGCACGAAACTCCCAGTGGCCGAATTATACTCAAACCTACAAAAGAAGTCCTCATTACCCACACTCTCCAGCTTGGTATACTCCTTGAAACTGTGCACAGTGCACGTGCCCTCCACCGTATCCGCGCTCTGCACGTCATAATGATCCGACAAGAACACCTCCTTCACCCCATGAAACCTCCGCCGCCCGCCAATAGATTCCTCCGGTCGGTAGTACCACCGGACCCGAATCTTGACGTGGGCCCCACGGCGATCGGATTCGATGGCTTCGACTCTGGCGACGTACGGGGACTTCGAGGAGTCGGGGGAGCGAATCAGGACTGAGTCGCCGGCTGTTGAGGAGGGGAGGGGGGGGGATGAAATTAGTGAAAAAACGAGGGGGGTAAATGAAAATATGGAAAAAAAACTTACGCTTGATGGTTTTGTTGGATGGCTTGAGGGTGTAAGAGTCGAGGGTGCGTTTGGGTTTTACTTTCGCCATTGTTGGGGTTTGGAAGAGGAGACTGTGATTTTTGTTATCTTATTGTTTATTGGATTTTTTATTCGGGGAGATGAGGAGGAAGACGAGATTAGCAAATAGTTTTTTTTTTAATATTTAATTCTGTTTTGTTAAAGTTTACAAGTGATGTTTGGAGAGAAGAGCATGGTAAAGTTGTAGCTTCGAGAGAAGTTTTTTTTTTTTTTTTTTGATATACAACAACAATAATAAAGTTGCGAGTATCTGAAGACTGTGGCTAGACCGAAACAACTTCTGTTTCCGTAATTGCAACATTAGATTTTCTGTTTTTATGCATCAAATTTATGGTTTAATTTATGCATGGGCAGGTCAGACGGCCAACAGGAAGAAGCTCCGGATGTAGAGAGAGTTGTTCTGAAGAGAAAGAGTATTTCGTATCTTCATTTCATGTATTTTACTTTAGTATTTGATTGTCGACGCATTATACTGATGAGATGCTAGACGTCATTGGTCTCGTTTTGCTTTAGCTTGTACTATTGTAATCCTGATTTCGTTAATTTATCATTAATGAAAGATAATGTCATCTTTATTCTCAAAAAAAAAAAAAAAAACAAAAAATAATAAAGTCTTTTTCCCAATTAGTTGGGCCCGGCTACATGAATTCTGATTTTTCGTTATGCTCGATTTATCGCAATATCTTCTATAATGTCATAAGCTATCATATCTTTTCTTGCAGTTTCCACCCAAGTAAGTTTAAGTCTTTCCCTAGCCCTAACTCTACCATCAACTCTACCATCAATATTTATCAAATCACTTTTCTAACGGGGCACTACTAGGTCTACGTGTGATATGTCCAAACCACCTAAGGCAATTCTCTATTAATTTATCTGGGCTATTGAGAATAGTGTGATTCGGAGTGTTTGTGAGTCGGCTTACATGAATAGTGTAATGAGAATTGTTGTATTATTTTTTATGTTAAATATGGAGAATAATGAAGGAAATTCTGCTGCCGACGATAATTTTATGTTTGCACAAGAAGGTGAATCTAGGCCACAAGTTGACGAGCACCTCAAACCAGAGATATGTATGACGTTTCATACTCTAGAGGAAGCAGATAATTTTTTTAAGAGTTATGCTAGATGTGTGGGTTTCCAAATGTGTAAGGGGGGAAATAAATTAAAGGGAACCGAGGTAGTAGATAAGTCATATCTATCTTTACTATTTTAATGGGAGAGTTGAAGTTTGTAACAAACAAACCCTAACTTTGTAACTATATAAACACGTATAATATACGTCCAAACTATATCCAACAAATATAAATGTGCACCGCACGTGTAGCCCAAATCAAAACATTCAAATATAAACTATTTTTTTTCATATTCAATATATATTCATTTAATTTGACGACTTCACTTTTTTTAGACGCGCATCGCATGTACATTATACTTGTATGTAATAAAGTTGGGGCATCACCGAGTCAGCCTAATGATGTTAGACATGGAACTACTTCTATAATGGGTTGCAAAGCTTTCGTTCGTGTGAAACTAAACGAATAAAGTAATATATGAGTTTTTTTATTCATTTCATGAACCACACAATCATGAATTTACTTCACCCGGTAGAAGGCATTTGTTATCCCAAAACCGTATTGTGTCAAAATCCGATAAAAGAATAATGGATCAACTTTCCCAAGCTAGTATTCATACATGCAAACAAATGATTTTCTTTGAATGTGCTAGTGGAGATCACGGTAAAATAGGATTCACTGAAACTGATACTAGAAATCATGAGAGAGACTCAAGGGAAGCTATGAAAGGAAACGATGGTCAAATGCTGAATGATTTTTTTTGAATCGAAAAATCAGAACGATCTGTTATTTTTTTAATGATTTCCAATTAGATGCCGAATGCCGATTGTATCATTGTATCTGGGTGGATGATACTGCTAGGATGAATTATGAAGAATTTGGAAATGTAATTTTTTTTTATGTCACACATAGCACGAACCAATGTTAAATGTTATTTGTTCCATTTGTTGGAATAAATCATCATTGGCAATCAACATTCCTAGGTTGTGGGTTCATTTCAAATGAGAATGCCTCTTCATTTGAACGATTATTTGAAAAGTTGTTAGGAGTAATGAAACGTGCTCCATCCGGCATGATGACGGATCATGATCGTGGGATCGGTATTGCAGTGAAGATAGTTGTCCCTTTGACTCGGCATATGTATTGCATTTGAAATATTTTGAATAGTTACCGCAGGAGGTGCGTATAACGAATGATATTGATAAGTTTATGGAAGCTTTTAAGAGCATCATCTATAATTCTGAATTTATAGATGATTTTGAAGCGAAATTGAAATTATTTCTTTTGCAATACGAAGTTGAGAATAATAAATGGTTGAATAATCTATTTGAAATTCGTGAGAAATGTGCCGCCGTCTATGCAAGATCGTAATTTTGGGCCAGCATGGTGAGTAGCTAACGGAGCGAGTCTATGCATTCTTTCTTGAAGCTTTATACTCAAAAGAAATACTCGTTTCACGAATTTGCCGTCATATTCGATAGTGTCTTAGCATGGTAAAGACAAGAGGAACTTAAAGAAAATCATCGTAATCGCGATAAGAGACCAAAATTGAAGATCCAATGGCCTATGGAGGAACAAATGGAGCGAGTCTACACATTAAAAAAATTCTACAAATTTCAATATGAAATATACAAAAGCTTATTAAATAATGTGACTTTCATTGCTGATATTGACACAACGGATATTATGACAAAGTCAATAAGAACCTAGCAAATGTTATGACCAATCTAATCAACACTGACAAGTTTGAATGATGTAGATCATTGTGTGATCTAGCAGTAACATAGAGGATGACAAGATAGAAAGAATTGTGTAGAAACGTGATTAATCACCAATCAAGTCTCCAAGAGGAAGAATATCGACAATAGTTGTGTGTGTGTGTGTGTGTGGGGGGGGGGGGGGGGGGGGTACCATACGGGCCCACCACACCAACCGATTGACCTTGAGAAGAAAAAAAAGGGTGGGTACCGAATTCGGTGTCGCAACCTTTGACAAAATAAAAAAAGAGGAGAAAAAAATATGTATGGGGTTGGTGACGATTGTGATTCCCAATCCCTATAAATTGGGAGTTTCAGAAGAATGAAGGAGTGCAGCAGAAGTGAGAGAAAAGAAGAAGAAAGAGGGATTAAGAGAAAACACAGTATTACAAGAGTTTTCTCAAGAAAGAAAATATTGTATCTTCTTAGAATTAGTTTGTCTACTTTGTATTTTCCTCAAATTTGTGAGAGAGTTGTTTCTTCTATAAGAGGGAGTGAAATTGTTATATCCTTATATATGGAGAGAATGTACTGTAATCCCTATTTTCAATAGTAAAATCATACTACACTTGTCCGTTATTTTTACTCCGTCTTTTTTTAGGATTTTCCACGTAAAATATATGCATCCACATTATTTTTATTTTCTCAATTTCACTTTAGTTGTGAGGTACCTTCGCCCATAACTTTCCCACCAACATGAGATACACCAACATGAGATAAATGGTCACCCTTTTTAAGACCTCTTTTACTATTGATAAGTGATAACCTTGCCTCTCTTTCCATTTATCAGAATTGAAGACCTGCAGTATGAAGAATATCATGAATCCACTTGCACAGTTGCACCACCATTCAATGGGATTAAATATTAAACTCTGTTAGTGCTAAACATATCAATGCTTCCATATGTTGTCATATCTTTCTAATTTTTAGTAGCCAATATCTAGTAAGTATCTCAGTTGTTAACTACATATACTAATTATTCTAATAAACTCGGTATGTACATCCTGTCCATATATTTTCTTTTGTCATCTTAGTAACTATTTTTCTCTTGGTAGTGCAATCATCATTAATTAGTTTGAACATTTGGGATAAACACAAATGACCAAAACTCTCTTTTTATCTTCAGGTAATTTTTTGAACTCAAATTAAAACAGAAATCTTGAGTTATTCTTTGAATCTAAAATAATAAACACCGAGTTATATTTGAAATTATTTTGTTCTACAATAAAATTGAACACAGTTAAAAATTTCCAGGTACACTAGTAAAAAACTGATACATGCACAAGCTAGTAGCCATAATCTGAAGTACAAGCATACAGTGTAAGCACATGTCAATATACAGTTACAGCTATAACTGGACGAGGTTCTTGAAGCAATATGTGCCGATCATAAACCAACCCACAAGAATGAGCGCGAAGGCAATCAAGAAGATGAAAAAATTTGCACCACCAAATAGAAACCCGAGGGAGGAAACAATCACAAACGGCAAGAGCGACCTTGCTGCTGCTGCTTTGCTCACCCAAGTACCTTTGAAGAACATCATGACTGCCAAGTTCACGACATTCCATTTTCCATGCCCACCATAAACCATTATGTTCAAGTTGTTTGCAACGAAAGAGTGGCAGTTACACGTGAAAAGGCTGTAGTCTCTGTGCTGAAACTTTTGAGTGCTTTTCTTCAATGCATCATCCCATGACGTTAATTCACTAGGTCTCATTGGTTTATGCGCTTCATCAGCAAATGGAGAATATAAACAGCACTGAAAGTTGAAGGGAAAGATACGTGAGATGATTTCGCTAAACTGCAGTAACATGTCCCAAAACTCCACTAAAATTACACTTTGCCACCCTATTCGTTTCCAGTATCATGAAGTTATATATGCATTAATGAATTGATACCTCTTCAAAATACTCTTACCTGGTAAATTCACAACTCTGTTGGACATTGAAACCATTATTTTTAACTAGTAATATACACTCCCTTTGGGGAGACTGGAGGAAGGCGGTCGTGCCCAAAGCTTACAGGGTTATTTGGGACATAGGGGTTGCTGCCACATGCTGGGCAATTTGGTAGAGCGCAACAACAGAATATTTAGAGGCACACACAAGCATCTGCATCAAATCTTTAACTCTATCACCTCTAATTCTGTGTTCTGGTCTGGAAAAGCAGGCACAGAAGCACACAAGAAGATCAAAGAAAAGTTTGCTGACTATGCCACATCCACATATCTTGAGAGGGAGGAGGGGGGGGGGGGGGGGGGGGGGGGGGGGGGGGACAACGAAGACATCTGAGTCTTCCTTTTCACGCAATTGCAGTTGGGGGCCTTTTGGGTGCGGTCATCCGCTTTATGTCGTACTTTATAGCTTCTTATCTTAGTTTATTTTGTACATGGACTCTGTTCGTCTTGGTTGTTTGTATATTTTGGTGGTGTTATGGGAAGCCTTGTAGGGGGCGTTAATTTAGACTTTTGGCGCGAATGACGAATGAGTCTCATTTATACCCAGTCTGTTGGGAGGAATGAACATCATTTGTTTCTTGATTTGTACTGGTTCGTTAAGATCTTTTTAATGAATCTTGGGGGAGGGGCATTTGCCTCACCATTCTAATCAAAAAAAAAAAAAAAAACTAGTAATATACACGTGTGATGCGCATATGAAATTTTTTTTAAAAAATTAAAATAAAAACTCTGATCACGTGCGATGCATGTCTTAATAAATATGATTATATATTTTTAAAAGTAAATGTGAAGACCATAATGGGAGAGTTGGAGTTGCACATGCGTTGCACGTAAATAGGTAGATTTACAACTCCAACTCTTCCATTATAATAGTTATTATATATTATATTACTAGATTTGCCCGTATGCACGTGCCTACGACACGTCTTTAGAACGATACAGAATATGAAAAGCCTTATAAACAATAAATCAACAATTATGTAGCTCAAGTTTGAATAGTATGACAATAATTAGTTGTAAATAAAAGTCCATATTTTCATAAGTGTGTATATATATATATATAGAGAGAGAGAGAGAGAGAGAGAGAGATAATTAAAGAAATAAAGGAGTTGTTTTTGAGGGGGATTTGAATTTGAATTTTGGAGGGAAACTTTTGTTTGGGGTGGGGGGGGGGGGGGATGTGTTTTATGAGGTTAGATCTGGGCCTTTGATTTTGGGGGGATTGAAGAAAAGCCACTTGATAGCTTTTCTTTGTGTTTTATTAAATAGATAGATAGATAGATAGATGATAATTTACACGTGTGATGTACATTTAATATATTAAAAAAAATTAAAGTAAAAAATCTGACATAGTGAGATCTCGAACCTGAGACCTCCTTCATATTAGTTATGCATGTGCAATGCACGCGTTGGTAGATTTACAAATGACACAAAGGCCTTCTCCCATTATAATATTAGAGATTAGAGATATATTTGACATATCTTTATGGCTGACTTATTTTGGACAGAGGAGCATTGTAAAGCATATGTGATACAAGAGGGTAAACCACAACATGAAACTTTAGGGTATTTATATGTTCAATGATGACAATAAGGTAGCAAAGTACAATTTTTGTGAAATATTCAAAAATCTTTTCTGAAAATTAGCAAAACTCAGTAAATTATAGTTCATGCTGAAGTCTATTTGGGGACATTTAACAATAAATAAATAAAAATCCAAACCTTTTCTTTGTTTAATTGTATGTAACGGGTCACAGCACCAAATGTAAAGTTGTCGACGCATACAAAGTTTGGACCAGCAAAGTCCAAGATCACCCCATCCTCTCTGCAAATACCAATGTGGCCAATGAAAGGTATGAACCAGGAGATAACGGGCAGAGGAGTCCACACAATGCAACATGGAAAACGAGCTTTCCCTGGATCTATTGGCCCCGGTGGGAAAGGTCTACATAAGGTTGTCTCTGACTCCATAGGGATGCTCTTACTAAATGAAAAGAATGGAAAACTGCACATGAACATCTTACTATTAGTTTCAAGAAAAAGTATAATTTAGACGTACTTATAATATAAAAATACTTCAATTAGAAAACACAACATAACAACAAAGTATTTATCTCAAAACCTTCGGGTCAGCCAAATTAATGCTTTTCTTCGTTCAGCTCTTCATCTCAGTGAAATAAACACCTATATCCTACGTAAGTGCTTCTATCCAAATCTGCTATTCCTCCCCATTTTTGAAATGTTGTTTGTGTCAATGTCGGAAACTAGTTGACATGAGAATGAATGTCTCATGCAAATTTAAAATGTCTACTAATGGGGGTTCTCTTTATCCCACACCAGATAAGATTTCGGTTTATTTTCTTACCTTTCCTTCAACTTACATTCTCTGTATATCGTTTTCCATACAATTTTGCTTGGGTTTGAGAGTACAAATCACTTGCTTTTTGACAAAGGATTGCCCTATAACAATGTCCTGAATCAACTCTGACCATTTTTACACACTTAAAAGTGTGGCGCTAGTATTGTTAGGAATTATGAGGATCTTGTTGAGTCTTTGACACAATCAACACAAACCACCAAGCAAGACTAGATCACAGCAATCACGCAAAGCACACAAAAATTGTCCCGGTTGGGGCTTTCGCCTTAATCCGGAGGAAGAAGAACCGAGATATTATTTCAACTAGAGAAGATACAAGAATATTACAATTCCCACCACGACCCTCACTCAAGCCTATTGGAACTTGATGCTGCTTACAATGGAGAACTCTCTCACCCTTCTCTATGAAGTACTCTCTTCTTCTATTCGGCACTCAATAGAATCATCATGGATCTATGAGCCGTTACAATTGTTTATATAGATCTAGAGACAAACCCTAAATTAATATCTTATTACAATAGCCATTGGATAGTACATACGAGATAACCCTACGATAGGAGCCATGCGATCTAACTTGAAGAGCAAGTTGGGCTTTTTATGAATCACCTAGACTCAAGCCCAAAAACCCATCAGCGCCGCTGTCGGTCGACCTACCCCCAAGGTACGGTCGACCGCAACCTTCTAAAGTCCACCCGAGAGCAAACCGGTCGACTGCGCAATCGACTGCGCAGTCGACTGTCGTCTCGCTGCAGTAGGGCAGTCGACCGACCCCAAGGTATAGTCGACCGCAACCCCTCTTGCCTTCTACTGACTGTTTCTTGCCTCCACTCCGTTCCCAATCGTCTTTGTCTCTCCATCATCTTATCGTCTTCTTATCTAACATCGTATATACGACAAAAACCCAACAAGTATCTCATCAACAACGTGATATAAATGGATACTAATACTTGAAAAGGAAAAGTATTACAAAAGTAACGCTTAAAATCCTAATAGGAATGTTTACATATGGAAATATAAACTCGTATTAATAATACCATTAAATTACCAAATTAATAATATTACCAGACTTGTGTTCTAGTATCTTAAGGGAAAATTTTCCAAGATTGACATAATCTTTCATAATAATAATAATAAATCATCTTTTGATTGATAGAAAGAGGGGTGAAAGGTGAAGAATTATAAAAGATGGTGTAAAATGTGAAAGAAAGCTGAAGGATAGGTGAACAAATATAGGGTATATATGAGTGTAGACAGCTTTTCAAAAATAACAAACTTTCATTAGTAAACTAGTAACTTGAACTTGTCACACACAATTTCTTATTGTCAATTTGACATCACTATGGTGTCATTGCATCATCTAATCCTCAAAGTGGATTGGCTACGGAGCTCAACTCAGTATAGAGAAGGCTCAACAAAAAAGAACTGGTTCCAAGTTTTTCTCTAACCAAGAAAATAATGGATACACACGGGGGCTTGTCATTGAGCTGGATAGGCTGGATAAGCTACTCAGCAGATAGAATACTCAAACATCCAAGGACCTACCCTTTAAGATTCCCCGAAGTTCAGAAAAAACTGAAAATGATAAATTTTCTAAAGGAAATTGTGTTTCTATCAGAGAATGGTATTAGCCCAAGAGCTGATAAAAATTACATTCAAAATTAGTGACCAATTGGACAAAAAAGGCCAGAGATAAATACAATAGCTGAATCTACAAAAGAAGTGTATACATTCAATCTTCAAATAAAAGATGGCCAAGTACCTACATCTAAGAAGCATGGACAAGGACACACTGACATGGATGTGATGTGACACAACACACCGACACGATAATAATATAAACTGTTGGGTCTGATTCATGTGTTGGACACGAGCGTCAGCCACGTGTGCAACACGATTCGGCAACCAAAAAACATATAGAGGCCCCTCATCACTTGCACACTCCAGATTACCAAATCATTGGTTTTGGCAAAACACAAAAACCAATTACAGCATATTTGAACCATAATATCATTTGTATATATTTGAACAGAGCTAATATTAAAGTAAAATTTATTGCAAGGTCAGCATGAATGTTCTCAGACAGAAACATCAAAATATATAACAAAAACATGGTTCATTTGTAAGAAATTATTAACACATTAGAGTCAAAAAGCTGAACAAAGGTTCTACTAAAATATTAAGAGCTGCCTCAGTGCCCATAAACTCATGCACCAGGATCATCATTAGCTACAAATGAACTAAACCACCCTTCAGGGTGTATAGATCGAAGTTCCATGAATCGTCCAAGTAATTCAAATCACTAAAAGTTATCAGCACTGTAATACCCTGTGTTCAGTTTAAAATTTCACCATATCAACCCCTAAAATGGTAGAATCATGTGCTATTCCCTATTCACACTGAAATGCTAGAATTTTCATCTTAAATCAATCTGGTGTAAACAGAACGACTGAAATTAGTAAACTTTAATTTCTATATGGATGTCCAACAAATATATCTTATTTCAGGTTCAAAAGTAAATATGAATATATGTTATTCCCAAACCAGCACTCCTCTTCATTCTCCCCCTTTCCGTTTTCTTTTTCTTTTTATACCTTTCTTCTTCTCATCGTCCTCAACTTCATCTTCCTCAAATAATTTCCTCCTTCAATTGATTTTGCTTATTCTCCTTCTGTCTCTGTATTTTGTTTCAGGATTTTGGGATGTAGAGAAGTTGGAGATTTTAAAGGCATTGGAGCGTAGTGGTGTGGAGAATAGTGATAGCTCATAAGGGCACTGCCGTTCATGAAACTCAAGCTCAAAGAAATATTATAAAGTAGTTATGTTTTGCTATGATTTTTTTGAACAAAAACAAGAAAATGGTAGAAGGAAAGATAAATTGTGTGTCGCCATCAAGAAGTAAACAGTCACTACTCACTATTGTAAAGATCAACTTGTTCATAGTTCATACTGATATCAGGTATCAAATTTTCTAGTGTAAATATGGATGAAATATATGTAAATTTACAGGTCAATACAGAACAAACCTCAAAAGATACTTTTTAGATATATATAAAAAGCCATGCCTATGAAATATATATAGAGAGAGAGAGAGAGAGAAATCTTCGGTTGCACACTCACCAAAAGTAGTGTGCAACCGAAGGGGTCTCTCTCTCTCTCTCTATATATATATATATATAGGGAAAAAGGGGTATGAGCAATTTGCTCATTTAGTAAATGAGCAAGTGATGAGGTGGCATACACGTGATTGGAAAATCCTTAAAAATGTTAGTTGTCCAATCTATCACATGCATATGCCACATAATCAATTGCTCAATTACTAAATGAGCAAGTTGCTCATATTCCTTTTACCCATATATGTATATATATAAAATCTTCCATTGAGCACTCATTTCCGTGAGCACTCGCCCTTCTAGCCATCGTATAGATTATCCAAACCGTTCACATTAATCTAAATGTTTACATTAGTCTAAATATGTAAAATCAAGTCATTTGAAATTCATCTGCTCATTCATTGAAGTGTTACAAAAATTGTATGGCTGAATAACGTTTTTTTTTATAACGACATGATGGATGAGCAAATGAATTTCAAATGACTTGATTTTACATATTTCGACTAATTTAAACGTGTAGATCAATGTGAATGGTTTGGATCATCCATGCAATGGCCAGAAGGGCGAGTGCTCACGAAAGTAGTGCTCAACCGAAAGGCCCCCTATATATATATATATATATATATATATATATATATATATATATATATATATATATATATATATATATAATAAGACGAAAGAGAGCCTCATACTTGTGAGAGGATAATTTCCTCATATAGAGTAGTTGTACAAATACTATGAGACTCATTACCGTTCATCATGTTTCTTGTGTCGTAAAACACACAAAAATGAGCTCATTTGGAGACTTTATACACAAGCATCGCATGGGGCCAATTGTTATAATATTAAAATACCCTACATTTTGCAACTACTTAAAACATGATCAAGGATTCAAGATGCATCCAAACAACTTGATTTTTCATATACATAGATATTATGCACATGTAAATCAATGTGAACAATGCCAAACGTGTGTGTACAACTACTCTATATGAGCAAATCACCTCATACAAGTAAGAGGCCCCCTTTCCTCATAAAATAAACATATGCAATTCACTGTTTTTGTGCTTTTTTACAAAGAAAAAGTAAATACAGTATCAACATGTATTGTTACACATATCCAAGCAACTACTCACTTATCAAAATTACTAGGAAGATTTTGAGGTATTGCAAATAGTTTTTTTTTATCGTTAAACGGTGGGTTGAATACCCCCAGGTTTCATTAAAAAGACTTTAACAAAACATACAACAAAAAATAAGGCTTATGAAGTTCAGATCCCAACATACTGGGTCCTGTAACTCATACACCCCAACTAACAAACAAAAACATAACAAAATCTAATCCTACTGATCGGCCGACCTCGTCCAAGTCAATTTCTCGTGCCAATTTGAGCTCATTCTCTCTCTCAGTCTCTCGCTTGTACACTGTTTATCCACTCCGTCGCTCGCACGGACACTTCCGTTGCCCCCATCAGTGACTCATACGTCAACTTCAAGCACCATATAAGAAACCGCAGGCACTCCACCAATCTGACAACTCCCTGTACAGATTGAGTCTTGGTTCTCATCCCCTCGTTTGACCCTCATTGACTCTCACTGACACCTCGCAACGAAGGCTGTCATCTTTCCTGACTGCTCAACAAACGCTACCACCCCCTTCAAAGCCCCCTGACATGAGAGAGACCTTAGGCCAGTGTAGTCGAAGGCGTAAGGCGCAACGCAATTTCACTATTCATAAAAAGCCTGAGGCGCAAGACGCAATTTGAGGCGTAAGCCTCAATTAACCGAGGCTCATTATTACTTTTGGGGTTTTTTTAAATTTACAAATAAGAATATATAAACAATATAACATCATAGCAATAAAATATATCGTACAATGGCCAAGATGACTGTGTAAGTTATCATTTTTGTAAAACTACAATGTATTCCTCTGTAATGTATAACTACAATGTGTTTCTTGCCCCAAAGACGAAGTGATACAATGTGTCCCTCTGCAAAACTACAATAATATTATGTTAACCTTGAATTCATAGTTTTATATATTAATGAGCATACAGTATTACAGTAATGAAGATACTTACCATACAACATACAATATTACAGTATTACAGTAATGAGCATACAGTAAAATTACACTAGTATCAATTTAAATATTGCTGTAATGAGCATATAATATTACAGTATTACAGTCTTAGTAAATAGTAAGGTATTTTAAAATATTACAACAATAACATAAAGTTAGCCGACAAGAAAATTTGGTCATGCTCTACAATGAAATATGATGCAACTTTCTGAATAATGCATGATTTCATGATTATAGTAAATTATGGAATGAATTAGCTTCACAATTTTGTTTCGAAGTAACTTGCAAAAACATCATAAGCAAAGATAGACGAAAACCCAAGAAAGAAACCATAAAAGTGTAAAATCAGAAAGGAAAGAAACCAGAATAGGACTGGAGAGTCTGGAGACTGAGTAAAAAGGTCGTCGGTGCAGTCGATCTACTTCCGTTGTAGCCGCTGATCTGCTGTAGTCGTGTCGAGCTGCTTCGCTGTCATCGCTGGTGTTGCGAGGGGGAGGAGATTGATGAGGATGAGTGCAGATTGAGGAGTTGGAGAGGTGGAGATTGGGGTTAGAGCTTGAAATTGGGGATGAAAGACAGAAAGAGAATTGGAGAAGTTATGAGATATGAGAAGGGTTGAAGGTGGGTCGAGTTGTGAAGACCGGGTCAGGTCGGGTCGGGTCTGTTATGTTAAGACGCGTCTTTTGCTTGAAGCGCAAGCCTCGAGCCTTGGCTAAGGCGCGTCTAGGCGCAAGGCCGAGTGAAGCTTCGAACAAAGGAGGAGCCTTAACTGAGGCTTGAGGCTCAAACTGTTGTTAAGCCTGAGCCTTGAGCCTGAGGCTGAGCCTGAGGCGAGCCTTCAACTACACTGCCTTAGGCACCCCTCACTTTGACCTGAATAGGACAAAGTAGAGCTCAAACTATAAAATTATCGGACTACCATCGCCCTACCAACTATGGTACATTTTCTTGCTAATTGTAAGCTGGTTGTAATTTTGATATTAGGGAAAAAGAAATTTGGATTTTAGGAAAGCAATATTAGAGAAGGAAGAGAGGAGGAGGAGCCCCCCCTGTTGGTTTTGGACCGGGAGGGAGAGAAGAGGGGAAGGGAAGGGTTTTGGCCGGGCGGGAGAAAGGGAAGACGGTGGTCGGCGGAGGGAGGAGGGGAAGACGGGAGGTTACCAGAAGTGGTGGAGGAGGGGGGGCTACCGAGGGTGGAGGGGGAGGAGCAGGGTGGGCGGGAGGAGGTGGATGGCTACCGGAGGGGAGGAGGAGAAGGTGGCCAGAAGAGGGAGGAGATAGGAGAGAGCGGGGGACTTGGAGATTGACCAAAAAGGTGGCCGGATGAGGGAGGAGATAGGAGATAGCAGGGGACTTGGAGATCGACCAAAAACCGCCTCCCGGATTTTCGGGAGAGATCTAGGAGGATTTTCGGGAGTTTTTAACTATCTTACTTCAGGGATAACTAAAGGCTCGAAATCAATTCATTGATCAACTAATTAATTACAAAAACATATTAAAACTTTGTCCTCACTCAACTTACATCTAGACGTAAGTACCATCCACAACAAACCCAAGCATCCTACCTCCCGAACAAAGCGGTGACTTCACCTTCTGCAAAACTAGCTATGCAGTACAAACAGAACAAAAATTGTCACCACTTCATAATTTTTCTTCCTTGTGCTAACAATAACAGATTCTAAAGTAGTAACGATACAATTCATTGTAACAAATGTGCTTATTTAGTAATCTTTTCCGCGGAATTTCATTCCATCTTCAACAGAGCACAAAATGGGCTTTATGTACATAATGTTACGGACTCTAATCAAAGAATCTTCAACACCTACCAAAAAATTACACACATGATACAGCATCAATAGAAAAACTGAGAATAAATATTTTCATTTTCCAAAAAAAGCCTTATTATAAACCCAGTATTATCCATCAATCTAATTCTTAAATGAGAGTTGATAAAGTTAGAATTAGGGTTTTTTCTTAAAATTCAAGAGCAGCAGTAATATGATGTCCTCCTATCCAAAACCATAAATTAGAAACAGTAACATGAAATACTAAAGAAAGAAAATGATTGGATTTTTTTTGGGTACGTGATTACATACCGGAGGAAGAGTGACTTAGTCGTAGATTTGGGCTTTGATCTGAAATTGAGACATGACTAATCTCAACAGAGAGAGGGATCAGGTAACCAGCAAACACTTCAATCTTGAAGGGTTGGACCCGTCAGAGATTGAATTATTTTCCAAAATGGCCCACCTTTTGAAAGTATTTATCTAACTGACCCAAAGCGAGTTTGTTGCACTGATAAAATGTTATACTATAGCCACAAAAAAAAAAAAAAAAAAAAAAATCATGATTGAACGGATCTTCAAGATCCATCCCACGAATTTCAAAAAATTTCCCTCGGACGGAACTCGAAGTTCCGTCCCTTCAAAAAAAAAAAAAAAAATTGGAACGAATCTTCAGGATTCGTCCATTATAATATGCATATTCTTATATCCGCTCTCATATCTAGTAATATACTATAGCGAAATCGTCAAAATATGAAAAATAACAAACGACTGCAGAGGTCAAAATGCTATAAAATGGATAGAATGAAAAAAAAAAGAAGCAAACGACTGTGGACGCTCTTACCAGAATGACCCACTCGCTATCTCAAATAGTGAGTTTGATGAAAATGTCCGCGGTATTTGAGATAGAGAGTGTAGACTTATTAGTTGCTTGTCCACAACTTAGAGAAAAAGTTTGTAGAAAAAATATCTCAAATAGTGAGTATAGTTCAAATGAATTTGCTAAAAAATGAGTATAACTACACTCACTATCTCAAATAGCGAGTCTAACTCGCTATCTCATATAGCGAGTGTAGATGTGTATATTTCAGGTAAAAAATATATATTCAACTTTTTTTTTGAAAAAGTAAGTACAACTACACTCGCTATCTGAGGTCAGTTGAACTAGACTCGTCATCTCAGATAGCTAGTAGGTCAATTTGGCAAATAGTTTCGAAAGTGGGTCAGTTTATTAAATACTTGCAAAAAGTGGGTCATTTTGGGAAAATACTCAGCGGGGGGACTTGAACGACAATTTCCCCGACAAGATAACCCCCCGCGACGAACGTAAAGAACGTAGGACCGAAAGGGCAATCTCGACATTTCACCCTACTTCATCTCTTACTCTCTTCCTCAATCCCTGTAAAATGTAAAATAACCAGAAACCCGCTTTCTCTCTCCCCTCCTTCTCCTTCATTTTTCTCTCTCTAAAAACCAAAGCATGACCAGCTCTTCTGCTCCTTCTCGAAAGGTAACCCCTTTTTCATTTCCACCCTCGAATTCTCCCTTATTCACAAAACCTCCCAAATCCCTAATCGGAATTTGCACTAATTTTGATGCAATCGCCAAAATCGCAGGCTTTGAGCAAGATCGCGTGCAACCGGCTGCAGAAGGAGCTGGTCGAGTGGCAGGTCAACCCCCCGTCCGGATTCAAGCACAAAGTCACTGACAATCTCCAAAGGTTGGAATTAGGGTTTGGGTTTGGGGTTTTACCTAATTCTTGACTGTTAGTGTTATTAGTTTATTGTATGATGTTATTTGTTGGTATTATTACTGGAAAAGGTGGGTTATTGAGGTGAACGGAGCGCCGGGGACTTTGTATACGAACGAAACTTACCAGCTGCAGGTCGATTTTCCGGAGCATTACCCGATGGAAGCGCCGCAGGTGATGATAAGGTTTTGATCTTTGTGGTTTGGTGAATTGGATAAGAAAGTTTTGATTTTGATGGAAAATTGATGGGTTTTTGTTGGTATTTGTTAGGTGATTTTTCTCAATCCGGCGCCGATGCATCCACACATTTATAGCAATGGGCATATATGTTTAGGTAATTTTTGGACTTTATGTTGAGTTTGTTAGACTAATTTGTTGTACTAGTATCGTTGTTCTTTGCTTGGGTGAAAAGCTTGCAATGTGGGTTTGGGTTTATATTGTTTACGAGAAGTAAGGCACCTGGGTTTGCCTTTTTCGCATAGTTTATTTTGATTCATATGCTTTGGTTTAGGACGTAGGAGGTGTTATCTATCCTTGTTATTATGAATTCTGTTGTATGTCTTTGTTAAATGTTAGTCAATTTCTTTTTGTTTGTGTTAGTGAATTTCATCCTAGAGTTTGGATGTGGAGTATGGAGTTCTTGATTGAGGGTTAAACATTGCATGCCTTTGATAATTTCCGTTTAGTCACATTTTGGTGTTGTAGCTCCTATGATGAAGCAAATACCAACTCCTGTGAGCACCTACTGTGCTTTTGGTATCATCTAGAAAGGATTTTTGAGATACTGGTCCCTTAGAAAACGTCTATTTCCAGGTTAGTTTATCAAGTCATGTTATTTGCTATTAGGCCCCTCAATTAAGCTTTATGAAATTAATCCTAGTTAATATGGGTTTCCCCAAATTGCCGTTGTACTTATCTGGGTTTGATTTTCTGCCCATTATGACCCCTACCAAACCCAAACCCAAACAACATCTAGGAGACCTATCCCCCCCCCCTCCTCTCAAGAAATGTGGAGCCGACTCCCATTCCCTCCCCATCTTTTTAAATCACCCTATCCATCCCCCGCCTTCATCTCTCTAAACACATCTTCTGCCATACTTGCTAATTCTTCCAGCAATGTTGTCCTCTGGGGAGAGTTTGGGGAAGGAGGTCTCTTCAGTGGTGAAGAGGGTGGCGATGGAAGAGAGTTTTGGGATAAGGCTTTGTTGGATTTGAGATCTAGGAGGGGGTAGTAAATATGAAAATATGGAGAATGGAGTAGGGGACCTTTTCTCCCTCATCTCGTTGGTAGGATGATGATTTACTATGAGGAGGAAGATTTGCAATGGAATGGTGATATTAGTTGTAAATTTAAGGTTTTAAAGGTAATGTGTTATGTGAATCAGTGCAAATATGGACTATGACATGTTGATTTAATATCTTGAGGTGGGTTGAATTTGCAGGTTCTCAACTATTATAGCCTTTATATGCGGGGGTTGGATTAGTTGGATATGGAGGTGGGTTTTATTTTAAGGTTCTTAGAGGAGTGTTTACTGAAGAGGTTTATGCACTCCTTTATGCTCTTAAGAGTTCTTTTGTACACGGATACCAAGTCCATGGATTCCAGCTTGTTGATAGTTTATGTTTGGAGCAAATTATGCCTTTATGCACTTTTGAATTGTGGCTGAAATGACTGTTTTGATACCAGTTGCATACCATTTGACCTTTATTAGAGTGTTATTATAGAAATTCTGTCTGAATGAGTACGTTTTTGGTGCAAATGTTCTCATTAGTGAGGTTGGGTTAATATGCAAGATCTGCTTTGCTTTCTTTTTTTGCTAATAATCATATGCAACTACACTCTTACCAAAACTCTTACCATGTGACATTTTATTGTATTTTATTTATTGTTTTTTAAATTAATTGTTTTCATACGAGGCTATAGTATGGTGGGTGTTAAATAATAAAAGAGTAACTATTCGGTATATTGAGGTAATTAAGGATATGTATGAAGGGACAAAGACCACAATTAGAACAACCACATGAGGGACCAGTGATTTTTCTATTACAGTAGGTTTACACCAAGGTTCGGCTTTAAGCCCCGACATCTTTGCTTTGGTTATGGATGAATTGACTTGAGGAATACAAGATAAAGTGCCTTGGTGTATGCTTTTTGCCGATAACATCGTCTTAGTGGACGAGACTAGAGCATGAGTCTATGCTAAAGTAAATTGTGGAGAGAAACTTTGGAAGCTAAATGCTTTACAATAAGCAGAACTAAAACATAGTATATTGAGTGTAATTTTAGTGATATTCAAAACACAACCGAGGAAATAGTGAAGCTTGATGGTGAAGAGATACCTAAGAGAGACCGTTTTCAATATTTAGGCTCGATTATACAAAGAGGTGGGGAGATTTGTGAAGATGTTATACATAAGATCCAAGCAGGATGGCGTAAATGGAGAAGTGTCGGTGGTATTTTGTGTGACAAATGTATACCTTTGAAGTTGAAGGAAAATTTTTATAGGACGGCTGTTAGACCATCAATGATGTATGGAGCAGAGTGTTGAGCAATAAAGAAACATGTCCAAAAAATGAGTAGCGAAGATGAGGATGCTAAGATGGATGTGTGGTAAAACCAGGATGGATAGAATTAGAAACGAGCATATACGTGACATGCTAAAGGTAGTTCTTATTTAAGATAAGTTAAGAGTAGAATCGCCTCAGGTAGTTTGGACATGTTACACGTGGATCTTTTAGTGTCCCCGTTAGAAAGAGTGATTTGATAAGTATTGAGGGTAGGGGTAGGGGTAGGGGAAGACTTAAACTTACTTGGATGGAAACGGTGAGAAAAGATGTGATAGTTTGTGACCTTACTAAAAATTTTGCACTAGACCGAGTAGAATGGAAAACTAGGATTCATGTAGCCGATCCCAACTAGTTGGGAAAAAGGCTTTGTTGTTATTGTTGTTGTATACGAGGCTACAACCCCACACTCACACTCATCAATAATAAGGGATTGATGCAAGTGGGATTCAAAGTTCTGACAGCTTGCTCACTTGCAAAAGGGCTTACCACTAGACTCAAGGCACTTGTTTAACAGGAAACAGTTCCGCTAAATTCAATTTGGAGACTTTTCTTTACTTACCTGTGGACCTTTGTGTTTGTTCGATAAATAGGACACCAATTTCTGACAGAAGAGTGAAAATCTTGGGAATTTGTGGTATATTTCATTGCATTCACGGTTAAGCATTAAGTTACCTTAAATAACAACCAACCAAATGATTTTAAGTTACATAATAAGAAGTGTCAGATATGTGTGTAGGAAGTATCCATGAAGTTTCAGTGTCTTGACAAGTCTACCTCTACGTGATAGAGGAGTCCATATGTGCATAACTCCTTTATGCATGTACATCTTCTAACTGTTTTTAATTATGTTGTAGTTGTAATCTCTGAAAATGTATAACTTAACTCCTTTATGCATGAATAGTTTTTATTGTTTCAAATTATGTTGTAGTTGTAATCAATAAAAATTGATTACAACTACATCTTGCATTAATTTTCACTCATCCTTAATTTTTCTCTTTTTTAGATGCAATAGGGAAAGCTTATGATGATTTATACACAAAATTAGGAACAAAAGGAGAAACATATCTATAAGCTTGCTAAATAAAGGGATAGAAAAACAAAAGATTTGGATACAATTAGGTGTAATTAGGTGAATACTCTTGAGCGAGTATTCAAGAGTCTTAGTAAAAGATGAGAAAATTAAGGAAAGATGGTGAAGTTGCTTTGAGAAGTTATTAAATGAAAAGGTTGTGGACTTGTGGGCTATTTAAATATATAAGGATTTAGGAGTGAGTTGGCTAACAAGATTGTTCGATGAGATTTTGAGGACCAAGAAGATGCCTGGTGAATGGAGGAGTATTTTAGTACCTATATGTAAAAATAAAGGAGATCTACAAAGTTGCTCCAACTATCGAGAGATTAAATTAACGAGGCATATGATGAAACTTTGGGAGAGAGTGGTCGAACATAGACTGAGTAAAAGATGAGAAAGATGAGAAAATTAAGGAAAGATGGTGAAGTTGCTTTGAGAAGTTATTAAATGAAAAGGTTGTGGACTTGTGGGCAATTTAAATATATAAGGATTGAGGGAGAGGCGTTAGCTTATGTTTTTTTCCCCATAGATGTAGGATCTCAGAGGTTCGAAATGCTTTAGGAATAATGAAAATAGGAAAAGCTTTAGGGTCAGATGATATACTCATTGAAGTTTGAAAGTGTCTTGAGGATTTAGGAGTGAGTTGGCTAACAAGATTGTTCGATGAGATTTTGAGGACCAAGAAGATGCCTGATGAATGGAGGAGTATTTTAGTACCTATATGTAAAAATAAAGGAGATCTACAAAGTTGCTCCAACTATCGAGAGATTAAATTAACAAGGCATACGATGAAACTTTGGGAGAGAGTGGTCGAACATAGACTGAGACTAGATACAATAGTGTTAGAGAATCAGTTTGAATTTATGTATGAGAGGTCAACAATGGAAGCAATTTATATATTTAGGAGACTTATGAAAAAATATAGGGAGATTAAGAAAGATCTACATATGATGTTTATGGATCTAGAAAATGCATATGATAAAGTCCCCAGGAGATAGTATAATGAGTGTTACATAACAAATGAGTAACTATTCGGTATATTGAGGTGATTAAGGATATGTATGAAGGGACAATGACCCCATTAGGACTACCACAGGAGAAAGTAGTGAATTCTCTATTACAGTAGGTTTACACCAAGGTTCGACTTTAAGTCCCTTACCTCTTTGCGTTATGGATGAATTGCCATGAGTAATACAAGATGAGGTGCCTTGGTGTATTTTTTGTCGATGACGTCGGCTTAGTGACAGAGACTAGCGCATAAATCAATGCTAAATTAGAATTGTGGTGAGAAACTTTGGAAGCTAGAGGCTTTTGAATAAGCAGAACTGAAACAGAGTATATAGAGTGTAATTTTAGTGATATTCAGAACACAAATGAAGAAGTAGTGAAGCTTGATTGTCAAGATATACCTAAGAGAGACAGTTTTCGATATTTATGCTCGTTTATACAAATAGATGAGGAGACTTGTGAAGATGTTACACATAGGATCCAAACAGGGTGGCTTAAGAGGAGAAGCACTAGCGGTGTTTTATATGACAAACGCATACCTTTGAAGATGAAGAATTTTTTTATAGGATGGTTGTTAGACCAGCCATGATCTATAGAGCAGTGTTGGACAAAAAAAAAACATGTTCAAAAAATGAGTGTAGCGGAGACGATGATGCTAAGATGGATATGTGGTAAAGCCATGAAGGATAGAATTAGAAACGAGCATATACGATACATGTTGAAGGTAACTCCTATTCAAGATAAATTAAGAGAGAATCGTCTTTAGGTGGTTTGAACATGTCACACATAGATCTAGTAGTGCTCCCGTTAGAAAGAGTGATTTGATAAGTATTGAGGGTAGAGTTAGGGGTAGGGGAAAACCTAAACTTACTTGGGTGGAAACGATGAGAAAATATATGGTAGTTTGTGGCCTTACAGAAGATATGCGCTAAACCGAGCAGAATGGAAAACCATGATTCATGTAGCCGATCCCAACTAGTTTGGAAAAATGACTTTGTTGTTAATTTTTCTCTTTTTTGTATTCTTTTCTTTGTCTTCTTATCCTGGCTTTTCCTCCTTGTCCTCCTAGGGGTATTAGCCTTGGAAGCATCAACCATTGGTTCTGTAGAGGGGCTGCTGGTGCATCCAAAACCACAAAACAGCGATTAATTGATTCAAGAACATCACAATCCACCACATCACTCACCCAGGCATTATGAATGATGTTGTTCGATTATAGGAAAAATGATCTCTATTATTTAATGAAATATTAAAAAAAATTGGAAAAGAATAATTTATTTATCTTAGTTGCTAGATAATATATTCAGTAATTCATACAATATAGAGACTGCGGCTCTTGAACTTATGATTAGTTTACGGTATCAACCAGTCATTTTTGGGCAATATCTGACATATCAGAAATATTCGTATGGATCCGTGATGAGCCATAAGGCATGTACTTCTTGCTCATATTTGAACCAGACCACTTGAGGTCTATGAAGTCAACATTTTTTAGTAAGTTAAGCCAATTTGGGAGTTCAACGATTGTTGCTTTGATGAATGTAATTGCTTACATGTGTTCTTGCCATAGGGTAATGCTTTGGTTGCATTTATTGCAGTCTATATCATAGATGTGATCTCAAGTTCACTTCTGGTTGCTAATTATCTATTCTTCATTTCCAAATACGTTTCTGTTTTAGGCTTTTAGCTATCGGGCAACTTTTTTTTTTCTTCTGTGTGCTAGGATATTGCTATTCTATGATGATAATCATATTTACTAAGTTCAACTGAGCCTGTAAGAGCCAAATGATAAGTGAAGTTATTGGACCTTCTCAGCCAAGCGATAGGAGCTGGATTTGGGCTGAAAAAACAAGCTTGATTAATCGCCCTGGTACCAACTTTATGATATACTAGTACTTTGGCTTATGTACGTTGGGTCACCATGCATGTGGAATTGTGCCTGTGCACATGCATATATGTGTAGGTTTTGCAGAAATACTATGGAATGTTCGTACTCAATGTTTCGCTTGCCTGGTTCAATGTGGGCCTTCATTTTGGATTGATGCCCTAACCAAATTCGTTCAGTTGGTTTAGTTATTAGCAATCAGGCCATCAGTCTGCCATTTAAGAGCATTATAAAACAGAAGTATCGGGAGGCAAAATCCTGATTCATTTGGCCTGTCCTTGGCATCAGCCAATATTTGAAAGCATGGTCATACACGAATTGTATGATTGTGAATGGCCAAGTAGGGGTGAGCACGATTCGGTTCTCAACTGAATTCGAAAAATATCCTAAACTGAAACCGATCCAATACCACTTTGAAACTGGCCCAACCTGATCCAGTTACATGCCAACCGCAACCAACTGAACCTCCTAATTCAATGCAGTTCAGTTATTGTAACCTGTAGTGGGCTAAAGCTTTGGTGGCTTATATTAGCACAAAAAGGAAAAGAAAATGCTGGTGGGCTATTAGAAAGAATGGAGAGAGAAAAGAGTACCCCGTTAGCGCGCGAGAGAGAAGAGGGCCTTGTTAGGACCAATGTTGAAAATTGCAATAGCGCAGTGTAACGCTCAAGCCACTAATAGCGTGAAGCGTAAATAATGTAACACAGTGTAAACTATGAAGATTTTTTATTTTTTAATTTAAAAATTAAAATTAATTCACTAAAAAAGTTGTAAAATTCTAAATAATTTCCTAAAATTAAAAGAAATAAATTTGTAGACTAAAAAATGTTAAATATTCACCAAAATGGGGCTTCACTGTTCAAGAACCAAGACTTCAAGTTACAAGGCCTAAGAACACACATAAACGTGTGCTTAGTGAATGAAGTAGATTGGCTTTTTTGACTCGTCAATTACCCGAAATTCAAACGTCAAAATCCAAGAAATTAAAACTAAGAGATTAAAATCATGAAGGATCGACTACAAAGAGAAAGCATGAAGAATCGGAAAAGAATGAAAGAGAATAAGACAAACTCTAATAGTTGGATTGGTAGTTGGAATAAAACAAAAATAAAGAAAGGAAAGAAAGAAATAATGAGAAATTCAATGGTAACGAATGTACAATCGTTGGAGACTAGAATCTTCGCCACTACTTGAAGAAATTGGAGTCTGCACAAGGATTGAGTGTCTGTCTTAAGGAATTTTGTCACTTGTGTTTATAACTCAGCAGTTTTTTTTCTTTTTTCAGTTAAATAATTTTTTTTCCAGTTAAATAAAATAGTATGTTTGTAGCGCATGCTATTTAAGTTTAGCTACGATGCACAAATAGCGTCCGCTACACAAAAATAGAACAAAGCTACATAGGAAATGGGTTATGCACATGAGCTTCGTAGCTGAATTGGTAGAGTTAAGGTTACATAGCGAGCTATTTCGAGCTTCAGAGCGCGCTATTTTATACATTGGTTAGGACCATTTAGGTGTTAGCAGATTTCCGTAGCGGTGTAGCCAGTACATGAATCTTGGAGGGAGGGAGGTGCATAGGGTTTGAATTCTCTTTAACGATGACGAGGAAAGAAAAGAAAGATACAAAATGACCTGACGTTCCAATCTGGGATTAGGTTAAGTTTAGATGGGCAAGTTACTTTTAATTAGGGAGTAGGTGCATATAAACCTGTTTGAAAATTGTATTAGTGTGTATATATATATATTTTAGAAATTTTACACATGGCCCTTGATCGGTTTAACTGAGTCGCCCTTTGATTTAATCTTCACAACCTACGATAACTGAACCTCTTGAGTTTAAAAGATCCAAAACCGGTCACCAATCACTTAAAGCGCAAGTGCGAGCCATTCGTATCACTTCGGATCTGTGTGGTTGCGATTTAAACCTGTTAACTGCTCCCCACTGGTGAATGCAAATAAGAATACCATGTTCCATGTAGAGGTTTGTTTCGTTTCATTCTCCAATATCACATGTTGACCTTGCGATATATGTTCCTAAACATAGATAAAATCAGATGTAGCTAATAAGATAATGAAATTTATTGTATTTCTCATGGGCCATAGGAGCACATTGCACTATGTTCTTCATCTTAAGCACATTTCTTAAATAAATAATTCCAGCATATTGAAAAGCTTCTGGATATGGATGGAGATGTAATGCCCCGATGGATGGATACTCATGTCCACATAGCATTGCCTAAATATTACGAATAAGTACAGAGAACCCTAAATGGTGGATGCCAATATGAGTACCAAAGTAGTACACTGCTTGCGGTATGATTTGTGTGACTTTTTATGCAATGTCTTACTAGCTTGGTTACATCAAGATTTCCTGAAGTGTCTTGTAGTGTGTCTAGTTGGTCCCTGTTGTGTATGGTTGCTCTCCCAGACTCGTAAGTTTCACGTCAGTGGTGATTGATAACATTTATTACCAGAATTCTATCTTTTTCGTTTATCTCTGTATTTAGACAATCCCCTAATACAGTAATACCTCACATTTTATTCAGCAAAATTTTTCTGGCCTTGTAAACACATCCAAATGACGTTCAGCAAGTATGCTGTATGGTCTGTGGAAAATACTCTCAAGTTTGCCATCCCTCAGCTGTTTTTATCCTTCAATCTTCCTCATACAAGTTCTAAGTACTGAAGCGAACATGAAGGTGAAGTTGAATATAATTCTAATATACATTCTCTTCCTTATTGGCAGATATTCTGTATGATTCATGGTCCCCTGCAATGACTGTAAGTTCAGTGTGCATTAGCATTCTGTCAATGCTTTCGAGTTCCACGGCAAAGGTCAGTCTGATACTTTTTTATCACACTGTACACTACTTTTTATGATTATCACTGAACTTATTTTTCTCCTCTTTTATTTTGGCAGCAACGCCCGGCTGACAATGACCGATATGTGAAGAACTGTAGGAACGGTCGGTCTCCAAAGGAGACACAATGGTGGTTTCACGACGATAAGGTGTAAAAATAAATTAAACCATGGGCAGTTCTCAGCTCCTTCCCTTTACTGTAGATGAATACACCAACAGCCTTTATTCAGGAATGTTCAGGGGCTTCTTACTTTTATTGAGGGTTTGTGTACTGCTGCTAGTTCATAAAATTATATATAGTGTGGAAACCATAGCTGTATCAATCTGGATTCTGGTATATACTATATTTTGACATAAGGATGACAATAAATCCATCCAGATCTACAGAACAGGCAGCTGAAAGTATTTATCAAACGTTGTCATTGGGAACTTGTTATAATTTCAGCTGCTTTTCTTTAGTTGTGCCTACTGCCTTCTGAAGCTACTTTTTGCCTATGGTAATGTATAGTCTGTCTGCGATTACAGTCTGAAAATCATGTGTAGTTTTGTGCATACAGTTTTTCAACTGACGGTGCACTCCGATACCATTGATGTCCAATAGCTTTTATAGTAATGGCTGGATCTTCTACTACCTCGTCCATTGAGTATAACAGAGTAAACATTGAGTATAACAGAGTAAACGATGGTATAGCAATGAACATCAAGATGATACTTGGAAAGATGGTCCGAATAATCTCTATGGAACTTAATCTCTATGGTAGTTCCATGAACAATCCTTTGTGGGATTGGATTCGTTTGCTTGTGGACATGCCATAAAGCGCGTTTGCTTGTGGAAATGCCATAAGGCGCGTACCAAGATCCGTGATATGAAAACCAAAATAAGAATGAGGAAGAAGAAGATATGGTGAAGTAGAAGGAAAAAAAAAGGGTGTATTTCCCTTGATATTGTAATTGAGTTATAATTATCTGTTCTTTCCATGGTATTTATTAGTATTTCTTTCTCTTGCAAAACTGGTTTGAACCTTTTGTTTTTTATGACTTATTGAGTATGCTACTAGGATTTTTGCAAAGATGAGACCTTCTAAAGTGAGTATGCTACTAGGATTTTCAACTTACGATTTGCGAGATACAATCTCTATATATAATGTGAGAGTTGGAGTTGTAATTTGTCAACATACAAATCCGTGTATTGTATATACAACTCAAACTCTCTCAATAATTACAACAAAAATTCATAAACAAACAAAATTTCAAATATTTAAAACGTGCAAAATAAATTTTCAATATTTTTTAGCACCAAACATACACATATGTTGCACGTACAACTCAAATTCTACTTATAAACACGTGCATTGCACGTACAAATCGTAGTTTTTTCTTCAAAATATTTTTTTCAATTACGTGCAATGCATGCCCAACTCCAAAACTATTTCTTAATACATATATCGCACGTAAAAATTCTCAAACTCTTATCAAAATGTGCATCGCACATGAAAAATACAAATAAAAAATAAAATAAAGTGATAAATGGCAGTATCTTACAAATTGTGACTCAAAACTTATTTCTACAAGTCGGGTTAACTTGTATTTGATGATTCCAACCTTCATGTAATGTTTCATAATTTTTGGTTACCGTTTATGAAAATTTTCAAGTTCGAAGTATGCCAAAATGTCAAAAAAAAATTGACTTTGGTAGAGTTAATTGTAACAACAAAAATTCAGTACGGTTAATTGCCAAACAGGTAAACTTGAGTGTGGTTAACTGAAATTTATCCTTTTTTAAATATATATTTTTTATTTTTTAACTACCAGTCCGACCTGGATCCTCTCCAGCACCCCTTTTGTAGTAACTGAGAGACGTTCGTCTTATCATCTGATGATTCAATTTAGAAAAATATAAAAAGTATCTTTACTCACACGCGCATTGCACGTGCAAACCTTGATTTCTCCTTCCTTCCTTCTTTCCATCCATCGAACCAGTGCACCGCCGCCAATCGCCATCAACCATACCCCTTCTTTCCAAACCACCGGCACCGCCGGTCACCTCCATTCCATGGCCGCCGCCGTCCACTCCAACTACGTCCGATACCCGATGACGTTATCGACATCAAGGTAGAAGAAGATGGCAGTAAAGCAATGCCGGCTCTGGTGGCCGGACCAATTGCTTACCGGCGACCCACCGTCGGATCTCCTATTATTCGGTTGGTTCTTCTATTCCCCCAATTCAGTTGACGCAGTTGTCGCTTTCGCGATCTCTCCTTCTCAGATTCCTCCCTCTCTCGATCTTCAGGTAAAAGTTAGATGCTATTAATCTGTGATACTTGCAATCAATCAGTGTGATTATTACTATTCGAACAATTATTCAAGAATTTCAATTTCCCACATTTTGATGTATTGTTAACCGGGTTTCAAAGAGGGGACACAAAATCAGTATTTTTCATTATTTTGTTGTTCATTCTTTGCTAGTAAAGAAAATAACCTGAATTCACATGTTGAAAATATATTTTGCTATTTCTTTGTTTGTTTGCCATAAAAATTGAAGAAGAAGAAGAAGAAGAAGAAATGGAGAGAGAAAGAGAGAGATATACGTTTTCCCAAGCCAATTCACCACATTTTATGGTGAATTGGTTATTGGCATTGTTGATGAACGGGCATAACTTTAATAGACTTTTAACCCTCTCAAACAAACAGAGTATTCTTTGATTTTTAATTATTATATGCCACTTTTTGAAAATATTTGCACTTATAGGACAGTTGCCAAATTATTTGCGGTTGTGGACTCAACAACTAAACCTGTCATTCCCAACGGCGAGTTTAGTTGTTTCATACTCGTCGTTGGGACACGGCGAGTTTAGTGCTAATTTTTTGAGAAACTCGCCGTTCCCAATGACGAGTTTAGTTCAAAAAATCCAATGGCGAGTTTAGTTCAAAAAATTTCAGTGATGACTCGCTGTTCCCAACGGCGAGGACATTTATACTAGACCTGTTGTTAGAAACAAAGAGTTTAGTTCAATTTTTTTAATGAAGATTCGCTATTCCCAACGGCGAGGATATTTACACTAGACTCGCTGTTGGGAAAGACGAGTTTAGTTCAAAAAATTTGTACGGAGTTTTTTTTCGGAAATTCACTAAGTCCAACAGAATGTTTCCCTCTCTGTGAAACTTCCTACATCCTCTCCGTTCCCAGTAACGAGTCTAGTATAAATGTCCTCACCATTGGGAACGACGAGTATTCTTTCAAAATTTTAAACTAAACTCGTTGTTCCTAACAGCACTCGCTGTTCCTAACAACGAGTCTAGCATAAATGTTCTCGCCATTGTGAACAACGAGTTTTCATTGAAAATTTTGAACTGAACTCGCTGTTGGGAACAACGAGTGTTTCAAAAATTTAGCACTAAACTCGCCGTGCCCCAACAGCGAGCATGAAACAACTAAACTCGCCGTTGGGAACGGCGAGTTTAGTTGTTGAGTCCACGAGCGCAAATACTTTAGCAACTGTCCTCTTTCTGCAAATATTTTCAGAAAGTGTCTTATATAAAAATAAATTCGTATTCTTTTTAAGTAATGCTACATCCACAACCAATTTCAGTACATTTCTTTTTACTATCTTAGGTGGCACACTCCAATAAGCAGTAGGCAGGGGAAGAAAAAGTAGGTTGGGGGGGGGGGGGGGTGACACCTAAGGTAGTGAATATAATGGTAGTGAAATTGGTAGTGGATGAAGCATTACTCTTTTAAAATACGGAAAATAGTGGAATTGAGATTGCTGATGTGGCATGCAGAAAAAGCAAATCCATGATCCTACATCCCCAATTTTATTCAAGACTTATTTTATGATTCTGCAGGAAATCTTTCGGTCTGTAAATGCAAAGATGCCTTTGCCACTACAGGAGTCCGCAACTTTCTGTATGCTTGGGCAATGTGCTTTAGATTGCTGCAATAGAGATGTGGAAGTTAGGGGGAATCAACACGACGGTCTTGGCTTGAAAAATATGCAGTATGGTCATGGAATAGAAGAAAATGCTGGCACGAAAGACATTGGTTGTGAAAGTTCAAATGAAATTTGTCTACGTTGCAATTGTGGTTGTGATGTGTTAAATCACTGTGTACAGTCTTATACAGAGGTTTCAGTCCAGTGTTGTAATTGGATTCGACTATCATTTCAGTCTGGAGGAAACTCGTGTGAGAAGTTGAGATGGATCCCTGAATTCTGCCACATGCATCATAATGGTCATTTGTTGTCTGACTGCCGTGTCCACGTATGTAAGTTAGAAAAATATTACCCTTGCTAAAATCTTGTTATGTGTCCTTATAGTTATCTTCTTTTTGTTTGTTTTTTTGTTTTTTTTGTTTATTTCAGCATATTATATATGAGGTTCCGACCTATGGTAGACACCATTTCTGTGTCAGCTCTCGCTGTTATTCTGAGAAGGTTATTTCTCCGTTCAAAAGACCTGCTTGGTTTAATGATCTGCACAGAAAGTCAATTGCGCCTAATTTGGTAAGTCTGGCAATGCTATTTATGTAAAGATTGCTTCCTTACATTGTTGTTACACGCTTGTAAGATTATTCTGAAACACAGGAAACAGTTGTGTTGGCAGTTAATTGTGCAGATGCTGCTGTGGTTTCTTTTGAGTGGTGTTTACGTGCGATAGATACTCATACTGGATTTCGTATCATATCCAGGTTAACATCATTTCTTCGAACTCGTTACTTCAGTGTCTTGTTTAGTTACTTATTATTCTTAATTTTTTTTAAAAAATTTCGGTTCCTTAGGTTGGTATCCATGTTACGCTACATGCTTGCAGTATGTGTCGCTTCTATCTCTACTGCTGTCTATGTTGTCCTTCAATTGGTTCACTGTATTGTGAAGCAAGGATCACTTTCATTCTTTCAAATTATGCTGCGGAGAATTTTTACGCAAACATGGATTTGTGTTCACATACGCAGTTGTCAGCTTCTTTATTGGCCAATCTCTCTTCTCAGTACTGGTTTCAGGTAAATAAAATGAATTATGCCATTATTTATCTGTATTATGCCAGCTTTTATTCAACGGTGTTAATCTTGAAACATTATTTGCCTTGTAGAGAGCAGTCGAAATCAAACATTGAATATGCCCACAAGGCTGCATTGAGAAAGCATTCCATGTGGTCTAACATTGCCATGGATGTAATTATGGGTATTACCTTTGGAGTAATAATGCTTGTCAACATTGATGATGTCTATAGTTGGGTTTCACATTTTGCTCGCAATATAACCAATAACTTATTGCGCTCTGGTTGTGTATGGATGATGGGTGTTCCTGCTGGATTTAAGCTAAATACTGAACTGGCTGAGCTTCTAGGCATGGTCTCACTGAATGTAGTTCAGATTTTCTCTACCTTGTGGTTCTTTACGGGTTCTCTCTTCCTTCAATTACTTAAAGGATTTGCAGTCAGTGGAATTTTCCTAGGCCTCACTGTTCCTATTGCTATGTGCATAGACTTGCTTAAAGTTGCTACATTGCATATTTGGATAATCCATTTATTGATATCAATTATGTATTCAAGACAGATTCAGGCACTGGCTTCTTTATGGCGTCTTTTTCGGTAACACTCATAGCACCTTTCCTTTAGTTTCCATTGGTTGTTGATAATTACATTCTTAGTGCACACCATATTTTACTTAATTCTTTTTTTACGACTAATCCATACTAATGTTTTCATGAATTTCTTCGAAGATTTTTCCTTATGACAAGTTGTGGAAGATGCATGTCTTCAGTTTTTGCTTTGAATCTTATTGTGTAACCGGAAGTTAAGATATTAACACTCAACTATTTTGACATAAAAGTGAAATCACAAAAAAAAAATCCGAATTAAATGAACCATGCTCAGAAATTAACTGGAAGAAATTGAATAATGGGCCTATGAGAATGATTGATAGGATTTAATAATCAGAATCATGTGAGCGACATGTTGATATAAACCGTAAAATGTGAATAAAGTTATGCAATTTTTATCAATTTATGTGAGCGACATGTCGATATGAAAATGATATGTCAATGAAGTTATGCAATTTCCACGTTCCATGAGTACCCACAGTCCGTATCGCGCGTGTGTGAGTTAAGGTACCCGCGTATTCTAAGACTGAATATTTCTTGGGGCTAGTGGCTTACATCTACAACCTTGAATGTCATCAATAGTTACTAGAGCACTGCACAACTAATACTGTGTTATGCATATCTCAGATCTTAGAAGATTTTGAGTCAGAATAGTTGTTAAAAACCACAGATTTCTTCTAATTACTGTAAAGCCTTAGCAACAGTCCAAATTACAGCTTTTTGTCATTATTTTATTTATTTTATCATTTCATCCTAACAGAGCTTGCTACTTGCTTATGCTGTGATTACATGAAGTAATCAGTATTTGAATCGGGCAAAGTAGGTCTTGCTGCCTTCATTAATTTTCTTAATATGTGGAACTATTACTGCCGGCAAGATTCTTTCATTTTGTAGTAGTTGAAATTATTTTTAAAATAGTGACAGTGTATAGTGCAGAGTTCGATTTCTAAATGACGCATAAAGTGCATACATAGTGCAATGTGTAAGCAACTTTGATCTTTAATTTTCAATTCTAAAATTACAAAAACATCTCAGATTAATTCAAAAACTTAGAACTTTTTTTTTACAAATAAGAATCTTTATAGATGACTTAAAAATTTAAATTTTCAAATATTTTTAAAATGTGAGAAAAAAGAATTTTGATAGAACATCAAAAATAACAAATTTCAAACCGTTACTTACTAGTTCACTATTTGGATGATTTATTCTCATGTAAAATAGGACAGTTTGAACTTAGAACTATAATGTTGTTCTCATGCTTTTGAAGAAATACCCTCAATGTTCTTAATTTGAAAAACTAATCTTACTCTAACAAGTATACTAGACTCTTTGCTTTTTTGCTTCACAGCAAGAAAAGTAGCTCACAAACAGACCATTGTTGGAAAAAAGTGTAAAATGTAAGAAAGATTAAAGGGGCCAAGAGTCAAGGGACCCAAGAGAATAGACAGCACAAAAATGGTGAGGAGAAGAACACAACAACGAGAAAATTTTGGATGGATCCACCGCCAACTTAATTTGAGGAGTTCCAACCAATGTCTAGTGACCAATTTAACCAATGTCTAGTGACCAATTTTAAGAAGTTGGTGTATGTTTTCTATACAAAACAACATAGAGTTAATAGTTTCTGCTACTTTACAAATAATGCAAAGCTAGGCATGATTTAAATTTGAACTATTTTCGGATGCTATGAAACCGTCTTGCTTTGCTACACAGTGAGCTAACACATTGGTTAAAATACTATGGTTTAATTACAACAGCTGAAACCATGTGTGTGAGCCTATTCCTTTAATTCAATTCTGTGTTGAAATGTGAAACCGTTTTTATGTTGATTTCTTGCTGTGGGCAAGACAATGCCATTGTGTACTGGGCTTGGAGTAAATTGTACTTGCCTTTGCTCATAATATGTTCTTGTAAATATTTAAAAATAGAGAATCTTCAGAGCATGGTTTTATACTAGAAACATTTCTTGAAGTGTGAGTGTTGTTCTTGATATTGTTTTGCTTTAATACTGTTCTCCACATTTTAGTAAGTTGACCAAGTCAAGTTACTCTCCCTTATTGTAATTTTCAATTAAAAAATCTTTGTCATCCGATCCACGGGTTTTTTGAATTTAGTTTTATTTTGATTAGTATATTCTTTCAGACTAATCCATTCATATGCATGCGTATCTTTTTATGCTTTTCAAGTTTCAAGACGGATCTAGTTTCACCTATAATTACTTTGCAAATAGTGTATCGACTTTGATTGGGTTGTGATACATGAAGACTCTTCATCGTCTCTGAATTTCGTTCTTATTGGTTGCAGGGGAAGAAAATGGAATCCTCTTCGGCAGAGGTTAGATAGTTACGACTATACTGTGGAGCAACATGTTGTTGGTTCTCTTCTCTTTACTCCTCTCTTACTTCTATTGCCGACAACTTCAGTTTTCTACATATTTTTCACCATCTTGAGCAGCATAATCAGTTTCATCAGCATTATACTTGAGATCACTATTGGTTTCCTTCATGCTACCCCCTATGCTGATATATTATTATGGGTATTTAGAAAGAGGAGATTTCCTGCTGGAATATGGTTTGAGATCTCATCAGGTCATCATGGTTTGGACCTAAGCAAAACCAGTGATATAGCTAATGGAGTGCCAGAAACTGTGGTTTCAATTCTTCACAGCAACTATGCCACATTAGGTAAAACCCTATTTGCCTGTTGATTGAAGTTTTATTGATCTTCTTCTACTTCTAGATGGTTCCTTTTCGTTGCTTAGGATGGAAATAAAGCAAACAAGGAATAAATGCAATAAAAGAATTATGTTTTACTATTCATGTATATTTATTTTGTGAGTTTTTAAGACCTTTATCAGTCTGTTGTATCTTAATTCTAATTGTAGTTTTGTTAGTGGTTGATATAATTGATATCATGTATAGAAGGTTGTGGAAGGGGGAAGTGTAGTATAAATAAGTGAAATAAATAATGAAGAAAAAATATTAATATATTAGTAAAATTTATGGTAGATTTCTAATGATTTATATCTATCAAATGCGATACAAGATAATCACCCTAACTTGCTATAAAGTACAATATAATTACTAATGCAACAGATATTTTTAAAGCAGTCATCCATTATCAACAATAATTGATAATAAATAAAATTTGTGAAAGGTAAGTGAGAAGTTTCAGCCATCTTTTGACAACCCTCAGTGAGGATCGGCAGAGACACCTGCATGCAGACAGTTTGAAGATGCATTAAGAGAGTTTAACTCTGAAGTTGATAGAGGTTGCAAGAGAGAATTGATAGAGTTGAAGGCTGATACAAGGCATAGGCAGAGAGATGTGAGGCAAGCTGAAAGAGGCAAAGTCTATGAGATAGTCAAGTATGGTTTGAGTTTGGGTTTTTTTTTAATTTCTGACATTGGGCAGATCGGTTGTAGAAACAAGAAAAATTATAAAATGCATTTTCCCCACCTGGGCTATTTGCTTGGACTTGCTATTCTGCGATGTCCTTTAGACCCTCTTTGATTATTAATTTTCCCATTTTTTTTTGGTAAAAGCATTTAATCCTGGAGCTTTTGCACAGAGCGAAGCATTTCAGAACCAAAAATACCTTATCAATGGCTAGCGAAGAGTTTTTAGAGATTTTTACAACATTAGTAGAGAGGTGTTTTTGTTAAGGGGGTGTAGGTGGATTTAGTGTTATTGTATATATGTTTCCATTTGATGTAATTTGATAATTGCATGAGAATTTGTTAGTTTCAAATGACAGAGACCTTTGTAGTTTACGTAAAATGGAATGCATATTTTGATATAAAATAAAAAAAAGAAACAATTGGAAGCCATGAGATTGATTAGCCAATTACACATGTTTATCATTCATGAAATCTCTAAGTAGACCCATGCTTCTTTTTTATATATCTTTATGGCTTTGATTGAATCCTCTGGTTTCGTTTAGCATTGCTACTCTTTGTAGCTTGAGCAAGATATTGCTACAAAGCTTTCGCTTGGCGAACAGAAGTGTGAATTGAAATGTCAAGGTCCCTTCAAACCCCAAATACAGTTTGTGCATTCTTTGCAAATATGGTTTTATGCTTTTGCAATTCGTCCATACCATGCCTCACTTGATACCCTATCCTGTTTAAGAGCCTCGTGACATTGTTTTTGATCTTGTTCTAGTGAAAAGGATAGATTAATTGTTCAACTATCAGTCTATCACATGTATTTTGGTAAGATATTTGAATCAAGAACTTTCTCGGGATTGAGATATTTCTAGTAACAACACTTCGAAAATTTATAAACCCAAACTACTTATAAACTTCATCCAAAATTTGAAAGCCCAAAATCAAATTTACTTTCCAATAGGACCACTATGACAGCTATGTATTAGCAACTGATGCATGAGCCGTAGATATTATTTATCAAATGTTTCTTTAACGCTACAATTAACGAACAACTTTCTGTCTATTATCACTTATAGTTTGCTAATTATCATCTATGCTTCTTTTTCTCAGTACTTTATGCTTTTTGTAATAAAAGCTCATAATTTGGTTGTTGTTGAGGAAAGAATGCTTATAGTATATACCACTGTCCATTTTGGAACCCAAATTATGAGCTTTTATTTCAAAAGCATAAAGTACTAAGAAAAAGATGGCATTAATAATCTTTTCCGGCAAACAATTATTAAGCTTGTTCTTACCTGCCAAACTTAATGTTGAGGCACCTGAATGGGTAATCCACATCATTCATCTTGATCTACATGTCATCTGCATTTATAGGCATAGTTAAAATTATATTCACTATAGTTGCTTGCATTTTCCTTTTTCTTCTTTTTGACCTTTTGTTTTCAAAGCTGCATCTTCAAGTCCTAATTTTTGGGATAATGAACTTATGCAGGTCAAGTAGTTGCACCCAATTACAGGAATTTGCTTCAAAGGCTCTCTCTATACTTTGGCGAGCTATCAGCATCTGGTGTTCTAAGTGGGCAGAGGTAATTACAAAGACATTTTAAAAAAAAAATCCATCTGTATATTTTCTGAATTTGATATTTACTGCAAAGTAAAATGAATTACAGGAATTCATTCACATTGCAAGTTAATCCTTCACCGACAACGCCTTGGATGCAAATTAGCTGTAGGGAATATTGGAGGTTATGTTACCATTCAGTTCTCGGCTGTAGATCATCGCAAAGTACGCGTATTTTTTAGTTAGCATCCAAACCAGTTCTCAATTAACTAGATTATTTTTGTTGTTCTCCCTCTGTTATGGAAAAGGGGAGCTACAGATTTGATCATTCTTTTGCAATGATCATCTGCACTTTATTCCTTAATTCTTTTCACTTTTTACAAAGCTCTATTGAACGGAGAGAAGAAGAAAGAAGGATTAATTGATGTTTTAGTAGTCGGTGTTCTGTTTGTGATATGAACTTCCATTGATATATAGTTAGTAAAAAAAATTGAGTTGACTAGTATACATTTGTCAAATCTAATAGTTTACAGTATGAGTCACTCTATGCTCTATGCTGCTCATATTAAATTTGCTCTAAGTTTTGGTTTTGCAACTAGCATCAGTTTAAACTTTATGGTTCAACCACTAAACATTGATTCTCTCTCCTAACCACTCTTCAATCACCAATCCCGCAAAAAAGAAGGCCCGCTTGACGAGGGCTAACACGCGAAGGGTGATTTGGAGCAAGCATGTTGGGCAGGAAGCGTCTCTCTATCTCTACCCATGCGATTATTTGTTCAGAAAAAGAAAGCGCCCGAAGGAAGGAGACCACACCCTTATATCGCCTTTAGTCTATGTATTATCTATGAGCGAGACTCGTGTTATGTCAATGACTTTGATGATCCTTCTTTCGTACCACTTGGTTACATAGAAGTTGAGCGAGCTACTTCATTGGGCGCTGGTTGCCTCAAAGGCTTGGGTTGCGTGACAAGCCCTACTTTCTAAATACACATTCGGCTTAATCTGGTCGATATGGTACGAGATTTTCCTTACCGGTTGAAGCTAACAACATGAAAGGACTGCACCACTCAGGTATGGACCAGACTCTCTTCGGGCTGCGTTCATCTTATATATGTGATTGACTTGACCGTCTTCTTCTGCCATTGTTCCTTAGTCTTGCCACTTGGAACCTTGTGGCTGAATCACTAGAACCGACATTGCCTCTCCACCATCTGCTGATGCAAGCAACTCTCCAATGGTCCCCAGCTCCATCCACTCCATCAGCCCCATTGAAAGTGGCAATGACTCCACCACGTATAGATCCTATATGCAATTTATGGAACGAATTGCTGCCACTGTCTCCTCACTGCTTTTCACCACCCTCTCTGCATATTCAATCAAATGATTGCCCGTACATACGGGAATTCGCTTATGGATGCATCGGTAGGGTAGAAGACTTTAATTTTCTTGGGTCGCTACACTCGTTTGATTGGCGCTTCAAATCCGCTAGAGGCTTGTCGCGCGGCGGGGGGGGGGGGGGGGGGGGGGGGGAGGGGGGGGGGGGGGGGGGGAGGGGGGGGTATCACCTTAGGGATAAACTCCATTATCTTTGAGATTGTGGACAAAATAATAGGGAGTTCCTCGGTCACTGTGAGAATTAAACGTAAGAGTAACAGTTGGGAGCGTATGGTGTTTTCCGTGTATGATCCCTATAACTCCAACCATCATAGGGAATTCTGGGTGGAATTAAAAGATATTTGACAACGATGGGTGACAACGATGGGAAGGACCGTGGGTGGTGGGTGGAGATTTTAATATTGGTAGATTCTAGAACGAACATAGGGATAGGGGTGCTAACCAACAAGATATGAACGATTTCAACAATACCATTAATGATCTAGAGCTTATGTAGGTGCAAGCAACATATAGACGATTCAGACCAATATGCAAGCTAGCCCGATCATTCCGATGTCAACCGAGTGGGAGGAACTCTTCCTATTAGCCTAGGCCAAAACTACGACTAGATACACATCGAACCACACCCCTTGCTTTTAGAATGCGGGAATACTAGTAGATTCATCCCACACCCTTTTTGTTTTGAAAAAGTGTGGACACTCAATGTGAATTTGAGGGGAGTAATTGAAGAGTCCTGGAAGACACCGGTCGACATGATGGATGCTATCGAGAAATAGATCATCGAGATTAGAAGGCTGCGTAAACATCTAATGGTTTGGGCTAAAAGAAAATTTGGACAAGACAAGTTGATGAAAGTGAGTCCAGGAGAGAGAATATAGAAGTTAGAAACTATAGAGGAGTTTGCAGTTACCTGGTTTCTGAGGAGGTCTTGAGGTCTTGAGGTATATATAGAGCTATCCTATGGAAGAATTTGGTGTTTGCATCTCCCTCCTGCAACCACTGGATTCTGGATCGTTGCTTCCAATAATATTCCTCCATCTTCCCAATTTGTAGGATATCTTGTCTATGTCTATAGAGCTCGTCGAATTCGCTATCTATTAAATCTCTTTCCTCCTCTATAAGCTCTAAACTCTCGATCCTAGCCCCTGTTTCCTCTTTGATTCTTTGGTTCTGTCCGAATTTCGACCTGGCCCACTGTTTTAGCTTTATTCTTAATCTCCTGATTTTTTGAATCCAACATCCCACCGCTGAGTCTATCGTGATCGGCGCGTTCCAACACTCCTCAATAATCCTTGGCAACCCTTGGCACAACGTCCAAGACTTCTCGAATCTAAATTGATATCTGCTCCTTCTTTCTCCCTCTCCGCTATCCAGTGCTAGGGAGTGTGATCTGAGGTGAATCTGATCATTGCTTTTGCCCTAGCTAATGGAAATTTGTCTTCCCATTCGGTCGAAACTAGAATTCTATCTAATTTTGCCAAAATTGGAGCCGCTTGTAGATTCGACCAGGTGAATTTCCTATTCGTAGGCTCGATTTCCAGTAACTCTAAAGTGTTAATTAACGCGTTGAACTGTTCCCTATCTCCCAAAGACGCTCCTCTACCAAGATGTTCGAATTGAAATCTTGTAATATTGAAATCACCCCCTACCACCCATGGACCCCTACATCGACCTCTAATACCCTTAAGCTCGTCCCAGAACAGACTCCTTTGGGCAGACTCATATGGGCCGTAAACAGTGGTAACCGTATGGATCCAACTATCGCCTCGTCTTCTGATAGTAATAGTAACCGAGAATGAGCAGAGCGAAAATGAGAGGAGCAAGAGGTGAGCGTGGAGAGCGAGATTTTTCTCCAAAAAAGGGTTCTCACCATCACAGCAGCAACCATCAACCCAACCTCATCTACAGATTCCCCAAAAAGGCTGAGCAAGAGGAAGACAAGGGAATGGCTAAAAGGCGAAGAGATGATGCTTCGGAGAGGGGTGTGTGGAGAAGGCAAGACGATAGAAGGGATTTTGATAACTCGAATAGATCGAGGGGTCATTCAGTCCACAGAGCCCACCCTTCCTTCCATAGAGATCAGACGAGAGATGGCCATAGAGTCGAAGATGAAAGAAATAGGAGGAAGGCGAAGAGAGATGATGCGTTGGTCAGGGAAGAAGAGATGACACAGTCAGAGCAAAAGCGTCCCTCGTACGCAGATGTTGCCAGAGGGTCTGCAAGGAAAGCTTCGCCGGAGAGGTTCAGTTCAAGAGGGAAAGGTGTGCCGGAGAAGACAAGGATTACCAAGAACGATGAAGACGGAGAGTGGCTTCTTGTGCGCTCTCGTAAGTTGATCAAAGCCGAGAAGAGGCAGGCGGCGGAAGATTCGGCGTCCGCTGGTTCTGGCCAGCAGTGCCACAAATATGCACAATGGGGGCACACCATTTTGCATTGCTCCAATCAATGGTTCTGCTATGCGTGCCGAAGATCCGGGCATATCTCTAGAGACTGTCCAAGGTCGAAGAGGGTGTCTACTCCATCATCTGCAGCTCCAAGGGGTCTATCGTCCACCATTTCCAATAGCAGCAAGACGCAAGAAAGCTTTGCGGGAGGTTGAGCAATGGTTAAGGCTATTATAACTCTTACTCCTCTAATGGCTGAATTCGAGCGACGCTTTCGAATGTGCAGCGTTATCAAAGCGCAAAGCGGCAATCCCTCAGCTGAGGAGATCGAAAGTTTGCTATACGTCAGCATTACGCCATCAGCGACTCTCCAATGGCGAGTTCAGCGGCTAAATATAAGTGTTTTCTTTGTTCACTGCCACGACGATGCCAGACTGAATGAGCTTCTTAGCAAAAGGGGCATGGGTTCCGACGACTTCTTCGTGACGTTCTCCTAATGGTCGCGCAAATACGGAGCTCTTAAGACCATCGAGATGCTGTCTATCTGGATTCGACTTTTCAATTTCCCTTTCCACTGTTGGCTACGATCGGGGTTCCAAAACCTCATTCGAGCTTTCGGATTCCTTCAGGAAGTGGACGAGAGCACGATGATCCAGGAGCGGAGGGAGTTCGCGCGAATTAGGATTGGTTGCGAAAACTTCACTGATATTCCGTCGATGGTTCAAGCGGAGTTCAAAGGGGAATATTTCGATGTTAAGATTATTGTTGAGAAGAAAAATGTTTCATTTGGGAAAGTGTCGATTAGGGAGGAAGAGGAATGTTCAGATGACAGAAAGATGGTATCGGAGATCAAGAATCCCAAGGTAGACGATGACGGAGGTCCATCCATTCTTGCAGATCAACATCGTAGCCGTTCATCACGCATCAATGCTCAGGGCTCGCTCAATATTGCTGATGAGTATGGTTCTAATCTCAATGATGCTTTTCAAAAAAGTGTACGGGCTCCGGATTTGAGGAGCTACCGATGGGTAGTTTCAGACAGCAGCGGCGCGATGGGAAGTTGGGTCAGGAAGAAGGTACGGGGGGGAAGAGCTGAGTACACGCAAGCCAGGAATTCTCAAGAAGGGATCGACAGCGGATTTCGATGATAAGGAGCGGTACTCGAGAGAGGTCCCAGGTTTCTCGCTGATGTCGAAGGACGAACTTCAGGTATCTATCCAAAAGGCTATAGAGGAGTTGGCGCGTAGGGATGAAGATGCCGCCAATTTTCAAGGAGAGGAAATTAAGGGAAGGGAAGAGGTGGGCTGTATGTCCAAGCCCATCAATCTGGATGCTTCTGAACAAAGGCCCATCAAGGCTCTTACTATTCGGGAAGTTGATGCAAGGTCTGAATGGGTTGCGAGTGGGCTTGGGTCGCAGCGTCATCTGGAGACAGTAGGGAACATTGATACTGAAGAAGAAATAGGAGAGAATTCAAATAGAGATGTTGATGCAACTCTTGCGACTGACGATGAGATTAAAGGAGTAGAGGCTGACTCGGAGCTATCTTTGGAGCAGATTGACAATGTGTTTGAATCAGAGCACTTGAATGGGATGATAGGAGCTTTAGATGGCCTTCAAAGCGGCGGAAGCACTTATGACTCGGAGCATGAAAAATGGGTTCAGCAAGTTAGAGAGCTGGCAGGGGGAGATGTAGGGGGGAGCAACGGCGAAGGTGCGGCAAAACATCTAGTAGATGCAAAAAGGAAAAGCAAAAGACGGCTGGATAAATGGGGCTTGAGTGGCCCTAGCGAGGAGGACTTAATTAGGGCGGCGACAAAGACTAGAGAGCCAACCTCTGCTTGCCAAGGTAATTCTTCGGTTAATTTTTCTGTATTAGATCTTTTAAATGATGATTCCCTCATATACTTTGCTAGTCTTTACGGTCTAGCCATGGGTTCCAGTAGAAAGGAGCAACTGTGTAGAGTGAATATTATTAGAGGAGAGAGTCAGAGACGAATAGAATAATGAGGGAGGCTCAGCGGATTCTAGAGTATAAGTGTCTTTTTAATTGTTAGTAATGTTATACATCTTTTGGAATGTGAGAAGAATGAGACAGAAATCAAAAAAGAGGCTCATTAGCGATACCATCTTTAGGTTCAGGCCTTCCATTTGCGCATTTCAGGAAAATAGGGTTGAAGCTCCAACCGCAGAAGAGTTTCAGAACATCAAAGGAATAGGAGCGTTTGAGTGGAGGTTTAAACCTTCGAGAGGGTTTTCATTAATGAAATTCAATGGCATTTCAACATCTTTGGTATGGATGATGCACAAATATAGAGACCTTTCTTTTTCATACTTGTATACTATTAGTTGATTCACAAACTGTATTATTCAGCAATTACCATGAATTAAAAATAAAAATTTACAAAAATTTAATTAAGGCAGGCATGACATTTGGTAATGGTACGTGGTCCCTTGTTACCTTGTATGAGGATTCAACATGGCGACGATTTCGGACCTTGAGTCGAATTCAATGATGGGGGAGGGTTGATGCAGGGAGCTTGGTGAAAGTACTCTTACAACAATTACCATGTACACAAGAATGAAAATGAGATGAGATGGGGCACCATCCCATTTTTCATTGTCATTGATATTGATTCTTCATCAGTCAGTTATTGCGATGGAAAGGGACCCACAGGAACAATGCCACGATTTTTTTTTACCAAACTATCCCACTTTTTGAAAGTACGTACCAAACTATCCCTGTTTAAAAGTTAAATACCAAAAAGTCTCTGTCCCTGTCCCTAAGTAAGATAGCGCATCTGGTAAAAATTCGCGTACTAACCCCGTTAGCATGCTATGGGACACTAAGGAACACTACTCTCAAATAGAGGTGTGGAAAAAAAAAAGCACAAAGTGTAGACACGCTAATCCCGTTAGCGTGCCTATTTAAACCAGGCGCGCTAACAGGATGAGTGTGCTAGGGGGACACTAGGGGACACTACTCCTTAAATGGAAAAAAAATGTCAAGTATAAACACGATAGCGGAGTTAGCGCGCCTGTTTAAACAAGGTGCGCTAATGGAATTAGCGTGCTAGGTGGGGACACTAGGGGACACTACTCCATAAGTAGGGACTGTGGGGAAAAAAATGTCAATTGTAGACACGCTAACGGGGTTAGTGTCTATACTTGGTGATTTTTTCCCACACCCGTACTTGAGAGTGTCCCCTAGTGTCCCATAGCATGCTAACGGAGTTACCGCAGATTTAAGCACGCTATCTCAGTTAGCTACAGGAACTTTTGATATTTAATTTTTCAACAGGGATAGTTTGGTACATACTTTCAAAAGGTGGGATAGTTTGGTAAAAAATTCCAATGCATGCCACTGTAAAGGTGATACACGGTTGCCTATGAGCGAGAAGATGACCCAAGTAAGTGTCACAATGTAAAAATTTTACAAAGGTGCTTGCTCGGAAGACACCGTGCTAACTAGTGCATGTAAAATTTTCCGATGCCATGGGAGGGAGCTTGGTTTCGACCCGACCCGGCCTGGCCTGAACGACCCAATTGCCACCCCTGTCTCCTCTGATGCTGGTACCACTTCAAATGTGACATCCTCGCCTTCAACACTGCCTCCTCCTGCGCGGCCCTCCCCAAACCTTAACCTCGCCTCTGCCACCTCTCACTCACCGTGCCGCCTCTTTCGTCGTTTTCGAACCACTGCGGTTATCAAGGTGGTATTTCCGGTGAAATTGGGAAAGTATGGGTTAAAGATGGGATGATTGGAGTGTTGAATTCAAAAATGAAATTGAGTAAGGTTTCTTCTACTTTTTCCTTTTTGCTATTGCCTCATACATATTTGAATAGAAAACACTTGAAAACTTAGAAATCCGATACTTAATGTATAAAATTGTGCTTTGCTCATCAACAATATGATGAAATGCCAATGTAGCACGCAAGATGTTTGTGAAAATGCATTTAAAAACTTTTAATTAACTAAATCCATTGTATCTATGTTTGGTGTATGTATGAATTTCTTAGACCCTAGTTTACTACTTGATTTAATTTTCAATTTATAATTTGTGTTTTTGATATTCCAAAATTTATATTTTGAGAAGAGTACTAGTTGAAGACGGGAATGATGTCGGATACAATAATGAGATTTTGTAAGGAGGAAGGTGGCAGAGGACATTGTGAGGTGGACAGAGAGGTTGAGGAGGTGTTTGAGATAGCGAGTGTATGATGAGGTGTTTCTCCATCACTTGATTTTTTTTTAAAGTGTAGGATAATGGCTCGATTCTGGTTCGTATCTACAGCGATCGAAAGTTCCAGTACATCAGTCGACTGGGTTGGAGGATCAGGCGATTGTCCATAGAGGAGTTTTCAAAGGCTAAGGATACAGCAGTAGTCAGTCGACTGCATGTGGGTTCAGTCGACTGTCCCGAAGTATTTATCAGTCGACTGGTAAGATGATCAGTCGACTGTAGGCGGGTTTTTAATCCAGAATAGGCCCATTTCGAAAGGCCCAATAGTTTCCTATAAATATAACCCGTTAGGGTTTTGTAAGGAGTGACGAAAATTACAGATCTCTATTCAGTTTTGTAGCCGTCATCTTTTGTAAGGGTTTGTCTTCGCCCATTGGTGATTTTTGAAGAAGAAGAGAACCCCAACCGCCCCGTGGATGTAGGCACTTGTTTGTCGAACCACATTAAATCTTTGTGTCCTTGTGTTTGCTTGTTTTTCTGTGTTTTCTCGCTGTTTCTCTCGTTTGATTGGTTGTTTGATTCGTATTCCGCACAACAAGTGGTATCAGAGCTTTCGGTTCGACCTAGAGGGAGATGGCGAGTGATGCAGATGCAACCAAGGATGTTGTGGGATCAAGTTCGTCCAGAACAACGATTCACAACGCAAAATTTGAAGTTGAAAAATTTGATGGAACAAACAATTTCGGGATGTGATAGTGTGAGGTGTTGGATGTTCTTGTTCAACAAGAACAAGATGTTGCTTTGGAGGTAGAAAAACCAAAGAATATGTCCGATGTAGATTGGAAGAAGTTGAATCGAGTTGCGTGTGGGACTATTCGGCTCTTTATTGCGAAGGCTCAGAAGTATGATTTGATGAGGGATACCGTTGCTGCGGTGTTGTGGAAGAAACTCGAAGACAAATACATGAGGAAAAGTTTGGAGAATCGGCTGTATTTGAAGAAGAGGCTTTTTCGCTTCACCTATACTGAAGGTATGTCTATGAATGCTCATGTTGAATCATTTAATAAATTATGGCTGATTTGTTAAATTTGGATGAGCAAATTAAAGATGAAGATAAAGCCCTAATTCTGTTGAATTCATTACCTGAAAGTTATGATCATTTAGCAACAACGTTAATATATGGAAAAGATACTGTGAAATATGAAGATGTTGCAAATGCTCTGTTGAATAATGAAACTAGGAGAAGGGATAAAATGGTTGATAGAGAAACTTCTGAGGCATTGATTGTAAGGGGCAGAACTGAGACCAGATCTGAGACCAAATCTGGGAAAAAGGGAAACAAATCTCGTTCCAAATCGAGAGGAGTTTCAAAGGACAGAAAGATACCAGCCAAAGATGAATGTGCTTTCTGTCATGAAAGGGGGCATTGGAAAAAGGATTGTCCTAAGCTACGAAATAAGGAAAATTCGACTGCAAATGTGATTGTTGATAATGTAGATAGTGATGATGTTTTTTCTTATGCACTTGCAACTAGTCCCTCACTTTATCAAGAGGTATGGTTCCTTGATACAGCAGCATCCTATCATATGTCTTGGAGAAATGAGTGGTTTACTTCTTTAGAGTATATGGATGGTGGGGTAGTTTTGATGGGAAATGATGCACCTTGTAAGAAGGTAGAAATCGGGAAGATTGAATTGCTAATGCACGATGGTCTTATTAGGGAGCTTTCAGATGTATGGTATGTTCCAGATTTGAAAAAGAATTTGATTTCACTTGGTGCTTTGGAGGCCAGTGGATTGAAATTTGCTAGTGAAGGTGGCATTCTGAAGGTGACTAGCGGATCACTCGTGGTGATGAAAGGGCAAAGAAAAAAGAACTTGTTTTTCTTGCAGGGAAAAACATATTTGGGTCAGGCTGCCAGTGTAACTAAAAGGCCTAAACAGGTTGTTCCCGACTCTACTAGGTTGTGGCATATGCGACTCGGGCATGCAGGAGAAAAGGCCTTGCAGGGGCTTGTGAAGCAAGGGTTGCTTAAAGATGCTAAAGGGTGCAAGTTGGAATTTTGTGAACATTGTGTTTTGGGTAAGCAAACTAGGGTGAAATTTGGTACAGCTGTACATCAGACAAAGGGTATCCTCGATTATGTGCACACAGATGTTTGGGGCCCTACTCAGACACCTTCTATGAGTGGTAGACACTGGTTTGTTACATTTGTTGATGACTACTCCAGACGAGTTTGGGTATATACCATGAAGCACAAAGATGAAGTTTTGACATTGTTCACAAGTTGGAAGAAGAAAGTTGAAAATCAGACTGGTAGGAAGATTAAGGTTCTGAGGTCAGATAATGGAGGGGAATACAAGAACGATCTGTTTATGAAATTGTGTGAAGATGAAGGGATCCAGAGGCACTTCACAGTTAGGAAGACTCCACAGCAAAATGGAGTTGCAGAAAGGATGAACAGAACCTTACTTGAGAAGGTGAGATGTATGCTAGCACAGTCTGGATTGAAGAAGACATTTTGGGCAGAAGCTGTTATATATGCAAGCCACATCGTCAACCGTTTACCATCAGCAGCACTTGAAGGCAAAACACCTATTGAGGTATGGAGTGGTAAACCTGCATCTGATTATAGTTTTTTGCATATATTTGGTTGTCCAGCTTATTTTCATGTAACTGAAACTAAACTTGATGCAAGAGCCAAAAAGGCTATATTTGTTGGTTTCAGTACTGGTGTCAAAGGTTACAGGTTGTGGTGTCCAGAACAGAAGAAGTTAGTAATCAGCAGGGATGTTACTTTTGATGAGACCAGCATGATCAGCTCGGGACAGTCGACTGGTGGACGAGAACAGTCGACTGGTGAGCAGCAGAAGAGTGGGACAGTTCTCCAACAGGTGAGCAGCAGAAGCTCGGGACAGTCGACTGGTGTAAAGGATCAGTCGACCGGTGATCTACTGCAGCAGAAGAATGGGAGAGTTCTCCAACAGGTGGAGTTAGAAAAGCTTTCAGTTGAAAATCCTGCCCAAAATGAAGATGATGTGGTTGATACTGAGGATGAGGAAGAAGTTCCTAACCCTCCCCAGCACGAAGAATCAATTGCAGCAAGAAGGCAAAGACGAGATATCAAACGACCATCTCGTTTTACAGATACAGTTGCATTTGCTCTTCCCATTGTGGATGATGAAGTTCCCTCCAACTTCAAAGAAGCTACTAGAAGTTCTGAAAATACAGATTGGAAAGTTGCTATGGATGAAGAGATGAACTCTCTTCATAAGAATCAGACTTGGGATCTAGTGCAATTGCCAAAAGGGAAGAAAGCTATCGGTTGCAAGTGGGTGTATACGAAGAAAGAAGGTCCAAAAGGCAGTGTTCGGTTCAAGGCTAGACTCGTTGCAAAGGGGTATGCTCAACAGGAAGGTATTGACTATAATGAAGTGTTCTCTCCAGTTGTGAAGCATCCTTCTATTCGGATTTTGTTGGCATTGGTAGCACAGTTTGATCTTGAATTGACACAGATGGATGTGAAGACTGCATTCTTACATGGGGATCTAGATGAAGAAATTTATATGTTGCAGCCAGATGGGTTTAAGACAGCTGGGAAGGAAAATTGTGTTTGCAGGTTGAAGAAGTCTCTCTATGGGTTGAAGCAATCTCCAAGGCAGTGGTATTTGAGGTTTGATCAGTTTATGAAAGTGCAGGGATATTCCAGAAGTGAGTATGATCATTGTGTCTATTTCAGAAAATTGCAGGATAGCTCTTTCATATATCTGTTATTATATGTGGATGATATGTTGATTGCCTCTAAAAATGCTAAGGAGATTCAAAATTTGAAGAATCAGCTGAGTTCTGAATTCGAGATGAAGGATCTTGGTGAAGCCAAGAAGATACTTGGGATGGAGATAGCTAGAGACAGAGCAAAGGGCATAGTGAGTTTGACACAGAAGCAATATCTTTCGAAGGTGCTGAAACGGTTTGGTATAGATGAGAAAACTAAACCAGTCAGTACACCCTTAGCCACTCATTTTAGAATTAGTGCTTCTCAGTCTCCAAGTACAGATGAAGAGAGACAGTATATGGCTAATGTACCTTACACTAGTGTGGTTGGCAGTTTGATGTATGCCATGGTCTGGACTCGACCAGACATCTCTCAAGCGGTGAGTATGGTTAGTCGATATATGCATGATCCAGGCAGAGAGCATTGGCAAGCAGCTAAATGGATTTTGAGGTACATAAGTGGCACCACAGATGTGGGTTTGAAGTTTGAAAGGGATGACAATATTAGCAGGTTATTGGTGGGTTATGTTGATTCTGACTATGCAGGTGATCTAGATAAGAGGCGGTCTACTACAGGCAATTTGTTTACTATGGCTAGAGCACCTATAAGTTGGAGGTCCAATTTGCAGTCCACTGTAGCGTTGTCTACTACTGAGGCTGAATACATGGCAGTTGCTGAGGCCATGAAGGAAGCTATTTGGATTCATGGACTTTTGAAGAGCTTGGGAATTCATCGGGAGAAGGTGGAGGTACACTGTGACAGTCAGAGTGCTATTCATTTAGCGAAGAACCAAGTTCATCAATCGAGGACCAAACATATTGATGTCCGTTATCATTTTGTGCGTGATTTGATAAAGGATGGTGATATTCATTTGGTGAAGATTGGAACAGCTGATAATCCTGCTGATATGTTGACCAAAGTTGTTGGGGCAGCCAAGTTCAAGCATTACATGAACCTGGCTAATATTTTGCATGCTTGATGATTTGGCATGGGCGGTTGGGATGGTGCTTCGCTATTTGTTTGCCTAGTATGTGATATCATACTAAGGTGGAGTTTGGAATTTTGTTACATTGGGTGATGAGCATTTGTTTTGGAGTATTTATTGGAGATTGCTCGGGCTACTTGGAAGATCTCGCCAAGGTGGAGATTGTAGGATAATGGCTCGATTCTGGTTCGTATCTACAGCGATCGAAAGTTCCAGTACATCAGTCGACTGGGTTGGAGGATCAGGCGACTGTCCAGAGAGGAGTTTTCAAAGGCTAAGGATACAGCAGTAGTCAGTCGACTGCATGTGGGTTCAGTCGACTGTCCCGAAGTATTTATCAGTTGACTGGTAAGATGATCAGTCGACTGTAGGCGGGTTTTTAATCCAGAATAGGCCCATTTCGAAAGGCCCAATAGTTTCCTATAAATATAACCCGTTAGGGTTTTGTAAGGAGTGACGAAAATTACAGATCTCTATTCGGTTTTGTAGCCGTCATCTTTTGTAAGGGTTTGTTTTCGCCCATTGGTGATTTTTGAAGAAGAAGAGAACCCCAACCGCCCCGTGGATGTAGGCACTTGTTTGCCGAACCACATTAAATCTTTGTGTCCTTGTGTTTGCTTGTTTTTCTGTGTTTTCTCGCTGTTTCTCTCGTTTGATTGGTTGTTTGATTCGTATTCCGCACAACATAAAGAAAATGCCAAGTTTAGACTCGCTATCTCAGATAACGCGCGTGTTTGTACTACACTCGCTAACTGAGATAGCGAGTGTATGGTCTTGAAGAAAAAAATGCTAAGTTTAGACTCGCTATCCCAGATAGCGAGTGTATTTGTACCACACTCGCTAACTGAGATAGCGAGTGTCGATTGGGGAGTTTTTTAAACAGTCGTTGTTTCGCTTTCTCTCACCCTTCTCTCTTTCCATTCTCCTATTCACATACCACTATATCCACTCTCTTTCCCAACTCTAAAACTCTAGCTTTCAAATTTGTGCTCTCACCCACAAAGACTCGAAATCTCAAGGGATCTTGAAGCACATTCCTATTTATATCAAAGTTATAAATAGAGAATGAGAAAAATGAGAGAGAGAGCGAAACAGCGAGAAGTGAGAGAGAGAAGTGAGAGAGAGAGAATGAAAGAGAGATGTGAGAGAGAGCAAAACAACGAATGTTTAAAAAACTCTCCAATCGACACTCGCTATCTCAGTTAGCGAGTGTGGTACAAACACACTCGCTATCTGAGATAGCGAGTCTAAACTTAGTATTTTTCTTTAAGACCATACATTCGCTATTTCAGTTAGCGAGTGTAGTACAAACACACGCGCTATCTGAGATAGCGAGTCTAAACTTGATATTATCTTCAAATTTTTTTCAGGTACAAAGAAACACCTCACCATATAATAGCGATGAAGTTTACACTATGGGTCATTTTGATAATTAGCTTCGAAAGTTGGTCATTTTGACAAAAAAAATCGTTAGATGAGTGGGTGCAGTGCAGCGTGTGATTCAATAGATAGATTTCTGTTGTCCTTCTGTTAGCAGTTATGAGCTACAGTCTACAGTAACAAATAATGGAGTATAATTGAAATAAATGGAGGGTTCCCTCCTGAGTCTAAAATCTACTCCACATGCCTATAGTAACCTCCTGTATCTAAAAAAAAATTAATCTTACAACACTCACATCAACATGAATGCAATCTCAAGTACTACTATGTTTAATTTTGACATTGTGATCCTACACATACATTAATTTCTTTCACAATCATGTATTCAACTTGTTGTTTAATGATCATTGGGCTCATCTCTTACTTCAAAAAATAAATGAGAAAAACTAATAATCACTAAAAATTAAGTCTAATGTATATTTGGCATAGAAAATAATATGTGTAGTATTTCTCGTTTTATTGGAAGGAAGAAGAGTAAGAAGACTAAGAAATATATAGAGGTCCAACGTTTCTTTTTGCTAAGAGCATATGTAGTCGGTCCGACTCAAATTTTGGATATTTAACATATAAGAATAGAAAAAATGAGTTTGAAATGTAGTCGTTTGAACCTAAATTTTGAATTTTAATTTAAAAAATGAACAGACGAGAGATGATTTCTCGTCCGTTAATTTTTATTTTATTTTTTAAATAAAAAAAACAACGGACGGGGAATCATTTCCTGTCCGTTGTATTAAAAAAAATCCTAATTAATTCCTAAATTAATGTTAAATTAATCCTAATTAATTCTTATTAAAGCTTAAATAAATCTTAATTTTTAATTAATTTCAATTCAAAATTAATTTTACCCATAGAAATAATTATATGGTGTATTCTATAGAATTTTTTTCAAACAAAAAGAAAGAATTAGCTCGGGCGGGTCCCTGCTCATTTTACTATTTTTTTTAATTTTAAAAATAACGGAATTTTCCGTCCATCGCTATTTCTTCTTCCAAATATAGCCGACCACTGTAGTTCTCAAACCCAAAATTTGAGTATTTGGCCAACGACTAGAATGTTTTTTTCTTCTAAATTTTACAAAGTTTGGGTGAGAAGCCAACGACTACAGATGCAGATGCTCTGAGGTCAGCAAAGGCCCAAATAGAATCTACAAAAGATTTTAAAAAGGGTCAAATTCTTGGTTAGCCCCTCATTTGATAGTAATCTTTACTAAACTATGACAATTTTCTGCTTACCTGCCAAATTTTAATTTTACAGTCTCTTATTTTGCGTATATCAGAAACTAGATTTTTTCAGATAATAATACTCTCAGTCAACAGATTTAGAAGATATCCCTCCTCCGGCTAAGAAGGCCAAGATCGACATGAGTGGTTTCTTTGATGCTTGCAAGTCTTTTATCCCTCAAGTTCACAATTTGGATGATTTGGTTGCTTCTAATTCTCCCATGTCGGCTACCTTTGGGGCTGCTGCTCCTCTTGATGACATTATTCTTATTGATGATGAGGAGGATGAGGCTGTTGATCTTCACTCTTCGGAGCAGTCCACTCACTCAGTGTATTTTGATGATGCTCCTGCTGTCAACTCTTTGGCTCATGAGGAAGTTACTCTATAGGATGCTTTTGATGATTTTTTGGTTGATGTTGATGTCTCCAATATTGAAGAATCTACCACAACTCGTAGTGCTAATAGTAGAAACACACCACAAGCAATAGAAACTCTCAAGACTTAAATGAACCAAGAACTAGCCACCACAATGTATGCAAGATATCACAAGAACACAATCAATATGCGGAAATAACCAATACTTCTTAATCCCCAAGAAATATAAAGATTACAAAAGAGATTACAATTCTCAATCTCTCTCTCTCTTACACCTTTGAAACACACGGCACAAACCCCCTTTGAAGTTGAACAATGATAGCGGCTCACCTCTTGATTACACAAAATTGATTCTAACCCTAGACTCTACAGCCATATATATAGCCCCCGAGTAAACCCTAAAAGATAAACACAAATCCAGCTATTGGGCCTTAAACTCGTAAGGCCAAAAAACAATCAGCGCCGAAGTTGGTCGACCACGCCTCCAAGGTCGGTCGACAGCAACGTGTAGAGCCAAACCCGAGACACAACAGGTTGACTGCACGGTCGACCCCCCCCCCCCCCCCCCCCCTGTTGGACCCTGTACACTCGAAGCGCTTTCAGCAGATTGGGTCGGTCGACCGCAACTCTCCAGGCTGCATTCTTCTACTTGCTATTTGTCTTCTCTTGTTGTCTTTGTCTCCTCCACTTCTTTTCCAACTTCAAATACCGAGTGACTGTGTATTTGAGGCCAAAACCCTAACATCCAACACCATTTCTTCGATCTCTGCTATGTTTTTCCACCATCAAGAGCTGATTACTGGGGATCCTTCTGGTCCAGAACTTGCAAGCTGCTCATGAGGCTTCTCAGTCCAGTTCGGAAGATTTTTAAGCTTGTACCTTGGTTCTGAGTTTCTATATTGAATGGTGTCTTTTTTGGGGGTTTTGACCATCTTTTGTGTTAGAGGATTTTATGTTTCCTTCTCTAGTTCTTGTTTTTCTATAAATCTAACTTTGTAAGACCTGTTTTTTTGGCTATATAGTTTTGATTGGAGTCTTAGGACTCTATCCCTGTTATCATAATAATAATAATAACATGTCACTTCAAATATCACTCAATTGATCAGTTTCTTACATAATTGGTCCATACTCATATTTAAATATAAATAAAATAGAAGTGTAGTTTGATGGACCACTTATTTTTTGTAAGTGGATTAATCATAAGAAGTGTCAAATAGAGTGGCACATTTGGATGAAGGAAGTTTTATATTACCATTTTGTACTTGTTTTTCTTCTAAGTTTGTTTTGTTATTGCTCACTAATAATGTAGGTCATCAATATTCCGCCTTTTCTTTATTAAAAAAAGAAAGAAAAAAAATCCAGAAACAATTGGATGGTAATAAGATGTTTCAAGCGAAAAAATTTAGGTTTAATGACCTAAAGGTACCCACAGTTTATACTAATACCTTATACGCACTTGAAGTTATAGTAATACCCCAACAGCATCCAAACTTTTTAAAATTGGACCAAAAAGCACAATGCATTAATTTTTAGCAGAATTAACGTGAAATTACATAAATACCCTCTTCTCTTCTTCTTCTTCTTCTTCTTCTCTTCGTCAGTTCTGTTTTTTTTTCTTCTCATTTTTTCAGTTTTTTCGGTTTTCTTTTCCTTTTTTCCCAATTTTTTGTGGGGATGAAGGTGGTGGTTATGCGTTTCGACGATGAAGGTGATGGTAATGGGAAAGTAAAGTTAGAGGTGGTGGTCGATGGTGGTGATGGTGATGGTGATGGTCAGTGGTGGGTTTTCGGGTAGAGGAGAAGAAGAAGATGAAGATGAGAAGATGGGTTTCGGGTTTGGATATGGTTAATAAGTTTGGTTTTGGATAGTTGAGGGCATTTTTGTAATTTAACATGTTTCTTAACGGGTTTAAACCCATTAAGAGGAATATTCGGGAAATATTATACCAACTTAACAGAGAAGTGAACGGTGGGACCTTTAGGTCAAACTGTAAAAAAAAATTGAGTGCTATTAGATAATTTTTTTTACTTTAGTTGTTTGTAAAAAATTAATGTAAATTTTGAATGTCTTTAGCTTCGAGGGGGGACGGGTAATGCTATACCTTCTATCAATTTTACTATATTTTTTTATTACTTTAAGTGAGACATTACTATTGGTAATAGTATTGACACTAGGTGTAGCATTATTCTTTGATAGTAGGTGTAGCATTATTATCCGCAGAGGGCACCCGCAGAGGGGGAGCCTATACAATTCATTTTCAGAGTAGATTGGTAAAGATTACAAAAGCAAGAATCCCATCAGTCAATCTCCCTCTGAATTTAGGAGTAAGAGAGTTAATACATAGTAAAATCAAATCCAGTTGATGTCACCATCACAATCAAGTCTCCACCAATAAAAATGAGCCCACACTCCTCCATTTAAAACTTCAAACTTCAAACTTCACAGAAAAAGAGAGAGAGAGTAACTTTCAGATTGAGATAGGGGTGGGCATGAGTCATATCAAATAAGATCGGTTTTTTTAATTTTCTCATCTACAGTTAATGTGAGCTTTAATTGGATCGGTTCTATCTAAGTCGATTAAGTACGGTTTGAATTTAATTAGATGGTCGGTCTGGCGGACTACTGTTCACCTCCAACATCATTCACAATTTCATTGAAATTTAAAAGATCAACTTTAATCAAACTTAAGAAACAACCTGCTTATTATTGTTCAGAAATGAATTTAAAATGAAAATTCATAAAACCACAAGTTGCTAATGAATTTTACACTAATTGTTTGAGATTATGACATTTAAATGAGTGAGATACACTACTTTTTCACCTACATACTTTTGTAATCTTAGTTTATTCTCATAAAAGAAACATCAATAACCATGACTAATTGAATTTCAGGTACAATAAGAAAGATTTAGAAAATAATTTCTACTTGACTTTATTAAGGTAACTACTAAATGTTACATCAACTTCATGATTCTATTAAGCTGGGTCATACTGTAAATCGATGTATTTCTCAACAACATAACACACATGATTAGAGAATCAAAACATAGGTAGAACAACTGCTCGGTTTGTATTAAAGAAGTTAAATGAGACGTTTGTATCTCCAAGGAAATGAGAAATGACTGTTTGTATATATTCAAGAAATTAAAGAAGAACTATATTTTTTATGGACTAATGCTTAGTGGTACGGTCGGCTCGGTTTCATCAGTTATTTGAAAGTCCCATCCAACAATCGAACCTGTCCAGTTGGTTATTGAAGATCAAGAACCGATCAAATCCAAACCCCCAATTGGTTCGGCTAAAAATCGGTCGGTTTGGGTTGGATTGGTTCGGATTGATCAGTTCAGATAATAGTTGTCCACCCCTAGTTTCAGATGGCCACACTTACAAGACGAGGCTAATAGAGGAAGGTAGAGGCCTTTCATGTTTCATCATCAATGATTCACCATCCATATTGAGTAATGTTAGAGCATCCACATTCCTTTGTACTTTTTTTTATTGACAAAATAGCGAAAAAATTTGACAATTTTATTAATTTACAGCAGTTATAAGATATAAATTATAGCAAATTCAACAACAAATTTCAACGAACGAAACATAAAGTTTTGTCCGCCCAAATTAATTTAATTTTTTAAAATGTTTTTGTATAATATAAAATTTTTTATTAATTTTTTTGGAGGGATGTTTCGGAATTTTCATTTCATTTTATGCTAATTTTCGAAACTATTTGTAAGATAATAACAGTTGTCAAACTAACTTAGCTTTTTGGGAGGTGAAACACCGCGCTTGAGGACTCAACAACTAAACTCGCTATTGGAAATGACGAGTTTAGTTATTTTGTGCTCGCCGTTCGGAATGGCGAGTGTAGTTCTAATTTTTTTTAGAAACTCGCTGTTCCAAACGGCGAGTTTAGTTCAAAATTTTCAAACAAAACTGGTCGTTTCCAGCGGCGATGTTCTTTATACTAAACTTGCTGTTGGGAACAACACAGATTTTGAAATTTCACAGAGAGTTTTACTCTATGTTGGACTTGGTAAATTTTCGAAAAAGAATTCCATAGAAGAGCCTGTCGTTTCTAATAGCGGGGTATTTATATGGAACTCGTCTTTCCCAACATCGAATTTAGTATATTTTCCCTTGCCGTTGGGAACAACGAGATCTCCTATGGAGTTTTTTTTCCCATAAAATTCAACAAGTCCAATAGAGTTTTACTCTCTTTGAAAATTTCAAAATCAGTAGACTTGTCCTTCCCAACATCGAGTTTAGTATATTTTCCCTCGCTGTTGGGAACGGCGAGTCTTGTTTGAAAATTTTGAATTAAACTCACTATTTGGAACGGCGAGTTTCTATAATAAAAAAAACTACACCCGCTGTTCCCAATTGTTGAGTCCGCGAGCGCAATTACTTTGACAAATGTTCTCTCTTTGCAAATAATTTCAAAAAATGCATTAAATAGAAAATTTGATGTTTCGTCCCCCCCCCCCCCCCCCCCCGGCGCCCAAAAAAATAAAAAAAATAAAAAAAATAAAAAAAATAAAAAAAATAAAAAAAATAAAAAAAAATAAAAAAAATAAAACACAACACACATCTTAAAGCTAACCCCACCACTTATCTCCTCCATCCAACTGTACAATCATTTATCAATACAAAATCTTATACAATCCAAGCCTATACAAAAATCCATGCAAAAGCCCATCTCAAGTTGCTTGGACGAAACATCTTATCAGGCGAAAAAAAATTATGGGGATTTTTTTACAAAAAAATTCATAATTTCATCGGACGAAATATATTGTTTCGTCTGATAGTTTGAAAATAATAATAAAATATATGAAAATTGTCAAATTCTTTTCCAAATATAGCAAACTACTGTTCCAAATAATAGAAAACATGGTAAATTAGTTTACGATTACAGCGACTTCTTTGCCAAAAAAATGACAAAAATGGTTTAAGTAAATGACTGTAGATGCTCTTATGTAATGTATATATAAGAGCAACCACTATCGTTTGTGCAAAAAATTTCATATATATCGTTGATGAGCGCTGCTATTGTTTCTGCTAAATTTGAAAAAAAAAGAATTAAAAAACCAGACTGATGATCTTCATCCGTCTATCTTTTTTTTAAATGGATTTTCGTAAATAAGTAATGACATTTTAGTAATATGTGAAAGGAAAAAAAAAAGGTGAAGCGATCGGACTGAAGAAGATCTTCTGGCCGATTTTTTTAAAATTTTAAAATGACATTTTCGTAAATAACTAATGACATATTAGTACTATGTGAAAGAAAATAAAATGGAAGAAGTGATCGGACGGAAGAAGATTTCCGGTCCGAATTTTTTTTTAATAGCAATTTCGTTATTTGTTAATGGCATTTTTTGTAATTATTTGAGTGGCATTTTTGTAATTTTTAGGAAAAAAGTTTGCGAACAGAAGATGATCTTCAGTCCGACAATAATAAAAAAAATAAAAATTAACGGACGGAGCTTGATCCTCTGTTTTCTATATTTAGCAATCGTCTAAAGTCGCTACTATTTTCAGCGATCGACTGTTCACTCATATTCTAAATTTTAAATTTTTAATGAAACACAGTAAAATGTCTTTTCATCCGAAATATTAATTTTTAAGTTTTTAGCAAACGACTGTGAATGCTCTAAACAGGCGCGGAAATGAAAAAAGTGACAAGGAGAGGATAAAGACACAATATTCTGAAGGTTAAGCACAAACTGGAAAAGATATTGCCCTTTGCACAGTGTGGGTGAGACCAACCTTCCCTACTCCCAATACAAGTGCAAGTAACTCCCTTTAGTTTAACCCAGAATACCCAAAGAGAGAAAAAAGGGACAGGGGGAGGATAAAGACTACTCCCTCCCTCTCTCTCTCTCTCTCTCTCTCTCTCTCTTCTTCATTGCAATACCCAGACAAAGCTTGTGACTTGGTCATTTTCTCTTCGTTTTTTGAAGGAGAAATTGGTGAGATCTCAAGCTCAGATTTTGGTTTGCTACTGTTGGATTGAGCTCCTAGTGGGGCATTTGTTTCTGGGTTTTCTGATTTTGTGTGCTTGGTGCCTCCTTGGACTCCAATTTTGGTTCTTGGTATGATTACTTAAAGTTTTCAACAATGGCTGTAGTTTTCTGTTGATTGTTTTCCCTTTTATTGTTACTGTCTGCATTGGTATTGATATTATTTTGTCTGTGTTGTATGCAGTTGGAGACAATGTTCTTATTGGCTGCTGCTGTTTGATATTGTTTCTTCCCAATTTCGCAACTGACCCATCTATGGTTTCTGCCAATTTTGCACTTACCCGAGAAATCACATAAAGGTATTAGTATTACAGTTATGTTGATAGGTGTTTGGCTGTTTCTCTCTATGGAATTCAAGTTGCTGTTACAACATAAAGACTGAATTTTTGTTAAAAGAATCTTTCAATAGAATAGAATGTAAAAGACCCTTATAGTAGTTATAAGTTCAAACCCATCTCAAGTGTTGCTCATCCTTTTACTCTCTTGTTATTTTGATGACTATACTGCAAATGTCAATGGTGCTGTTTCTTGTTAATTTCATTTGGTTTGAAGACAAGTATGTTTGATTTCTCAGGGTAAATGTTATCTTGACATAATGGATGAACAAGTAGTGCCATCAATTTGATATAAAAGGGAGCACCCGAGTCTTACTTACTACTGAGTAGTGAATTTTATCAGTTGGTTATGGTTTCTCAGGATTTCTCAGAGGAACCAACCTCCAGTGCCCTTCACCAATGCCTCATCTCCAATATGGAAACAGGCACTGCTCACACTGAAGATGTGGCATACCAATTGCGTTCTCAATCAAACAGAGAACCAATTTGCTTTAATCCTCTCGAGGAGCAAATCAATAGAGCAGGTAATACTCCAATGGGGGTCATGAGTGGTGAGAATTCTCACATGGGAGTGAACTACGGGCATGGATATGGGCTTTCGCTAACTCTAGGCTCGTTCCTCCGGACTGAATACCCGAAGGAGAATATGGTTTGTGAAGATGAAATCAATAGTAGTCTTTATAATGCCTCGATTCCATCTAATACCGCTTTCAATGGCATGACGTCTATTCTAACTGATCATAAGAGTTCCCCGTATTTAAAGCCAGCTCAGGAGTTGCTAGATGAAGTTGTGTGTGTGAGCAATGCAGTTGAGTCAGGTTCTTCTGAGAATCAAGTGACAAGGTCTTGTGATATTTTGATGACAGATACTTTGAACCAAGAAGAAGGGGATCAGTCCTCGCTCGGGGAGAAACCTGCCGTCCATGTCAGAATTACGAAACTTGTTGCTTTGCTAGAGAAGGTATACTCCTTGGCTTGCTGTAGTTTCCATTTCTGAATATGCTTGCTATAATATAAAATCCGAAATTTGATAATGACAGAAAAATTATTGTGCAACAATAGTTTTTCTTTTTTGTTTTTTTGGAGGAATATTTACAGCATTAGTTTTGACTGTCAATTAGCAATGTAGGAGTGATATTTTTGGGCAGTCTGATCCTACATCTGTTGTTTACTTCTATTGTCCCGAATTTTACTGTTTCATGTATTAGATTCCATTGGACTGTGTATCAGTAATGCCAATAAGTTTCTTTCTAAGCACAATGGACCTGGAGTGGAACACATAAAACTTACTGCTAGCTCATCTTGAAAAAATCACGTATCATATTTTAACACATTTGGTCTATACAAGTGATATCATATACTGGAAGAATTTTTTACCTATGCACGGACAATTTTCAATGGTCTAGGAAAAGAACTATCTTGATTCATGACCTTGTCTTTCCCAATTGACAGCCTTGATGGCTGTCCAATTCTTCATTATTTTGATAGGAGTTTCTTTTGTATCATATACGTATGATCCAATCCACAAGTACCTACGTCGAAACATCTATGGGTGAAAAATGTTCAAGCGTTTGAAAACTTCTAACTCATAGATCATGGAGTTTGTTTATTTATGTTGTTGAAATTGTTTAGTCTTTTTATTTTTTGATGCATAGGTAAAATGAGTAAAAGAGAAGAATTTTCATGAAATAGTTTTGTCTATGAATTATTAGATGTCGATCGAAGTGAACAGAGTGGGTCATCCAATTTGGTGGCTTATTATATAGTTTGAGATAGGGAAGTTATGCTCTGGAGTAGTCAGGCTGCTCACACACGCGCACACACACATGCATATTGAAACACATCAGACCTGAAACGCTTTGGTTACATGAGTACCTATACACCTAATAGTCCTAGCCATAGGATGTTCTTATACTTCAAATTTATTTCTTGACGAGCCATCCCATGGACAATCTGAAACTTTCATAATAATCTTCATGTTATAAAATGTTTGTGTAGACAAAAAAGACGTATTTCCTAAACCTGGTCTTCTTCTTGCTCCACTTTTCCAGTTTCCACAGCATATGTATAAAATTAGCATTGGTATCGGGTCGGGTCGGGTCCTTCACTATCCAGACCCGGACTCGGTCCCCTACGGGTCCAAAAATTGGACCTGGACCCGGATCCGTGAGGATCGGGTCCGGGTCCGGTTCTGGGTCCGGATCCTATTAAAATATTCCTACCAGTTCGGGTAGGAGCGGGAGTGTGAGTGGCGAGCGGAGGCGGCGAGTGGATGATTTAGAATAGAGGAGAGAAGTAAAAAACATGAGTTTTGGGTTTGGAAGAGAAAGATTTAGAATTGAGGAGGAATCAGGGAAGGGATGATGAAAGAATATTTATTTTTATGTTGATTTTTTGAGTTTTTTTTAACGGGTCTGGGTCTGGTCGGATCTCTTTTGAGCAGACCCGGATCCGAAAGTACAACGGTCCCATTTTAGGACCCGGATAGGCCGGGTCGGTTCTAGTCCAATGCCGGGTCTGGTCGGGGCCGGGTCGGATCCGAGTTTCGGGTATTTATACCAATGCTATATAAAATATGATAGCCAGCAAGAGGATAACATCGAATTCTATTGCATTTGATTATACTTTATTTCTTTCAGCTTGAGACCCGACATGAGCAATACTTCCATCGAATGGATACAGTGGTGTCTTCATTTGAAGCAGTAGCCGGTAGAGGTGCAGCGGCATCTTACACTGCACTCACCATCCAAGCAATGTCTAAGCACTTCTCCAACCTGAGGGATGCCATAATCACCCAACTGAATGCTGCAAGATACTCTCTTTCCAAGGGTTTGCAAAGAAACCATGGGGACCTTTCTTCGAAAAGCAATAGAAAGAACAGGGAAACTCTTCAGCAGCTTGGTATGATACAACTACGGCAAGTTTGGAGGCCACTAAGAGGACTACCTGAAGAATCAGTCTCACTGCTTCGTTCCTGGCTTTTCGAACATTTCCTTCACCCGTGAGTTTCAGCTTTATGGACACTACTTTCATCATTTCTTTACTTTTCCAGTGTTAGTGTCTGATACGATCCCAAATGTTTCACAGAAAAGCAATTATCCCGCATGTAGTTTATTTTTCACCACATTTAGAACTCCTACAGTCATTATATGCCGATGCACTTCAATAAATACACCATTTTCTAATCTCGGTAGATGAAAACCCTACAATACATAGTGAGATACAGTAGGTTTACATTCATAGATAACTATAAGATGTACAACATAGGTATTACATCAATTTGACCAACATTGACATCCAGAGGTCAGGGCCGCCCCCCACCTTGAGGCAGGTGAGGCAGCCGCCTGAGGCCTCCGAATTTTTTGCAATTTTGGAGGCCCCAAATTTGTATTTTCCTTGTAAATATAGGCACGTATTTTGCGCGTTAAAAAAATTATATTGTAATTAGGGGCTCCCGAAAATAATTATTTGGGCCTTTCGTCTTGGGCTCCCAGGAACTCAGGGGTGTCTGGATCATTACAATGTACATAAACATCAATCTTTTAATGGGTTGAGGTTTTTCATTTGGTAAGCGTAACCACACACAGAATATAGAGAAGCATATATATATTAATGACCCTACCAATTGATCAAAACTCCGAAGTTTTAGCATAGTGGCAAGGACTTTCATATGGTATCAGAGCATCCCAGGTTCGAATCTCACCGACTGCGCAATTTAAATGCGGATTAAAAAAAATTAATACCGCTGCGTATAGTCCAGGTATTGGCCCAAAAAGATGCCCCTCACCCTTACCACAACTTCGAAGTTTTAGCATAGTGGCAAGGACTTTCACAATATATTGACATAGTGGCAACTTTTTTCGAACTTTTAGGGTGCAAACCGATGGAATACAAAGATTAGGGAGAATCCTTGCTAATTTGTCAAAACTCTAAGGATGACATCTGTAATTTTACTCTTTCTTTAGTGTACTAACTGCTCTTAAAACAGTTATCCGACAGATAATGAGAAACTTATGCTGGCTTCACAGACGGGATTGACTCGAAATCAAGTAATTCTCATTGTAAAACCTGTATTTTGGGCTAAACTTTAATGTCAATTTATAATTAACCGGTGGCTGCTACTTGTTTCAGATATCAAACTGGTTCATAAATGCGCGTGTTCGTCTGTGGAAGCCCATGATAGAAGAGATGTACAGGGAAGAGTTTTCAGAAGTTATGCAGGATTCGTCGTCTTAAAGAGCAGAGAGATTGTTACAAGTGTCAAGGATTCGTGATGTTTTTTGTATCCCGCAGTTAAAATACTTGGTCATCTTGTAAATTGTAATCATTTCAGATTTGGATACGAGATAACTAGCATTCATCTATAAAATTGTTGCAAACCCATATTTAAGAGAATGTTCATACTTCATATATGATGCTTATGTACCTGTGCAGTGCAGCCAAGTATGATGCTTATGTACTTGTGTAGTGGAGCCAATCTTATTTGTATCACCATGATTTTATAGGATCGTGAATGTTTCAATATTCCAATGTTTGTGCAGAAGTGTTGTTCCATATTGTGGTACGGTGTATTGTAGAGTAGAATTCTCCTGATTGCTTGGTCATAAAAAAAATTATCTTAGAATTTTTAGAGTATCACACAGGCATTTCATGCATCAACAAATGTTTTTCAAGACTACTGCTAATATCATATTCTGGTCTAAAACAGCAGGTGAAGAACAAACGAATATCATCAATTGCTTATTTACTAAATGAGCAAGTTGCTCATACCCTTTTTTCCCATATAGAGTCTCCTTCAGTTGCACACTACTTTTGGTGAGCAGTCCGTGAGCACTCACGAACTAGAGACCCTATGAAAAATCCGAACCGCTCATATTGTTCTATATACCTTAGATAGCCTAACAATAAAAAATCAAGTAATTTGAAGTTTATTTGCCCATCCATCATGCGGCTAGAATTTTCAGCCATACAATTTTGTGATGATATAAATCATGGGTAAATGAACTTCAAATTACTTGATTTTTTATTGTTAGGCTATCTAAGGCATATAGAACAATATGAGCGGTTCGGATTTTTCATAGGGTTTCTATTTCGTGAGTGCTCACGGAGTGCTCACCAAAGTAGTGTGCAACAGAAGATTTCTCTCTCTCTCTCTCTCTCTCTCTCTCTCTCTCTCTCTCTCTATATATATATATATATATATATATATATATATATATATTCTTGACTAATAACGTGGGGTTCTTTGAAAAATAGTCTCCGTCATTTTCTTCTATTCAAACTAGTAGATATATTGTTTTCCTTTTCTTTTTAAGTTTTGGAAATGTCTTGATATGAATAAAAATAGAATTAAATCGGGACCATTCAAATCGGGCACGAATCTCAAAGCTCTCAGGGGTAAAATGGTAATTTCACCTGTAAACGGGTCCGAAAATGGGAACTGGGTCTTTTCCAAGCCTAATAACCCAAAAACGGGATTGTCTTACTGGGTATAACCCATTATGAACAAACCCAGGACATTTAAAGAGTAATTTAAATTCATGATTATCTCTAAGAGACGGTTTAAATCAAATGACTTTTCATGAAACGATTTAAACTCTGTTTCTTATCCAAAAACAATGAGAAGTAGAGATAAATCATTATCTTGAAACTAACCCCTAAGAGCATCTGTAGTCGTTGGCTATTTTGCCAAATTTTCAAAAAAATGGCAAAATAAGTGCTGCAGTCGTTGGCCAAATACCCAAAATTTGGGTTTCGGAGCTACAGTAGTCGGTTATATTTGGCAGGCGAGATGGCAATTGCCAAAATATAGATAACGGAAGATGGTTTTTCGTCCGTTCGATCAGACAAAAGATTATCCTTTGTCGCTTATATATATATATATATATATATATATATATATATATATATATATATATATATACTTTTTTCCCCAACGGACGGTAAATGATTTACCGTCCCAAAATTTGCATCATTCACGGACGAGCTATTACTCCCTGTCCGTTCCATTAAAAAAGAAAAGAAATCAGAAATGTGCTGTGACGGGAGATGATGCCCCGTCCCATACATTTCTCACCTTTAGATTTATATACAACCACCCTATAGAGTATTTGTATGTGTTAAATTTTGGTTTAAATATTAATTAATTAAAAATTAAGAAATAATTAGGATTAAATTAATAGTTTTTAAGGATCTAATTAGCCTTTAAATTTTTATTTTTTTAAAAATTACCCCGGACTTTTTTTTTTTTTACAAAAAATAATCTTTCCTCTGAAATTATAAAAAATCCAAAAACTCATTTTTTGGCATTTGACGAACTGCAGGGCAAAGTCAGTTTTCCTATTTTCATTTGCCAAATACCCAAAATTTGGCTCTCCACGACTACAGATCCTCTAAGACGACTATAAATACCCCTCTACCCCCACCATAAAGGAGGTAACCAATATTTTTCTACAAAAAGCTCTCTCACATCCTCTTCTTGATTATTGACTTGAGCGTCGGAGGGCCTGTCGATGTTTGAAGCGTTTTGCAGGTCAAGTTGAAGCAATCGTTGCAGTCAACACGGTCGAAAGTCAAAAAGTCAGATTCTTGATTGTTCCATCAAAGAATCCACATCACCTGATTACTCCCACACAGAAAAAAAAACAGTAACATGTCTCACCCTCGAATCCAAGTTCTCAACCATGTCACAATTTGGTACTCGACTCTTGTACCATCCAATGATCCAAGACATTCCTCAGTAGTAATATTTTGTTTTCTTAATACTTCTGAAGTTCTCGTCCTCCTTTATCAATCCCGATAGTTCATTTCTCTGTCTTTCCCCTGCATTCAAAGCACTTCATGCACTGCTTCTCGTTCCGATACTGAATTTTGTAAATAAATATCAGATGCTGAAAGAGTTGAGATGAATCTTTTATGTAGTCACGGATATCTCTAATACTATAATGGGAGAAGGCCGTATCGTCATTTGTAAATCTACCAACATGTGTGATGCACGTACATAACTAATATAAAGAAGGGTTCACGTTCAAACTCATACTATATCTGAATTTTTATTTTTAAAAAATTTAATTAATTAAAACGTACATCGCACGTGTAAATTACTAGTTTTAATAATTAGCCATTTAGGGAAGAGAACTAACAAGAGATAAACTAAAGAAAACTAGTGTAAATGTATAAGCAATTGTAATCCGTGAGGGAAGTAGTCCGTAATTTAAAATTTGTTAGTGACCTACTTTAATAAAAGTATATCCTGAGGGGGTAGTGCTACACCTACAACCTTTACCACCTCACAACCTTATGTGTCACAATCTCATTGAAAATGTCTGCAACCTACTCTACAAGACTCTACAATACATTTCCAATGAGATTGTGCCACCTAAGGTTGTAAAAAGAAATGTTGTAAGAATAGGTTGTAGGTGAATCATTACCCATCCTGAGGATGCAACTGAACCTCTTAAGAGCATCTTTAGTCTAGTCGTTCCTATATTTCAAAAATTTGAAAAAATTGATAAATAGGAGCTGTAGTAGTTTTCTATATTTAAAAGTTTTGAATTTTGGAGAAACAATATTCTTCTATATTTAAGAGGAGAAATAGGAATTGCTAAAATAGCAATCGGACTATCAAAGTTTTATCCGTTAACAAATTTCTCCGTAAAAATGATCGGACGCAATATAATTTTTCGTCCCACAAATTTTTTAAATTTAAAAGTATCGGGCGCTAAATAATTTTTTGTCGGATTTTTTAAAGAAAAAATATTATATCGGACGAGATATTAAATCACCTCCGATGCCTTTTCTTCCCATTTGTAAAAAATAGTTTTATAGATTTAGGTCTATACAAATTATTGTGGGTACATTTTCGGATTTAATTGGTATTTAATTTAGAATTAAGATGTAATTAAGATAAAATTAAGATTTAATTAAAATTCTTAATTATAAAAAAAAACCTCTCGGACGGAATTTCATCTCCCGTCCGTGCTTTTTTTAGTAAAAGGAAAGAAAATTTCGGATCTCCCGTCTGTGCATTGACTTGAAAACAAACTCAAATTTTGAGTTCAAACTACTAAAGTTTGAAAACAAAATTCCTATTTTAAAATGTCAAATCTGAAAATTTTGAATCTCAAGGACTACATAGGCTCTAAGAGCATCTGTAGTCGTCTAAACCCAAAATATAGGTATTTGGTATATAGCAATAAAAAATATAGAAGTGAGTTGTAGTCGTCTAAACCCAAAATTTAGCTTTTAAAAGATGGACGGAAGATCATTTCTTGTATGAGATTTTTTATTATTGTTTTTTCCCTAAAAATATGGGAGGGGATGTGATATTCCGTCAAGTACAAAATTTCCTAAATGAAAGTTGACCCATAGACTATAGGCTTAATGCATATGCATTAAAAAAAATGAGAAAGAAAGAAGAGGGAGGGGAGATGATATCCCTATTTTGATTTTTTTTTTTTTTTATTTTAATAATTTTAAAATCGATCGGACGAGATATGATATCCCATCCGATCTATTTAATTTAAAAAAAAACTAAATTGGTCGACGGACGAGATATCATATTTCGAAATTCAAATTTTGGCTTTTGGCATTTCTTCTCCTAAATTTGATAGTCGACTGTTCACCACTCATCCAAAATATGGGTAAATGTCCATTGACTGCAGCAGTTTTTGTGGCAAAATTATCCTTTTTTTTAAAATATTTGGCCACAATGGCGGAACTTAGTGAGGGCTCGGGGGTGCCCGGGCCCCTCCGGAATTTTCAAAAACCCCTTCACTCTATTGAAAATTTTATAAACCCTTCAAAAAATTATAATTTAACCCATATGAAAACTCAGTTTTATTGTTTGGCCCCCTAAAAATTATGAAAAAATTCCTACATTTTTACACGTGATCATAAAATTTTATCTTGGTCCTCCGGGTAAAATTGTTCTGGCTTCGCCCCTGTTTGGCCAATTGACTACATATGCTCTAATGCTCTACTTTTCCAGTATAAAACCATTTCTGTAGAAGCCCCCTGTTTCCAGAAATCGGCAAATCCCTACCCCCTGTTTCAACATCCTTCCTTCCTTCCTCCCTCCCTCAGTCCCTCCCTAAGCAAAGTAAACCCCTCTATTTATATTTGTTATACTTTTACTCACAAATCTCAACCCTGTTGTATCCCATCAACAAAATTCTGAAAGCAGAACCCCAAAGGAGTCATCCTTCATCTCCCTCCCATACAGTTACAGTTACAGGTACCATGATCCTCCTCCTTTTTTTATGTGATTATAATCATCATTAATCAAAATTATAATTATGACATAAAATTTTTAAATTCCAAGATAGACCCTCATATTCATTTCAATTTTAGACTACATAAACAGTTTTATGATGAAATTCTATGATCTATTATTAGAAGAGTTCTTCATCTTTGCAATAATCATTTGTATGTTTGTCTGCAGTCTGCCATTATGTGGTCCTGACTTGAAGTGGGAAAATGTATTATGATTAGATTACAACACAATTTTTCCAGTTCCTGAATTTCTGAATAATATGATAGTAATAGATGATGGTGCCCGATACTTTGCCTAGATATGTCAATAACTGAATTTTTTTTTAATAAACTTTTTCTGATTATGTTAACTAGAAGATTCACAATCCAGACACATAGCCAAGTCAAAGAAAACTGAAAACCCAATATGCTTATTAGACCCCCCTTTGTTTTGGTTTAGTTTTCAATAAGTCATGACTATTTATAGGATTTAGGTCTATTGACTTAGAGTTCCAATTGCAAATCTTGTATTTATGAGAGCATCTGTAGTCGTTGGCCAAATTATCAAAAAAATGGATAATTTGGCCAAAAAACAGCTGCAGTCGTTGGGCATTTACCCATATTTTGGGTAAGAAATGGCTAAAACCAAAATTTGGGTTTCGGATATGATATCTCGTCCATCGACCAATTTAGTTTTTTTTTAAATTAAATAGATCGGACGGGATATCATATCCCATCCAATCGATTTTAAAAATAAAAAAAACAAAAAAAGTTAAAATATGGAGATCATCTCCCGTCCCTCTTCTTTCTTTCTCATTTTTAAAAAATTCCTATGCATTAGGCCTATAGTCCATGGCTATGGGTCAACTTTCACTCAGAAAATTTTGTATTCGACGGGATATCATATCCCGTCCGATATTTTTTGAAAAAAAATAATAATAAAAAATCTCATGCAAGAAATGATCTTCCGTCCATCGTTTAAAAGCCAAAGTTTGGGTTTAGACGACTACAACTCATTTCTATATTTCCTATTGCTATATGCCAAATACCCATATTTTGGGTTTAGACGACTACAGATGCTCTGAATATGGCTATGTGAAGATCTAGTTGACAGTGATTTTCAGTCTACATTTCAGCCCATAGAGTCATATTTCCTATCCACTTCAGGTAGTATCGTCGGGTAATCTAGATTTCGGTTCCGATGGGGAATGTTGATGCCAGTGCTAGCAGGAAGCGCTGGCGATGGATGTGGGCGGGTGGCGCTCTGATAGCAATCTTCTTAGCATTTGCACTAACCTCAGAGAACTACCAAAAAGACCCTCTATTTGGAATCTTACACAAGAAGTACAATGAGTGGTCTCTGGTAATTTGCTTCTGTCTGTGTTTTCTGTTTATGTTGATAGTCATTTTTGAAGAAGTATGTGTATGGGATTTTGGAAATTTCAGGGGTCGGGAAGGTACACGGGGCTGGTGGAGGGCTGTTGTTGCGATTATGAGACAGTGGATTCATTGAATGAGGAAGTGTTGCATCCAATTCTACAAGATCTAGTTACAACCCCCTTCTTTCGATATTTTAAGGTAGTTTTAATAGTTTACTTTTCATTGCATGGGGAGAAGTTTCTGTGATTGTATAAATAGTTTCTTAATTCATGGAACCTACATTTACGTATGATCTAACTTCAGTTAGAAACTAGTTACTTGTTTCGTGTTAAAATATTTGCTTCACTGGAATTGAGATTGAAAACCAGCATGTGAATAGAGAAACCGGAATAGGTTGGGCAAAGTTTCTTTTAACAAATCTGTTTGTAGTGGTGAATAACGCGAGAATTTTACTGCCAATTTCTACATCGTCACTTGGCTGTCCTGGCAGCCAATTGTCTTAGTTTGCTCAAGGATTCTGGTACTATTTTCAATGTCGTCTTCTTCGTTCTTGTCCCTTCTTATCATTTATACTGGTTACAATGGAAAGCTCAAGTTTTAGTCTCTTCATAGTAATAATATTTATTTGCTGAAAGAATTTCATGTTGCAACTTGCACCTAATTGTGTATTTCGGAACATGTCAAATTGTCCTTGTTGTAAAAGAATGATTATCAGTAACATCCATGGAAAATTTTGGATTTAGGTTACTGAATTTGAGGATAGTAGCATCCTTGTTCTCATGCTAACTTGAGGTTGAGGATAACAGTGAAATTCATTTCAAATTTTGATAGATTGATTATCTTCATATCTTCTTATAATTTTAGGTTAAACTGTGGTGTGACTGCCCATTCTGGCCTGATGACGGGATGTGCCGTCTTCGAGACTGTAGTGTTTGTGAGTGTCCTGAAAGTGAATACCCAGAACCATTTAAGAAGCCATCTCAAGGGCTTTCTGCTGAGGATCTGATGTGTCAAGAGGGAAAGCCAGAGGCTACTGTTGATCGCACAGTTGATAGTAAAGCTTTTAGAGGGTGGACTGAAGTTGATAATCCATGGACCTATGACGATGAAACTGATAACGGTAGAACTTCTTGTGCTAATATGATATTGTTCATGCTCGTAATCTTTCTATCACTTTTTGAATTGTGTTCCTATGTGCCCAATGGTTAGTTAGATAGGCGAATCATGTTTGAATGTTTACCTTTTGCAGCTGAGATGACATATGTGAACCTCCAGCTAAACCCTGAACGCTACACCGGCTATGTGGGTCCATCAGCTAGGAGAATATGGGATGCTGTCTATGCTGAAAACTGTCCTGCATGTTAGTGTTTTTACATCTTTATATGCTAGGTTATTCAGCTGTTTTCAAATGTTTTTATCTTATTAACGGCCAATTCATTCTGTTTAGTCTACTGTCATATGTTATTATGTCTTTTCCTCGCCAAAATGCTACCTTTACTACAGTGTTTTAAGTGTCGTCCATCATGTTCTTTTTTTGGTGAGTGATACTAGATAAATAGCTTATATCCTTTTGAGGTCAAAGTTGGTGACAATTTTTGAGTTAAAACCGACGCGCAGAAACCCTGCATGTAGTCTCACATTTTAGCACAACAATGTCAACCAAAATTTTGTCTAAATTGGATATTTATTGGTTTTGGGCTTTCTGAAATTGGATTTTATCAAGAACTAATTAATTCGTGCTTTTAATATTTATAACCTAGATGATGATAGTCACCGCATATAATGAACGTAGGACTTATCCATATCTTGTTTAGGGAATATATTTTTTAGTATGACATGGCAACTGACACTGGTTGCATGTTGCCGACTTATCCATATCTCGTTTAGGGAATAATTACCCCCAAAGAGGCAATATAACACTGGCTTTAAAAAACATTTGTTTATATTCAAAAGCAGACTTGAACACATTCCACCAGTTCCCCCATTACTATTAGAGAACTTATAGAAGACTTATTTGCCAAGAATGGAAAAATAAAAATAAAAATTCACCACTAGTTAATATTTTAGGCTATTTTAGATGATTCAAAATCCTAGCCTAAATATTTAGGATGATGTTGTTAAACTGTATTAAATGTTTCTAGTATGAAGGGTATGAACAAAACTCTTGAACTGATGCGCTAAACGTATGAAGAATGTCTCAGAGAAAACGATTCTTAACATACTGAACTACAGAAACTGTCCATATAGTGTAAACTTATTATTAATTACTATTATCACTTATATCTGCTCAATTGCACTTGTTTTATCTACTTGTGCAGATCCTTCTAAAGAAGTTTGTGAGGAGTCAAAAGTACTTTACAAGTTGATTTCAGGATTGCATGCCTCAATTTCAGTTCACATAGCTTCTGATTATTTGATTGATGAAGCTAAAAACTTGGTAAGTTTCCTAGTCTCTCAAGAATAACAGTTTACAGGTACAGCTATCGAAATATGCTAGTGAGTAGTGATAAACTGTAGATAGTGCTGATTCTTTCTTTTTTACACTCTGATGGCAGTGGGGACCTAATCTTAATTTGCTGTATGATCGTGTTTTGCAATATCCGGATCGTGTCAGGAACTTATACTTCACATTTCTGTTTGTTCTCCGAGCAGTAACTAAGGTAAGTAATATTTCATACATGCATGCTATTAACGAAGTAATTATGTTGGTGAACCTATTGAATTGGCCATGTTTCCTGTTCGTCTTTCATATAAAATTCCAGAACCTTTCATCTTCTCATTTCACAGTTTCTAAGATTATGGAACTCCAATATCTTTCTCCTAGCTCCTTGTAATTGAGAGGGTTTCTTTTTTGTATGTGTGCGCATATTTGTCTTTTTTAAGGCTGCAGATTACTTGGAGCAAGCCGAATATAACACTGGCAACCCAGAAGAAGACCTGAGAACACAGTCATTAGTGAGGCAGCTTCTTTATAATCCTAAGCTGCAAGCTGCTTGCCCGTTGCCTTTTGACGAAGCCAAGCTTTGGCAAGGACAAAGTGGGCCCCAACTCAAGCAGCAGGTTCAGAAGCAGTTCAGGAATATCAGGTTTTATTTCTGAAACTCTTTATTGCTTATAGGAAATTGAAATTATGTAATGTGACTCTTAAACTGATGCTCTTTGCATATTTAAGTGCTCTGATGGACTGTGTTGGTTGTGAGAAATGCCGCCTTTGGGGTAAGCTTCAAGTTCTTGGTCTGGGCACGGCACTGAAAATTCTCTTCTCTGTTAATGGTGAAAGACTCACGAATGAGCCTGTATGTATGCTCTCTTTCTAAATAATAGGAGATTACTTTTATATGTGATTTTCTTATTGATTCCTCTGTGAAATTAGTGTACTCATAGGAAGTGTTCAGAATTTTTAAGTATGTGCCATCTAATAATATTCAATGTGCGCATGAGAAACAGAATACCGATTCTGTAAGCATACAAGGATTTAGTTAGTATTATTAAGCATAGAACATTTAAAATTGTTCACCATTTCCCTGTAGGTCAATGGAGAGGTGATAAACACGTGCAGTACATGTATCTAAATCTTCTTATTTGAACAGCTGCAACAGCAACACCAACACCACACACACACCATAGTGATGACACCTTCTCGAGTATTATTGGTTAGGATGAATAGACCATGATTTACATTTTACAAGATATCGAAGACTTCACCATCTTCACTATCCCTAGATTTATTGCATGTACAAATTCGCGTAGTTTTTTTCTACCAATTCCAAAAACATATTGACATTGATCATCATTATGGAGCATTAAGTATTTGGTAATTGTTCACTAATTTTTCTGTTAGTGCTTGAGGAAGATAAGCATATGCATACACAAATCTTAATAATTAATAATAAAGAAATAAAAAAGAGTGTCAATTATCTAAGTAATGTTCTTGTCACAGTTGCTGCTGCAAAGGAATGAAGTAATTGCTTTGGTGAACCTTCTGAATAGGCTCTCTGAGTCTGTCAAATTTGTTTGTAAAATGGGACCTCAAGTTGACAAAATCATGGTTCCTTCACCAGCTAGCGCACGTGTTTCTCTATAGCCAAGCATAAACTTGTATACTAGTTGTGGTAAGTAAGATCTCTCAGTCCCGTTGCTCCTAAATTTTTATCAAATAACAGGTTTTCTCCTCATCAACTATATCATCATTTATACAGGGAAAAAAGATGAAAGCACTAGCAATGGAGTGAGTGGATAACCTCAGTCTGATATTAAATATGAAGCTTTAGGAGGGATCTTTTAGAGGATGGAAGGGGTTTGAATTTTGGTTTCTGTCGTTTCAGGTGAGTACCTAATCAGATGGACAATAGCGACGACGTTTTTGTCAAGCAAGAAGAGTACATTATTAGATCATTTCTGACTATCATCAAACTCCCAGTTGTATCTGATTTTAGTTTTTAATGTAAATTTTGTGCAAGTTAAAGAACTAATCTACATTTGTTCTTTTGAAAGAACTGCTCATTTGTACTCAGTGTTGCACTCCTCCTTAGCTCATTCGGTATATCTTTTACCAGTCAATTTCGAATTACAGAGCTTAAAATTTTCGATAAGCAGTGTTTACATGAAGCAGCTTCTGTGGATGGAAACCTTGTAGTATTAACTATTAAGGCAGCCTCGATTTCTAGTTGTGGATCCGATTATAACCAAGTCTCCGACAGGTTTATTAAGGTGCGAATCGTGAGATCATGCTATTCCTACGCTGAGTAGGTACTGAAAAAGATAACAAATTTACCCCATCCCATCCAGTTGTAGAAAACTTCTTCAGAATCAAATTTTGTTGCTTCTCAGTTGCGGATAACAGCAGGTACCGTAACCAGTGTTTTTAGATCCAAATATTGATCATTCCCCTTCAAATCAAACAACCAATGACTTCATTAACATCAGCTCGAACTCATCTTTCTCCCCCTAATGTTCCTCCTCTCTTTCCTTGCCTTGTGCTCCGTCCGTCGGGATTGTAGGGAAAGATGAGGAGGAACAGAGCTCGTGGGCTGACCTGGTACCAAGTTACTGTTACAAATAATATTTACAAAATTCTTTTTACAAAGAAAGATAGAGAGGCACAGGAAAACCGAGAAGGGAACAGAGAAGAGAAATCCGAAAGAAAAAGAAAAGGAAAATAAATTAAACAACTTACAATAAGCAAATGAAAAGTACAACTCCCAAGAAGCCGAGGCCTGTGTATCACACAGTGTCCTTAAAACAGATTTCGCCTCTCTCCGGTTGCTGGATTGAACGGAGGCGTCTGTCTCCCAGGATGCAACGGCTTGGAGCGATCCCGTAGGCACCACGTACCACTCCCGAACTGATCAGCAGCGTTTGAACCTATCACCTGACTTACCAACACAAGGACGGACGAACAGCACAGAAGAGAAGGAGAGAAAATGATATGGTTTTGTGCAGGGAAGAAAGTAAGGGGAAGGCCTCTATTTATAGAGCCTGGGTTAGACAAGGCATTAACAGCCTTCATTGTAACGGCAGACAAGGCATTAACAGCCTTCATTATAACGGCAGACAAGGCATTAACAGCCTTCATTGTAACGGCAGACAAGGCATTAACAGCCTTCATTGTAACGGCAGACAAGGCATTAACAGCCTTTAACAGCCTTCACTGTAACGGCAGACAATGAATTGAATGCCTTCAGCGTAACGGCAGACAAAATATTAAATACAGCACTGAAACGGCAGACAGAACCGTTTCTGCATTCATTTCAGCCGTTACAAAAAGAAAACTGTAGCAAAAAGTGGCTCTGCACGGGGTGGGATCAAATCGGTCCGGCATTCGTGTCCGCAGGTCGTGCGGGCGCACACAAGTCGCATGTAAACCGGTCCGTGATTTGCACCCCCCCCCCCTGCGCGCGCGAGAGAGAGCCTCTCTTCTAGCCATCTTACAATGCTTAGAAGGAGATTACTATATATCCTCTTCTATTTCCTTTGTTATTTCCGATGTGGGACTAAGTTCCCTTTAACCCATTTTCAAGAATGAAAACGTCTCACTTTGAGAGACAATTTCTCATTCACCCCTTAACCGATTTTAGCGAACCAATATATGATTTTGATCTACTCACGAAGGAGAACACAAATCAATCAAGATCTCTCAATAATTCATTGAGGATCTTACTCAAAAAATTGCTCAAAAATCGGTTCGAAAATAGTGTATAAAACACTCATTTTCTAACAATCCCCACATGAATGAAAATTGATGACCACAGACAGGACAGACTGACACGACAGACTGACACGACGGACTGACCCGACAGACTTGGTGATAGAATTCAACGATTGATTTCTGCATAGGATAGGTAGGTGTTACCCTTTGAACCTTCCCTTATGAAAATATGTTTACTTTACTAACTAAACAGTAGACGCGATGTCTTTGAACTGTTCTGCCATTTGTGTAAACGATGGCATATCTCACACAGAAATCTTTCTAACGCTTTTTCAGTTCTCACTGTTATGTTCGTTTTGGCCATGAACATACGCCTGGTTCTGCAAGATTTTAACAGGAATATTGCCCTATATTATTCCCTTGGAAGCGGCCCTTCTTCCATCTTACATAGGTGATTTCTTACTTAAGAGTAACCCGCATTACTCTGCTCGGATATCCGACGCATAAGAATCATTAAAAGCCTAGCTTAACCTGTTACCTTGCGGGCATCACTGTTTCATCATGGGAATGGACATGGAAAATCCCCACAGTGATCTAACTTGGTCTTTACAATTTAGTTGTCCCTTTGAACCTAGATCTTGGGATCTCCAGTCAACTAGGTTGGGTTTCCATTGTATCGACTTATTCTTTCATGGGCTTTAGTCCCATTCCCCTCGATGATTTATCAACTAACTCTCTGTTTAACCCTTTGGTTAGTGGATCCGCAATGTTATCTTTTGACTTTACATAGTCCACAGAGATAACCCCAGTAGAGAGTAGTTGTCTAATGGTATTATGTCTTCGACGAATATGTCTAGATTTACCATTATACATATTGCTCTGTGCTCTACAAATTGCAGATTGACTATCTGAATGTATGCAGATTGGAGGCACAGGCTTCGTCCACCTTGGAATATCTTCAAGGAAGTGGCGTAACCATTCAGCCTCTTCCCCACATTTGTCTAATGCGATAAATTCTGATTCCATCGTGGATTTAGCGATCACTGTTTGTTTCGAGGATTTCCAAGAAACTGCTGCACCACCTAGTGTAAACACATAGCCACTAGTGGATTTTGAATTATCACTCGATATCCAGTTCGCATCACTGTATCCTTCAAGTACAGCCGGATATCTCGTATAGTGCAGCCCGTAGTTACGAGTAAAACGCAAGTACTTCAGTACTCTTATAATTGCTTGCCAATGCTCGCTTCCAGGATTACTCGTGTATCTGCTTAGTTTACTTACTGCATAGGCTATGTCTGGTCTTGTACAACTCATTAAGTACATTAGACTGCCTATGATTCTAGAGTATTCTACTTGAGAAATACTCTCCCCTTTATTCTTGGATAAGTGTAAAGTTAGATCTATTGGAGTTCTCGCAATTCCAGAATTATCTTTATCAAATTTTCCAAGAATATTGTCAACATAATGTGACTGGCTTAAAATAAGCTCGTCTGATGTTCTTGTGATTTTAATTCCCAATATAACATCAGCTAGTCCCATGTCTTTCATGTCAAACCTCGAGTTTAACATGTTTTTAACAGATTTAATTATCTGATCATTGCTTCCAATAATAAGCATGTCATCTACATACAAACATATAATGACATATCCATCTTCTGTGTCTTTGATATATACACATTTGTCACATTCATTGATCTTGAAGCCATTTGTCATCATGACATTATCAAATTTTTCATGCCACTGTTTTGGAGCTTGTTTCAAGCCATATAATGACTTCACCAGTTTACACACTTTCTTTTCATGTCCTGGAGATGAAAAACCCTCAGGTTGTTCCATGTAGATTTCTTCATCTAAATCTCCATTAAGAAAAGCTGTTTTTACATCCATTTGATGTACTTCAAGATTGCGTAGAGCTGCTACGGCAAGTACCATCCTAATGGAATTTATTCTCGTCACAGGAGAATATGTATCAAAGTAATCAAGACCTTCTTTTTGTTTATAACCTTTAATTACAAGTCTTGCCTTGTATTTATCAATTGATCCATCAGGTTTTATTTTTCTCTTGAAGATCCACTTGGAACCCAAAGGTTTACTACCTGGTGGAAGATCCACTAGTTCCCAAGTATGGTTTTGCAAGATAGAATCAATTTCACTCTTGATGGCTTCTTTCCATTGAGGACCATCACTAGAGTTCACTGCTTCCTTGAAGGTTTGGGGTTCTTCTTCAAGCATAAAAGTCAAGAAATCCGGACCAAAAGATTTTTCCGTTCTTGTTCTTTTACTGCGTCGAGGTTCCTCCTTGACTTCTTCATTTTGGTTTTCACTATCTTCACTGATAGTCTCATGTGTTCGTTTGGAGGAACTTGCTTCCTCCTTTGACTTACATGGAAATACATCTTCAAAGAACGATGCATTTCTAGATTCCATTATCGTGTTCTTTGATATCTCAGTGATATCGGATTTGTATACCAAGAACCGATAGGCACTACTGTTAAGTGCATAACCAATGAAAATACAATCAACTGTTTTTGGTCCTATTTTCATTTTCTTAGGTGGGGGTACTACCACCTTGGCAAGACATCCCCACATTCGCAAGTAATTGTAGGATGGCTTTCTTCCTTTCCATAATTCATATGGAGTTTTATCTTCTTTCCTTTTGGGCACCTTATTCAAAAGGTAGTTAGCTGAAAGAATAGCTTCTCCCCACAAGTTTGGTGGTAAACCAGAACTTATTAACATCGCATTCATCATTTCTTTCAATGTACGATTCTTTCTCTCAGCAACACCGTTGGACTGAGGAGAATAAGGCGCTGTGGTTTCATGTATAATCCCATGCTTAGCACATGTGTCAGCAAATGGCGATTCATACTCTCCACCTCGGTCGCTTCTTAGCGCCTTAATTTTCTTATTGAGTTGATTTTCAACCTCATTTTTATAGAGAACAAATTTCTCTATAGCTTCATCTTTGCTTTTAAGCAAGTATACATAGCAATATTTTGTGCTATCATCTATGAAGGTAATAAAATATTTATTACCACCTCTTGTTTGTATCATTTTCAAATCACAAATATCAGTGTGAATTAGATCAAGTGGTTCGGTGTTTCTTTCAACACTTTTAAATGATGATCTTGTTAGTTTTGCCTCAACACAAGTTTCACATTTGTGTTTGGAATCAATTTGGAACGTTGGTATGTGATTCAAGTTAATTAGTCTTCGCAAAGTATCATAATTAACATGTCCTAGTCTACCATGCCATAAATTGGAAGACTCAAGCAAATAAGTAGAAGAGCTAGCTTTATTCATATTATTGACCATGGTCATTACATTGAGTTTGAACATTCCACCACTCATATATCCTCTACCAACATACATTCCACTTTTAGACAAAACAAATTTGTTTGACTCGAACACTAAACGAAAACCGTGGTTGTTAAGCAATGAACCAGATACCAGGTTCTTACGGATTTCAGGAACATATGCAACATTGTTCAGAGTCAGTTCCTTTCCAGAAGTCATCTTCAAGATCACCTTGCCTTGGCCCTTTATTTCTGATGTAGCCGAGTTCCCCATAAACATTTTCTCCCCATTCTCTAATGGTTCGAAAGTGGAGAACATACTTCTATTGGAGCACACATGTCGAGTAGCTCCAGTGTCAATCCACCATTCCTTCGGATTTGAACCTAACATATTCACTTCTGATATCACAGCTGAGAGGTTGATATCGGAGACATCTTGAGCAATTCCTTGAACCAAGTTTGCTTCTCTGTTCCTGTTCCTCTTGGGAAGTCTGCATTCAGTGGACTTGTGACCCATTTTGTCACAATTGAAGCACTTGCCTTGAAACTTCGGCTTCTTGGAGATTCCTCCCTTAGGCCCCAACTTCGGACCCTTGTTGTTGTGCTTGTTGGAACGTTGTTTATGTTCCATTACATTTGCCTTTGCTGCATGGCTGATGAGTCCAACTTTTTCAGATCCCCTATTGTCTTCTTCAATACGAAGCCTGACAATGAGATCTTCAATGCCCATTTCTTTTCGCTTATGCTTTAGGTAATTCTTAAAGTCTTTCCAACCTTGTGGTAATTTTTCAATTATACAAGCCACTTGGAAACTTTCACTTAAGTTCATACCTTCAGCATGAATCTCATGCAAGATTAGTTGTAGTTCTTGAACTTGACTGATTACTGTTTTAGAATCTACCATTTTATAGTCTAGGAAGCGGCCCACAATGAATTTCTTGGCGCCGGCATCCTCAGTTTTATATTTATGTTCTAGTGATTCCCAAAGTTCTTTAGCTGTTCTTTTGTCAATGTAAACATTATACAAAGAGTCGGCTAATCCGTTCATTATGTAATTTCTACACAAGTAATCAGCATTTTTCCAAGCATCCACAGCGGCAATGACTTGGTTATCCTGCTCATCTTTCTTAAGATCTGGAGCATCTTCGTTCAAGAACCTTGCAAGATTCAGTGTGGTCAGATAGAACATCATCTTCTGTTGCCACCTCTTAAAGTTCTGCCCGTTGAACTTCTCAGGTTTCTCCCCATGGGAGACTGAGACAGGTACAACGGTGGGCATTGGCACTCGTGCCGCAGCAGCAATCGGTTCTTGTGTTGTATCAACAACCGGCACATAGACCGTTTCAGATACAACAGCATTGTCCAATGCAGTAGTCATCGTGAATCTGAAATTTACACAACACGAGTGTAAGTTTTCCAGATAAAAGAAATAAAAGAAAAACCGTGCCTCAAAATCGAAAATGAAATAAATCGAAAGTCTGTTTTAAGTTTGTTACAAATAATATTTACAAAATTCTTTTTACAAAGAAAGATAGAGAGGCACAGGAAAACCGAGAAGGGAACAGAGAAGAGAAATCCGAAAGAAAAAGAAAAGGAAAATAAATTAAACAACTTACAATAAGCAAATGAAAAGTACAACTCCCAAGAAGCCGAGGCCTGTGTATCACACAGTGTCCTTAAAACAGATTTCGCCTCTCTCCGGTTGCTGGATTGAACGGAGGCGTCTGTCTCCCAGGATGCAACGGCTTGGAGCGATCCCGTAGGCACCACGTACCACTCCCGAACTGATCAGCAGCGTTTGAACCTATCACCTGACTTACCAACACAAGGACGGACGAACAGCACAGAAGAGAAGGAGAGAAAATGATATGGTTTTGTGCAGGGAAGAAAGTAAGGGGAAGGCCTCTATTTATAGAGCCTGGGTTAGACAAGGCATTAACAGCCTTCATTGTAACGGCAGACAAGGCATTAACAGCCTTCATTATAACGGCAGACAAGGCATTAACAGCCTTCATTGTAACGGCAGACAAGGCATTAACAGCCTTCATTGTAACGGCAGACAAGGCATTAACAGCCTTCACTGTAACGACAGACAATGAATTGAATGCCTTCAGCGTAACGGCAGACAAAATATTAAATACAGCACTGAAACGGCAGACAGAACCGTTTCTGCATTCATTTCAGCCGTTACAAAAAGAAAACTGTAGCAAAAAGTGGCTCTGCACGGGGTGGGATCAAATCGGTCCGGCATTCGTGTCCGCAGGTCGTGCGGGCGCACACAAGTCGCATGTAAACCGGTCCGTGATTTGCACCCCCCCCCCCTGCGCGCGCGAGAGAGAGCCTCTCTTCTAGCCATCTTACAATGCTTAGAAGGAGATTACTATATATCCTCTTCTATTTCCTTTGTTATTTCCGATGTGGGACTAAGTTCCCTTTAACCCATTTTCAAGAATGAAAACGTCTCACTTTGAGAGACAATTTCTCATTCACCCCTTAACCGATTTTAGCGAACCAATATATGATTTTGATCTACTCACGAAGGAGAACACAAATCAATCAAGATCTCTCAATAATTCATTGAGGATCTTACTCAAAAAATTGCTCAAAAATCGGTTCGAAAATAGTGTATAAAACACTCATTTTCTAACAGTTACAAACCCAAACGATGACCCATTGCGCCCACAACCAGGTACATTGCACGCGCATTGGTGCTACAATGATTCCTGGGGAAAGTATGGAGATCACTTTTGAGAAGGATATGAACATTTAGGCTTGAGAAGCCTCTGGTCATCTCTATCTTAGACTACTATTGACGGTCGAGGTGCTGATGTGCACATAGCTCATGGGGCTGGCTGGCTTTGTGATTGATCACGTAAGGATTTACTATTTCTTTGATAAATCGGTAGTTTTTTTAGCATACATAGCGGGATGCAATCCGAATAGTCTCTTCCTACTAGGTGTAGGTTGATCACAACACACTTTATGAGGGTCAGGGATGGGTTGATTAATCTGACTGTTTGGGGTAGGGCTGGAAATCGGACCAGATGGGATCGGACAGACATATGTTCAAGCTCGGACTGAAATTTTATTTAGACGGACTTATGTCTGGCTCGGTCCATGTCGGTCGGACAAAATTTTTATTGTCCGGACTCGGTTCGGTAAAGCATCGGACTACAATAATATTCGGACATATATCCGGCTCGAGCTCGGTAAAACATCGGACCTAATAATTTGTTCAGGTTCGGTTCGTATAACAGTTCGGACGGTCCACGGTCGGATCATTTTTCGAGCCGGACTCGGACGGACGACGGACCTTCATGTTCATTTTACATCCCTATTTGGGAAAAGTGGGATAAACATTTCAAACAATTGGTTTAAGGACCATGACAAGGTGATGCGCCTTGGCCATGATGACGGCTTCGTTGTTTCGCGACCCGAACATGAGTGACAGTGGCTTTCAACCGGTTTGGGCCGAACAGCATACAGAGGATGCCCCGTACTGGACATGGATATGCACATGTGGCAAACAAATTTTATGATGGATGGAAGGACTATGCCATGGGTGGGAGCTCATACCCGACTATCAAGAGTCAAGGAAATCTGTTTGACGCAGCCAATTCTAATAGTAAAGCGGTAAGTATTCCTTCGCTCTAATTTTTAGGGTCACTACATATTTAGACAATTAGTTCTGTGTGGTATACCCATTTGAAGGAAATGGAGCAATTCACTTCAAAAACCACAGTTTCCGGCCGTTATCGTGAAATGTTGAATTTGACTATTTTAGCCTCATTTGTGGGCTATAGTCTAAGTTCTCGACCACTTTCGTGAGGATTTTTATTTCCCACATTCTGTGGGCTATATACACTGTTTTCGTTCACTTTCATGAGATTTCGTATTTAACTGTTGTGGCCTGATTTCGTGGGTTATAGTCCTCAATTTCCGACGGTTTTCGTGAAATTTTTTATTTGACTGTTTTAGCTTCATTTGTGGGCTATATAGTCCACAGTTTTCGGGCACCTTCGTGAGAATTTTCATTTCCCACATTTTGTGGGCTACAGTACACTATTTTCGATCACTTCATGAGATATTGTATTTTACTGTTTTGGCCTCATTTTGTGGGTTATAGTCCACAGTTTCCGACGGTTTTCGTGAAATTTTGTATTTGACTATTTTAGCCTCATTTGTGGTATATAGTCCACAGTTTACGGGCAATTTCGTGAGATTTTTAATTCCCACATTTTGGGGGCTAGTTCACTGTTTTTGATCACTTTCATTAGATTTCGTAATTTACTATTTTGGCCTTATTTTATGGGTTATAGTGCACATTTTCCGGCCGTTTTCGTGAAATATTGTATTTGACTATTTTAGCATCAGTTGTGGGCTATAGTCCGCAGTTTTCGGCCACTTTCGTGAGAATTTTTATTTCCCAAATTTTGTGGGCTATAATACACTATTTTCGATCACTTTCATAAGAATTCGTATTTTACTGTTTTAGCCTCATTTTGTGGGTTATAGTCCACAGTTTCTGACTATTTTCGTGAAATTTAGTATTTGACTGTTTTAGCCTCATTTGTGGGAGTCCATAGTTTTCGGACACTTTCGTGAGAATTTTTATTTTCCACATTTTGTGGCCGATAGTACACTGTTCTCGTTCACTTTCAAGATATCTCGTATTTTACTGTTTTGGCCTCATTTTGTAGGTTATAGTCCGTAGTTTCCGGCCATTTTCGTGAAATGTTGAATTTGACTGTTTTAGCCTCATTTATGGGCTATAGTATACTGTTTTCGATCACTTTCATGAGTTTTCGTATTTTACGGTTTTGGCCTCATTTTGTGGGTTATAGGCCACAGTTTCCGACCGTTTTCGTGAAATTTTGTATTGGACTGTTTCAACCTCAGTTGTGGGCTGTAGTCCACAGTTTCCGGTCGTTTTCGTGAAATGTTGAATTTGACTATTTTAGGCTCATTTGTGGGCTATAGTCCACAGTTTTCGGTCACTTTCGAGAGAATTTTTATTTCCCACATTTTGTGGGCTATACTATACAGTTTTTGTTCATTTTAATGAGATTTCGTGTTTTACTGTTTTGGCCTGATTTTGTGGGTTATAGTCCTCAGTTTCCGACGGTTTTCGTGAAATTTTTTATTTGACTGTTTTAGTCTCATTTGTGGGCTATATAGTCCACAGTTTTCGGACACCTTAAGAATTTTCATTTCCCACATTTTGTGGACTATATTACACTGTTTTCGATCACTTTCATGAGATATTGTATTTTACTGTTTTGGGCTCATTATGTGGGTTATAGTCCACAGTTTCCGACGGTTTTCGTGAAATTTTGTATTTGGCTGTTTTAGCCTCATTTGTGGTTTATAGTCTACAGTTTTCGGGCAATTTCGTGAACTTTTTTTAATTTCCTCATTTTGTGGGCTAGTTCTCTGTTTTTGATCACATTCATGAGGTTTCGTGTTTTACTATTTTGACCTCATTTTGTGGGTTATAGTCCACAGTTTCCGGTCGTTTTCGTGAAATATTGTATTTGACTGTTTTAGCCTAATTTGTGGGCTATAGTCTGCAGTTTTCGGCTACTTTCGTGAGAATTTTTATTACCCACATTTTGTGGGCTATAGTACACTTTTTCGTTCACTTTCATGAGATTTCATATTTTACTGTTTTGGCCTAATTTTGTGGGTTATAGTCCTTGATTTCCGACGGTTTTCGTGAAATTTTTAATTTGAATGTTTCAGCCTCATTTGTGGGCTATACAGTCCACAATTTTCGGACACCTTCGTGAGAATTTTCATTTCCCACATTTTGTGGGCTATAATACACTGTTTTCGATCACTTTCATGAGATATTGTATTTTACTGTTTTGGTCTGTCTCATTTTGTAGGTTATAGTCAACAGTTTCCGACAATTTTCGTGAAATTTTAGTAAACCAATACTATGCTATGCAATACTATGCTGTAGTGGTTCAGTTTGATCAGGAACTGGGAAAAAATATACAGTACACGGCAAAATCACATTTGCACAAGGAGATCTAACTTTGAATATTGATAAATGATTTACGCATCAGTTATTACTCCTTCGAACCTTGTTTCTTCAAGCTTATGTACAGGAAGAATAGTGGATATTTCCTTTTTTTTTGCAGAATGGTTTCCAACAGAACAATAACATATTCAGAAAGTGATGCATCTGAAACAAGAAAACTCATACCATCTATCAATCATTTCGATTCTATTAGAAATGAGGATTTAGAATATCACACATTGATCGATCAAACAGAGATTCAGCAACTAAAAGAAAGATCGATTCTTTGGGATCCTCCATTTCTTCAAACGGAACAAACATATATAGAATCAGATCGATTCCCGAAATGTCTTTTTGGATCGTCCTCAATGTCCCGACTATTCACGAAACGTGATAAGCAAAATCACGTTGGTATGCCACACCATTTTGTGAAAACATTAATTCCAACTTGATTCTTCTTTATCAGCTAATGATGCGAGGGACATATCCCTGACACATAATGCATACCAAAGCAGATAGTTTCAGCACTTGGATCATGATCGTTCGCAATCATTCTAGCATTTTTTTTCAATTCATCAACTCAAGTCAAAGTAATCATCTGAGAAACTTGCAAAAGTACTACAATAATATTGATGATAAAGTTATAAAAGGTATATTAGGTAGCCTAAGTAATAGTCAGTTCTGCAGATATTTGTTAATCTTCAGAGTAAGGTGTCACAAAAAAATCTCGGTATCAGATAATGTTAACCATTGGCAAGATGAAATACATCATATTTTTCTTGTTGCTTTCCTATAAATCATCAGTTTTTACATTGTCGGCTGCAGCATCATTCTCTTCTGGTGCAGCTGTAACTTTTGAGTTCCTTGATTCTTCAAGCTACATCAAATCAGCAGACAGTTTGTAAGTATTCATTGGTAAAATGGGATTTCTTACTCATGAGGAAGAAGAATAATTTCAGTCAAACATTTAACAGATTTAAAGTCGTGCACAAAAAATTTAGGAAGAAGATGAAAAGGGTCCAGACGAGGGCTAAAATCGTTCACGTATAAATGGAAGTTAAGGTGAAAGGGTCAACACTCGAAGCACACTAAAATAACGTCAGTTATGGTTTCAATCCAACATTAGATGCTGAATTATAGAAATTTAGCTTGTTGGCATGTGTAGTCGTTGTCCAATTTACCAAAAAATGCAAAATTTGACAAAAAATGAGCTGGCCAGTTTTCCATATTTTGGGTTGGAGGTGAACAGTTCCCGGCCAAATTTGAGAGACGATATGGCTTTTTCCAAAATTTGGCAATCGGAACATATGCGATGGTGGGATTGTACGGAAAATTGGTTGCGACGATGAATGATCATTCGTTGGATTTATAAAAAAAAATAAAGATATCGGACGGGATATCATATCCCATATCATATCCCGTCCGATTTTTTTTTAAAATAAATGAAAAGGGAAATAATATCTCATCCAACAAGATTGCCCTCTCAAACTCGACAGATGATATCCCGTCCTTTCTTTTTTTTTAAAAACCTTAATTGAATTACTTAAATGCCGTCCGTTACTTAAATTACCCAAAATTTAAATTTTCAAAAAAATTCCATCGGACAGGATATGATATCCCGTTACTTTTTTAAAAATTAAAAACCTCCAACAGGATATGATATCCTGAGCGTTACTACAAAAAAAAAAATCTCACATTTTTTAGCGAGAAGAGAAATCATCTTCAGTCCCTCTTTTTTTAACTGAAATGCCCATTTTAGAGTTCAAACGACTCCAACCCATTTCCAAATTTGTATTCCTATTTGCCAAATACCCAAATTTTAACTATTAATGACTACAGATGCTCTTAGAAGGTAGAATTAGTAAACTGGTAGTTTGAGTATATCAATAAATTAGTATTGAGTGTTACTAGTATGAGGAAAGGGAACCTCATATTTATATGAGGTGAATCCTCATATAGGGTAGTTGTACACACATGATAGGATCCATAATGGAGGATTGACACTGTCCAAATTGATTTACATGTCAATTCATCTGTGTAGAAAAAATCAACTTGTTCGAATGCTTTTTCATCAGGTTTCAAGTAAAAAATGAACGGTTATACAATACCATTGTAACCATAAGATGAATGGGTAAAAAATCTCTCGAGTTCATTTTTATTAAAACATGTCTTACCACATAAGTAACATGATGAACGGTGTGGATCGTCTATATAGAGCTCCACTGTGTGTGTACAGCTACTCTATATGAGAAAATTTTCCTTCTATAAGCATGAGGCTCCCCTTCCTTTATTAGAATAGTGGGGTATTAGGTTAGGGGTATATTAGTAATATTATAATGAAGGGTTATAAACCTACCTTGGAGGAGAGGCTCCCATGCAACGGTTTATAGAATCTGAATATTATTCTCTTTCAACTTAACATGGTATCACAATCATGTTTCTTTCTTCCCTAAACCAATTAGCCTTGTTCCAAAGTCTGGAAAATGTGAAGTGCCACATGTGCGTGTTTAAGTAATGAACCAACTCAAAGAATAATCACTGAAATGGATGCACAAATGGTTAGCAAAAACAAGTTGATCGGACCTCTTGACATAGAAGAAGTCAAATGCCTAGTCGAATGGCCAGGTGCATAACTAATTTTAGGATCTCGAGGATTTGAAGTTTTGATGGTTTGTTGATAACTAATGACGGTTTTTGAGTTTTTAAGTACTAATCCTGATTGGCCTAGGGTAGCTCATTCAAATTCTTCTTAGGATTCTCAACTAATTATAGGTTGTCTATTTTGGCTAAATTATAAGAAACTACTTTATACTTTCAGTCTTTTTTTAAAAACTACCATAACTTTTCTTTATTATGCGTAACCCCCAAAACTTTTTTATTCACATAAAACTATCCTGAATGACCAAAATGCCCCTCTGTCTACCCCCCCCCCCCCCCCCCCCTCTCTCACTTTTTTTAATCTTTTATCTCATATTTCTCCCTCTTTTTTCCCATTCTAACCTATTTCATCTTCTTCCCAAAATTTCACAAACCCTAATTTCACCCCAAAACCCAATTTCTTTTACAAACCCGAATTTCTTCTAGTTGAACAAAACTAGAGATAAGTTACCGCGATTAATGTGATTGTAGAGAAATCCATAAAACTTAATGAATCTTCAAATAATTAAATTCGCAAAGAGATATGACAAATTATTAGTTGGGGATATGTTTGGTGTTATTCAAGAGAAGACATTGAATAATTATGAGATTTTGGTCTACAACATGGAAAAGTATAGTTTTGAGTTTCATGGAATTATAAATTGCGTGGGATTAGCTAGGTGAAACCGAAAGCCCTAGAGTGAGTTTTGCTATTAATTAGTTTAGTTTTGCTTTTTAATTAGTTTATTTTTTCTTTTAGTTTGATTTAATTTAGTCGTCGTTTTTATCAAATTTTCGATTATCCAAATAGTAGATAATCTGGTAAATTTCGGTACTCAATAATATATTTAGTCCCAGTGGATTCGACATTCTTTTCTTTTAAACTATACTACTTGTTGCAATTTTGTGCGCTTACAAATTATTCCATCAAATATCTCGGTTATTTTTCCCCCTGGTTAGATTTGTCGAACCGGGGCAAATTGCATGCTCTTGTATTTGGTGTGGTTTACGTTTGCTTGATTGTTCGTTGTAATCGGTTGTCGCATCTCGCGCTAACTTCTGTTGCGCCGAAATTTCTCCAACAAGTGGTATCAGAGAATTCACGAGTTGCTCGAGTTCCTTGGTGAAGATGATAGATGATGGTTTCTTGAAAATTAAGCAGTCTGATGATGAGATTAACTTTAATCTCTGGAAGGTGGACTATTACAAAAGAGCTTCCGTATTTCCTTAGAAGGAGATAAAGCGAATCCATACAAACCGAAAAAGACAGGTAGCATGGCACAGGCAAAGTATGATGAGATTTGTTTAAAAGTGTAAAGTTAATCCGGCCATCATTGGCAGACAAAGTCAAGCAACTTCCTTGAGAAGAAAAGCACGGCGAATCTGTGCGCGAGACAAAATTGACTAATTGGGATTATTGTTACTAGATCGGATGTACTGGAAGAGAACTGTTTTGTTTCTCAATGAATGTACCACTCTTCACGTTCATACAGAGAAATTCAACAATGTGTTATTTGAGTTGAAGGCGATAAATGCAAATGATCTCAGTGACGAGGACAAAGCTTTCAACTTGATATATTCATTGCTATATTCATACAATTATTTGATAACCACCATGTTACAAGAGAAATCTGCCAAGGAGAAGCTCTTGGTGGCCGGTGTGATCAAAGGCTTGAAGGAAGATAAATTTAGGAAGGAAACTCAAGAATCAGGGACTACTTCGAGTTTCCTGGCAGTAGAGGGAACTTCAATTGGAAGGGATAGTGTGCGTAAAGAAGAAGTCCGTTACTACGATTGCAGATGAAGATGGCATTACAAGAGAAATTGTCAGAAGTTATTGAGTTAGGAGGATGTCAAATTAGTAAGTGATATATTTTTGGTTTCAAGTTCTAAAGATGTGGATCCTGATTGGTACATTGATTCGGGGAGTTCTTCTCATATTTGCTCCAAGAGGGAGATATTTTCTACTTACAAATCTGCAACAAGTCGTTCTTTCAGGACGGGGACTGGTGAGAATTGTGACGTAGTGGGTGAGGGGACAGTTGGGTTGGAGATGTCAGATAGGAAGGGGTTCACATTACAAAAGGTTATGCATGTTCCTGCGTTGAAATGAAACCTAATATCCTTGGGAACTCTGGAAACATGGGGTTGTAGGTACACAACTCGAGGTAGAGTTCTATCAGTTTGTAAAGATCATCGTAAGGTGATAATGGGAAAGAGGGGTGTTCAACACAATCTACATGCGTTGTGGGAACGGAAAAACTTGGCCAAGTGTTTTAAAGTCCAACATTCCTAAAGCATCTACTCCACCGCCACTAAAATCACTGAAGCGAGATCACGATGTCCGAATATCGTCATGAGGTGGAGGATGCCTCGAGGTAGGTGAAGTTCGGACGTAGGATAGCATCTCTGTGTTAACACCTACAGGGGCATGCCCTTGAGGAGGCATGCAATTGGAGAAATAACAGGTGAACATTAAAATGACTCGTGTTGTTTACAAGAGAAGAAAATGAAAAGTGCAGAAGCATAAGTCACACAAGGCAAGAAGCACTACAAATACACGCCAAGGTGAAAAGTATTAGGTTTATGTCGCACATTTGAGGTCACTAATTCGTAAAGGAAAAAGATCTCAAAAGCTTTAAAATATCTTTGGTCAAACCAGGGACCTACCGAGAATTATTCAAATTTGACTTGCACATCCAGCAAAGAGTCCTAGATTTCTTGGAGATTGGATAATTATTGAATATTGAAAACAACACAGTATCTTCTAGTGAGACTTGAGAGATGGATCGATTCTTGGTGAAAGTATTGTAACTCTTATGCTGTCTTTAGTTTCGAAAATCTACTCTACGGTACAACGCTTATGACCACCCACTCTATGTATCTCGGGTTATTTCTCTCCAGATTTAGGTTCGCCGAACTGGGACAAATTGTGTTTTTTTGTGTTTGGTGTGATCTACAGTTGCTTAGTTGTTTGTTATGATTGGTTATTGCCTCTCGCTCTAACTTCCGCTTCGCCAAAATTTCCCCAACATTGGGAACCCCCATCATATTGGAGGCAGCCCCTCAACGGAGCAAAGTAGTAGTTGAATGCAATTGCTCCTCGCCTACCATCAATGCCCTCATGTCCTTCCACCCTTCTCTCTACCCTTCAACAACCCAAATCCCCTCGACAAAAAAAATACTTTTTGTGGGTACTCATCGGTCGGAAAGTGGTTCCCCACACGCTTGAAGGCAGCAATGGGGCTTTGTTTTGATGGTACCCACTATACTTGACGACGGCAGCAGTGGTGCGAACTGCGGTGGCGAGGTGAGAGAAGAGTTTTGGATTTGGCGGCTTTTTTAACAAATTTAGTATTCCAAAAAACTTTAAAAAAATTATAAGAAAATTCGTCACTAATTAAAAAAACAATTTAATCTAACAGTTATTAACAAATATATAGGAAGTAAACTTCGAAAGTTTTATCAAATTAAAAAAATCTGAGAATAATAGTTTGGAGTACAAACCAAAACCCAAATCGTAGGGGGCTCAAACCGACCCCGAACCCTCCAAACCAAACTACAAGGTTATATAACCTGTGAGAAAGAATGTAGAGGTGACAACTGGGTTGGGTTTCACTCTAATGCGCCCTACCAAACCTTTAATTTATAGGTATGGGTCGTTACTTTCAAAACCCAAATCCATAGGGTTTTGAAATTTAGGCTCAAATCCATAGGATTGAGTTTGGTTATCACCTCTTTACCTACCCGAGCCCAATCAGAACCTGGCCCGAATAGACCCGAATACTATATCCATAATACATACATCTATATACTTTACATATACATACATGTTTGTATTCATTTTGTTGCTCACCATAGGGGGTGAGTGCACATATAAGGTTATTTCTCCTGTCGAAATAACTACTTTTATTGCCATATTTTATGTTCGTAGAGTTTAATATTTCATTCAACCTAATGGTTGTAAATTTGTAATGGTTATTCTTTGCTACTAATCTACCTAGTACACACATCTTGTAGTATAACTAATCATAATGTCCTCAGAGACACAAAACATCATTGCCCCAAAACAAGCACAGCTATAAAAATTTTGCATAGACTTTGTAGACTCAAAAAAATTGACTAAGATATGCTCATTACCAACATGGCAACATATAACATGAAAGGTTAACAAAATAAGCAGTGGGCAGTTTGATAGGTCAAGAACTATGTAGCTGATGCATTATATAATTTGAAGTGTTAAAAACAATAGAAGATTTTATGCAGCTACCACGAGACACATAGAGATGTTCATAAATTTTTGACAGATGTGATGAGATTCTATAAGATACATCTTTGTTTTTTTAATAAAGGGCTATGCCGTAGCCTGGTCTCGGGCCGGAGACCTCCCTTTACCCATCCCAACCTTTACCATCAAAGATACAACTCAGTGGAATATAAGGTACATTTTAATTGATACTTTCTGTTGTATGATTTTAAATTTTTTAATAGAGATTCCACAGAATTTTATGGGTTATTGTTAGAATTTTCCACCAATTTACTGTATTCTCCTAAAAATACAAAAAAATTGAAAACGAATGATTGAGCAGCTTCATTCATTGAAAAGAAATAACCGTTGGTTTCAGCAGTATCTCTCAAGTTGTGTACTTGTTTCGTAGCATCCAGGGGCGGTGCTTAGTGAGGGCCCGGGGGTGCCTGGGCCCCCCGGAATATTCAAAAACCCCTTTCACACAATTGAAAATTTTATAAACCCTTCAAAAAAATTATGATTTAACCTCCATGAAAACTAAGTTTTATTGTTTGGCCCCCCTAAAAATTATGAAAAAATCTCTATATTTTTACATGTAATCATAAAATTTTACCTTGGCCCTCCCAGTAAAAATTTTACCTTGGCTTCGTCCCTGGTAGCATCGGGCCATAATTCCAATTCTCTGCGAAGCATATTTTGATTTGTTGGGTGTAATTGATTTGATACCTTCTCTCTCCTACATCAGTACCAATTACCACTCTCATTAAGTTCTTATCAACATTTTTTTTTCCTTCCAAAGATACTAATGTAGTTTAAATCACAGGTTGAAAATCTCAGTTCAGACACTTTTCTTGATTAGGAAAGTTTGCATGATCACTTGGCACAGATTGATAAAGGGGTTGGCCAAGTTAAATGGCCAATTGGCTGATAAACTAGTCACCTTCAAGTAAATATGATCATTGTTCATTTGTATTGGATGGTAATGGGAAATCTACAGGCAAGTAGCCAGGCATCGGTGTGCCCCTCATGCCCCTCATAAATTAGTCAAACATCATACATAACTGACAAGATAACAACACAAGAAGTAGAAGATAGGAGAATTTAGTAAATTCAACAGATTACCAGTCTGCATGTTTCATTGTGAGCAGCCAAGAGCTTGTCATACTTCAATTGCAGGTCAGCCTTCTCTGCTTGAAGCTTCTCATATTCAGAGATTGATGGACCACCTAATTTCTCTTGAACAAACCTGCATAAGAAAGCCCTCTCACAGTGTTAAAATCAATTCAAATTTTCAGTCCTCTTTATCAATCTCTTTTACTACTGAATATTTACTTTCACACGTTTGCCTAGTATTAGAAGGGACTTACTCAAGTGCAGATGATGGCTTGTCATTTTCTTCATATAAGGCAACAAGAACTACAAGAGACCGTAGTTAGTTTCTATCTGACAGAGTTACCATAACTTAAAGAGTTAAAGTTCATCATGTAACAAACACACGAGATAACCTTTAGTCAGAGTATCAAGAACACCGCTGGATTCTAAATACTTCCTGAAAGCTTCCTTCTTTGCTTCTTTTTCCTGTATAAAATAATTGTATATTTGTATTAGTACATTATGGTGTTTGGTTTTTCGAAAAATTAATCCTTTACAGCAAATGATATTAAGAGAAAAAAGGGTAATCAACTTCTTAGATATAAGGCTGGTTCGTTCCACCTCTTCCCTAGTTATGAGGATAGTGGCTAACTAATTTTGAACTTGTTAATGCTCCTTCACAAATTCCATTTTAGCAACTCGTCTCAATTTGCTATTCTGAACGTCCTTGGGGCACCTTTTACGTTTTTGTCAAAGATGGCCCAACTGAGGAGCATTTGAATGTATACAGCAACGACAGTAAAAGGTTCTAGGGTTTAAATTTTCCTTCGAAGTTAGAGAGATTGAGATAAGTAAATTAAATTCGTTAAGTACTGCAGAACAAAATGACTTTCCATTTAAATGAAGATATAGAAGCTAATGCAATACAAATGATAGAATTTTATGAAAGATTCATTGTACTAAGCTAAATATCATTTAATTTGAATAACATGAAAAAAGACGCATACATTAAGCTAGAGAATAGAACTCAATACAATACTGGAATATTTTCTAAGGTTTGTTGTTTTAGAGTAAATATCACATAATTTTAACAACATTAAGAAAGGTGGACACATACACACATGCATATATTAAGGTAGAGAAGATAATTCAACACAAACAATGGATCTTTTCAAATATTTATAGTTATTAAGTCAAATATCACATAATTTGTAACAATATTATGAAAGTAGACACTCAGACACACTAAGCCGGAGACATAAATCCAAGACTGATATGGCTAGAAATAGAACCAAATCGGGACCGTTCCAATTGGGCACGAATCTCAAAGCTCTCAAGGGTAAACGGTAATTTCCACTACAAGCGGGGTCCGAAAATGGGAACTGAATCTTTTCCACGCCCAATAACCAAAAAACGAGTCTGTCTTACTGGGTTAGGGTGACAACCCATTATAAACAAATCCAGATAATTTAAAGAGTGATGTGTATTCATGATTATCCCTAAGAGACGGTTTAAACCAAATCTCTTATCATGAAGAAATTTAAACTCTATTTCTTGTCCAAAAACACCGGAAAGTAGAAATAAACGATTATCTAGAAATTGGTTCCAAAGGCGACTATAAATACCCCCTACCCCCCGTCAGAATCAGGTAATCAGTATCTTTCTCCAAAAAGCTCTTTCATAATCTTTCAGATTACTGACTTGAGCGTCGGAGGTTCATCGTCGGGATCAGTTTCGGTGTTTCAAACTTTTTTGCAGGTCAGTAGCATCATTAAGAACGGTCAACATCGACAAGTAGTAAAAAAAATTTAGCTTTTATTGGTTCCAAAAGAATTCATAAATCATCTGTTTGCTCCCACACAAAAATTAGCAGCAACAGCTTGGCGCCATTTGTGGGAATCAGGAAAAAGCAATCCAGCCATACTCGCTGATAAAAAAACTAATTTTTCCAACCACGCCTCCGGAGGAAAAAGAGAAAGCGGCGGCGTCAAGCCGAAAAGCCACCCCTCTTCCTCCACCTCCTCCACTTGAGGAAGTTCCCCCTCAACAAAATCAACAAGTTCAGCAGCCTCAACCTGAACAACCACCTCCCCAACAGGCTCGCCCTATGTCTAGAAGGGCTGCGTCGAAGCCGTCAAGAACAACATCCTCTCCAGGACCATGTCTCGGTTCACAATCCTTCCACTGATTCGATGGCCTCGCAAGGTCCTCAGAGGTCAAGATACCTCCGTCAAATCATTGTCAACCGCCAACAAGGGATCGACCATCGAATCCGTTTGAATAAGAGACGAGCCCGTGACGAGGTTCTTCATCCAGAACACCAAAGAAGTCAAAGGAGTCGTTATCCCCGAAGACCGAGATCCAGAAGGCATGCCTCCCCAAGGAGGCGAAGGAGGTCTCCCCGTCGACTGCGAAGAAGCCACGTCGTTGTGACCCGATCAGCACCAAGGGTTCCCCATGATGGAAGGGCGCCCGTCACCGAGGTAGAATTCCAGAACTTCAAAGGTGACATCCTGTGAGCCCTTAACATCGCTCCAAATCATGATCAACAAGCACACAGCCTTCTCCAGGACCATCATGGAAGTCGTGTCCCCGAGACCTTCAAGCCGCCCCATTTTGAATCCTACAATGGTGAGTCTGATCCGGCTGATCATATTGAGAGTTTTAAAACCCTCATAATGATCCATCAAGCCTCGGGCGTGCTCCTCTGCAAGGCCTGTCCAGCAACGCTGATGGGACCAGCAAGAGAATGGTACTCCCGTTCACCCCCAGCCCCCATCTTCTCATTTGACCAGTTTGAGGAGCTCTTCCTCACCCACTTCGTTAGCAGTCGTCGAGCCGAGAAAACAAGTGCATCCTTGCTAGCCCTCGGTCAAAAGAAAGATGAATGTTTGTGAGATTATGTTCGGCATTTTACCACTGAAGCTCGGTTTATTGCCTTTCTCGACCAATCAGTAGCCTCTGCAGTATTCAGGCACAACATCAACCATGCCGACCTAAAGGCATCCCTCACTAAGAAGCCTCCTCGAGACTTCTCAGAACTCCTCCTAGAGCCTGGCGATGCTCTTCATCCCACTCGCCTACCGAACAGTCTACTTCCAAACGAGTTGGGAGCTCAACTCACCCCTAGAGTTGCTCCTTGAACACACCTCCCGAACGGCTCTCTCCTAGAGCCCAGTTATGTTGTTCGTCTTGCTTGCCTCTTGAGCGGCTTCTTCCAAACGAGTTCGGAGCTCAATTTACCCCTAAAGTTGCTCCTCAAACTCACCTCCCGAACGGCTCTCTCCTAGAGCCTGGTGATGCTCTCCGTCTTACTGGCCTCCCAAGCAGTCTGCTTCTAAACGAGTTCGAGGCTCAGCTCACCCCTAGAATTGCTCCCTTAACTCACCTCCCTAACGGCTCTTTCCTAGAGCCTGGCTATGCTCTTCGTCTCGCTCACCTCCCGAGGGACCTTCTTCCAAACGAGTTCGAAGCTCAACTTACCCCTAAAATTGCTCCTCAAACTCGCCTCCCGAACGGCTCTATCCTAGAGCCTAGTGATGCCCTTCAATCTGCTCGCCTCCCCGAGCGACCCTCTTCTTCACCAACAGCGAGTTCAGAGCCTAACTCATCGAGAGACGCTCTCCAAACTCACCTCCATGAACGGATCTTCCCAAGAGTCATACAAAACTCTTCTCAACTTCATGGATTGGAGGCAAAGACATTGTGGGCCAGTTTTCACCCTAAAACTGGACGATTCTATAAAAATATTCTAAACATAAGTTGTAGATCTTTGAATCCTCTTCAAAACGAGTGGTCAAACGCCCCGATTGGACCTCTGTAGCTCCGCAAAAGTTAGTTACAATGCAGCTCGCCGAAGGCCCCCCATCGTTCGCCAACATTCGCCCCATTGTTCGCCAATGCTCGCCACGTCGTTCGCCAGAGTGCGCTGAGCAGACGAAGAACCGAACGTTTCGGCGTTGATTAGTCAACAGTCAACGCCAAGTGTCGCCCCGTTATCGTTTGCCAACGCTCGCCACATCGTTCGCCGAATCCCGCCGAACAAACAAGAAACTGAACGAAATGAGGCCAAAATGGCATTGACCAATCAACGATCAAACGCCACATATTGCCTCACCATCGTTCGCCAGTGCTTGCCGAAGGCACCAAATTATTTGCCGAGACCCGCCGAGCAAACAAGAAACCGAACAAAATGAGGCCAAAATGGTGTTGACCAGTCAACGATCAAACGCCACGTGTCGCCTTACCATCATTTGCCAGCGCCCGCCGAAGGAGCCACATCGTTCGTCGAATCCTGCGGAGCAAACAAGAAACCGAATAAAATAAGGCAAATCTGGCATTGACCAGTTAACGGTCAACGGTCAACGGTCAAACGCCACGTGTTGCCTCGCCATCGTTCGTCAGCGCTTGCCGAAGGCGCCATCGTCGCCAACGCTCGCCGAAGGAGCCACATCGTTCACCAAATCCTGTCGAGCAAACAAGAAACCGAACTAAATGACGCCAAAATGGTGTTGGCAAGTCAATGATCGACGTTGACCAGTCAACAGTCAAATGTTGTGTGTCGCCTCACCATCATTCGCCAGCGCTCGCCGAACGCCCTCATCGATCACCAATGCGCGCCGAGCAGACGAGAAACTGATCGAAAAATGAGAGAAAATGCTCTCCTCCCCATCTGCACTAAATCTTGATCGATGGTTGTGATGCAATAAAAAAAGTCAATGGTCGACGATCAAATGTTGACCGCCACGTGTCGACGCACCGAACGATCTCAGCGTTCGGCAACGCGTGCCGAGCCACCGCAAAACCGAACAAGAAATGAGAGAAATCCTCATCCCGATCTGCATTCGATCGTGATTGACGATCCAGATTTCACCACACATCATCAAGGTAATTTCCTTTTTAATTAATTTCTTTATTTAATTATTAAATCGAATTAATTATTTTTAAAAACCCAAAAATAATTAAAAATAAAAAAAATCAATTAAAATTCTAAAAATAATTACTAATTCGAAAAATAATTTTAAATTCCAAAAATATAACTATTAAATTAAAATAAATAATTAAAATTTTTGAAAATTAATTATTAAAATTCGGAAATTGAATAAAAAATTCGAAAAATGATTAAAAATTGGAAAAAAAAATACAAAAATTCAGAAAATTCTAAAAATAATTCTAAGTATTTTATAAACTCATAAAAGCATCGTTAAACCCTAAGCAAGATCTGAACGTCCCCGAGAATGCCGATAAATTCTATAAGCCATTAAAAACTGGCGAACTACTACTGAAAGTTTGTGAAACTCAGTCTTCGGGAGTGGAGGGCTTGTGATATGGCTAAAAATATAACCAAATCGGGACCGTTCAAATCGTACACGAATCTCAAAGCTCTCAGGGATAAAACGATACTTTCCACTACAAGCGGGTCCGAAAATGGGAACCAGGTCTTTTCCATGCCTAATAACTAGAAAACGGGTCTGCCTTACTGGGTTAGGGTGACAGCCCATTATAAATAAATTCAGATAATTTAAAGAGTGATTGGTATTCATGATTATCCCTAAAAGACGGTTTAAACCAAATCTCTTATCATGAAGGAATTTAAACTCTATTTCTTATCCAAAAATACTGAAAAGTAGAGATAAATGATTATCTTAAAATTGGTTCCAAAGGCAACTATAAATACTCCCTACCCCCGTCAGAATCAGGTAATCAGTATCTTTCTCCAAAAAAACTCTTTCATAATCTTTCAGATTACTGACTTACTGACTTGAGCGTCGGAGGGTTCGTCGCCGGGATCAATTCCGATGTTTCGAACTTTTTTGCAGGTCAGTAGTAGTGTTGAGAACGGTCAATATCGGCAAGTAGTAAAAAGGTTAGCTTTTATTGGTTCCAAACGAATTCACAAATCATCTGTTTACTCCCACACCAAAATTAGCAGCAACAGATACCAATAATGGAATTTTTTAAAGACTCGCTATTAAAGCTAAATATCACATAAATTGTAACAACAAGAAGAAAGTAGACAGACACAAATAGACACAAACGCATGCATGCACGCACGCGCGCACGCACGCACGCACAACAAGACTAAGCTGGAAAATAATGGATTTTTTCAACGATTCGTTGTTTTCAAGCTAAATGACCATAATTTGTAACACATACACACAAAAGCTGCAAAATAATGGTTTTTTTCAACAATTAACTGTTTTCAAGCTAAATATCCATAATTTGTAACAATATGAAGAAAGTAAGCAAAAACACAAAAACAAGCACAAACACACATGAGAGGGACTTCTTCTGGTGCCTTCTAAGTTTTACTTCTTTGGATGTCTTCACCGGCACAGGAATTGTATACAAATTGATGTAACTACAGCCTGAGTCTGATTCTGGAAGATATGCTGAGTGATTTAGAAAAACAATTTGTTGTGATATGGGATATTAATTCCAGAAATCCGTACAGCCACAGGTCAAACTTCAATTGGTGTCTCAAGTGACTTCAGTCTAGCGGCACCCTAGCGCCAGAGAGCTATAGAGTAATTTGATATGTTTTATTTTCTGATCATAGCATACTAATTCGGTGATTCCAGCATGCATGTTAAAAGCCAAGTTTGTTTTGTTCCATACATTGGCACCAATGACTAGTGACTACATTTGGTATTTAAATAACTGATTTGAAAAGTTTACAAAAAAAAGGAGTAACACTATCCATTTCTTTCTATTAGAAACAATTACAGGACAACCCTTTTATTTGGAGGGCTGATTGTTAAGGTGCAAGTATGCAATAAGTGCTCTGCAAGCTAACGCAGAAATTTTTTTTATTTACTCCTTGTGCAAACACTATAGGGAATTGGGTAGTATAAACAGAACGTGTGTGACATCATCTCCTGAGGGAAACTTTTCTTAGACGGGCTTGACCACATGAGGTTTGACACAAATTAGACCCACCCAATCTGCAGAACAAGATATCATTCTATCCAGCCTGGATGTTTGACACATGTACCACCAATTGCACGTACGGGGTGCAACATGTAACAACCAAAACAAAGACACTGACATTGAAAGTGTCAATATATCTTAATGATTCTATATTTCCTCAAATAAACTTCAAACAATTAAATTTTTTTTAAAAAAACTTCATGAATCAATTGCCTAAAGAAAATGGCCGTTTAAACGAGTGATGACGGTTTCAATTTAACGTTCGGTTTAACTGTTATTTTTTCTCCTGTTTTTTTTTTTAAATTAAAGTCGTCGTTGATCTATTGCGTTTACTTTGTCTACATATTATACTTTATAATATATGGAAAGAAGCCAAGAACTTAGAACATTGAAAGGAAAGCGGTACACCATGATACAACTAGATCGATTGAATGGCTTTCACATACTGACAACAGGAGAGGCTGTATTTTGATACAGCGCTTGAACCACAACATCTCTCATGAAAGGTAGCAAGAATGCAAAAGGCTAACTCGCAGAAGTGACGTGCTCGTCCTATTCTATATATTGCTACCAAGCACTTTTTGTTTGATTCATCTTCTACAATGTCTCATGCCTATTCGTTCATTATGAACGTAGTGACTACAGCAATCAAATCCCATACATAAACAGTCACCAAATTCACCACTGTTCGACAGGTTGCAAAGTTCCAAATTGAAACAATACAATTTAAACTTACGCAAACCATAAATAATCTATTCATAAAGAGAAATACCCCCCACCATATTAAATCACTCCAATTCTCAAGCTTTCACTAATCTTCCTCCACTCGGTATATTTTCCGGGTAAATAACATGGGATTGTGCCCATTGTTCAGCACAAAACACATTTCCACATATACTCCTTCTCATTTAACTAAAAGGCATTTCCACATACCCACCTTCTCATTTAACTAAAAGCTTTTCTCTACAACTTAATTACCACTGTTTCAAGCAATTGGGTTTCATAAGGTGTTCAATCCATCAAACCCTCATCAAAAAATCACAAACTTCATCCACTTATCATTCCATACACAATGTATTTCTATGATTGACCCTTCTACACAAAAGGGCTTTCCAATAACAACTTAACTAGGTCGACCCAATAATGAAATGTTCAATCTTGCTCTGAATCAATAAAGATTTTAGATGCAAAAAAAGAAGAAGAAAATACTCACTCGCAGCATCTGTTTGCAAGACAAAAATCAAAACAGACAATGAGATCTAAAAGGGTTTGAATTGAAAATCAAATAGTAAAAATTCTAATATACCATGATTACTGTTTGCAGATCGAAGAGGCCAGGAGAAGCTTGAGTATAAATAATTTTCTCTCTCTAATTTTATTTCTGACGAATTATTAATGGGAATTTATAAATGTCGTTTTCAAGAGAGTGGAGTTTGGATTTTCTTTTCCTTTTGACCCGAAATTCTTTCTTTTTCTTTTTTCTAATTTTGACTGTCTGAACAAACTCGGGAAATTTTCTTTTTTTATAAGAGACACTTTTTGAAAATATTTATAGAAATATAACAATTGATAAAGTATTTGTGCTCGTGGACTGAACAACTAAACTCACCGTTTCTTTAGTTGTTTAGTTGTTTCATGCTCGCCGTTGGGTTGTTTTCTTTACTTTGTAGGCTATAGTACACTGTTTTCGAACACTTTCTTGAGATTTCGTATTTTAATGTTTTGGCCATGTTTTATGAGTTATAATCTACAGTTTCCAGCCGTTTTTATAAAATTTTGTAATTGACTATTTTGGCATCATTTGCGGGCAATCGTCCACAGTTTTTGGGCACTTTCGTGAGAATTTATATTTTACACTGTTTTGGATCACTTTCACGAGAGTTCGCATTTATCTGTTTTGACCGCATTTTGTGTAGGGATAGCAACTGGGCCGGGTCAACCGGCGACCCACCCGCGACCCGGCCCACCAACCCGGCCCGTAAAAATGCTTCGCGGGTTCGGGTCGAACCCGGTGAACAGTACCGGGTCGACCCGGGTCGCATTTTTCGCGAATCGAATTCGCGAAACCCGGCCCACGAACCCGGCCCAACCCATGAATTTGACCCGCCAACCCGTGGGTCGACCCGCGGGTTTCGACCCGTTCGACCCGTGACGGGTCGACCGTTCGACCCGTGACGGGTCGACCGTTGACCCGTACGAGTCGAACGGTCGAAAATCTGGCCGTTCGCTGCGTTCGGGGACAGAGCCGTTTACAACAGCTGTTTGAGCCATTGGGCTTTTTTGTTTTTTTTTCCCCACTTATTTACCCTATAAATATCCCCCAAAAATCTCAAAAAAATCACACCTCACTCTCTTACTCTCTCTACTATTATACATCATTTTAAAGAATTTTTGAACAATTGTAGTATTCATCAAATAATTGTACAAGGAGGCATATACACGATCAAATTTCGGTCGTATCGGAAACAAAATTCAACGTCTTCAACTCTCTTCAACCCTCGTCAAATCTACTTCAACCTCTTCTCAACTCTTCAATTGCGGAATCGGCAAAGCGCTCCTCCATCTTTTCTATTATATTCTTATTTTCACGGTTTTTTTTACATACGCGTATTCTACGGTGAACGGAATAAAAATATCTCTATCTCTCTTGTTAATTTTTTTTTTGCGTTGTAGTTAAAATTATTGTTTGTTTTTTGAACTTCTCTATCTCAACCCTCTTGTTTTTTAGATTTTTTTTGTATAATTCACCGCTCCTACATTGTAGATTTTTTTTACATACTTTAGCACATTACCACATTATGTCTAGATCACGCGGTAGCGGTCGTAGCGGACAAGATTCCTCCTCCTCTTCACGTAGGCCACCAATTGTCCCAACTAGTGAGCCCTCCCAAGATTACATTGATCCTACTATGGAACAATGGGGTACACACGACATGGATGTTGTAGGTGACATTCAATTAGAAGAAGAAGAACAACAACAACAACAACCCGAAACCACACAACCCCGTAGTAGTAGGAAAAGTAGAGGAGAAACTAGCGATTGGCATAAGTTTTATGAGTATATCCCGGACGAACATACTCCGGGTATAGGTTTGAAAGTGTGTAAAACATGTAGTAAAACATACAAATTCAAGAGGGGTGACGGCAGCGGTACAATTAGTAGGCACATACAACTTAATCATAAAGAACTTCTTGATCAAATACAAGGCCAACATAAAATCAACCCTAGGACCGGTCAAGTAGATAGCCACCCTTATGATCCCGAACTTGTTCGTCGGGAAATGACCTGATTAGTCATTAAGGAAGAGTTGCTATTTTCCTATCCCGAGAGTAGGAACTTGGAAAATTTTAATCAAACGGCCTTAAACCCTCATTTTAAAAGAATTTCGAGAAATACTTGCAAATCGGATTGTTTTAAAGTGTACATGGAAATGAAGGACGCTTTGATTGCAATTTTATGGAGTTTAACTTGTAGGGTTAGTTTAACTTCGGATTGTTGGACGGGTGTCAACAATATTCCAACGATGGGAATAACCTGTCATTGGATCGGCAATGATTGGATTCTTCATAAAAGAATCATATCACTTGCGTCGTTGCCGTATCCCCATAGTGGCGCTGAAATAGCAAACCGCATTATAGAAATTTGTGATGTTTTTCATATTCGCGATAAAATTATGGCTATTAGTTTTGATAATGCATCTAACAACAATGTAGCAATTACTACTTTAAAATCTGTATTAAACCCTCCATCTGACAATATTTTTTATGTTAGATGTGCATGTCATATTATAAATTTATGTGTTCAAGATGCATTAAAAATAGCTGATCCATATATACATAAAATTAGAAATTGTGTACATTTCATTGCATTAAGTCCAAGCATTTTACAAGAATGGAAAGCTTGGTGTAGGGTTAGAAATGTTCCTTTTAGAAAATTTCCAAAGGATGTTAGACATCGATGGAATTCTACTTTTGATTTACTAAATGTTGTCACCGATTATAAAGCAGTTGTAAATGATTTTTGTATCGCAAAAAATATGCACAATTTTGAAATGACTCCCAACGATTGGTTTTTTGCCGAATCTTTGTTGAAATTTTTAGAACCTTTTAAAACCGCAACTTTAAAGTTTTCAAAAACATATGAATCTACTTCTAGTAGCATTTTTATTGAATTAGTTAGCATGATGCAAATATTTAACGAAATGTTAAATGATCCCTATATTAGTGACATTGTAATACCTGCATTTCAAAAAATTTTGAAGTATTATTTTTCTCCTCCTATGTTGATTTGTGTTGCTACTGTTATGGATCCCCGTATCAAATTAGAAGGTACGAAGAATTTGATACAAATGTTTTTTGGATATTTAGAGGACAATGTAGAATTAACAACTGATTGCGCTACTTTTTTAGTTCAGTTTGAATCTACTTTAAATAACTTGGATGATTATTATGATAAACGTTTTGCTTCTAGTAGTACAACTTCTGTAGTTAGTTCTTCTTCTGGTAGTTCTAAAGGTAAGGGTAAAAGTAGAATTGGTGATAGAATATTTAGTTTACTTGAACAAATTCAATCTAAAAAACCTAGGACTAATCAACCAAATGAATTAAATTGGTATAACCAACAGGATACTGAGCCTACTCTTTCTCCACTAGATATTTTACAATGGTGGAAAGAACATGAACACATTTTTAGTATTCTGTCAATTATGGCTAAAGATTTGCTAACTCCTCCTGTCTCTACAGTTGCTTCTGAGAGTGCATTTTCTACAAGTGGCAGGGTTCTATCTGATTACAGGAATCGGTTGAAGCCCGAGGCGTTGGAGATGCTCGTTTGCACAGAAGACTGGCTGAAGGCTGAAGATAGGATGCAAGGGAAAGCACTATCAAGTTCCACAAGTGGGAGCAACTCGCCCGAAGAACAACAACAACAACAACAATAGCTTTGCTTGTTATGTCAAATTAGAAAACTTGTACTCAATTAAAATTGTATATAACAAATATGTTATTGTATAAAACTTATTTGTGAATTGAATTCTTCATTTCGTTATAAATTGTTCAAATTGTATAACTTAAATTCATATGAATAAAATTTCAAAATTTGTTGTCAATTTCACTCTTTCAATCTTATTATTATTATTACGATTTTTTTGTTTATTAGTATTATTACTTACTTAGTATTATAATTAAACATCATTTGGGGATATTTGAAGAATTATAGTATTATTACTTATTAGTATTATTACTGAATTACATACTTAGTATTATAATTAAACATCATTTGGGGATATTTGAAGAATTGTAGTATTATTACTTATTAGTATTATTACTTACTTAGTATTATAATTTTTGAAGAATTGTAGTATTCATCAAACAAAGATATGGTTGTTTGTATACATCATTTGTAAAATTATTATTATTATTATTTTAATTTAAGCTACCAAAAAAAAAAAAATTATATTATTAAACGGGCCAACCCGCGGGTCGACCCGTCCCAACCCGGGTTGAACCCTAAAGGGTTCATGGGTTGGGCGGGCCACCCAAACGAAAACGTAGCCCGGCCCGGCCCGGCCCGTATAAGGGTGCAACCCGGCCCGGCCCGGCTACGAATTTTTCGGGCACTTTCGTGAGAATTTTTATTTCTCTCATTTTGTGGGGGTCCTAGTACATTTTTTTCGATCACTTTCATGAGATTTCGTATTTCACTTTTTTGGCATATTTTGTGGGTTATAATCCACAGTTTCCGGCCGTTTTCGTGAAATTTTGTTTTTGACTGTTTTAGCCTCATGTGTGGGCTATAGTCCACTATTTTCGGACACTTTCGTGAGAATTTTTATTTTCCTCATTTTGTGGGCTATAGTACACTATTTTCGATCACTTGCATGACATTTTGTATTTTACTATTTTGACCTCACTTTGTGGGTTATATATAGTGCACTGTTTCCGGCCGTTTTCGTGAAATTTTGTATTTGACTGTTTTAGCCTCATTTGTGGCCTATAGTCCACAGTTTTGGGGCACTTTCGAGAGAATTTTGATTTTCTCTCATTTTCTGGGCTATAGTACACTGCTTTCAATCACTTGAATGAGATTTCGTATTTTACTGTTTTGGCCTCATTTTGTGGGTTATAGTCCACAGTTTCCGGCAGTTTTCGTGAAATTTTGTGTTTGATTGTTTTAGCCTTATTTGGGGCTATAGTCCACAGTTTTCGGCCACTTTCGGGTTTTTTTTTCTCTCCTTATTTTGTGGGCTACAGTACATTGTTTTCGATCACTTTCTTGAGATTTCGTATTTTAATGTTTTGGCAATGTTTTATGGGTTTCTTGAGATTTCGTATTTTAATGTTTTGGCCATGTTTTATGGGTTATATTCCACAGTTTCCAGTCGTTTTCGTCAAATTTTGTAATTGACTGTTTTAGCCTCATTTGTGGGCTATCGTCCACAGTTTTCGGGCACTTTCGTGAGAATTATTATTTCCCTTATTTTGTGGGCTATAGTACACTGTTTTCGATCACTTTCATGAGATTTCGTATTTTACTTTTTTGGCATATTTTGTGGGTTATAATCCACAGTTTCCGGCCATTTTCGTGAAATTTTTATTTGACTGTTATAGCCTCATGTGTGGGCTATAATCCACTATTTTCGGGCACTTTCATGAGAATTTTGATTTCCCTCATTTTGTGGGCTATAGTACACTGTTTTCGATCACTTTCATGAGATTTCGTATCTTACTGTTTTGACCTAATTTTGTGGGTTATAGTCCACAGTTTCCGGCCGTTTTCGTGAAATTTTGTATTTGACTATTTTAGCCTCATTTGTGGGTTACAGTCCACTGTTTTCGGCGACTTTCGTGAGATTTTTTATTTTCCTCATTTTGTGGGCTATTGTACACTATTTTCGATCACTTTCATGAGATTTCGTATTTTACTGTTTTAGCCTCATTTTAGTCCACAGTTTTCGGACACCTTCATGAGATTTTTTATTTTCCCTCATTTTTTTAGCTATAGTACATTGTTTTCGGTCTCTTTCATGAGATTTCGTATTTTACTGTTTTGGCCTTATTTTGTGGGTTATAGTCCACAGTTTTCAACCGATTTCGTGATATTTTGTGTTTGACTGTTTTAGCCTCATTTGTGGGCTATAGTCCACGATTTTCGGCCACTTTCGTCAAATTTTTTATTTTCTTTTTTTTAGGGCTATTGTACACTGTTTTCGATCACTTTCTTGAGATTTCATATTTTAATATTTTGGCCGTGTTTTATGGGTTATAATCCACAGTTTCCAGCCTTTTTCGTGAAATTTTGTAATTGACTATTTTAGCATCATTTGTGGGCTATCATCCACAGTTTTCAGGAACTTTCGTGAGAATTTTTATTTCCCACATTTTGTGGGCTATAGTACACTGTTTTGGATCACTTTCATGAGATTCGTATTTTACTGTTTTGACCTCACTTTGTGGGTTATAGTCCATAGTTTCCAGTGCCATTTTCTTGAAATTTTGTATTTGACTATTCTAGCCTAATTTGCCACAGTTTTCGGCGACTTTCGTGAGATTTTTTATTTCCCTCATTTCGTACCTATAACACACTATTTTCGATCACTTTCATGAGATTTCGTATTTTACTTTTTTGGCTTAATTTGTGGGTTATAATCCACAGTTTCCGGCCGTATTCGTGAAATTTTGTATTTGGCTGTTTTAGCCTCATGTGTGGACTGTAGTCCACAGTTTTCGGGCACTTTCGTGAGAATTTTTATTTTCCTCATTTTGTGGGCTATAGTACACTATTTTCGTTCACTTTCATGTGATTTCATATTTGACTGTTTCGGCCTATTTTATGGTTTATAGCCACAGTTTCCGGCAGTTTTTTTGAAATTTTGTATTTCACTGTTTTGGCTAAATTTGTGGCTTATAGTCCACTGTTTTCGGACACTTTCGTGAGGTTTTTTATTTCCCTCATTTTTTTGGCTATGGTACACTGTGTTCGCTCTCTTTCATGAGTTTTCGTATTTTACTATTTTGGCCCTATTTTGTTGGTTATAGTCCACAGTTTCAGGCCGTTTTCGTGGAATTTTGTATTTGACCGTTTTAGCCTCATTTGTGGCTTATAGTCCACAGTTTTCGGGCACTTTCGCCAGAATTTTTATATCCCTCATTTTGTGGGCTATAGTACACTGTTTTTGATCACTTTAATGAGATTTCGTATTAACTGTTTTGGACTCATTCCACAGTTTCTGTCTGTTTTCATGAAATTTTGTATTTGATTGTTTTAGCCTCAATTGTGGGCTATGGTCGACAGTTTTCGGCCACTTTCCTGAAATTTTTTATTTTCCTTATTTTGTGGGCTATAGTACACTGTACTTTCTTGAGATTTCGTATTTTAATGTTTTGGCAATGTTTTATGGGTTATAATCCTCAGTTTCCAGTCATTTTCATGAAATTTTGGAAATGACTGTTTTAGCCTCATTTTTGGGCTATCGTCCACAGTTTTCGTGCACTTTCGTGAGAATTTTTACTTCACTCATTTTGTGGGCGATAGTACACTATTTTCTGTCACTTCCATGAGATTTCGTATTTTACTTTGTGGGCATATTTTGTGGGTTTATAATCCACAGTTTCAGGCCGTTTTCTTGAAATTTTATTTTTGACTGTTTTAGCCTCATGTGTGGGCTATAGTCCACTATTTTCGGGCACTTTCGTGAGAATTTTATTTCTCTCATTTTGTGGGCTGTAGTACACTGTTTGCGATTACTTTCAAGATATTTCGTATTTTACTATTTTGACCTCACTTTGTGGGTTATATATAGTCCACTGTTTCCGGCCATTTTCGTGAAATTTTGTATTTGACTGTTTTAGCCTCATTTGTGGCCTATAGTCCAAAGTTTTCGGGTACTTTCGTGAGAATTTTGATTTTCCTCATTTTGTGGACTATAGTACACTATTTTCGATCACTTTAATGAGATTCATAATGTACTGTTTTGGCCTCATTTTGTGGGTTATAGTCCACAGTTTCTGGTTGTTTTCGTGAAATTTTGTATTTGACTGTTTTAGCCTCATTTGTGGGCTATAGTCCACAGTTTTCGGCCACTTTCGTGAAATTTTTTATTTTCTTTATTTTGTGGGCTATAGTACACTGTTTTCGAACATTTTTTTGAGATTTCGTATTTTAATGTTTTTGCCATGTTTTATGGGTTATAATCCACAATTTCTAGTCGTTTTCATGAAATTTTGTAATTGACTATTTTAACATCATTTGTGGGCTATCGTCCACAGTTTTCGGGCACTTTCGAGAGAATTTTTATTTCCCTCATTTTGTGGGCTATAGTACACTGTTTTCGATCACTTTCATGAGATTTCTTATTTTAATGTGTTGGCCATGTTTTATGGGTTTAATCCATAGTTTCCAGCCGTTTTTGTGAAATTTTGCAATTGACTATTTTAGCATCATTTGTGGGCTATCGTCCACAGTTTTCGGGCACTTTCGTGAGAATTTTTATTTCCCTCATTTTGTGGGCTATAGTACAATATTTTCGTTCACTTTCGTGAGATTTCGTATTCTACTTTTTTGGCATATTTTGTGGGTAATCCACAATTTCCGGCTGTTTTTGTGGAATTTTTTATTTGACTGTTTTAGCCTCATGTGTGGGCTGTAGTCCACAGCTTTCGGGCACTTTCGTGAGAATTTTTATTACCCTCATTTTGCGGGCTATAGTACACTGTTTTCGATCACTTTCATCAGATTTCGTATTTGACTGTTTCGACCTCATTTTTGGGTTATAGTCCACAGTTTCCGGCCGTTTTCATGAAATTTTGTATTTGATTGTTTTAGCCAAATTTGTGGCTTACAGTCCACTGTTTCCACACTTTCGTGAGATTTTTTATTTTCCTCATTTTTTTGGCTATAGTACATTGTTTTAGGTCCCTTTCATGAGATTTTGTATTTTACAGTTCTGGCCTTATTTTGTGGGTTATAGTCCACAATTTCTGGCCGTTTTCGTGGAATTTTGTATTTGACTGTTGTAGCCTTAATTGTGGCTTATAGTCCACAGTTTTCGGGCACTTTCGTGAGAATTTTTATTTTCCTCATTTTGTGGTCAATAGTACACGGTTTTCGATCACTTTAATGAGATTTCGTATTTTACAGTTTTGGCCTCATTTTGTGGGTTTTCTACCGTTTTCGTGAAATTTTGTATTTGACTGTTTTAGCCTCATTTGTGGGCTATAGACCACAGTTTTCAGCCACTTTCGTGAAATTTTTTATTTTCCTTATTCTGTGGGCTATTTGTACACTGTTTTCGATCACTTTCTTGAGATTTCGTATTTTAAGGTTTTGGCCATGTTTTATGGGTTATAATCCACAGTTTCCAATCGTTTTCATGAAATTTTGTAATTGATCGTTTTAGCCTCATTTGTGGGCTATCGTTCACAGTTTTCGGGCACTTTCGTGGGAATTTTTATTTCCCTCATTTTGTGGGTTGTAGTACACTGTTTTCGATCACTTTCATGAGATTTTGTGTTTTACGTTTTTCGCATTTTTTGTGGGTTATAATCCACAGTTTCTGGCTGTTTTCGTGAAATTTTGTTTTTGACTATTTTAGCCTCATGTGTGGGCTATAGTCCACTATTTTCGAGCACTTTCGTGAGAATTTTTATTTCCCTCATTTTGTGGGCTATAGTACACTATTTTCGATCACTTTCATGACATTTCGTATTTTACTGTTTTGACCTCATTTTGTGGGTTATAGTCCACAGTTTCCAGCCATTTTCGTGAAATTTTGTATTTGACTGTTTTAGCCTCATTTGTGGCCTATAGTCCACAGTTTTCGGGCACTTTCGTGAGAATTTATATTTTACACTGTTTTGGATCACTTTCACGAGAGTTCGTATTTATCTGTTTTGACCTCATTTTGTGGGTTATTGTCCACAGTTTCTGGCCGTTTTCGTGAAATTTTGTGTTTGACTATTTTAGTCTCATTTGTGGGCTATAGACCACAGTTTTCGGTGACTTTCGTGGGTCTTTTTATTTTCCTCATTTTTTGGGCTATAGTCCACTGTTTTCGATCACTTTCATGAGATTTCGTATTTCACTTTTTTGGCTTATTTTGTGGGTTATAATCCGCAGTTTCCGGCCGTTTTCGTGAAATTTTGTATGTGACTGTTTTAGCCTCCTGTGTGGTCTGTAGTCCGCAGTTTTCGGGCACTTTCCTGAGAAGTTTTATTTCCCTCATTTTGTGGGCTACAGTACACAGTTTTCGATCACTTTCATGAGATTTCATATTTGACTGTTTCGGCCTCATTTTATGGGTTATAGCCAAATTTGTTTCCTGTCGTTTTCTTGAAATTTTGTATTTGACTGTTTTAGCCAAATTTGTGGCCTATAGTCCACTGTTATCGAACACTTTCGTGAGATTTTTTATTTCCCTCATTTTTTGGGCTAGAGTACACTGTTTTCGGCCTCTTTAATGAGATTTCGTATTTTACTGTTCCGCCTTATTTTGTGGGTTATAGTCCACAGTTTCCGGGCGTTTTCGTCAAATTTTGTATTTGACTGTTTTAGCCTCATTTTTTGGGCTATAGTCCCCAGTTTTCGGCCACTTTCATGAAATTTTTTATTTTCCATATTTTGTGGGCTATAGTAACCTGTTTCAATCACTTTCTTGAGATTTCGCATTTTAATGTTTTGGCCATGTTTTATGGGTTATAATCCTCTATTTCCAGTCGTTTTCATGAAATTTGGTAATTGAATATTTTAGCCTCATTTGTGGGCTATCGTCCACAGTTTTTGTGCACTTTCGTGAGAATTTTTATTTCTCTCGTTTTGTGGGCTATAGTACACTGCTTTCAATCACTTTAATGAGATTTCGTATTTTACAGTTTTGGACTCATTATGTGGGTTATAGTCCACAGTTTTCGATCATTTTCGTGAAATTTTGTGTTTAACTATTTTAGTCTCATTTGTGGGCTATAGTCCACAGTTTTGGCCACTTTCGGGAATTTTTTTTCCTTATTTTGTGGGCTGTATAGTACATTGTTTTCGATCACTTTCTTGAGATTTCGTATTTTAATGTTTTGGCAATGTTTTATGGGTTTCTTGAGATTTCGTGTTTTAATGTTTTGGCCATGTTTTATGGGTTATATTCCACAGTTTCCAGTCGTTTTCGTCAAATTTTGTAATTGACTGTTTTAGCCTCATTTGTGGGCTATCATCCACAATTTTCGGGCACTTTCGTGAGAATTTTTATTTCTCTCATTCTGTGGGCTATAGTACACTGTTTTCGATCACTTTCATGAGATTTTGTATTTTACTTTTTGGCATATTTTGTGGGTTATAATCCACAGTTTCCGGCCATTTTTGTGAAATTATGTATTTGACTGTTATAGCCTCATGTGTGGGCTATAATCCACTATTTTTTCGGGCACTTTCGTGAGAATTTTGATTTCCCTCATTTTGTGGGCTATAGTACACTGTTTTCGATCACTTTCATGAGATTTTGTATCTTAATGTTTTGACCGCATTTTGTGGGTTATAGTCCACAGTTTCCGGCCGTTTTTGTGAAATTTTGTATTTGACTATTTTAGCCTTATTTGTGGGTTACAGTCCACTGTTTTCGGTGACTTTCGTGAGATTTTTTATTTCCCTCATTTTGTGGGCTATTGTACACTATTTTCGATCACTTTCATCAGATTTCGTATTTTACTATTTCAGCCTCATTTTATGGGTTATAGTCCATAGTTTCCGGTCGTTTTTGTGGAATTTTTTATTTGACTGTTTTAGCCTCATTTGTGGCCTATAGTCCATAGTTTTCGGGCACTTTCGTGAGAATTTTTATTTTCCTCATTTTGGGGGCTATAGTACACTGTATGCGATCACTTTAATGAGGTTTTATATTTTATTGTTTTGGCCTCATTTTGTGGGTTATAGTTCACAGTTTCTGACCATTTTCGTGATATTTTGTGTTTGACTGTTTTAGCCTCATTTGTGGGCTATAAGTCCACGGTTTTCGGCCACTTTCGTGAAATTTTTTTATTTTCTTTATTTTTAGGGCTATGTACATTGTTTTCGATCACTTTTCGTATTTTAATGTTTTGGCCATGTTTTATGGGTTATAATCCACAGTTTCCAGCCCTTTTTCATGAAATTTTGTAATTGACTATTTTAGCATCATTAGTAGGATATCGTCCACTGTTTTCAGGAACTTTCGTGAGAATTTTTATTTCCCTCATTTTGTGGGCTACAGTACACTATTTTGGATCACTTTCATGAGATTCGTATTTTACTGTTTTGACCTCATTTTGTGGGTTATAGTCACAGTTTCCGGCCGTTTTCTTGAAATTTTGCATTTGACTATTTTAGCCTCATTTTTGGGCTATAGACCACAGTTTTCGGCGACTTTCGTGAGATTTTTTATTTCCCTCATTTTGTACCTATAATACACTGTTTTTGATCACTTTCATGAGATTTCGTATTTTACTTTTTTGGCTTATTTTGTGGGTTATAGTCGACAGTTTTCGGCCGTTTTCGTGAAATTTTGAATTTGACTGTTTTAACCTTATGTGTGAGCTATAGTACACAGTTTTCGGGCACTTTCGTGAGAATTTTTATATCCCTCCTTTTGTGGACTATAGTACACTATTTTCGATCACTTTCATGAGATTTGGTATTTGACTGTTTCGCCCTCATTTTATGGTTTATAGTCCACAGTTTCCAGTCATTTTTTTGAAATATTGTATTTTACTGTTTTAGCCAAATTGGTGGCCTATAGTCCACTGTTTTCGGACACTTTCGTGAGATTTTTTATTTCCCTCATTTTTTTGGCTATGGTACACTGTTTTCGGTCTCTTTCATGTTTTTTCGTATTTTACTGTTTTGGCCTTATTTTGTGGGTGATAGTCCACAGTTTCTGGCTGTTTTCGCAGAATTTTGTATTTGACTTTTTAACCTCATTTGTGGCTTATAGTCCACAGTTTTCGGGCACTTTCGTGAGAATTTTTATTTCCCTCATTTTGAGGGCTATAGTACACTACTTTCGATCACTTGCATGAAATTTTGTATTTTACTATTTTGACCTCACTTTGTGGGTTATATATAGTCCACTGTTGCCGGCCGTTTTTGTGAAATTTTGTATTTGACTGTTTTAGCCTCATTTGTGGCCTATAGTCCACAGTTTTCGGGAACTTTCGAGAGAATTTTGATTTTCCTCATTTTGTGGGCTATAGTACACTGCTTTCAATCACTTTAATGAGATTTCGTATTTTACTGTTTTGGCCTCATTTTGTGGGTTATAGTCCACAGTTTCCGGCAGTTTTCGTGAAATTTTGGGTTTGATTGTTTTAGCCTCATTTGTGGGCTATAGTCCACAGTTTTCGGCCACTTTCGGGGTTTTTTTCCCCTTATTTTGTGGGCTATAGTACATTGTTTTCGATCACTTTCTCTGAGATTTCGTATTTTAATGTTTTGGCAATGTTTTTTGGGTTTCTTGAGATTTCGTATTTTCATGTTTTGGCCATGTTTTATGGGTTATATTCCACAGTTTCTTGGTAAACGGTTGAGTTTCCCCATCTTTTGTTCTGCTCTTAAGTCTCTGAACTTAAGAAGTCTCGTTTCCGTAGTGGACCAATTCGTTAGCATACCGCCAAGCCATTTTTTATTAACATAATGACATCGAGCCACCATCATTATGGGAATGTACACGCGGTAGAAAAATTACGTCAATCCATTGAAATATGGTATGCCACAAGTGAATATTTGAGACAAGAAATGAATCCTAATTTTCGGATGACTGATCCTTCTAATCCAGTACATCTAATGTCCTTTTCAGGAGCTAGAGGAAATGCATCTCAGGTACTGTGTCCGTGTTCCCGAAGGCACCCCTCTCTTTCAAGAGGATTCACGGCATGTCAAGCCCTGGTAAGGTTCTTCGCTTTGCATCGAATTAAACCACATGCTCCACCGCTTGTGCGGGCCCCCGTCAATTCCTTTGAGTTTCATTCTTGCGAACGTACTCCCCAGGCGGGATACTTAACGCGTTAGCTATTCAAATTTTGTAATTGACTGTTTTAGCCTCATTTGTGGGCTATCGTCCACAGTTTTCGGGCACTTCCGTGAGAATTTTTATTTCTCTCATTTTGTGGGCTATAGTACACTGTTTTCGATCACTTTCATGAGATTTCGTATTTTACTTTTTTGGCATATTTTGTGGGTTATAATCCACAATTTCCGGCCATTTTCGTGAAATTTTTATTTGACTGTTATAGCCTCATGTGTGGGCTATAATCCACTATTTTCGGGCACTTTCGTGAGAATTTTGATTTCCCTCATTTTGTGGGCTATAAGTACACTGTTTTCGATCACTTTCATGAGATTTTGTATCCTACTGTTTTGATCGCATTTTGTGGGTTATAGTCCACAGTTTCCGGCCGTTTTCGTGAAATTTTGTATTTGACTATTTTAGCCTCATTTGTGGGTTACAGTCCACTGTTTTCGGCGACTTTCATGAGATTTTTTATTTTCCCTCATTTTTTAGCTATAGTACACTGTTTTCGGTCTCTTTCATGAGATTTCGTATTTTACTGTTTTGGCCGTATTTTGTGGGTTATAGTCCACAGTTTTCGACTGTTTTCGTGATATTTTGTGTTTGACTGTTTTAGCCTCATTTGTGGGCTATATAGTCCACGATTTTCGGCCACTTTCGTGAAATTTTTTATTTTCTTTATTTTTAGGGCTATTGTACATTGTTTTCGATCACTTTCTTGAAATTTCATATTTTAATGTTTTGGCCATGTTTTATGGGTTATAATCCACAGTTTCCAGCCTTTTTCGTGAAATTTTGTAATTGACTATATTAGTATCATTTGTGGGCTATCATCCACAGTTTTTGGAAACTTTCGTGAGAATTTTTATTCCCCACATTTTGTGGGCTATAGTACACTGTTTTGGATCACTTTCATGAGATTCGTATTTTACTGTTTTGACCTCATTTGTGGGTTATAGTCCACAATATCTGGCCGTTTTCTTGAAATTTTGTATTTGACTATTTTAGCCTCATTTGCCACAGTTTTCAGCGACTTTCGTGAGATTTTTTATTTCCCTCATTTTGTACCTATAATACACTGTTTTCGATCACTTTCATGAGATTTCGTATTTTACTTTTTTGGCTTATTTTGTGTATGATCCACAATATCCGGCCGTTTTCGTGAAATTTTGTATTTGACTGTTTTAGCCTCATGTGTGGCCTGTAGTCCACAGTTTTCGGGCACTTTCGTGAGAATTTTTATTTCCCTCATTTTGTGGGCTATAGTGCACTATTTTCGATTACTTTCATGTGATTTCGTACTTGACTATTTCGGCCTATTTTATGGTTTGTAGTCCACAGTTTCCGGCCGTTTTTTTGAAAATTTGTATTTCACTGTTTTGGCCAAATTTGTGGCTTATAGTCCACTGTTTTCGGACACTTTCGTGAGATTTTTTATTTCCCTCATTTTTTTAGCTATGGTACACTGTTTTCGGTCTCTTTCATGAGTTTTCATATTTTACTGTTTTGGCCTTATTTTGTGGGTTATAGTCCACAGTTTCAGGCCGTTTTCGAAAAATTTTCTATTTGACTGTTTTAGCCTCATTTGTGGCTTATAGTCCACAGTTTTCGGGCACTTTCGCCAGAATTTTATATTCCTCATTTTGTGGGCTATAGTACATTGTTTTTGATCACTTTAATGAGATTTCGTATTTTACTGTTTTGGACTCATTCCACAGTTTCTGTCCATTTTCGTGAAATTTTGTATTTCACTGTTTTAGCCTCATTTGTGGGCTATGGTCCACAGTTTTCGGCCACTTTCCTGAAATTTTTTATTTTCCTTATTTTGTGGGCTATAGTACACTGTACTTTCTTGAGATTTCGTATTTTAATGTTTTGGCAATGTTTTTTGGGTTATAATCCTCAGTTTCCAGTCGTTTTCTTGAAATTTTGGAAATGACTGTTTTGGCCTCATATGTGGGCTATCGTCCACAGTTTCCGTGCACTTTCGTGAGAATTTTTATTTCTCTCATTTTGTGGGCTATAGTACACTATTTTCTGTCACTTTCATGAGATTTCCTATTTTACTTTGTGGGCATATTTTGTGGGTTTATAATCCACAGTTTCCGGCCGTTTTCTTGAAATTTTGTTTTTGACTGTTTTAGCCTCATGTGTGGGCTATAGTGCATAGTTTTCGGGCACTTTCGTGAGAATTTTTATTTCCCTCATTTGGGGGCTATAGTACACTGTTTGCGATCACTTTCAAGACATTTCGTATTTTACTGTTTTGACCTCACTTTGTGGGTTATATATAGTCCACTGTTTCCGGCCGTTTTCGTGAAATTTTGTATTTGACTGTTTTAGCCTCATTTGTGGCCTATAGTCCAAAGTTTTCGGGCACTTTCGTGAGAATTTTGATTTTCCTCATTTTGTGGACTATAGTACATTGTTTTCGATCACTTTAATGAGATTCGTATTTTACTGTTTTGGCCTCAATTTGTGGGTTATAGTCCACAGTTTTTGGTTGTTTTCGTGAAAATTTGTATTTGACTGTTTTAGCCTCATTTGTGGGCTATAGTCCACAGTTTTCAACCACTTTTGTGAAATTTTTTATTTTCTTTATATTGTGGGCTATAGTTCACTGTTTTTGAACACTTTTGAGATTTCGTATTTTAATGTTTTTGCCATGTTTTATGGGTTATAATCCACAATTTCCAGTCGTTTTCATGAAATTTTGTAATTGACTATTTTAGCATCATTTGTGGGCTATCATCCATAGTTTTCGGGCACTTTCGAGAGAATTTTTATTTCCCTCATTTTGTGGGCTATAGTACACTGTTTCGATCACTTTCATGAGATTTCGTATTTTAATGTTTTGGCCATGTTTTATGGGTTTAATCCATAGTTTCCAGCCGTTTTCGTGAAATTTTGCATTTGACTATTTTAGCATCATTTGTGGGCTATCGTCCACAGTTTTTAGGCACTTTCGTGAGAATTTTTATTTCCATCATTTTGTGGGCTATAGTACAATGTTTTCGATCACTTTCGAGAGATTTCGTATTCTACTTTTTTGGCATATTTTGTGGGTAATCCACAATTTTCGGCTGTTTTTGTGAAATTTTTTATTTGACTGTTTTAGCCGCATGTGTGGGCTGTAGTCCACAGCTTTCGGGTACTTTCGTGAGAATTTTTATTTCCCTCATTTTGCGGGCTATAGTACACTGTTTTCGACCAATTTCATGAGATTTCGTGTTTGACTGTTTCGACCTCATTTTATGGGTTATAATCCACAGTTTCCGACAGTTTTCGTGAAATTTTGTATTTGACTGTTTTAGCCTCATGTATGCGCTATTGTCCACAGTTTTCGGTCACTTTCGTGAGATTATTTATTTCCCTCATTTTTTTGGCTATAGTACATTGTTTTAGGTCTCTTTCATGGGATTTCATATTTTACAGTTCTGGCCTGATTTTGTGGGTTATAGTCCACAATTTCTGTCCGTTTTCGCGGAATTTTGTATTTGAGTGTTGTAGCCTCAATTGTGGCTTATAGTCCACAGTTTTCGGGCACTTTCTTGAGAATTTTTATTTTCCTCATTTTGTGGACTATAGTACACTGTCTTCGATCACTTTCATGAGATTTCATATTTTACTTTGCGGGCATAATTTGTGGGTTTATAATCCACAGTTTCCGGCCGTTTTCTTGGAATTATGTATTTGACTGTTTTAGCTTCATTTGTGGCCTACAGTCCACAGTTTTCGGGCACTTTCGTGAGAATTTTTATTTCCCTCATTTTGTGGGCTATAGTACACTGTTTTCGATCACTTTCTTGAGATTTCGTGTTTTACTTTTTGCGCATATTTTGTGGGTTATAATCTACAGTTTCCGGCCGTTTTCGTGAAATTTGTTTTTGTCTGTTTTAGCCTCATGTGGGGGCTATAGTCCACTATTTTCGGGCACTTTCATGAGAATTTTTATTTCCCTCATTTTGTTGGCTATAGTACACTGTTTTCAATCACTTTCATGACATTTCGTATTTTACTGTTTCGGCCTCATTTTATTGGTTATAGTCCACAGTTTCCGGCCGTTTTCGTGAAATTTTGTATCTGACTATTTTAGCCAAATTTGTGGCTTATAGTACACAGTTTTCCGACACTTTCGTGAGATTTTTTATTTCCCTGATTTTTTTGGCTATAGTACACTGATTTCGGTCTCTTTCATGAGATATCGAATTTTACTGTCTTGACCTTATTTTGTGGGTTATAGTCCATAGTTTCTGGCCATTTTCGCGGAATTTTTTATCTGACTGTTTTAGGCTCATTTGTGGCTTATAGTCCACAGTTTTCGGGCACTTTCGCGAGAATTTTTATTTTCCTCTTTTTAAGGGTTATAGTACACTGTTTTCCATCACTTTAATGAGATTTCGTATTTCACTGTTTTGACCTCATTTTCTGGGTTATAGTCTACAGTTTCCAGCCATTTTCGTTAAATTTTGTATTTGACTGTTTTAGTCTTATTTGTGAGCTATATTCAACAGTTTTCGGCCACTTTCATGGAATTTTTTTATTTTCTTAATTTTGTGGGCCATAGTACACTGTTTTCGATCACTTTCTTGAGATTTCGTATTTTAATGTTTTGGTCATGTTTTATGGGTTATAATCCACAGTTTACAGTCGTTTTCGTGAAATTTTGTAATTGACAGTTTTAGCCTAATTTGTGGGCAATCGTCCACAGTTTTCGGGCACTTTCGTGAGATTTTTTTTCCCCTCATTATGTGGGCTATCGTACACTATTTTCGATCACTTTCATGAGATTTCATATTTTACTGTTTTGACCTCATTATATGGGTTATAGTCCACAGTTTCCGACCGTTTTTGTGAAATTTTGTATTTGACTATTTTAGCCTCATTTGTGGGCTATAGTCCACAGTTTTTGGGCACTTTCGTGAGAATTTTTACTTCCCTCATTTTGTGGGATATAGTACACTATTTTTGATCACTTTCTTGAGATTTCGTATTTTAATGTTTTCGCCTCAATTTATGGGTTATAGCGAAATTTGTTTCCGGCCGTTTTCTTGAAATTTTGTATTTGACTATTTTAGCCAAATTTGTTTCCTATAGTCCACTCTTTTCGGATACTTTCGTGAGATTTTTTATTTCCCTAATTTTTTTGGCCATAGTACACTGTTTTCGGTCTCTTTAATGAGATTTCGTATTTTACTGTTCTGGCCTTATTTTGTGGGTTATTGTGCACAGTTTCTGGCCGTTTTTGCAGAATTTTGAATTTGACTGTTTTAGCCTCATTTGTGGCTTATAGTCCACAGTTTTCGGGCACTTTCGTGAGAATTTTTGTTTTCCTCATTTTGTGGGCTATAGTACATTATTTTCGATCACTTTAATGAGATTTCGAATTTTACTGTTTTGGCCTCATTTTGTGGGTTATTAGTCCACAGTTTCCGGCCGTATTCGTGAAATTTTGTATTTGATTGTTTTAGCCTTATTTGTGGGCGATAGTCCACAGTTTTCGGTCACTTTCGTGAAATTTTTTATTTTCCATATTTTGTGGGCAGTACACTGTTTTCGATCACTTTCTTGAGATTTCGTATTTTAATGTTTTGGCCGTGTTTTATGGGTTATAATCCACAGTTTCCAGCCTTTTTCGTGAAATTTTGTAATTGACTATTTTAGCATCATTTGTGGGCTATCATCCATAGTTTTCGGGAACTTTCGTGAGAATTTTTATTTCCCACATTTTGTGGGCTATAGTACACTGTTTTGGATCCCTTTCATGAGATTCGTTTTTTACAGTTTTGACCTCATTTTGTGGGTTATAGTCCACAGTTTTCGGTTGTTTTCTTAAAATTTTGTTTTTGACTATTTTAGCCTTGTTTGCCACAGTTTTTGGCGACTTTCGTGAGATTTTTTATTTCCCTCATTTTGTACCTATAATACACTGTTTTCGATCACTTTCATGAGATTTCGTATTTTACTTTTTTGGCTTAATTTGTGGGTTATAATGTAATACCCCGTATCTTCAGCGAACAGTCGACTGGTCTACGTACACGGGATTTAAGTAGAATTGTAAAGGGATTTGAGAAATATTAGTCCCATATCGGGAGTATACAAAAAATAATTTGAGTATAAATATAATTACCTATGATCAAGAGTCACCTAATTCACCTAATTGGTTAACCACCTTTTGAGAGGCAGCCTGTGGTGGGCAGTTGTACTACATAGTATCTAATTTGTCTTCTAAAAATATTAAAAATTGTCCGAGTATTGGGGCGGGGCGTTACAAATGGTATCAGAGCCGACTTTCGACACCGGGTGTATCTGCACGTTGAGGGTCTTGAAGGCCTATTCGTGGGGTACACGGCAGGGAGATAATTCTCCAGATAGGCAGGGAGATGATTCTCCGGAAATGCTTCGTGGGGTATTCACGGAGTAGGCAGGGTGCTAGAAAGGCAGATCCTACACTAGATGTGTGCCCCGTACTCAGCGAGGACGCTGATTTCTAAGGTGGGGTGTATGTAATACCCCGTATCTTCAGCGAACAGTCGACTGGTCTATCTAGCAATCGACTGGTCTACGTACACGAGTCTATGTAAAGGGATTTGAGAAATATTAGTCCCATATCGGGAGTATACAAAAAATAATTTGAGTATAAATATAATTGCCTATGATCAAGAGTCACCTAATTGGTTAACCACCTTTTGAGAGACAGCATGTGGTGGGCAGTTGTACTACATAGTATCTAATTTGTCTTCTAAAAATATTAAAAATTGTCTGAGTATCGGGGCGGGGCGTTACATATAATCCACAGTTTCTGGCCGTATTCGTGAAATTTTGTATTTGACTGTTTTAGCCTCATGTGTGGACTGTAGTCCACAGTTTTCGGGCACTTTCGTGAGAATTTTTATTTTCCTCATTTTGTGGGCTATAGTACACTATTTTCGTTCACTTTCATGTGATTTCATGTTTGATTGTTTCGGCCTATTTTATGGTTTATAGTCCACAGTTTCCGGCAGTTTTTTTGAAATTTTGTATTTCACTATTTTGGCTAAATTTGTGGCTTATAGTCCACTGTTTTCGGACACTTTCGTGAGATTTTTTATTTCCCTCATTTTTTGGGCTATGGTACACTGTTTTCGGTCTCTTTCCTGTGTTTTCGTATTTTACTATTTTGGCCCTATTTAGTTGGTTATATAGTCCACAGTTTCAGGCTGTTTTCGCGGAATTTTGTATTTGACTGTTTTAGCCTCATTTGTGGCTTATAGTCCACAGTTTTCGGGCACTTTCACTAGAATTTTTATATTCGTCATTTTGTGGGCTATAGTACACTGTTTTCGATCACTTTAATGAGATTTCGTATTTTACTGTTTTGGACTCATTCCACTGTTTCTGTCCATTTTCGTGAAATTTTGTATTTCATTGTTTTAGCCTCATTTGTGGGCTATGGTCGACAGTTTTCGGCCACTTTCCTGAAATTTTTTATTTTCCTTATTTTGTGGGCTATAGTACACTGTACTTTCCTGAGATTTCGTATTTTAATGTTTTGGCAATGTTTTATGGGTTATAATCCTCAGTTTCCAGTCGTTTTCATGAAATTTTGGAAATGACTGTTTTAGCCTCATTTGTGGGCTATCGTCCACAGTTTCCGTGCACTTTCATGAGAATTTTTATTTCTCTCATTTTGTGGGCTATAGTATACTATTTTCTGTCACTTCCATGAGATTTCGTATTTTACTTTGTGGGCTTATTTTGTGGGTTTATAATCCACAGTTTCCGGCCGTTTTCTTGAAATTTAGTTTTTTACTGTTTTAGCCTCATGTATGGGCTATAGTCCACTACTTTCGGGCACTTTCATGAGAATTTTATTTCCCTCATTTTGTGGGCTATAGTACACTGTTTGCGATTACTTTCAAGATATTTCGTATTTTACTGTTTTGACCTCACTTTGTGGGTTATATATAGTCCACTATTTCCGGCCGTTTACGTGAAATTTTGTATTTGACTGTTTTAGCCTCATTTGTGGCCTATAGTCCAAAGTTTTCGGGCACTTTCGTGAGAATTTTGATTTTTCTCATTTTGTGGGCGATAGTACACTGTTTTCGATCACTTTAATGAGATTCGTATTTTACTGTTTTGGCCTCAATTTGTGGGTTATAGTCCACAGCTTCTTGTTGTTTTCGTGAAATTTTGTATTTGACTGTTTTAGCCTCATTTGTGGGCTATAGTCCACAGTTTTCGGCCACTTTCGTGAAATTTTTTATTTTCTTTATTTTGTGGGCTATAGTACACTGTTTTTGACCGTTTTCGTGATATTTTGTGTTTGACTGTTTTAGCCTCATTTATGGGCTATAGTTCACGATTTTCGGCCACTTTCGTGAAATTTTTTTTTCTGTATTTTTAGGGCTATTGTACACTGTTTTCGATCACTTTCTTGAAATTTCTTATTTTAATGTTTTGGCCATGTTTTATGGGTTATAATCCACAGTTTCCAGCCTTTTTCGTGAAATTTTGTAATTGACGATATTATCATCATTTGTGGGCTATCGTCCACAATTTTCGGGAACTTTGGTGAGAATTTATATTCCCCACATTTTGTGGGGGTATAGTACACTGTTTTGGATCACTTTCATGAGATTCGTATTTTACTGTTTTGACCTCATTTTGTGGGTTATAGTCCACAGTATCCGGCCGTTTTCTTGAAATTTTGTATTTGACAATTTTAGCCTCATTTGCCACAGTTTTCAGCGACTTTCGTGAGATTTTTTATTTCCCTCATTTTGTACCTATAATACACTGTTTTCGATCACTTTCATGAGATTTCGTATTTTACTTTTTTGGCTTATTTTGTGTATAATCCACAGTTTCCGACCGTTTTCGTGAAATTTTGTATTTGACTGTTTTAGCCTCATGTGTGGGCTGTAGTCTATAGTTTTCGGGCACTTTCGTGAGAATTTTTATTTTCCTCATTTTGTGGGCTATAGTACACTATTTTCGATCACTTTCATGTGATTTCGTACTTGACTGTTTCGGCCTATTTTATGGTTTCTAGTCCATAGTTTCCGGCCGTTTTTTTGAAATTTTGTATTTCACTGTCTTGGCCAAATTTGTGGCTTATAGTCCACTATTTTCGGACACTTTCGTGAGATTTTTTATTTCCCTCTTTTTTTTGGCTATGGTACATTGTTTTCGGTCTCTTTCATGAGTTTTCGTATTTTACTGTTTTGGCCTTATTTTGTGGGTTATATAGTCCACAGTTTCAGGCCGTTTTCGCGAAATTTTGTATTTGACTGTTTTAGCCTCATTTGTGCCTTATAGTCCACAGTTTTCGGGCATTTTTGCCTGAATTTTTATATTCCTCATTTTGTGGGCTATAATACACTGTTTTTGATCACTTTAATGAGATTTCGTATTTTACTATTTTGGACTCATTCCACAGTTTCTGTCCGTTTTCGTGAAATTTTGTATTTCATTGTTTTATCCTCATTTGTGGGCTGTGGTCCACAGTTTTCGGCGACTTTCCTGAAATTTTTTATTTTCCTTATTTTGTGGGCTATAGTACACTGTACTTTCTTGAGATTTCGTATTTTAATGTGTTGGCAATGTTTTATGGGTTATAATCCTCAGTTTCCAGTCGTTTTCTTGAAATTTTGGAAATGACTGTTTTGGCCTCATTTGTGGGCTATCGTCCACAATTTCCGTGCACTTTCGTGAGAATTTTTATTTCTCTCATTTTGTGGGCTATAGTACACAATTTTCTGTCACTTTCATGAGATTTCGTATTTTACTTTGTGGGCATATTTTGTGGGTTTATAATCCACAATTTCCGGCCGTTTTCTTGAAATTTTGTTTTTGACTGTTTTAGCCTCATGTGTGGGCTATTGTCCACTATTTTCGGGCACTTTCGTGAGAATTTTTATTTCCCATATTTTGCGGGCTATAGTACACTGTCTGCAATCACTTTCAAGACATTTCGTATTTTACTGTTTTGACCTCACTTTGTGGGTTATATATAGTCCACTGTTTCCGGCCGTTTTCGTGAAATTTTGTATTTGACTGTTTTAGCCTCATTTGTGGCCTATAGTCCAAAGTTTTCGGGCACTTTCGTGAGAATTTTGATTTTCCTCATTTTGTGGGCTATAGTACACTGTTTTCGATCACTTTAATGAGATTCGTATTTTACTGTTTGGGCCTCAATTTGTGGGTTATAGTCCACAGTTTCTGGTTGTTTTCGTGAAATTTTCTATTTGACTGTTTTAGCCTCATTTGTGGTCCACAGTTTTCAGCCGCTTTTGTGAAATTTTTTATTTTCTTTATTTTGTGGGCTATAGTTCACTGTTTTCGAACACTTTTGAGATTTCGTATTTTAATGTTTTTGCCATGTTTTATGGGTTATAATCCACAATTTCCAGTCGTTTTCATGAAATTTTGTAATTGACTATTTTAGCATCATTTGTGGGCTATCGTCCACAGTTTTCGGGCACTTTCGAGAGAATTTTTATTTCCCTCATTTTGTGGGCTATAGTACAATGTTTTCGATCACTTTCGAGAGATTTCGTATTCGACTTGTTCGGCATATTTTGTGGGTAATCCACAATTTCCGGCTGTTTTTGTGAAATTTTTTATTTGACTGTTTTAGCCTCATGTGTGGGCTGTAGTCCACAGCTTTCGGGCACTTCCGTGAGAATTTTTATTTCCCTCATTTTGCGGGCTATAGTACACTGTTTTCGATCACTTTCATGAGATTTCGTATTTGACTATTTCGACCTCATTTTTGGGTTATAGCCCACAGTTTCTGGCCGTTTCCGTGAAATTTTGTATTTGATTGTTTTAGCCAAATTTGTGGCATATAGTCCACTGTTTTCACACTTTCGTGAGATTTTTTATTTTCCTCATTTTTTTGGCTATAGTACACTGTTTTATGTCTCTTTCACGAGATTTCGTATTTTACAGTTCTGGCCTTATTTTGTGGGTTATATAGTACACAATTTCTGGCCGTTTTCGCGGAATTTTGTATTTGACTGTTGTAGCCTCAATTGTGGCTTATAGTCCACAGTTTTCGGGCACTTTCGTGAGAATTTTTATTTTCCTCATTTTGTGGGCAATAGTACACGGTTTTCGATCACTTTAATGAGATTTCGTATTTTACAGTTTTGGCCTCATTTTGTGGGTGAAGTCCACAGTTTTCTGCCGTTTTCGTGAAATTTTGCATTTGACTGTTTTAGCCTCATTGGTGGGCTATAGACCACAGTTTTCGGCCACTTTCGTGAAATTTTTTATTTTCCTTATTCTGTGGGCTATTGTACACTGTTTTCGATCACTTTTTTGAGATTTCGTATTTTAAGGTTTTGGCCATGTTTTATGGGTTATAATCCACAGTTTCCAATCGTTTTCATGAAAATTTGTAATTGACCGTTTTAGCCTCATTTGTGGGCTATCGTCCGTAGTTTTCGGTCACTTTCGTGGGAATTTTTATTTCCCTCATTTTGTGGGCTATAGTACACTGTTTTCGATCACTTTCATGAGATTTTGTGTTTTACTTTTTTCGCATATTTTGTGGGTTATAATCCACAGTTTCCTGCTGTTTTCATGAAATTTTGTTTTTGACTGTTTTAGCCTCATGTGTGGGCTATTGTCCACTATTTTCGGGTACTTTCGTGAGAATTTTTATTTCCCTCATTTTGTGGGCAATAGTACACTGTTTTCAATCACTTTCATGACAATTCGTATTTTACTGTTTTGACCTCATTTTGTGGGTTATAGTCCACATTTTCCAGCCATTCTCGTGAAATTTTGTGTTTGACTGTTTTAGCCTCATTTGTGGCCTATAGTCCACAGTTTTCGGGCACTTTCGTGAGAATTTATATTTTACACTGTTTTGGATCACTTTTACGAGTTCATATTTATTTGTTTTGACCTCATTATGTGGGTTATAGTCCACAGTTTCTGGCTGTTTTCGTGAAATTTTGTATTTGACTATTTTAGCCTCATTTGTGGGCTATAGACCACAGTTTTCGGCGACTTTCGTGAGACTTTTTATTTTCCTCATTTTTTGGGCTATAGTCCACTGTTTTCGATCACTTTCGTGAGATTCGTATATTACTTTTTTGGCTTATTTTGTGGATTGTATTCCACAGTTTCCGGCTGTTTTCGTGAAATTTTGTATTTGACAGTTTTAGCTTCCTGTGCGGCCTATAGTCCACAGTTTTCGGGCACTTTCGTGAGAATTTTTATTTCCCTCATTTTTTATGAATCCACCGTTATCAAAGGCTCTTTTTCAGGTTATTGTTCAACTTTCGCATATGTTGATGAACTATGTTATATATGATAACCTAGAGTCCTAGACAAGCCTGTTTCTGTTAGGGGGAATTTCATACTAATATGTTTGTATGTTTGTATTATTTATGTTTGTATTATTTATGCTAGCACATATGTTTGTATTATTTATGCTAATATATCTCTATTTTTCTTCCCAGATGAGAATATCAAACTGAAGCATAATGCACCTGGAGCTTTATCTATGGCAAATGCTGGTCCAAACACAAACGGATCACAATTTATTATCACCTTCAAGCCGACGCCCCATCTTCATGGGTAACACCTATTCTTAGTTTTTCAATGTTTCTATGTTCATTAAAAATCAGTCTTATTATATAGTATATTTTCGACGAATCTATTCTTAGTTTTCTAACACCTATTCTTAGTTTTTCAACGGATCTATTTGTTTTTCATGCCGAGCATCTCATTCTTCATCATAAGATGTGAAGTTGAAAAAAATAGTAATGGCACATGCTATGCACATTTATTGATCATTTAAATTAAAAAAAAACAACTTAAAAGAAGCAAATTTACATACTACCATTGATGTTATTCAGTAGAAGTCCAGATAAACTTTAGAAATCCAGGTAACAATCCCTGAGAAAACCCAAACCCGTATGATCCAGGTAACAACCCTTTGATCCGTCGCCTTCTGCTCAGTCCCGTCGCCATCGCACTCAATTTCACCTCACAGCGACCCCATCCAACCATCGATTTCACCTCTCAGGTATACAAAATCTCTCCATCGATTTCACCTCACAGCTATTTTTTTGCTATTTTTTTGATTTCACCTCACAGCAGAATTTTTTTTCTTCAATCGGAATTGATTTGGTATCGGAATTAGGATGTTTTAGTTTACTTGGAAATTTACTTGGAATCGGAATTTCAATGTACCTTTTCTGCTTTTCAGTGCGTAGGTTCCAGTCATGTCCTATTGTTACAATGTTTTTATCTAATGTTGCATATTTGATGGAATTCATGGAAGTTTAAATTCTGTTTCAGGTGCTGATGTATGTATCTTTGTGTATGTATTTATGAACTAGGTATGCCCGTGGGACGTGCCTACGGCACGTATTCGGGACTGCATGTAAATTTAGTTAGATTTATTTGATTGGGTGAACTACATAAGTGGGTGTAAATTCTGTCAGATTTAGTTAAATTTAGTTAGATTTATTCGGGACTGCATGTAAAAAAATTAAAACATTTTAACGAATAAGTGGGTGTAAACAAAAAAGGTGGGTGTAAACAAATACACCCACCTTTCTAATACAATCAACTACTCTATACAAGCCTCCTCTGAAATTATATTGTTTCCTAATAGTTTTCTATTACGACGTCTTTAAAATGTTTCATACGGCACGTTATCGCGACGTCTTAACTTTCTTTAAAATGTTTAGTAAACATTTCGACAGTATTATTTAAAATTTTACAGGTAGGATTGTAGTAAAAATTTCGATAGAATCTCTCATGAAATATTATTCCTTTGAGAGCAATTCCTTAACATCATAGACAGTCAAATTGAATCCTCCCTAGCCCAATCCAAGCCACATTACACAGACATAATATATATTAGGCTCTGGGGAAAAAAAACTTCATGTGACTAAAGATATAGTTTCTTTTGCCGGTTGATAAGATGCTGAACATGTTTGCCGGTTGATAAGATGTGGAAAAAATAAAAAGTAAAATGTAAAATGTAAAAAAAACTTATGTTTGTAAGGTTGTATATTTACTAAATAGTTTTCCTCAAATATATGTATTTACAATCATGGCATGAGTGATTGGGCATCACCAAGAACATCAACTGCCAACTACAGCTAATATCAGCTATAGAAAACAAGATAATCAACTAGGGCGGTCCGAAAGCACCAACTGAAATTCATCTCCATTTACCAGCAATATACACAGTTATCATGAAAAGATTTAATTACCTGCAAAAGATAAATGATCACAATTAGCATACTTTAAAGAAAAGAAATTTAAACCAACTAATATTAACATAATTAATTTATTATAACAGAGAATAATACGGGAGGATAAAAAAGCTTCGCGAATAAGAACTATTTCCAATTTGAGTACATAATTATCTACTAAACAAGAATTCTAATACTACCCGTTACTCCATCAGACAGATTCGAAAAACAATTCATAAGAGAAAACTGAATCAACCAAATTTAGGGTATATTTTGAAACAAACTTGATACAACCTATGGTTAGTTTATAAATAAATAAAAAAGTGCCCCAATTCTCAACCCCCCAAAATTCAACATAATCACAAAACACAGAAATAAACAAAACCCATGAAAAAGATTTCAATCTTGATTGAGGAATAATAAAAAAGATTAGTTTTAAAAAAAAAAATTGAAGGCAATTCTATTATACCACAAGCACATCAAAACTGCTATGTTTAACCCAAAACACAATCAATTTGAAAGAAAAAATCGTTAGAATCTTCAGATATGGAATCTTGGGATTTTGTGAGATTCTCCCAAAAAACTGTGCTTAGTCATTCTACATCCTGTTCATCTATCTTGATCACCCGACTAAACACCATATCTCATAGTAGTTAATACGTTTTTTAAAATAATTTATAATCATCAAAGAAGATAGATCATAGTAATTAATAGCAGTTAATACGTTCTCTTGATTGGTTTGTTAAAATAATTAGAACGTCAATTGCTCCAATTAAAGAACGTCAATTGGTTAGTTAATATATTTCCCCTCCTTTATATACAGGTCAATTGCTCCAATTAAAGAACAGCAATGGATGACATCACTATATATGGCCATGTAAGTATCTTCTTTTTTTTTAAAAAAAAACTACAACTCTTGATATAACAATAAGTTCCTCTCATTTTAATGTTTACTTTAATACCTTACAGGTTGATGTTGACTTGGAAAAAATAGTAAGTTAAGCTTTTCATTGTGTTCTTAGCACATTAATTAATTGTCCACTTACATTCAAAATTGATATTTTTCTATTGCAGGTGCAATTCCTTCGACAAAAAAATGCCGGGGTTACCATTCGAGATGAACGCGAGCTTAATCTAATATCTCTTCGCAAGGTAAGCTTCAACCCTTATTACTTGGTTGGTCTTTTGCTCATTATTGATTTTTTTATTAATTCCTACTTTTTAATCACCCAATGTAGAGAAAGGAAACAAGTTATTCTGGCAAGGGAAAGGGAAAAGAAAATGAAATGTCCAGTGCGGTATATGCTTATCTTGCTTTTTTATCTTGCTTTATCTACAATGCGTTTTCTTTATGTTTCCTCACACTGCTTCTTTTATTTATCCTCACACTGTGAAAATTAATACATTCTCAAATAAGTAAGTGGTTCTCCTCTTAAACAGTCATTTATAACGATTCATTTTCACAAATTTAGGCTCATAATGTTCATGTTATATCGAAAGCTACGTTGGCCCAATGTAGACGACGAGAATTAGAGAAAGTTGAAATGTGCTCTATACGAGTATTAGACGCAACTGACGAATGTTTACCTCGAACAATTGTTTATCCTGAAGTTCTTTTATAGAGGTACCACTACCATACTCTCAACAGAAAATACAGTTACTTTATGACTTTGATTATCTTTCAATAAAAATTTTTCATACTCTTAACTTAACTAATGAACCTTACTTGAATAAAACTTTTTATAACTATTAAATAGTATTATGGATGATCCACAAAGTATTAAATAGAATTAAAAAATGCATCTACCAAACTGTGCATACTCTCAGCACATCCTCTCAAGTATACAGTGTCTAAATTACATTTTAGATGATGTTATATTCTTTGTTTTTCCACCACCTCGGCAGAACGATAGTATAGCAAGCACAAGAAGATTATAATGAAGATGTTAGCATACTAACAATAATTTCTTCATATGCTATGGGGCAGACCAATATATGCTGTTAAAATGAATGTCTGCTAACTTGCTGAATTCATTGTCTGGCACACAAAAGTAAGCAGTGTAATATGCTACTACTGAATATTACACATTTAAAATAATACTACAATCATTCCAATACTCATAGTCCAAAAGGTAAACATAATAGCAAACGCACACTTATGTTGGCATCATAAGTCATCACACACTAAAAAAGCAGTTAATTGGTATAAAAATCAGACAACTAATGTTACTGACGACGTGAATTATGTTTGCAAAATAAGTCAAATGCCAGTCAGATCGTAAAACTCCACATGTTCCAAGAATTGACATTCCCTATAATTAGAGACTTACATCTCACCAGGAAAATGTTTGCAAAATAATTTCATATAAAATGCAATGAACAAAATTAATGATTGATGACAGTACCAAAAAACAGGCTGCAAGGCCCCAGCGGCAAGAACTGGCTTTTTTATGTTTGGGGAAGAATGGACCAAATTACCAATCACACCTACCTAATAGGTAATATGAAGCACATTAATTGAAAAACATAAATATGACAACATACAGATAAAAGGTGAAGCAAGAACTTCATCACTTTTTGATACACATCAAAATTCTCCATTTCTAATTGCTGGCTACACTTGGTTAGTTCAAGCTTCCGAGAATGAGTATAAAAAAGATAACTAAAAGTAAAAGTAGTTTAATTCAAAACTCTATCTATTAATCAAAACACAATCAAGCCTTTAGTGTGATCATCTTTTTTTTCAATTCACACTTCACAGTTACACTATCAAGCCTTTAGTGTGATCATTTTTTTTTCAATTCACACTTCACAGTTACACTACTCATATGTTTAAATCTGTAACTATGGTTATCTTAAACACTTCACAATTCACACTTCATAATTCACAATTCACACTTCACAGTTTTTCAATTCTTTACTTATTTCATAGAGATGGATATTAAATATAACTATGGTTATCTTAAACACAAGCATATATATATTGAATCTCTCTTTATTTTTCTGCAAGACGATGCTAAATTTTCAACTATATAGCAATTGGAGTTGCAATAACAAACAATTATTTTAGCAAAAACAAGTATCACCCTTTCTATTATTTGATGGCAAACATTAAATCAATAATGAGCCAGCAAACTCTTCAAATCAATTAACTTAGAATGAGGGTCGTCTATTAACTTATTGTATAGTGAAACACAAAGAAAGCTATCAAGTGGCTCTCCTTCAATCCCCCAAAAATCAAAGGCCCAGATCTAACTTCACAAAACATATTTTCACACTACTGCATAGAAAATTAAATGCTCAGAATATGATTCTAATGCTCTAAATATGCACCAGTACTGAAACTTCAATGAACTGAATCTCAAGAACAACATCAATGCAAGTGTTTTGTGAGAGAAAGTGGAGGCTTTTCATCATGGAACAATTAACCAACATTTGCCAGAAAACAAAATCAAACACATGCAAAATGATGATACGGAACAACTTCTTGCTAAACAACATGGAACAATTAACCAACATGAATATGCAGTTAAGCCTTTATGATCTATAAATGTTGTGTTTTGTGCAAAAAAGTAGAGGCTTTTCAACAGATATACATAAGAACTTAACCAACATGAAAATATAATCACCCTTACCTGTCTCTTCCTTTCATCCAGCAAAACACTACCATCAATCCTGCAAACTTCGAGTTTTTTCTAACCCAAGTAATATTCAATTATGTCTAAGACTTTAGTCCACTGAGAGAAAATGAGAATCTGAAAAGGAACAAAAAAAATGGTACATTGATATTCATGAATGCTAAAAACAGCAGATGGAAAAGATGCTTACTTTGTGCTTCCGTGCAAGTAGCAAGGTCACAGTTACAAGACGACAAGACGACAAAAATGAAACAAGACGACAAGACGACTTAGAATGAGGGTCGTCTATAGTGAAACAAGACGACAAAATAAAAAAATCCATTTATATATGATGGATTTACCTTACTAAAACTTATTTTCATTGTTGTTTTACTTTTGAACTTTAATAGAACTGGGAAGCAGCTGACATGGACCTCAAATTTATAAATGCAACTACATTGATGAATTGGGGTTGCAATAAGGTAAATTTATAAATGCAACTACACCCTATGTTAACCGTTAATTGCTGCTAATTTAATGCTTCTTTTTTTCCCAGATTGTCGTCCACACTCAAAACCGTCATGTACATATTGACAGTTTAACTTTTTGTAGGGTGATGAGGAACATGTTTGGTTGAAGTCATTGTTCTGTTTGAAAGGTAATGGTTTCAAAACTATTACTATTGTTTTAATTGTTTATTGTAAATTCTTACTATTTGATTCAAAACTCTAATTGTTTTTTTAGGCTCACTGTTTGGTCCTATTTTTGAAGACTTCAACCATTGTGGGAACCTACAACCATGTAATTTTTTTTTTCATTCAGTTGGTTGGTGTTTAGTATGGTGGTGGATGTAATAGTTGTAATAATTGTAATATTTAGCATTTTTGGAGATGATGTAAGTAATTGTATATAATGATGATATAATATAGTTATGTTAATACCCGTACCCGCAATTTTGTGGAGTATTGGGTTCTGTGTTTGGTTTTTTAAAGGTTTTTCGAAGATTTTACAAAAACTTTATTACATTTTCAAACGAATTTTTGGTTTTTATTTTGTTTCTTGCATCATATTCTGAAAATTTCTCCCAGAGCCTTATATATATGATGCCTGTGTGATGTTGCTCGATTGAGCCTGGGGAGGATTGATATTTATTGCCTGTGATGTCATATAAATTGTTAGCAGATTTTCGTAAGGAATTTCTATAAAAGAGCTAATATTTTAAGGGAGGTTCTGTCAAAATTTTTACTAAATTTTCTAAAATTTATTATGTTTTCAAACGCTTGGTTTTTATTTTGTATCTAAGTCATATGATAATATCTTGGTTTTTCAAATGAAATTTGCTGGTTGGTTAGCCTTGAGGGCTAATAAAAGGCTAAGGCCATTTCATCATCACCAAAAAAGACAACAGGAATTTTGTTTGTTCATTTAATTCCTATCTAATCAGGTCAAACAAACCTGGGACATTAAGGACAACCATCTGCCAATACCATGCCAAATTCCCACAGTAAATTGAGCCACAGATTCGCAGCTCTCTTCCCTTCCCTTCCCTTTCATGAGTAATGTTAGCTGACCACCACTACCACCCTTCTGCATCTCAGTTTGGGCCATGGCATGCTTATCATCCATGAAGTTAGCTAGCTCCCAGCAAAGGCTGGAGGCAGCATCCCTCAATGGGTCATCTCTTCTCTTCTTTTTTAACAACAGATCATGTCCCGTTTAACAAAAGTCGATGAATTCGATCATTTCCTCAATCTCTGAATCTGCAGACAGAAAGAAGCCCACAAGATGTTGAGAAAAATTATGATATTGGTCAGCAGAACATTATGATCGGTTCCATTATTTATTTACAGCAGTAGACACAGCTCGACTAACAAAAGATCATATATATTTTGATCCAAACATCAAATGAACTGGATATAACAACTGTCCACTCCGTGACGAGGCATCAATTAATTAACTTATCAAATAGGTAATCCTAAAAATACATTTTATGTCATCCAGAGAGAAAATATACAGCAGTAAAAGGTGACTTAACGCCTCACTTAATGGAGCCAGCCTGATGCCAATCTTACATTAAGAAATTCCTTTCCATAAAAAATGGCCTATATATTTTGTATCTTGGTTTCAACAAACACATTTTTTTTCTTCCCAGAGCCCTATATATATAATGTCTATGTGATGTTGCTTGGATTGGCCCGGGGAGGATTTATATTTCTTGACTGTGATGATAAATTTTTAATTGTGAACAGAATTTCATAAGGAATTGCTGTAAAATGGCTGATATTTTAAGGGAGGTTTTGTCAAAATTTTTAGAAAATTTCCTAAAATCTATTATGATTCCAAACTATATCTTTAGTCACATGAAGTTTTTTTTTCCCCAGAGCCTAATATATATTATGTTTGTGTAATGTGGCTTGGATTGGGCTAGGGAGGATTCAATTTGACTGTTCTATGATGTTAAGGAATTGCTCTCAAAGGAATAATATTTCATGAGAGATTCTATCAAAATTTTTACTACAATCCTACCTGTAAAATTTTAAATAATACTGTCGAAATGTTTACTAAACATTTTAAAGAAAGTTAAGACGTCGCGATAACGTGCCGTATGAAACATTTTAAAGACGTCGTATTAGAAAACTATTAGGAAACAATATAATTTCAGAGGAGGCCTGTATAGAGTAGTTGATTGTATTAGAAAGGTGGGTGTATTTGTTTACACCCACCTTTTTTGTTGAAATGAGAGCAGGATTTTGATGTCATTTAGGAATGAATAGAATCAGATTGCTGCCAAAAATCCCGAAGCTCCCGTTGGAGCTTCAGCTGGGTGTATTCTGGGAACATCTTCCAGCCATCGATCCAATTATCATACTGAATCGTATGCGTTTTCTCCCTTTCGTCTAAGGGGGACTTCGACATGGGCTCACGTAAGCTCCAATCTCACAGAGGAAGAGCTTGATCCAAGCCACTTATTTGTTAAAATGTTTTAATTTTTTTACATGCAGTCCCGAATAAATCTAACTAAATTTAACTAAATCTAACAGAATTTACACCCACTTATGTAGTTCACCCAATCAAATAAATCTAACTAAATTTACATGCAGTCCCGAATACGTGCCATAGGCACGTCCCACGGGCATACCTAGTAGTACACTATTTTTGATCACTTTCATGAGATTTTGTATTTGACTGTTTCGGCCTCATTTTATGGGTTATAGCCAAATTTGTTTCTGGCCGTTTTGTTGAAATTTTGTATTTGACTGTTTTAGCCAAATTTGTGGCCTATAGTCCACTGTTATCGGACACTTTCGTGAGATTTTTTATTTCCCTCATTTTTGTGGCTAGAGTACACTGTTTTCGGCCTCTTTAATGAGATTTCGTATTTTACTGTTTTCGCCTTATTTTGTGGGTTATAGTCCACAGTTTCTGGCCGTTTTCGTCAAATTTTGTATTTAACTGTTTTAGCCTCATTTGGCCACTTTCGTACAATTTTTTATTTTCCATATTTTGTGGGCTATAGTACACAGTTTCGATCACATTCTTGAGATTTCGTATTTTAATGTTTTGGCCATGTTTTATGGGTTATACTCCTCAGTTTCCAGTCGTTTTCATGAAATTTTGTAATTGAATGTTTTAGCCTCATTTGTGGGCTATCGTCCACAGTTTTCGGACACTTTCGTGAGAATTTTTATTTCTCTCATTTTGTGGGCTATAGTACACTGCTTTCAATCACTTTAATGAGATTTCGTATTTTATTGTTTTGGCCTCATTTTGTGGGTTATAGTCCCCAGTTTCCGGCCATTTTCGTGAAATTTTGTGTTTGACTGTTTTAGCCTCATTTGTGGGCTATAGTCCACAGTTTTGGCCACTTTCGGGAATTTTTTTTCTTATTTTGTGGGCTATAGTACATTGTTTTCGATCACTTTCTTGAGATTTCGTATTTTAATGTTTAAGTAATGTTTTATGGGTTTCGTGAGATTTCGTATTTTAATGTTTTGGCCATGTTTTATGGGTTATATTCCACAATTTCCAGTCGTTTTCGTCAAATTTTGTAATTGATTGTTTTAGCCTCATTTGTGGGCTATCTTCTACAGTTTTCGGGCACTTTTGTGAGAATTTTTATTTCTCTCATTTTGTGGGCTATAGTACACTGTTTTCGAACACTTTCATGAGATTTCGTATTTTACTTTTTGGCATATTTTGTGGGTTATAATCCACAGTTTCCGGCCATTTTCGTGAAATTATGTATTTGACTGTTATAGCCTCATGTGTGGGCTATAATCAACTATTTTCGGGCACTTTCGTGAGAATTTTAATTTCCCTCATTTTGTGGGCTATAGTACACTGGTTTCGATCACTTTCATGAGATTTCTTATCTTACTGTTTTGACCTCATTTTATGGGTTATAGTCCGCAGTTTCTGGCCGTTTTCGTAAAATTTTGTATTTGACGATTTTAGCATCATTTGTGGGTTACAGTCCACTATTTTTGGCAACTTTCGTGAGATTTTTTATTTCCCTCGTTTTGTGGGCTACTGTACACTATTTTTGATCATTGTCATCAGATTTCGTATTTTACTGTTTCAGCCTCATTTTATGGGTTATAGTCCACAGTTTCTGGCCGTTTTCGCGGAATTTTTTATTTGACTGTTTTAGCCTCATTTGTGGCCTATAGTCCACTGTTTTCGGGCACTTTCGTGAGAATTTTTATTTTCCTCATTTTGTGGGCTATAGTACACTGTTTGCGATCACTTTAATGAGATTTTGTATTTTACTGTTTTGGCCTCATTTTGTGATAATTATAGTCCACAGTTTCCGACCGTTTTCGTGATATTTTGTGTTTGACTGTTTTAGCCTCATTTGTGGGCTATAGTCCACGGTTTTCAGCCACTTTCGTGAAAATTTTTTATTTTCTTTATTTTTAGGGCTATCGTACACTGTTTTCGATCACTTTCTTGAGATTTCGTATTTTAATGTTTTGGCCATGTTTTATGGGTTATAATCCACAGTTTCCAACTTTTTTCGTGAAATTTTGTAATTGACTTTTTTAGCATCATTAGTGGGCTATCGTCCACAGCTTTCGGGTACTTTCTTGAGAATTTTTATTTCCCTCATTTTGCGGGCTATAGTACACTGTTTTCGACCAATTTCATGAGATTTTGTGTTTGACTGTTTCGACCTCATTTTATGGGTTATAGTCCACAGTTTCCGGCCGTTTTCTTGAAATTTTGCATTTGACTATTTTAGCCTCATTTGTGGGCTATAGACCACAGTTTTTGGCAACTTTCGTGAGACTTTTTATTTCCCTCATTTTGTACCTATAATACACTGTTTTCGATCACTTTCATGAGATTTCGTATTTTACTTTTTTGGCTTATTTTGTGGGTTTTAATCCACAGTTTTTGGCCGTTTTCGTGAAATTTTGTATTTGACTTTTTTAGCCTCATGTGTGGGCTATAGTCCACAGTTTTTGGGCACTTTCGCGAGAATTTTTATTTCCCTCATTTTGTTTACTATAGTACACTATTTTCGATCACTTTCATGAGATTTCGTATTTGACTGTTACGGCCTCATTTTATGGGTTATAGCCAAATCTGTTTCTAGCCGTTTTCTTGAAATTTTGTATTTTACTGTTTTAGCCAAATTTGTGGCCTATATAGTCCACTGTTTTCGGACACTTTCGTGAGATTTTTTATTTCCCTCAATTTTTTGGCTATGGTACACTGTTTTCGGTCTCTTTCATGATTTTTCGTATTTGACTGTTTTGGCCATATATGTGGTTTATAGTCCACAGTTTCTGGCCGTTTTCGCGGAATTTTGTATTTGACTGTTTTAACCTCATTTGTGGCTTATAGTCCACAGTTTTCGGGCACTTTCGCGAGAATTTTTATATTCCTCATTCTGTGGGCTATAGTACACTGTTTTCGATCACTTTACAGAGATTTCGTATTTTACTGTTTTGGTCTCATTTTGCGGATTATAGTCCACAGTTTCTGGCCGTTTTCATGGAATTTTTGTATTTGACTGTTTTAGCCTCATTTGTGGGCTATGGTCCACAGTTTTCGGCCACTTTCTTTAAATTTTTTATTTTCCTTATTTTGTGGGCTAAAGTACACTGTACTTTCTTGAGATTTCGTATTTTAATGTTTCGGCCATGTTTTATGGGTTATAATCCTCAGTTTCCAGTCGTTTTCATGAAATTTTGTAATTGACTGTTTTAGCCTCATTTGTGGGCTATCGTCCACAGTTTTCGGGCACTTTCGTGAGAATTTTTTTCTCTCTCATTTTGTGGGCTATAGTACACTGTTTTCGGTCACTTTCATGAGATTTCGTATTTTACTTTTTTGGCATATTTTGTGGGTTTATAATCCACAGTTTCCGGCAGTTTTCGTGAAATTTTGTTTTTGACTGTTTGAGCCTCATTTGTGGGCTATAGTCCACTATTTTCGGGCACTTTCGTGAGATTTTTTATTTCCCTCATTTTGTGGGGTATAGTACACTGCTTTCGATCACTTTCAAGACATTAAGTATTTTACTGTGTTGACCTCACTTTGTGGGTTATATATAGTCCACTGTTTCCGGCCGTTTTTCGTGAAATTTTGTATTTGACTGTTTTAGCCTCATTTGTGGCCTATGGTCCACAGTTTTCGGGCACTTTCGTGAGAATTTTGATTTCCCTCATTTTGTGGGCTATAGTACACTGTTTTCGATCACTTTAATGAGATTCGTATTTTACTGTTTTGGCATCATTTTGTGGATTATAGTCTACAGTTTCTGGCCGTTTTAGTGAAATTTTGTATTTGACTGTTTTAGCCGCATTTGTGGGCTATAGTCCACAGTTTTCGGCCACTTTCGTGAAAGTTTTTATTTTCTTTATTTTGTGGGCTATAGTACAATGTTTTCGAACACCTTCTTGAGATTTCGTATTTTAATGTTTTTGCCATGTTTTATGGGTTATAGTCCACAATTCCTGCCGTTTTCGTGAAATTTTGTAATTGACTATTTTAGCCTCATTTGTGGGCTATCGTCCACAGTTTTCGGGCACTTTCGTGAGAATTTTTATTTCTCTCATTTTGTGGGGGCCCTGGTACACTTTTTTCGATCACTTTCATGAAATTTCGTATTTTAATGTTTTGGCCATGTTTTATGGGTTTAATCCATAGTTTCCTGTCGTTTTCGTGACATTTGGTATTTGACTATTATATCATCATTTGTGGGCTATCGTCCACCGTTTTCGGGCACTTTTGTGAGAGTTTTTATTTGCCTCATTTTGTGGGCTATAGTGCACTATTTTCGATCACTTTCATGAGATTTCGTATTTTACTTTTTTGGCAAATTTTGTGGGTTATAATCCACAGTTTCCGGCTGTTTTTGTGAAATTTTTTATTTGACTGTTTTAGCCTCATGTGTGGGCTGTAGTCCACAACTTTCGGGTACTTTCGTGAGAATTTTTATTTCCCTCATTTTCCGGGCTATAGTACACTGTTTTCGACCAATTTCATGAGATTTCGTGTTTGACTATTTCGACCTAATTTTATAGGTTATAGTCCACAGTTTCCGGCCGTTTTCATGAAATTTTGTATTTGATTTTTTAGCCAAATTTGTTGCTTATTGTCCACTGTTTTCAGACACTTTCGTGAGATTTTTTATTTCCCTCATTTTTTTGGCTATAGTACACTGTTTATGTCTCTTTCATGGGATTTCGTATTTTATAGTTCTGTCCTGATTTTGTGGGTTATAGTCCACAATTTCTGTCCGTTTTCGCGGAATTTTGTATTTGACTGTTGTAGCCTCAATTGTGGCTTATAGTCTACAGTTTTCGGGCACTTTCTTGAGAATTTTTATTTTACTCATTTTGTGGGCTGTAGTACACTGTTTTCGATCACTTTAATGAGATTTCGTATTTTACACTTTTGGCCCCATTTTGTGGGTTATAGTCCACAGTTTTCTGCTGTTTTCGTGAAATTTTGTATTTGACTGTTTTAGCCTCATTTGTGGGCTATAAACCACAGTTTTCGGCCATTTTCGTAAATTTTTTTAGTTTCCTTATTCTGTGGGCTATTGCACACTGTTTTCGATCATGTTCTTGAGATTTCGTATTTTAATATTTTGGCCATGTTTTATGGGTTATAATCCACAGCTTCCAAGCGTTTTCTTGAAATTTTGTAATTGACGGTTTTAGCCTCATTTTTGGGCTATCGTCCACAGTTTTCGGGCACTTTCGTGGGAATTTTTATTTTCCTCATTCTGTGGGCTATGTACACGGCTTCAGTCTGATTTGTGAGCTATAGTCCACAGTTTTCGGCCACTTTCGTGGAATTTTTTTATTTTCTTAATTTTGTGGGCAATAGTACATTGTTTTCGATCACTTTCTTGAGATTTCGTATTTTAATGTTTTCGCCATGTTTTATGGGTTATAATCCACAGTTTACAGTCGTTTTCGTGAAATTTTGTAATTGAAAGTTTTAGCCTAATTTGTGGGCAATCGTCCACAGTTTTCGGGCACTTTCTTGAGAATTTTTTTCCCCTCGTTATGTGGGCTATTGTACACTATTTTCGATCACTTTCATGAGATTTCATATTTTACTGTTTTGACCTCATTTTATGGGTTATGTCCACAGTTTCCGGCCGTTTTTTTGAAATTTTGTATTTGACTGTTTTAGCCTCATTTGTGGGCTATAGTCCACAGTTTTCGGGCACTTTCTTGAGAATTTTTATTTCCCTCATTTTGTGGGCTATAGTACACTATTTTCGATCACTTTCTTGAGATTTCGTATTTTAATGTTTTGACCTCATTTTATGGGTTATAGCGAAATTTGTTTCAGGCCGTTTTCTTGAAATTTTGTATTTGACTGCTTTAGCCAAATTTGTGGCCTATAGTCCACTCTTTTCGGACACTTTCGTGAGATTTTTTATTTCCCTCATTTTTTTGGCCATAGTACACTGTTTTCGGTCTCTTTAATGAGATTTCGTATTTTACTATTTTGGCCTTATTTTGTGGGTTATAGTGCATAGTTTCTGGCCGTTTTTGCAGAATTTTGTATTTGACTGTTTTAGCCTCATTTGTGGCTTATAGTCCACACTTTTCGGGCACTTTCGTGAGAATTTTTGTTTTCCTCATTTTGTGGGCTATAGTACATTATTTTCGATCACTTTAATGTGATTTCGTATTTTACTGTTTTGGCCTCATTTTGTGGGTTATAGTCCACAGTTTCTGGCCGTATTCGTGAAATTTTGTATTTGACTGTTTTAGCCTTATTTGTGAGCTATAGTCCACAGTTTTCAGTCATTTTCGTGGAATTTTTTATTTTCCATATTTTGTGGTCAGTACACTGTTTTCGATCACTTTCTTTAGATTTCGTATTTTAATGTTTTGGCCATGTTTTATGGGTTATAATCCTCAGTTTCCAGTCGTTTTCATGAAATTTTATAATTGAATGTTTTAGCCTCATTTGTGGGCTATCGTCCACAGTTTTCCGGCACTTTCGTGAGAATTTTTATTTCTCTCATTTTGTGGGCTATAGCACACTATTTTCGATAACTTTCATGAGATTTCGTATTTTACTTTTTTGGCATATTTTGTGGGTTATAATCCACAGTTTCTGGCCGTTTTCGTGAAATTTTGTTTTTGACTGTTTCAGCCTCATGTGTGAGCTATAGTCCACTATTTTCCGGCACTTTCGTGAGAATTTTTATTTCCCTCATTTTGTCGGCAATAGTACACTATTTTCGATCACTTTCTGGACATTTCGTATTTTACTATTTTGACCACACTTTGTGGGTTATATATTGTCCACAGTTTCCGACCGTTTTCGTGAAATTTTGTATTTGACCGTGTTAGCCTCATCTGTGGCCTATAGTCCACACTTTTCGCGCACTTTCGTGAGAATTTTGATTTTCCTCATTTTGTGGGCTACGTACACGGCTTCCGATCACTTTAATGAGATTTCGTATTTTACTGTTTTAGCCTCATTTTGTGGATTATATTCCACAGTTTCCGGCCGTTTTCGTGAAATTTTGTATTTGGCTGTTTTAGCCTCATTTGTGGGCTATAGTCCACAGTTTTCGGTCACTTTCGGAAAAAAAATTCCCCCTTATTTTGAGGGCTATAGTACATTGTTTTCGATCACTTTCTTGAGATTTCGTATTTTAATGCTTTGGCAATGTTTTATGGGTTTCTTGATATTTCGTATTTTAATGTTTTGGCCATGTTTTATGGGTTATATTCCACAGTTTCCAATCGTTTTCGTGAAATTTTGAAATTGACTGTTTTAGCCTCATTTGTGGGTAATCGTCCACAATTTTCGGGCACTTTCGTGAGAATTTTTATTTCCCTCATTTTGTGGGCTATAGTACACGGTTTTCGATCACTGCCATGAGATTTCATATTTTACTTTTTTGGCAAATTTTGTGGGTTATAATCCACAGTTTCCGGCCATTTTCGTGAAATTTGGTATTTGACTGTTATAGCCTCATGTGTGGGCTATAATCCACTATTTTCGGGCACTTACGTGAGAATTTTGATTTCCCTCATTTTGTGGGCTATAGTACACTGTTTTTGTCTACTTTCAGGAGATTTCGTATTTACTGTTTTGACCTCATTTTGTGGGTTATAGACCACAGTTTCCGGCCGTTTTCGTGAAATTTTGTATCTGACTATTTTAGCCTCATTTGTTGGTTACAGATGTAGAACCCCGTATTTTCAAATATTATTTTTATATTTGGAAAATGAATTTCAATATTTTTGGAAGATTTAATGAGTATTTTCAGAAGAATTTATCTTTTGTACACGTGCAAAACACGTGCAAATGCTTTTATGAGAAGTGTGAAAATTTAGTTTTCTTTATGAAAAATCTTTATTTAATATTTGAGATTTATTTAGTATTTTTCCAGATTTTTCTGAAATTAATTGGAACTATTTGCAATTTTTTAGAAAGGAAGGACCTTTTTGCAAATTTGACATTTTTAAGGGTTAAAGTGCAAAATGTATATTCTGGACGTTTTGGAACGGAATTAATTGAGATTTAGAAGTATATTTTCTTATAAATCCTAATTTAAATGAGTTTTGATGGAATTTCCAAAGAATGATCTATATATGTAAATTGTATTTTGGAAAGGGTTGTTTTGCAAAGTTGCGGGTAAAACCCTAATAATCAACCCGGCATATTTAAGTGATTTTTACCCCAGCCGTCATTGCTGATAAAATATTGAATTTGGGAGATTTATTTTGGTGGAGCAAAGAGCTTTGGATCTAGCAAAAGGAGGATTCTTTTATGGACTATTCTCAAAAACTAAGGTGAGTGATATAAAAATTTGTTTGTTGTTTGATGTATGTTTGTTGTTTGATTTGATGTCATGCATGGAAGGAATTTGTCTTGTGGTTGATCTATGTGTGCAAATATCATGATGAAATGATTGGTTGTTGTGAACAATTTAGATCTCGTAAAGTAGTATGAATTATGTGGAATTGGTGGATGAAATAGTAGATCTGTAACGACCCGGATCCCCGTTATTGGACATCTGTGACATTGCCAAGATCATTGCCTTCAAATGCATCTCAACACAGTAAATAACGTGGAAATTTAAACATTTTTATTGCCATCAGAGTTGTTACATTAATAATTACAAATATCAAATTGTCCTTGAACAAGGAATACAAATTACATAACTTTATTACAACTGACTACAAGAATACTAGAACATTTCTTGTGAAGCCATTGGCTGTCTTTCAGATCGGCAATCCCTTGGTAACTGTCGAAACTCCGTTGAGTGGTCTATCTGCCCCTCTGGGTCCTGCCCCTCGGCTTGAGCCTCCTACTACGCGACCCTGATAATTCGGCACCTGCTCGAAGGGTAGACGTGCATACTGCCACTACTTGGATGCCCTGCTGATCTTGGGCTCTCCTATACTCGTGACCTGATATCCATGTCCTAAAAGGTGGGGTACGTCAGTAATTCTACTGACGCAATGCTGATAAGGAAACAGCGATCCTCAAACTATCACATTCACAACTTCATCTTGAATGGAAAATTCAACGTGCATCCTGATTTCCTAGTGTTCGTGTATGTCATGACCTGAGACTAATGCGACAATACAGAGTGTAGAACAAATGCACTTAATCTAACTTAAAGTCTATTCAAACACAAGGTACAGAACAGATGCACTTAATCTAACGTCAGCAAGATTCTGGATGCACATGCATCCCATACTACATGTGACCCAGGTCAAGCCAACGTACATAGTCTAATGCAAGCGAGACTTTGGAAATGTATGCATCCCATACTACATACTTTCCAAATCAAGCCGTTGTCTCCATGTTTAGGGATTAGAACCCTCGCTATGCAATGCATTCTAATTTGGTCTACTTCCCGTTCCTGATAGTATGACATGGCTGAGGAGGTGAAAATAAAATAAAAGAATATAATGCGGGGCGCTACCCCGAAGTCACCAATAATTACTGCATCGAACCATCCTCGAAAGCTGTGACGAACTTACAGATATACCGCCGTATATCCATTGCGCAAAGATCCTTTGTGATCCGTTCGTGTCCACCAACATAGAACATGATGACCTCGGAGGTCCTAAAATACCCCCGATCCGCCAGGATATCAGCATCCCGTTCTTACCATGGTACTTCAGGAATTAACAGTGCAAGATACGCACCGCAGTGCGTATCCCTAATGACAGGAAGAGACAACCAGTATCACCACTTAGTGCTAACTCTCAGAACGAGTTGGATTATAGGGAATCACCCCTAACACCAATTCGGTCTTCAAGCGAAACAATAAAAGAAAACTAATCAATGCAGTTCACTGAAAATGTGTTATTATTCAAACCACACTCGGTGTCGATCAACAAAGTCGAGCCTGACTGGTCTGTCAAGGTAACAACCATCCCGGAATCACATCCCCTGATTCCCAATACCTTCATAGGTCAGCGACCCAAAAATAATCCCGGCCCGTGACCCTCAGCGAGTGGTCTAACGGCGCCCTGGTGACGTAATATAATTTAGTGGAGGTAAGCACGCACATAATTATCCTTTCTGGACTTTTGACAGACTCAGGCATCGAGACACCCAATACAATCCAACAGAGCTATATCCCAACTCACTCATGTCCACCATGAGTACATGCACAGGAACTTGCCTAAGTTCCGAATAAAATACTAAAACCCATTTTTTAAATCTGATAGCTCACGATCACCGTATTGCGGTAGGCAGAAGGTTCCTCATCAATGGTCCGATGGAACAATCAAGAAATACCAGTAGCTGTGTTCCCAGCTACACTCATCGGAAACCAATACGCTCAGAACTTCCTAGAAGGGTGAGGAGATCCGTTGCCATCCCCTAGTCGATGATTCCCTCAATTTCTTTTTAAAGGACCTAAGTCCCCGAGTTAACTCCAACCTTGAAGTCAGTCTAGACATTAGGTTGCTAAACTCACAATGTCCATAATTTCCAGCACACAAGTCAGAATAGCTTGGTATCTCTAACTCTGGAAAGGTAAGACCCTAGTTTACAATTCTTCAGTTGACTAGTTCCTCAAGTTCAATCATCTCGACATCCAAATATCCCTCATATACTCTTAGTAGTACGTTCCTTTTCACACTTGCTGCATTTGTCCAATATCATAAGAGTTCGCTTAGTTATCGAGATCATTCAATTCCGGGTCCTATGGGAAGGTGGGATTGTCTACCTTAACTTCCTATTTGGATACGTCCTCAGATTCAATTCTTAATGTTCTCACAGACACCAATTTCCCTTGGGTGCATCACACGGGAAGGGCTGATTTTTCTAGCAATATTTCATTGACAAAGCCGAATCTGTCCACCTTGGAAAGTTATAGCCTACAACGTGGAATTACAAATCCTAATTGGGTTAGCGAGTTATGATTCCCTACTGAAATTCTCCAGTTGGCCAGTCGCCCAACTTCTTAACAGATAAGCCTAGGAATATCTATCTCCATGAACTAGACAACTCGTACTAGGCTGAAAGTACCCTACTTTAAAATTCAATAGTAAATCATCCCTAAGTCCAATGATCATGAAATTTGGGATTCTCTATCTACACATATACCATTTCATCGTGTCCAAAATTCACATTCAAATTCATTTCACACAACGATCTACGACTCCTCAAACATGGCTACATTTCAGCCGTTCTGTTTCAGCAGAGTATTCACTGCCCCTCACTAATTACCTTTGAAACTTCATCAAATGACTTCTAAAAATTCTAAAATTTGAGATTCGTCAAATAGACTCATACCCCATGCTACTCCCAAAATTTCGTAGCAAAATGATAAACGTATACGAAGTTATGCCTTTTTGAACTTCAGCACAGAGCGCAGTCAGCTTCAGCCGACACCTACGGACCAGTCGCGTTCTACAATTTTTCCGGGGCATCAACCGGCCTCGGAAAAATACGAAATTTAAGACTATGATTGTAGACACATACAACAGCGTCCAAAAAAATTTTCAGCTCAAAATGCCTTGTCGTTTCCGAGATATAAAATCGGAAAGATACCCAAAAATCATCACAGCCAGCAGCCATTCTGGCTGCTTACTGTCCAGACTTGGACCCACGGTCCGGGCTACTAAAATGCATCCAAATATTACGAAAAAAATCATGGATACTCTAAATGCATAGAAGAACAATACCCCAGAATTTTAGCCCAAGATTCCAAACCGTTTGGGCATAAGAAATTCCCCAATATGCCCTCACAATCATGCTATTCAATCAAAACTTCAAAAGAATAATTCTCTACCATACAATTTATTTTTTCCTAGCATTCCTCATACTCAAACATGGCAACAAAATCATGTCTACCACTACTACTCATCCATTCATACCAAAACAAAAATAAATACAAAAGAGTTCAAGGATCACCCACTTGAAGTTGCAAGAATACTCCTTGTAGTCTTAGCTTGCTTTTCTCTTTTCCTTGCTCCTTGCTTGCTTGTGTTCCTTAGCCAACCCCTTCTCCTACACTTTTTCTTCTCCTTCTATATTACTCCTTTTCTTATAGACTTCTTCCTTTCCTACATACATATATATGTATTTATTTTTTTTTTTGAACAAGGAGTAGTGGAGAAAGCTTAGGAGGAGAATGAAAATGGAGCTTGAAAGTGGAGTGAAGTGAGAATGGGAGTGGGGTTTATAGGGGCCGGCCAAGATGGGGATAGGTGGAGTGTGTGGAGGAGATGAAGCCAACTCATAAGTGGAATCTTCTTGGAAGCTTCCTTGGAAACTTCATGGAAGTTTCCTATTCCAAGTCAACTTACACATGGTGTTTTACTTCCACCATTGGATCTTTATCAAGATCAAGCCATGATCATCATGATGCTAGGGTTCCTAACCCTATGCTAGGTTAAGGAACCCTAGGTCACCATACCCTAGGTTACCATACCCTAGTGCACAAATACAACTCACATTCAATTCAAGCACTAGTTTAATTGAAATAACCAATACATATAAATTAAAATCCATAAAATACATTTTTTTATAGAAATTATAATTTTCGCCCGACAATTGTCTGGTCGAAATAATCGGGACAAAACCCTAGTTTAATCGAGATGATATTCCGAGTTTACTTCATCGGATTCAGAACAACCCGTATGTCTGAAATCTCTCAATTTAACTGATAATTTCTAGGAAAAATGTACTCGTGTGCAATATCTAGTTAATGCATGGGTTACAGTGCAAAATAGCCATATGCTATTTTGCGGGGTATTACAAGATCCTTATTATTATTATTGTTGGCTAAAAGCATGTTGAGATTTGTGTATGAACACCTGGACATTAGAATTATAAATCAGATTCTCATTGGTTTTGTGAAAGAAACTTAGATCTTGTAAAACCCTAACAAAAGGATTTGTGATTTAGAATATGAGAACTTAAATCTTGACTTATTGACATTTTGAGTGATTTATATGCATATACCTGATGAAGATTCGTCGAGATTTATTATTTTCCTGAATACGAACTATTTTCGTAAACATCGATCATTAGAAAGCTTCAGAAATTGATTTTGTAATCAGCCCTAAACTTTGAAATCTATAGGCCGACAGTCGACTGGCCTACTGTGCAGTCGACTGGTACGAGCCTGATGTTTTATTTTAGAATTGATGAAAACGTTGTTCTGGACAGTCGACCTAGCTTATAGGCAGTCGACTGGTCCACTGAAGATATTAATTTTTGTAAAAAAATTAATTGTCCTACTGGACAGTCGACTTATAGTCCTTTAAGTCGACTTATATACTTAGAATATATTTTGAAAAATTATTGGAATTACCTCGAGTAAGTCGAATGATCCCTTTCTTAAGTCGACTGCTAAATGACTTAGTTTATTTTTGTAAAACCTTGAATTTGGTCCTCTGGACAGTCGACTTATCATCAGTATGAGTCGACTGATACTGAAGGACATTTGTGAACTTTAGTGCTATTTCGTATGATTGGTTCGTCAGATAATTCAGTTAAGTATTAAGTATTGAGACTTTTAGTTGAGCCACTTTGTTTAGTGGGATTTTGGTTTGGACCCTTTTGAGTTTGAGTCTCTAGAGGTGTGACCCTAGTATACCGGTATTGAGTTATTTGTTGAGGCCCATTGAGGCATTTCAGTTAATCAAATTTGAATTTAGGCCGGTAGGGTATACCACTCTAGGAGATTCGTTAAGTAATCAATTAACCAAAATTTTAAGGACAGGCACTAGTGGTGATATGATGAACGGGAACATGAGTCACGAACCTCAGTATGGCTTTCGGTGTGGGATTTAATCTCCGGAATTATCATAGTAGATTATTAGTGGTGTGGGATATGTCTCCGGAATTATCACAGTCTTGTGGTGTGGGACAATCTCCGGAATTATCACGGTAACTATTGTGGTGTGGGATTGATCTCCGGAATTATCGGAGTCGAGGTGAAGCACATGTGGTATTCGTGTGGTGAAGTGTCAATGTTTCGGTGTGGGATGATCTCCGGAATTATTCAAGTGAAATACCTTGGGTGTGGGATCCATATCCGGAATTATTGGGCATGAGATACTATCCATGGTTTATCTTTATCTCGTAATAGTCATTGTGTTAAGGTTAGTTCATAACGCGGGGATTGAACCCTATGAAGTGAAGTCGTTAAGGGCTTGTACCGAACCTATGTAGAATGGGATGCATAGACTTCGACAAGTACGCATTAGAGAGTCTGCATATAGACTGGTGTTTTCTTGATTTGGTTTTATGCATGTGGTTTTCTTGTTTTCTACACATGACACTTAGCTTAGTACCACTTGATGTTTTAAGTTACCGTCATTTCGTATTTCCCATATTCTTATTTAGTACTTGTTGTTTAAGAATTTATGAGATATGATCTTTTATGTGGTTTGTTTATTTTTATATTTCTCACACCATTTATGGCTGACCTCTTTAGTTTGGGGGTTAGGGATCATCTCTAGCCTCACATGATGCAGGTAGTCGCTTAGTGATGGAGATTGGATGCTAGAGGCATATTTGAGTTAAATTTGATTTTTAAGTGTTTGTGTAAAATTGTAATATCAGTTTGAGATAAATTTGGGTTGTAAATAAAGAAATTATTGAGTTGAGTTTGTTTTGAATTCCTCTGTGATTTGTAAAAGATTTGTTGTAATAAATGTTGAAAATTTTAGTGGTGTTGGTTATGTTTAATATTGTATTGAAGTGGATCACTGGGAATGTGCCACGTATTTTCTATGTTATTAATCTAGAAATTCGGGGCGCTACAACAGTCCACTGTTTTCGGCGACTTTCGTGAGATTTTTTATTTCCCTCATTTTGTGGGCTATTGTACACTATTTTCGATCACTTTCATGAGTTTCGTATTTTACTGTTTCAGCCTCATTTTATGGGTTATACTCCACAATTTTCGGACACCTTCATGAGATTTTTTATTTTCCCTCATTTTTTGGGTTATAGTACACTGTTTTTGGTCTATTTCATGAGATTTCGTATTTTACTATTTTGGCCTTATTTTGTGGGTTATAGTCCACAGTTCTGGCCTTTTTCGCAAAATTTTGTATTTGATTGTTTTAGCCTCATCTGTGGCCTATAGTCCACAGTTTTCGGGCACTTTTGTGAGAATTTTTATTTTCCTCATTTTGTGGGCTATAGTACACTGTTTGCGATCACTTTTATGAGATTTTGTATTGTACTGTTTTGGCCTCATTTTGTGGGTTATAGTCCACAGTTTTCGACCGTTTTCGTGATTTTTTGTGTTTGACTGTTTTAGCCTCATTTGTGGGCTATAGTCCACGATTTTCGACCACTTTCGTGAAATTTTTTATTTTCTTTATTTTTAAGGCTATCGTACATTGTTTTCGATCACTTTCTTGAGATTTCGTCTTTTAATGTTTTGGCCATGTTTTATGGGTTATAATCCATAGTTTCCAGCCTTTTTCGTGAAATTTTGTAATTGACTATTTTAGCATCATTTGTGGGCTAACGTCCACAGTTTTCGGGAACTTTCGTGAGAATTTTTATTTCCCTTATTTTGTGGGCTATAATACACTGTTTTTGATCACTTTCATGACATTTCGTATTTTACTGTTTTGACCTCATTTTGTGGGTTATAGTCCACAGTTTCCGGCCATTTTCTTGAAATTTTGTATTTGACTATCTTAGCCTCATTTGTGGGCTATAGGCCACAGTTTTCGGCGACTTTCGGAAGACTTTTTATTTCCCTTATTTTGTACCTATAATACACTGTTTTCGATCACTTTCATGAGATTTCGTATTTTACTTTTGTGGCTTATTTTGTGGGTTTGAATCCATAGTTTCCGGCCGTTTTCGTGAAATTTTGTATTTGACTGTTTTAGCCTCATGTGTGGGCTATAGTCCACAGTTTTCGGGCACTTTCGTGAGAATTTTTATTTCCCTCATTTTGTGGGATATAGTACATTGTTTTCGAATACTTTCTTCAGATTTCGTATTTTAATGTTTTTGCCGTGTTTTATGGGTTATAATCCACAATTTCAAGCCGTTCTCGTGAAATTTTGAAATTGACTATTTTAGCATTATTTGTGGGCTATCATCCACAGCTTTCGGGCACTTTCGTGAGAATTTTTATTTCCCTCATTTTGTGGGCTATAGTACACTATTTTCGATCACTTTCATGAGATTTTGTATTTTACTTTTTTGGCATATTTTGTAGGTTGTAATCCACAGTTTTCGGCTGTTTTTGTGAAATTTTTTATTTGACTGTTTTAGCCACATGTGTGGGCTGTAGTCCACAGCTTTCGGGCACTTTCGTGAGAAATTTTATTTTCCTCATTTTGCGGGTTATAGCACACTGTTTTCGATAACTTTCAAGAGATTTCGTATTTAACTGTTTCGACCTCATTTTATGGGTTATAGTCCACAGTTTCCAGCCGTTTTCGTGAAATTTTGTATTTGATTGTTTTAGCCAAATTTGTGGCTTATAGTCCACTGTTTTCAGACACTTTCGCGAGATTTTTTATTTCCCTCATTTTTTTGGCTATAGTACACTGTTTTCGGTATCTTTCATGAGATTTTGTATTTTACTGTTTTTGCCTCATTTTGTGGGTTATAGTCCACAGTTTCTGGCCGTTTTCGTGGAATTTTGTATTTGACCGTTTTAGCCTGATTTGTGGCTTATAGTCCACACTTTTCTGGAACTTTCGTGAGAATTTTTATTTTCCTCATTTTGTGGGCTATAGTACATTGTTTTGATCACTTTAATGAGATTTCGTATTTTACTGTTTTGGCTACATTTTGTGAGTTATAGTCCACAGTTTCCGGCCATTTTCGTAAAATTTTGTATTTGACTGTTTTAGCCTCATTTGTGGGCTATAGTCCACAGTTTTCGGCCACTTTCGTGAAATTTTTTATTTTCCTTATTTTGTGGGCTATAGTACACTGTTTTCAATCACTTTCTTGAGATTTCGTATTTTAATGTTTTGGTCATGTTTTATGGGTTATAATCCACATTTTCCAGTCGTTTTCATGAAATTTTGTAATTGACGGTTTTTGCCTCATTTATGGGCTATCGTTCACCGTTTTCGGGCACTTTCGTGAGAATTTTTATTTCCCTCATTTTGTGGGCTATAGTACACTGTTTTTTATCACTTTTATGAGACTTCGTATTTTACTTTTTTGGCATATTTTGTGGGTTATAATCCACAGTTTCCGGCCGTTTTCGTGAAATTTTGTTTTTGACTGTTTTAGCCTCATGTGTGGCCTATAGTCCACAGTTTTCGGCGACTTTTGTGAGATTTTTTATTTTCCTCATTTTGTGGGCTATTGTACATTGTTTTCAATCACTTTCGTGAGATTTCGTATTTTACTGTTTCGGCCTCATTTTATGGGTTATAGTCCACAGTTTCCGGCCGTTTTCGTGAAATTTTGTATTTGACTGTTTTAGCCAAATTTGTAGCTTATAGTGCACAGTTTTCGGAAACTTTCGTGAGATTTTTTATTTCCCTCAGTTTGTGGAGTATAGTACACTGTTTCGGTCCCTTTCATGAGATTTCATATTTCAAAATTTTGGCCATACTATGTTGGTTATAGTCCACAGTTTCTGGTCGTTTTCGTGAAATTTTGTATTTTACTGTTTTAGCCAAATTTGTGGCTTGTAGTCCACAGTTTTTGGCCACTTTCGTGAGATTTTTTATTTCCCTCATTTTGTGGGCTATAGTACACTGTTTCGATCCCTTTCATAAGATTTCATATTTCAATGTTTTGGCCATATTTTGTGGGTTATAGTCCACAGTTTCCAGTCGTTTTCGTGAAATTTTGTATTTGACTGTTTTAGCATAGTCCACAGTTTTTATTTTCCTTACTTTTTGGGCTATAGTACACTGTTTTCGATCAATTTAATGAAATTTCGTATTTTACTGTTTTTGCCTCATTTTGTGGGTTATAGTTCACAGTTTCCGCCCGTTTTCGTGTGTGGGCTATAGTTCATAGTTTTCGGCCACTTTCATGAGATTTTATATTTCCCTCATTTCGTGGGATATAGTACAATGTTTTCGATCACTTCCGTAAGATTTCGTATTTTAATGTTTTGGCCATGTTTTGTGGGTTATAGTCCTCATTTTCCAGTCGTTTTCGTGAAATTTGTAATTGATTGTTTTAGCCTCATGTGTGGGATATAGTCCACTGTTTCGGGCAGTTTCATTAGAATGTTTATTTCCCTCATTTTGTGGGCTATAGTTCATTGTTTTCGATCACTTTAAAAAGATTTCGTATTTTACTGTTTTGGCTTCATTTTGTGGGTTATAGTCCACAGTTTCCAGCTGTTTTCGTGAAATTTTGTTTTTGACTGTTTTAGCCTCATGTATGGGCTATAGTCCACTATTTTTGGGCACTTTCATGAGAATTTTTATTTCCCCCATTTTGTGGGCTATAGTACACTGTTTTTGATCGCTTTCATTACATTTCATATTTTACTATTTTGAACTCATTTTGTGGGTTAGAGCATCCACAGTCGTCAATGTGTAAATATGCATATATGGATAAATACATATAGCATTTGGCTATTGTGCTGCAGTCGTAGATTCCTATTTTTTACCTATTTAATATAAAATTAAAAAAATCTCCTATAAGACGAAACTCGAAGTTGCGTCGGAGGGAAAATTTAATTTTTAAATGACAAACAGAAGATCACATTGCGTCGGAGGAGAAAATAAGCAAAAAATAAATAAAAAATTTGCCAGACACAACATCAAGTTGCGTCCGGCTTTTTCCGAAGGTCTAGGACGCACAATGAAGTTGCGTCCAACCAGGGGACATTTTTTGTTTTGGATTTATTTGCTTTTCCTTCAATTAAGTCTTTATTATTTCTTCATATGACCAAAATACCCTCTCCTTCATATCTGTATATTTGATGTTTATATGAACGAAGCAAACAAGCATATTTAGCACTCGGCCAACTCTCTGTCTTTCTTAATTTGCTCTTGAGAAAACTCTTTATCTCAATTCTCTCTCGCCCAATTCTCTATCTCAATTTCATAAAGCCCAACTCTTTTTATCAATTTCTTAATTAGTCGAGAAAAATGTCTTCAATATGAAGATTTATTGGTCGTTTGAAATCAAAGCGGGAACAAATGCCAGCTCATGCCAACACAAGCAACGAAGGTGAAGAAAGATTTCAAATGTCGACTTTGCCGATGAATCAAATTGGAAGACGATTCGAAACATATAAGTCATTATGTTACTGTTACCCGTAAGGGCGGTTTCTGTAAGTTTAGGGGAAATTGGAAGGAACCAATCAAGATGTACAATCAGTACTGCTCACGGGTACCACTTATTAAACAACTAGTAGAGCATGCGGGATGGCACCGTTTTATGAAAATCAATACAAACAAGTCGTCGATTCGGCTCGTCGAGGCACTCGTAGAGAGATGGTGGGACACTACCCACACTTTCCACCGACCGTGTGGTGAGTTGGGTTTCACTCCCTTGGATTGGGCTATGCTAACGGGGATTCCTATCGGTATCGGTGATTTGCCCCCATGCGACGATGAGGCCTATACTTTTGAAATTGTTCAGTCTCGCTTCTTTCCGGAATTAACAGTAGATGATTGGAAATCACAAGGTATACGGTATACATTTTTCAAAATTTATTTTACCAATACTATGATTGAAGAAGCCGAAACATATATGGCGGTATTATTTAGGATTGCACGAGCTTTCTTTATGTTCTTTCTTGGTGCATTTCTTTACCCTAATGGTACTGGTTTAGTACAGTGTGGTTGGCTAGCCGCAGTTGCAGACCTGAATCTTGTTGCCAAATACGATTGGGGTAGTCATGCACTTGCTCTGCTGTATTTATCTTTGGACTCATGTAGCAGACTTAAAGTGAAGGGGTTTAATGGGCCGTGGCAAGTGTTGGAGGTAATACTTAATCTATTAGCTACTAATTTTAGTCGAATAATGTCATTATGTTATTTCAATTGTGATGTTCATAACATATTTCATAATTATGTTTTACAGTATTGGGCTTACGAATACACAAATTTCTGTATTCCAGTTAGAGATAGGAACATTCCTATGGAGACACACGTGGCTAATTCTGATGTATGGCCGAAAATTATTCGATGGAATAAAGAATTCTTGGATTTTAGCCGATCTGATCCATTAGGTATAATCAATCGATGGTTCGTGATCAGTTGCAGATGCGCACTTCTTCCTCCATCATTTGGCAGCCATATAATGGGTCAACAATTAAAGACGTATATGAAATAGAAGCTGCTAAATTTATATCACGTTACCGACACACTTTTACGTACTGCGGCCAGGTATATTAATTGTTTGTCATATTTAATTACATAATTTTGATTAAATTTTTTGGTTATGCTAAAGTGAACATTTCATTGCAAGGTGTATGGTATCTTGGTGATCATTGTATTTGACAACTTGCTGGAGTAATTTGTAACGCCCCGGATCCCCGTCATAGGACATCCGTGACACAACCAGAATCTTTGCCTTCAAATGCATCTCAATGCAGTGAATAGTACGGAAATTTAAAACACTTTTATTGCCATCAGAGTTAATACATCAATAGCTACGAATACCAATTATTCGTATCAAGCCGTAACACCCCCATATTGACTCCAAACTCAATTCTTTCAATTTCTATATCACTTTAACCATAAACTAAGATAGTTGTGTTTCAGGAAAAATTTCGGCAGAATCTCCCCTGTAATTTCTACCCCGAAACACAAAAAGCTAACGGAATTCTGCTCTAAATTCCGTAGCTTACATCACAGGCAATAATATCACAGGCTCCCCAGGCCAAAATGAGCATCATCACACAGGCAATATATATATATGCTCTGGGGGCCAAACTCATAACGGTATATCAAATATCAATTAAAAACCATAAATCTTTTTGAAAACGTAGTAAGTTTTTAGAAAACAACTTGTAAAAACCTACCACGACGCCTGGTACTCCACAACGAGATGGGTACGGGTCCAAACCATATCATGCCACCTCACACTATACTCTTCATCGTCATCCACATACTTATACATCAGAAATACAATTTAGAGCAGAAAACCATTACTATTTACAATTTATACCATAACCAACAATAGTAAGGTGAGGCTCCACTCCAACGGAACCTGAACCTATATCTCACCTCTGCACTTGCTGGAGGACCTGTAACAGTAGGGGCCTAGGGTAGTCCAACGACCCCCTAACCCCCCAAACACTAAGGGGTTAGCCATTTCTGGTGTGAGTATAATATATTAACAAGCAACTAAATTAAACTTTATAAGTAAACAGAACGGACTTACGAATGCCAAGATAAACCTGAACATGTAAATATCATATACGGAAATTCACATCAAATACTCACTGCATCACTTCCCGTATGCCTATCCATGCCTGCTCACAGCATACTTATCATAAGTTTGGAAATCATTCCAATTTGTCGCTTAAGGCCTATCACTTTACGCCTTAAGCAACTATTCCTATAGCTTTATTTTTCCATAAAGCTTTACATGCACAAATACTCTACTGTCACATAACTGCACCATATTTACCATTCATTGCAATTACAGACTCACAACTTATCTTCCTTCGCGATCTCATATCACATAATATCACAATCATTCATTCTTACAACTTATATCATCATGTCTCGCAACACATCACTTCCGCACTCAATACGCCGTTCAACTATCACACCCACAATTCAGCTTGAATGGAAAATAACGTGTATCCTAATTTCCTAGTGTTCGTGTATGCCATGACCTGAATCTAATGCAACAATACAGAGTATAGAACAGATGCACTTAATCTAATGTCAGCAAGATTCTGGATGCACATGCATCCCACACTACATGTGACCCAGGTCAAGCCAACATACTTAGTCTAATGCAAGCGAGACTTTGGAAATGTATGCATCCCATACTACATACTTTCCAAATCAAGCCGTTGTCTCCATGTTTAGGGATTAGAACCCTCGCTATGCAATGCATTCTAATTTGGTCTACTTCCTGTTCCTGATAGTATGACATGGTTGAGGAGGTGAAAATAAAAGAAATAATGCGGGGCGCTACCCCGAAGTCACCAATAATTACTGCGTCGAACCATCCTCCAAAGCTGTGACGAACTTACAGATATACCGCGGTATATCCATTGCGCAAAGATCCTTTATGATCCGTTCGTGTCCACCAACATAGAACATGACGACCTCGGAGGTCCTAAAATACCCCCGATCCGCCAGGATATCAACATCCTGTTCTTACCATGGTACTTCAGGAATTAATAGTGCAAGATACGCACCGCAGTGCGTATCCCTAATGACAGGAAGAGACAACCAGTATCACCACTTAGTGCTAACTCTCAGAACGAATTGGATTATAGGGAATCACCCCTAATACCAATTCGAACTTCGAGCGAAACAATAAAAGAAAAACCTAATCAATCCAGTTTACTGAAAATATGTTGTTATTCAACCACACTCGGTGTCAATTAATAAAGTCGAGCCTGACTGGTCTGTCAAGGTAACAACCATCCCGGAATCACATCCACTGATTCCCAATACCTTCCTAGGTCAGCGACCCAAAATAATCCCGGCCCGTGACCCTCAGCGAGTGGTCTAACGGCGCCCTGGTGACGTAATATAATTTAGTGAAGGTAAGCACGCACATAATTATCCATTCTTGACTATTGACAGACTCAGGCATCGAGACACCCAGTACAATCCAACAGAGCCATATCCCAACTCACTCATGTCCACCATGAGTACATGCACAGGAACTTGCCTAAGTTCCGAATGAAATGCTAAAAACCCATCTTTTAAATCTGATAGCTCACGATCACCATATTGCGGTAGGCAGAGGGTTCCTCATCAATTGTCCGATGGAATAACTCAAGAAATAGCAGTAGCTGTGGCCCAAGCTACGCTCATTGGAATTCAACACGATCCGACTTCTGGAAGGGTAGGGGGATCCACCGCAATCCCCCAGTGGGCGACTCTTTCAAATATTTAAGAGCTCTAGTTCTCGAGCTAACTTAATCTTGAAGTCAATCTCAACAACAGGGTGCCAAATTTACAACAACCACAACTTCCAACACACAACTCAGATTTGCTTGACACCACCCATTCTGAAACTCTAAGACTCTAGTCTACAGCCCTCCAGCTAACCATTTCCTCGAATCCAATCATCTTAATACTACAAAACCTCATATACTCTCAAGGTTCATAGCAAGATCATACCTATACAATTTGCTATAACCTTTTGGACTTCAGTCCAAAAGCAAGCGGCTCCAGCTGTTCTTTCAGACCAGCTGCACCCCATAAATTATTTTGAGGTATCAACCGACCTCGATAATTTATGGAATTTGACCTATAGTTGTGGACACATACAAGAGTGTCCACACCAATCCTTAGCTCAAAACACCCTTGCTACACTACGATACAGAATGGAAATACACAGCAATTCATAATTTAAAATTTTCACAACGCATCATGTGCGTAAAATAAAAGATATCATACTCACAAATTGTCCCGCAAAGACTCGAAGCGCCACCACGCATCCAAAGCCGCTAGCACATCCTATTATCAAATTTCAACGCAATTAAGGCTCAAATCATTCAAACCAGCCACGGAAAAACAATAATACTAATTACCTTACTATCACACAGACGTTTTATAAAACGTCCGGGATACACGTGCGATGCACGTAATAATCTAATGTCTAAGGGATTTTTTTATTCCCCAAACAATTACTAGAACCATTCCCAATTTATTCTAATGGCTAAACTACAATTTCTACTACCATGCGGAAGATAATTTATATATATAAAATTCTCATTTCCAAACCCAAAACCCTAATTTATTAACAACATGCAAACTCTTTAATAATATGCTAATTTCTCACCTCTATTACCTCTAACATCTTCTAATCTCCCTACCATAATCCTCTTATTCCAAATAAATTTACCACACTAAATTTTATACAAAAATAAATTCTAGGGTTTACCTTTTCGAAACCCTTTCGAAAAACGAACTCCGCCACGACGTAGAGGACCCTCCAATTAGTCTACCCCAAATTTAATTTGGAAACGGTGGAGAAATGGAGTGGATTTGAGGTGGGGAAGTGACCGGCCGATGGGTTCGGCTTGGTTTTCTTTTATGTCGGTTGGGAAGGAAACGGGAAGGAAGAAAGAAAGAAATGAGAAGGAAGGAGTAGGGTGGGGTGGGGTTTTATAAAATAAATAAATAAATAAATAGATAAATAATAATATAAGGGGAATATTACATATAAGCCCCAAAGTCCCAATACATTTCAAATAAACCCCAACTCTCCCTCTTTAAAGTACTAACAATCAAAAACACATAAAATTGTCTCATAATAACCCTTCAAAAGCATAAACTAATATAAACAGTATACCTGATATTTCTCAATAACAATTAATTGTTATTAGAAAAATATATAATCATGTGCAATTCTCAATTGCGCACAGGTTACGATGCAAAATAGCCATATGCTATTTTTCGGGTCGTTACATTATTGGTATCCCAAAAGACCCACCTCCTCTCATGCGTTTTATGACATCCAGTAATTCACTTCCTGAACCTATTGAAGCATCACCTTTCGTACGGATTGTAGAGCAGATCACTTATGATAAGTATTGGGCAAAGGTTTCAATTGGTCCTATTGTAATGCCCCGATTTTCATTTAATAAAAATTATTTATTTTGCACGTAGTGTGCACGTGCAATATTTTTGGTTGAATTAAATCTTATAATTATTTTATTATGATGAGTATAGATGTTTAAATAAGTGCTCCTTAATTATTTTTATATAAAGCCCTTTTTCAAATAGACAAAAAGCCTTTCTTTTAAAAGCCCAAATCTAATTTATTTGTTATCTTTTTTTTATTATTATTTTGGCCCATAAACTAAAGCCCATGTGCTATTTTTATTTTAAATAACAACTTGTAATGTAGAATACATTTTAAAGATTTTTTTTTTTGTAAAATATAATGTACAATTTTTTGGTGCCAAGTTGCATGCACGTGCATTGCACGTACACGTGCAAATGCACCATGCTTGTGCATGGCCGGTTGTGATTTTAGGAGGGAAATGAAATTTTTGAGTGGAGTCATGGGTGGTGGTTACTTGATCATGGTTGGTTATTGTAACTCCTCCTTAAATCCTAGCCTTTTAATCCTAACTCCTAAGTTAATCCTAGCCTTCCATTTTCCTAAATTTTTAGTATAAAAACTTCCCCCCCCCCCCCTGCCTAGTATTCTTGTGCTAATTATTCCTCCAAACCTATAGTTTAAAATACATTATTAGTAGTATAGCAAGTGAGTAAAAGATTGAGAGTGTGTGTGAGGAATTTGTGCTTGCATCAAAGGAGGCCGGCATCAAAGAGGAGCTCTCGGTTTTGGCTTGGTGGAAGGCTCGGGTGTGCGCATCAAGGAGGAGGATCGTTCTCTTTGCAAGGACATTGGTTTAGGAGGTGTTTCTAAGTGTAGTCTCTCCAATTAAGGTGGGTAAATTTTCCGTATTTCTAATTAGGAAGCATGCTAGATTTGAATTGAAAGAATGATGATGCATAAAAAATATTAATAAGAGTACATTTTAATTAGAAAATGGCTTATTGATTGATTGAAATGTTGGTATGCAAATTGTATGTGGTTCTATCGTTAAATGTAAGTTGTGAGTAAATTGATTATAGCCATGGATTGATGAAGAAAACTTCATTATTAACATCGAGAACTATATGCAAAAGTTAGTAGATTGACAATATTACTTTATGTGCTTAAATGGACTTTTGTGATAATGTTGTGATGAATGAATTAAGATATAGATTGTATGTTTGGGAAATGATTAAAAACAGAGAATTGATATAAAGATTGCTAATAAAGAGATTAGTGTTGTCAAACTTGATAAGAAATGTCGGGGAAAAAAAAATGTGGTAGTGGTTAATTCGAATTAATTGCATGAAAAATACGTGTTAATTATTGAAAAATTTATTTTTATTATACTGGAGTGTAATTTATGATGGGAATAGCCAATCTGGATATTTACAGCAAATTTAGTAAAGACAAAATTAAATGAGAGCTTGTTGAACATCGAAATGTTTTACTAAACAGAGAGAATCGATTTAATATGATTACAGGTTGAAATATGACAACATGAGCACATAGCTCAAGTGGTCGGGATGCTCTTAATCGCTACAGTGGGTTCGGCGAGTTGCTGGTTTGAATCCCCTTAGCACCATACTTTTTGTATTTTTGAAAAAAAATAAATAAATGCTCTCGGCTCCCTTCATTAACGCACAGAGCATTCGGCCTAGTGGCCTGTGCCTTCGGTTGGTTTTCCTGGGGTCGCTGGTTCGATCCTTGGTCTCGGCTGTGTTTGTGTTGTGGGAAAAAATAAATTTTTTGGGGGTTTTGATGATTGAAAAATTATGAAAAAAATATGGTTATTATCCTAAAAATATGTGGGATTTATGAAAAATAATTTGGGAATTATTTACATGAAATGGAGTATGTTTTGAGAATAAATGTTCTACACTTGTATGTTATGAAAGTTACACTTTGAAAAAGGACTTGAAATAAAATGTTAGAAAAGAAGTGTAAGAAAGATAGAAATTATATGTAGTGATGTGATGTGAATTATTCTCATTGGAGAATAGTGTGAAAATTATGAAATGTGTATATTCATTTAGTGATGTGATTTTAATGTGAAATTGATATTTGATAAAATATATAAGGAATAATGGAATTCCATGTATGGCTATGGACTCATGAATAAATTAGAAATCATGCTATTGAAAAAGAAAATCTGTTATGATTATGAAGATGAACTTATGAGCTGGAAACGCTCAATTTTGGAAATTGTGAATTGGAATTGAAACAAAAGAGTAGCTAAGTCTCCCCCGGCATTTGGAAAGAAATGAAATGAAATGAAATTTGAAATGAAGGACCAAGGTTGGTCTTGTTTGAATGAATGAATAAGTCCGGCTTAGTGGAGAGGCTAACTTTAGAGCTTTGATTTTGTTCATGATTCTAATAAAAACTAAAGATTAGTACATAGTGGAGATGTGATGAAAGTGAGAGAAAAACATAAGTATGAGAGCTAGAGTTGACGGTGCGGGTGTGAGCCACAGAATGCATGCTTGATGAGTCAAGACATGGCGTGGGCACTACTCAGTAATGATCGGACTTTAGCCACGCTGGTAGGATGTTTGGTGACTACAAGAGGATCGTGTGCCATGAAGGAGGCTGAATTGCCACAGAATGCATGCTTGATGAGTCAAGACATGGCGTGGGATTCCCCTCCAGGTTTTCTATACACGAGCTTGTACTCATAGATCATCTAGGATACTCACCGTAGTTACAGTAGTGGATTAAGACATGACGAGAGATTGAACCCTACAAAGATGAACGATTAAGAGGTTTGCCCTCGGACCTATGTAGTATGGGATGCATAGAATCCGAACAAGTGTGCAATAGTGTCATATAATATAAATAACTGCATTAAGGACTAAGTGCACAATCACAATACGACATCATTAGGGTATTCCCTTTAGTTTGATATGTGACAAGTTTGTGTTTGTCAAATATGGAAAATGAGTTATACTATTTCCGGCATAGAGAGGATGGCCGTGTATAATGTTCATCGGTTGAATAAACTGACGTACCCACAGTTTTGTATGCAGGGTAAATGACATGATAAAGAATAAAGAGGAACAGATGCCAAAAGATTATTAAATGTTGTTGTACATTTATTTAAATGTTGTAAATTTACTTCCGCTGTGCAATGTAATTTTGTTTTAGATTGTTCATTATTCTTTTTTGAGGAAGTAATTTTTGATTGGATTTACACATTAAGTATGAATGGGTTTTTTAACCGTATATTACTTTCTTATTATTGTGGTTTTTAAAAAAAAAAATTGAACTGTTTTTATTTGCCCTATGAAATATTCTGTTATGTTTTATGAGAAGTTTAAATGCTTTTTACAAGAATAATCTTTAAGTGGTAGTTTCTGTTCGTCTTAACAATTATTTTCTTATAATATATTGGATTTTGTACCTATTAAATTGTTCCGTGCAGACGATTATTTTAATTAATATTAATAAATCTTTAGTTCCATTATTTATAGTAATCATTTTCCTTATTCTCTTTTTTCTTATTTATTTTAACTATTTTAAAATGATTTCTATTTGATAATTTTATTGTATTAGATGATACTTAATTATTTTGTTTTGGTTGACTAAAGCTATATGGAGAAATCTAGGCTTTTGAATTTTATTTTGAGTTATTAATTCTTATACTTTTTAGGTATTATTGTTACAAGTCATTTAGTCTATCTTGAAATAATTGTTTTACAATATAGGTGTCCAATTAATCTTTTTTTTACAATTCTTCATAAGTTACTTGAAACTATTTTGTCTAAAAACAAACTTATCTTTGGATTGTTAATAATTATTTTTGCGTTTCTGTAGCTATGACCTAGTATATTTCCAATTATCCCTTACATTTGACAGTATTTACTTAGTGTTTAGATTTTCAAATATGTTTGTTTGATCAATTTATGTTGTATTAGCTCATGTTATCGGTTTCAAGTTTTTTGCTTCATTTAAGTGTTATCTTTTACAAGAAGTTTGCATATGTTTCAGATCAGTAATCTCTTAGCAATATTTTGTTCATTTTGAAAAAAAGATTATTATTTTCTTATAATAGATCAAGATCAAGTTTTTTAGGTTGTTTTGATTATTTTTAATAAATATTTTCAACTTTTGTTCTTTTGTAGATTATTTCCAATTAATCCCTTTTATTTGTAATTTTATTTTAGTTTTAAATAGTTTTCCGGTATATTTATTTGATCATATAAGTAGTTGGTACTATTAACTTATATTACAATGGGTTTGAATTTTTTTATTTCATTTGTATTTTCTTCTCTCTTATGAGAAGCTAAAGTGTCTTTCAAAAATTCATCTTCTAGCGTCACTTTGTATATTTCTCCTATTCTATCTTCGTTTGCTTGCTACTTTCAACTTATTAAGCCAACAGGTCGGAGCTACAGTTTCTGCATCTACCTGGTTTGAATGTTTTTCTTCTGTTTATATGAGAAGTTCATTTGTTTATCCGGTCTGATCCCCTTTACCTCATGACCAGTGCCTTGATCAATCCTAGATAATCTTTTCTCAGGTTGTGATTATCTGATGATGGTAGTTTCACTGATATGCACCTCTCCTTTATTTTCATAGACGTCTTTCATTAGTAACTATCCATACAACTACGATTAAATTCTATTTTCATGTCCTTTTTTAGAAGGGGGAGGGGTCGGAATTGTTTGATATTTAGATACAAACTGTCTGTTAGTTTGTCCCTTAATTTGTCACCATTTTTAATTTTTAAATTTTTTAATTTTTTTATTCATTCGTCCCTTACTTCAATGCATATATATATATATATATATATATATATATATATATATATATATATATATGAGTAATGCTTTAGCCACTACCAATTTCACTACCATTCTCTTCACTACCTTAGGTGGCATACTCCTATTGGAGAGTTCTCCCACCTACTCTATCTTCCCCTATCTATGGGAGTGTGCCACCTAAGGTAGTGAAAGGAAATGTAGTGAATTTGGTAGTGAATGTAGCATTACTCTATATATATATATATATATATATATATATATATATATATATATATTATTATTATTATTTTTATAAATTTTTCAGACGATACCCAAATTTTAGCTTTTAATGACTACAGCACAAATCCATTTTTTTCATTTCTATTTGCCAAATACCTAAAAATTGACTCAAGACAACTACAAATGCTCTTAGGGGACCAAGAATAATTATTTGGGCTTTTAGCCTTGGACCTAGGAACTCTGGGCTGGCCCCGGCAATGGCAATAACTTGATCCATATCTTAGAGACCTGATCTAGCTTACAGTATGCTTCACATTTATATCAACAACAATGTCTTAACAACAAACTGAAAACAACAAAGTAGATGCAATCTGTGCACCAAATATATAGATTCGCCAAAAACGTTTTTATCACAAAACTCTGAAACAAATCAAAATATGTCAATCCTGAACAAGCTGCAGACTGAGAGTCACAGAATCACAAAGATATAAGAAACATATTAGACAATCCAAGGTATAGAAAATCTAGAGGTCAATCAAAATCATAATCATCCACTTGTCGTCTCCGACTCTAATATTATAATGGGAGAAGGCTTTAGTGTCATTTGTAAATCTTTTGTCATTCTACCAACCCGTGCAACGCACGTGCATAACTATTATAAAGGAGGTCCTATATTCAAATCAAGACTGCGCCTAAATTTTTATTTTAAAAAACTATATTTATTAATACGTGCATCGCACGTGTAAACTACTAGTAAATATAAATGGAAGCATGAACCAGTTGTAGATTAACTTACAACAAAATTAAAACGAGCAATCAGTAATCAAAGACATCTATTTCTTTTTATAATAGCAGACAAACGAAAGCATAACAAGAGAAACATTTCAGGAAAAAAAGTGAGCATTATAAAATCTAGAGATCAATCATAATCATATTCATCAACTTGTCATCTATGATGTCCTTCTCTAAAACCAATCAAAACTTAAATGGAAACATTATCCATTGGTAGATAGGTAGTCACAAGTTCAAACCAAAATATAGAAATCTAAAAACTTAGTAGCTAAAGAGTTCATCATGCATAATCCCCAACAGAATCCTATCAGCGAAGCCTGCGAGCTTCTCTTTCAGTCTCAAGAAGGGTAAGAACGTCACCTTCACGAACAGGCCCCTTCACATTCCTCATGATGAAACGGTTGGTTTCGTCCAAGAACTTGACCCTCACCTGTGTCACTTGACCCCTTGACCCTGTCCTTCCCATCACCTTAACAACCTGAGCAAGCTTAGCCTGAGTATCCATGCTGCATATAAAAGAAACATAAAATATTCGATTACCATCAAAACTGAAAAGGAAATCAGACCATTTAAAATATATATATACGAATCCAATAATACTTTACTACAGGATTCCAATATTGTTTTAAGAAACAAATTTGACCTTTGTTCAAGTAATGGAGTCCACCATCTCTCTAAATTTACACATCAATAACTTCTCGTTCGATAGTAAAACCAGAAAATTTTAAAATATCTATACGAATCCAATAATACTTCACTACAGGATTCCAATATTGTTTTAAGAAATAAATTTGACCTTTGTTCAAGTGATGGAGTCCACCATCTCTCTAAATTTACACATCGATAACTTCTCTTCGATAGTAAAACCAGAAAATTCTGATAAAGCATTTTCAATTTCAAAATTTGCAATTACCAATTTGTAGTCAACACTAATTTCTAAATTTCATTATTCTTATAATCATCACCTAGGAAGCACCGATACGGATACGGCGATACGCGTACGGGGACACGGGTACGGGGGATACTGCAATTTTCAAAAAATTAGGATACGGGATATGGTGGGGATACGGCTATATATATATATATATATATATTGTTAATAAGAAAATGGTAAATATCTTTAATTAAGAATTGATCATTGAATTGAATCAAACCTAGGAAGTTTTCTCTATTAATTCCATAGTTCTCTTTTTCAAGAAATTTCCTTTATTAATCAATTTTTCTTTATTCTATTTTTTTTTGTCAGGAATGCTCGATGCAAGAAGAGGCAAAAGCACCAAGCACCAAGCACAAAGCAAAAATAACAGCAAGCAAGCAAGCATATTATGTACACCTTATATTGTGAAGATATTTATGTTATGTTAAAAGATGAAATGAACTATTTTAGTGAAAATTAATACTGTTTATACGATACTGACTACAAAGTATGATGGAAGGTATGTAAAAGCTGCAGACCAAAATTGAATCAAACTTGAATCAAAGTATGATGGAACTATTTTTGACTGCAGACTAAGTATGATGGAACTATTTTTGACTGCAGACCAAAATTGAATCAAACCAGCATAACATTTTTAAAAAAAAGTATAACCAGCATAACCAGCACGAATTCATCAAATGCATCAAATGCATAACCAGCATAACCAGCTAAACAAGAAGCATTAAAAGAAAAAAAAAAACAAAAAAAAAGTAAGCAGCATAAAAATACCGAAAGCATTAAGCAAGCATAACATTTTTTCAAAAAAAAGGAAGCGAAAAGGAAGCATTAAAAGATGAAATGAAAAAAAAAAAAGGACTGAAGCATAAAAACAACAAGCATATGAGTGGAGATAGAGAGAGAGAGTTTACTTTAGGGAGAATCTTTGATCGGAGGAGAGAGGAGGCGCCAATTGATCGGCGGAAAGAGGAGGCGCGATTGAACGGTGAAGAGAAATAGAGAGGAGGCGCCGATTGTCGGTGAAGAGAAATTTTTGATATATATAGAGAGAGAGAGAGAGTTGGCTGATGGAGAGAAGGTGAGAAGAGGGCTAGGGTTTTTTTTTTTTTGATGGGGAGAGAGGGGGTCGGCTGTAGCGTAAGGTGAGAAGAGGTGTAGTTATAGGGAGAGAGAGAGGGTCAGATCTGTTCCAACCCGGCCCAGTTGAAAGGAGACGGCCCATTAAAAAATTAAAAAATGCAAAACGGTATCCCCCCGTATCTTCAAAGTATCCAGCCGTACCCTATAAATTAAAAAAAAAAAAAAAAAGGATACATTCTAGCCGTATCGGGGACGTATCCCGCCATATCCCGCCGTATCCCGTATCCGATACGTCCAGGATACGGGGACGGCACCCTCCATGGAGTCTTCCTAGATCATCACCTACTTCTTCAATTCCAATTTCAATGTTACTGGCTGACCAAATCGGATTTGATTTTATGTCATACATTCTTCTCTAATTTTCCCCTCAACTACAAATTTGGGCCCAAGCATGGTAAACAAAACAAAGATGTTTAAAAAGCCAATAGTCTAGGAAAGGTAAGTGAAGCAGCATTTCCAAAAGAAGACATCAGCAACAAACCAGATGGCATTATTATGCACACAGGCCCACTATTTTAATGCGAAATACAGTAGACATCCACAACCAATTTGGGGAATTACGTGTTTGGAGAGGTACCATATTGAAAGAACGACAAACTAACAGACAGTTTGTATCTAAATATCAAACAATTCCGACCCCTCCCCCTTCTAAAAAAGGACATGAAAATAGAATTTAATCGTAGCTGTATGGATAGTTACTAATGAAAGACGTCTATGAAAATAAAGGAGGGGTGCATATCAGTGAAACTACCATCATCAGATAATCACAACCTGAGAAAAGATTATCTAGGATTGATCAAGGCACTGGTCATGAGGTAAAGGGGATCAGACCGGATAAACAAATGAACTTCTCATATAAACAGAAGAAAAACATTCAAACCAGGTAGATGCAGAAACTGTAGCTCCGACCTGTTGGCCTAATAAGTTGAAAGTAGCAAGCAAACGAAGATAGAATAGGAGAAATATACAAAGTGACGCTAGAAGATGAATTTTTGAAAGACACTTTAGCTTCTCATAAGAGAGAAGAAAATACAAATGAAATAAAAAAATTCAGTCTCAAAAAAGACACTTAAGCTTCTCAAAAAAGAATACTGAACAATCTCAAAGAAAATGAAAATATTATTTCAAAATAATTTTAAAAAGAGAGTTGGTTTTCAGAGTAATAAATAGGAGGTCGCCAATGTGATTAAGCATAATGCAATAAAATTCAACAATTGTTGAGAATAATCAACATATCCAAACCCGGGCCCCTACATGATTCCCTCAAAATCCAAAATCCCAGGGATCTTGTAAGAGGTACGGCTTTGAGAAGAACCAGGATCATGCCTTCTCTATGCCCAACTGGGCATATGATTTTTTCCCATATTTTCCTAAATCAATTAATTAAGATTATTAAAAATTCATATTTCTCTAAACCCATTATTATTAAAAATTATCAAACAATAAAATCAAAGAAAATAAGTCAGTCTCAACGGTTTTTCCATACTATGCCTAATAACCGGAACATATAAACAATCACAAATTTAATCATTACTGTCATTATCAACATATAATGATGCATCTAGGGCACTACGTTACTAAATTTCTTAACTAATAAATTCATCAAAAATAATATAAAAAACTGATAAAAGTATAAAGATTGATTATAACGGACAATCACTTGCTAATCAACAAAATGTAGTACCCCTACAAGATTCTCTTGAAACACAAAATCTAAGAGATCTTGTACGAGACTCGGTTTTTTAGAAGAACCAACATGGCTTTTGTCATAGACTTTTCTACACCCCTAATGAGCATCCCTAAACCCATTAAAATTATCAAAAACACATATTTCCCATAATAACCATAAAAAAAACTTCGAACTGTAAAACCCAAAAGAATCAATAGAATTCTAGGGTTCGTCAATACTATTGCTAGTAACATTATCAACATACAATGATGTATCTAGGGCATATACATTAATAAATATCTTCGCTAATAACTTCATCAAAAACTAATTAGAGCAAACAATCACATACTTATCAACAAAACCTATCATTTATTATTCAATAAAATTGGATTAAATTTAGATTTTCAAACCTGAACGATTGCTGGAATTCGAATAGGGTTTGTTCCTGGATCACAAAAGAGCTTGTAATATTAATAAATTAAATAAACAAACAAAAAATATTAAAGAAAAAAGAACAATTTGAGAATTAGGGTTTTTACGAACCTTTGAAACTCGTGGAGCAAAAGCGGTGGCGGCCGGTGTTTCCAATCTTCCCTTTATTTAAAGCAAGTTATAGGGCTATTGTGTGTTTGGGCTTGATTGGTTATTGGGCTGGGCTTTTACTGAACTAAATTGGAGTTGTTGTTTTTTTTTTGATAAAAAGATGACCGAAGCCATCGTTTCATTAACGAGAACTTAAGGAAACAAGTTCAACAGATAATAAAATATTACAATGCAGCTGATACCTCAGCTCTAAGGGTCCATCCCTATCACAAAATACAACTGAAAATGAAAGAAAAGTCTAGTACATGAAGAGAAAACACAGATACATCCAAAATCCTTAAACGCACAAGCCTTCGAGTGGTCAGTTGGTAGTGACAACCAACACCACTAATCTTCAGCACCGGTCCTGGACCTCTTTGTTGCCGCCTGAGCACCTGCCCAATCATGGATAAGAAGAAACATTTTATTAATAGAAGTTGATGCAGCATACTCTTTATTGCGAAAAATAAAATCGTTTCTTTCTAGCCATAGGTTCCACATAGATGCTGCTACTGCTAAATCCCAAGCCTTTCTATCCCCTAAAGTGGTGTGATCATCTCTAATAGACCCCCAAATGTCATTGGTCGAGGTAGGCAACTGTGGACATCTAAAACCCCTACAGACCACCTCCCACGTTAGACGAGCTTTTGGACAATGAAAAAGAATGTGGTTAACATCTTCTTCAGCATTACGACACATGGGACAAACAACATCTAACTGCAAATTTCTCTTCCTAAGGTTAGTTTTGGATAGAATGGCATTCTTGTGAGTTAACCAGCAGAAGACCCTCACTCTGAAGGGAACTTTGGCTCCCCGGATGATTGATTGGACTTGACATCTCATGCCTCCGTCGTTAAGCCATGAATACATAGATGATACAGAGAAAACTTGTGAATTTTCTCTAATCCAGGCTCTTTCATCAGAGCAATTACTCTCTATGCCTCCTTCCTGGATGACCCACCTGTTTAGTTGTACGAATTGTGCCCTACCCTCCGCCGATATGTCATTGGAAACGATAAATTTCAATTTACCTCGCTTCCGAATGTCCGCCACCATCAAGTCTAGATTCCTTGTAGCCTCCGCTGCTTGTGGGAATTGATTTTGTAGGGTAGACTCTCCACACCAGGTGTCCTTCCAAAACCTCGTGTTCTTTCCGTTGCGAGCTGTGCATCTAGTATTGATGTGGAAAATATCTCCCTGCTTGGATATCCCCTTCCAGATGCAGGACACTTTCGCCGACGCACATCTTCCTCCAAATCTGAATTTCCGTTGCTTCCGATATAGGTCGAAAGAATAGCCCCACCAACCTTTGGGCTTATTGTGCAACTTCCACCACCACTTACTAAGGAGAGCTCTATTCATGTCCTGCAGATTAACAATGCCTAAGCCGCCAAATTCTCTTTTTTTGCAAACTCTTCCCCAATTTACTAAGTTGTAGCCTTTATTACCCTCACCCGAGCCTTTCCATAGGAATCTACGCCGGAGCTTGTCAATTCTTTTCACGACCCACTTGGGCAACTCATATATCGACATCAAATACTATGGGATAGCGCTGAGGACTGAGTTAAGCAAAATGATTCTGCCACCCAACGAGAGAAATCTGCTCTGCCACCCTGCGAGCTTCTTTTCGATCTTAACAATGATAAAGTTCCAATCCTCCTTCCGAAGTGCTCCTGGCCTGATGGGCGTGCCCAGGTACTTGATTGGGAAATCGATACCATTACACCCAAAAATTTGCTTAATTTCCTGAATCGGCGAGGACGTGTGCTCATAGATCGGGATAACACTTGTCTTATTTAAATTCACTGTCAGGCCTGACCAGCTCTGAAAGCATGCTAAGGCCACCTTAATGGCCGAAGCTTCCTCTTTCGTAGCACTTCCGAACAGGATAGTGTCATCAGTATATTGTAGGATCGACATTGCCTGGCTAATGCCACTGATTTTAATGCCTTTGATGATGTTATGTTCCATGGCTCTTCTAATCATTTCAGCTAATCCGTCGGCGACAATAGCGAAGAGAAGTGGCGAGAGGGGATCCCCTTGGCGAAGCCCTTTTCTACAATAAATCTCCCTTCCCTGCCACCCATTAACTTGAATGTTCGATTTGCCCCCTCTGACACACATCTTCATCCATAGTCGCCACTTTGAACCAAATCCTTTCAGAGAAAGGGCTTCTTCCACACAATCCCATGATACTGAGTCATAAGCTTTCTGGAAGTCAAGATTAAGGATGAAGCCGTCCACCTTCTCTTTGTGACCTCGAAACACGATTTCGTGAGCTGAAGCAATACTGTCCATGATGTCCCTACCACTTATAAACCCACTTTGCGATTGCGCTATGACCTCATTCAGGTTAGGAGCGAGCCTTTGTGCTAAGACCTTTGTAATAATTTTGAAGGAGTTATTCAGCAGGCTGATGGGTCTCAGATCCTCGTGTGTTATCACCTCTTTTTTCTTAGGCACCAGAATAATAGTTGCATAATTCAGCCGTTCCAAGTTGGCCCTCCCATCATAAAGCTCGTTAAAAATGTTCATGAGGTCCTCTTTAATGATTTGCCAGTAAAAGGAGAAGAAGAAAATAGGAAGCCCATCCGGTCCCGGAGCCTTATCCTGACCCAGACCTTTAATGGCCTTGTATACCTCTTCCTCTGTAAATCTGTCTTCAATACCTTCATTTCCATCTAATCTGGCTGAGCTCCACATGTCTTGGGCTAGTCCACATCTAGTAGCCGTAGGGCAGCCTAAATTGGAGTTGTTGGGGTAGAATAAGCTAGTAGCTCATAATGTTTTTTCCCTTATTATTATTATTATTTGATAGAACTTAGAAACAACCTGTGATTTGTTACTTGTTTAATTGTGAGGGGCGGGGATGTGTGCGTTTTTATATTCCATGAGTTCAGAACTTTCGAGCCTTGTATACAAACATGATCATAAGTTCATACCCAAGTCCCCTAAAAACATAAAATTCAAACATATGAGACTCACGTGCAATCTTTATCAAGAAAATTTTATTTACAGATATAGCATTTGCTTTCTGATGCATTGTTTGAAGTCAGTAACAGTTAGACTTTTGAATTCTTCATGTCAAGGACCCAAAATATTTCCTATTCCTTACCAGAGTACGAGGAAATGTAACCCTAGCTTTTGTCATTTGTAGACATTCAACCATCTAATCTCAACAATTCATTTTAAAGTAAAAGTTATATTAACCATTTATTTACTTTATTGTTTTTAGTTACCATAATACCCTCAAAGTTTAAATTTATTTACAACATAATTATTTACAAAATTACCACTAATATAAAATAAAAGATTGTGGCACTATGGGTAATTTGTAAAGAGTATGTATGAGTAAAGGGATGTGAGATTACGTTTTATTATTTATTTTAAAAATAAATAAAAAATTAATTAGAACGGACATCGCATGTGCGGATTACTAGTTTCTTGAATCTCAATTCTTTCACGTAATAATTGACACATTTGTCTGTAAAATATAGTTGGTGACACATTTTGGACCTTATTACATATTTACCCATACTTTAGATTTCTCAAACTTATTCATGATTTAACTCTTACTCGACTAATAAAAATTAAATTAAAGTATTAAATTATAAAATCAAATGAGAAAAAATTAAGAGTCTTAGAAAGAACTTAAAAAAAATAAATGAACACGTATTTGAAAAATCGTCTGGTTTTTCAATGGGCTGCCACATGAATTCTAAATTATTTTCGCATCAGTAATGAATCGGGATGGTCTAACCGGTCATGCCAAACCTTAACCATCTTTGTAAACTTATGGTTTACAATATCAGTAAATTTCGGGTATACTGTGATATGATTCAACCATTCTTATATATGTATAATACAATCCAAATCACAAAGTGGAGTAAACTTTGCAACACACCCCTTTTGATTGTCATACTTAAGGTAACGCGTACACTTTGTTCATTCGTAGTCTTATATCTAAACAAATTTATCGGGACTTTAGAGAAAATGGTGTATTTTGAATTCTGAATTTTGTGCCTTCAGGCATCATAGAATTAGCCCTTCAGGAGCTTATGAAATTTAACTCTTCAAGATTTTTAATTTCACACAACCATATAAATTTATATAATATTGGTATGTGCTTCATCATATCTCAAATGAGAGAATATATATTATAGAGTATGTGTGGTAATAATGTCTTCAAGACATTTGTCCCAACTTGAATCTTGAATTTATACATATATAAAAAAAGAAAGAAAATAAACAAACTTGTAAAGCAATATATCAAGCATATATGATAATATTAAACTTAAATAAACAGAATATTATCATAACTCATAACACACATGAAAAATAAAAACAAAACTTATAAATAAAGTAATTTGAAATGATAAATCATTCTGATCACTTATGGTGATCATGATTTTTATCTTTAGGATAGTATATTTATCACTTCTGGTGATTATCACTTCCATCTTCAGAATGGACAGAGAAATCTGCCACCTTTAAGTGTATCATATTATTGAGGTTATGGCCATCAATTAATTCTTTCCTTTATTCTTTAGTGATTCTTGATATAGATCAACAAAATACATTACCGTACTACAGGTACGCGACCGATGGTCTTGCATCATACGCCAATGATGGATTGTTTATACATTTTATTTTATTTTCATTATCCAAGTCCACATCTATGGCCACGATGATGGGTACCCTCATGGTTAAAATTACTAGAACAATTATATAGTATCACATTCACTTCGGAAAATGGAGCATGTCCAATATATAAGACGAAATCATCATTTTTCCATACATTTATAGTTAGCCACAGTTATACATATTTAGATCTACAGGATCGTCATCAATTCATACTCATTGTATTGTTATCATACATACAATATTTTCTGCATTTCGAGTGATTTTCGGGATCTTTAATTTTGATATATCAAATTCTCACATAATTCCTTTTGATAGATGAACAATATTTTATTTAAATTTCAAGAGATCTTCGGGATCATTGATTTTGATACAATCATCTTTCACTTCTTCAGGGAGATTGTGACAAAAGAAAATTATAGCTTTCGTTATATCTTTCGTATGATCTCATTTCGATGATTCTTTGAATCCATCAATTGTCTCTTTGAGACTTTCGGTATTCAAATGAATTTCAACATCCAAAACTCATGACAAGTAATTCTTGTCGATTATTATCAAGAGTTTTGAAAAATAAGAACATAATGAAATTATATGCATATTTAGAAATAAAAAGACGAGATCAAAATATAACTTTTCTGATACACAAGATCCATAAAAAATGACAAGTGTAGAGCATACTAAGTTATATTTATCTTAAGGAAATGATCAAAAGTAAAAAAAGTAATAAGATGAACTCGAGATTAACATACTTACATATATAAAACCAAACATTTTTCTTTTTCTTCGGATGAACTTGAGACTCAAAATGTAGAGACTCGTGATATATAAGACCAAACATTTTTTTTTTCTTCGGATGAACTTGAGACTCGAAAGGTAAAGACTCGTGCTGATAACGTCTTATAAAATAATAGAAATAATAAACAAAGAAAATAAAGACGAGATGAAAGAAGATTATTCTGATTCATAGGTTTTTCATGTATATACAAATAATTCACCAAATGACCTATTTATAGGCTTACAAAGAATACAAAGAGACAATTACATAATTATTACATATGAATAAATATAAATGAATGTAGTGGTGGTGGTGGAGAATGTGGAATGTATAGGGGGGGGTTCAATAGACAATTCACACTTAATAATTTATTTATAACAGAAATTAAGAAATATGAGTTAATTATTTTTATTATTATTAAAAAAATTTTATAGGGATTGGATTTGTTCCCTCCCATTCCCCTCCCCGGCTGCCGCTTTTAAGTAAGGAGCTCAGCTCAGTTCAAACAAGCATTTTTATCCACCACGTGCACCTCGGACAAGGTCGGAAGGAACAGAGAGAAAGATTACGACCACACACGTTGCTATCTCATCTCATCTCTTCTGTTTAGTCTTCAGGTCCAGTTTTAGAGTAACAGAATTCAACTCAACAGCAGAAGCAGAAGCAGCAGCAGCAGCAACAACAAAAGCACGTGCATGCAATGTACTAGTACATACAAGCCAGTAATTTCCATCTCTCCTAGACTACAGTAATAATCACGAGTTCAACACAGCCAGGGAGGTAGGGTCAGGCAACACATCAAATCATAGACAAAGGCAGCGCCACCCCGACCACTAGACCAAGGGCGCTGGACTGCTTAACTTCGGAGTTCTGATGGGATCCGATGCTTTAGAGCTGGTATGATTCGTACCCTCAAAAAACACATCAAATCATGATCAAAACCACGACGGAAAAACACTAAAAATTTCTTGAGATGCTTCCGAGCTCACTGATCTGATGCATGATGATTCACCACTTGCACACTAAGAAAATGGCAGCAGCATACACAGTCATCACAAACATTACCATTAACCCAATTTGGCAAACATTTTATCAACCAACCAACTAACCAACACAAAGGAAAAGCAAAGGCGCAACGAACCCAAATCAAATATCACCATCTTCACTAACCCAAGTTCATAATAACACCACTGTATTCATAATAACTGCCAATAAAAAGTAAGCCCATAATATACATGAAACTAATGCACTAGTACAAGAAAGACATCAAACTCAAAAGTAATCATGTCTAGGACTTGGAGATCAACCATCACGGAGAGCTACACCAACATTAGGAGATGACATTTTCCAGGGTATACCTTTTTCTTTCTTTTCTTTCTAAAGGAGATAACGATATCTACATTATGTAACCAGAAATATTAAGCGTCATATACAAAAAGTTCAGGTGATGGATTGAACCAGCAGGACTGAACATGAATTTGCTCCACCCCTCCAGACCAGGACATCGTCAGATATCTTGGAGAGTATCACTGAAGCAAAACCCAACAAGGGCCACTGAAGCAAAAACCAACATTCAGCGTCATGGCAACCTCCCTCTTCCCCTCCTATCAACACCAGATCACTAGTTAAGCTTTCATACCAGTCCTAGTTCGGTCGTATTGACACAGAACTAGACGAACCATCATAGTTGCAGAGTATGGTCATCAAAAAACATTGCCAATGGTACCTATTATTCATACCAGTCCTAGTTTGTGTTTTTATTTCTTTTGTGTGTATGTGAGGGCCTGAGGCGGGGAGCAGGTGATGGAGGCCTGAAAATTTTCCAGTAAAAAAAAAAAAAACCTTACCTACGCTTCAAATATTTCAGTATTCCAATGGAAGCTTCAATTTCAGATTCATTACAAAGGGATAATGAAGCTGTGCTCTTTCCATGATGCTCATGACCATCAATGATATCAAAAAACATGTAAGGACCAAGACAAGAATTCTCATGAAAAGGTGCTGATTTACTGACCAACTGAGCTCCATTTAACAATTTGCTCTCATAAAAGTGGACGGAGGGAAACCTGCAAATCTCGGGGTGCATGCGGTACTGGAAAAATATAACATTTTAATAAAATGTTAAGACAGAAGTTGTGAATATCTACCAGTCAGGAAGAATAATTTATTCTATAAAAGTTCACTATGAGCTCGCCAGTGCAAACTTTTCACATTCTGCAACGGAGCCACTAAGGCATAACTAAGAAAATCCAGATTCGGTTTGAAGTCTTGGGCTATCATGTTAACACATGGAAACTACAATAAAAAGTTGTCCAAATAAATTTCCACAGGTTGAGGGTGTACAAAATCTAGGCATCAGTTTTCATCCGTTGTTTTATTTTTTTTCATCTATTTGTAATGTTTCATTTGTTTCAGGACGAACAACACGGCATGTAGAATTTCTTCTCATCCAGCTCCTCGCGAATGAAAGGATTCAATAACATTACAGATACATATATATATTTACTAACTAATACACTAACACTAAACTATACTATTTTCCTTGAGTTTTTCTATATATGCCAAATAGAATTGCGAGAGAATCAACCACAAATAGAATTGCGAGAGAATCAACCACAAATAGAATTGCGAGAGAATCAACCATGAAAACAAGGTAAAGTGGAGACTCTTCATTTACTACTCTTTCGAGTAAAAATTGCTCTTTGTTCGCCGTAAATATATGAGAATACTAAGAAGTAGGTACTAGGTGATAGAAAGGGCATAATTCACAAATTTACAATACAAATATATACATTACTTAAGAAATAAATTATTAAACTGCGATATATGGATAATCATTCATGCTAAGATCTCTACACTCACTTCCAAAAAAAATTTAAAATGGAAATAATAATAATAAAGTCAAATATAAAAAAATACTGTTGGATGCCTTACAAATATCAATTAGTTGGGTAGTTGCAGTTTTCATCCCTTTAATCTACCATTTATCTGATAAGATCAAATTTGGCTTCTGTATTTTGTCAACCAAGCAGAAGTCGAGCTGTATATTGTAAAAATTTAAGATCTGGCATCCATTATTATATCAGACACTAGGAATATTAAATGCTCGGTGTTAGAATTTGCTCTGAGAGCAAGTGTGAATCAATGTGGTGGTCACAAGTAGAGTAAAAACTAATGTAAGAATTCCCACATATCAGTAATCTTTAAAAGTTTACATTAAAACTTTTCAAAAGAACATTCTAAAAGGAAATGAAAACAATGCCACAATATATACCTGTTCAGTTAGCATTATCACTGGGTGCCCAGCTCTTTGTAACCTTTCAAACATACTGCATTCATAGAGAAATTTGCTAGCCACATTAGAAAGCACGGTAGCTGGCAGCTGCTTTGGATCACCAACCTAATCAAAGGTAAATCAATAACAGTCACAAATTGACCATGGTGGAGTTAAAAAGATGAATAATGTTACTGACCATCATACATCTAGTTCCATTCGATTTCAGAAGTTGAAGTGGAATCAGAGTAGCTGGTTCAAGAGCCTACATGTCAAAATTCACCGCACAAATTAACCAGGTAAGCCCTAAAACAAACAAATGGAAACATGCATTGCAATATAGAACAACCACAACATACTTATGCCGCTTCATCAATCACAACAACATCAAATAAGCATTGTTCAGAAAACCGTCCAAATTTACTGGATGAAGCAGATTCAGAGCAAACTCCGTAAAGGTCACCCCCACACCCATTAAGTGTTGTCACCACAATTTCAGCATCCAGTAGTATAGATTTTCGAATTTTATTCTTGATAGACCAGCTTTCCTCAGAAGCTTTCTTCTCTCGGGACTGAGCAGCAGCAATTTCGGCACAAAGAGCTCTTTTCTGCCCATACAAGATGTTAAGTTTTGCCCCAAGTGCGGAATCAGATATCTCATGCAAATCATCATCATTACAATGGCCTACACCCTCAGAAGAAGGTTTTGTGATCGTATCACCACTATCCAGTTTAGCACGCCTAGATTCAAAATGGCGTATACTATCAACTAATTTCTCAAGCTTAGATCGAAGCGAATTAGAAGACTCTGTCATTACATCAGTTTTTGGATCAGCAGGGTTTGTCACGCTATCGGCCAAGCGTTGCTCTACTAGTCGATCAATGAAGAAAGGAAGTGAATTAGGATGAACTGTCCTTGCGTTGCCAACCCTCACAAGAAATGGTTTATACATCTTTCCATCATTCCCATAAAGACCTTCACTGATTCGCGATACCAGTTCATCAACTGCTGCATTTGACTGAGCACATATGAGGACCCTCCCTCTGGCAAAACGATCTGTTTGTTCAGGGGAGCCTTTTTCATTCTGCTTAATCATTTGTTTTGCATAGGCTGCGTCCTGCCAAGCTCTTGCAATTGCAGCAGATTGACTGCTGTTAATCCTTGGAGTCATTGTCCCAGAACAAGTGTCCAGTACTGTTGAGGAAGAGTTATCATGAACAGACTGGAGAGAAAGCAAGGCACTAACAGTAGCAACAATAGTTCGGGTTTTGCCAGTTCCTGCAATTTGAGCAAAAATTAAGTTTTGGATAACTAGCTGAATTCTTCTTCTAAATTCCAGCAAAATCAGAAAGAATACAGACCTGGATAACTAGCTGAATAAGACACAGTTCAAATTTTCTCCTTGAATACTTTGTTCCCACGGCAACACTGATAGCTTCCATCTGACTCTCATTAAATGATAATTTCAGCATATTCTGCAAAGGCTTTGAGAGTGTACTTAGTTTTATTTCTTTATTTTCATTACAGCCAAGGGAACGCTCAACAGGATTCAGTATGACTGGAAGCATAGGGATATCACTCAATGATGAAAGCGCCTGAAATTCTCTGATTTGAGGGGTAATACTCATAATTCGATTCAAATGCCATTTACTACGTTCAACAAGTAACCTTCTAACTTTACTTAAACGAGTAGAGCCATTTGGAAGGTAGAACCTAATTACAAGAATTGTGGAGCGACTTTTATTACTTTTTTCACGCCTTTCTACCTGCATGACAAGAAGTAAACTTGTAACCCTCAAGCTCAGCAAAGTAGACATCCTTGCAGATTACAAAATAACAACAATAACATCAATTAGTTATATTGTTGCTGCTGTTCTTTACTTAACAGCCACACACATAACAGCAACAACTACCAATATAGCAATTATTATTATTCAAAGACATGCAAACTTAATACCTTCCCTAGTATGTATACATCTTGGACATAACATTTGAATGGTTCTCTGGTGAGCAAGATCAAATCATTTTCCACACAGCCTTTAGATGAAGCAGATTCACTATCTTCTGGACGGCCACGGACAAGATGGAAATCATCAATCCTTTCAACTGAAAGTACACAAAGACTGCCACAGCAAATGTCATCTGAGGATGTCTCTATATGTGAATTATGTAACTGAGCCTTGAACTCCTCTAGAACCAGTGGCAGAAATACTTCAACATAATGTTCCATTGATTCAAAACATAAAGGAACCTCTTTCAGATTAGCTGAAGGTGTGTTCTTATTATCTTGAGCAGGAGATAATCCTACAACATTGAAGTAATCTAATTCTAAAATGGGTCTATACCAGTCATCCAATCTTGGAGGTTTAAGTCTTCTAAAGCCAGCTCCCATTCTAGTAAGACCAGATTTGTTATTGGACGGCATTTGAAGTTGTATAACTTTCCGTTTTGGAACTGTAAGAGCAAATTTTCTTAGAACAGACTTGGGAAGCTTGATGTTGTCAAGTACATGTTCCAAAGGATCGTCTACACTATCACATACTATCCCTTCAACAAGGGCATTCTCCTTCTGTACTTCCAAATTTTTTCTGGAACTTGCTGTAGAGGTTTGAGCAGATAATTTGTGTTTATGAGTTTGGATAGATGGTCCCTTACAAACAGAGTTAGCAACTCCAAGCGATGTGGCAATCTTCTTTGAATTATTCAAACTGTTTATTCTTCGCTCTCTATTTGTATCTTTGGAGGGGAAAAGGTAAGGGCTTCTAACACTAGATGACACAACCTCAGCAGGCACTCCATTGTCAAGCACATCATTTCCTTCCTCTTCAGAAGAAACTGGTGATTCATTGGTAAATATATTTGAAAGAAAAGGCTCCAGTATGTCGCTCAAGACATCAGAGTTCATAAACTCTCTCGAATTCTTACCAACATCTGGACATATTTTGCTCTTGATCTTTGACTGATTTGATTTATGAACTTTGTTGAATGTTGACTGATTTGACCTATGAACTTTATCCTCAAATATTAACTGATTTGACTTATCACCTTCACCCACAAATTTTGACTGACTTGACATGGACTGATTTGCCTTGTCAAAAGAAGAGGAAACCAAGTTTGGGTAAGATGCACTTATTGCTTCATCATCTGAAAGAACAATAACATCCTGATCACTAAGTCTCTGCATTGGCTCTATACCCTCAGAGGGAATATTTTTGCCAGAATAGCCAGTATCTGAAATCAAAATTTTCTTTCCTACGAAAAGTTCAGAAACTGAACGATTTGCCTCAATAGTCATTGATGCTTCATCCGCTAATGAGTTTATAAGCTGAGTTACTTCATTCTTCAAATTTTCTAAAGAAGAAAGTGAAAAAAATATCCATATTAAAGAGCCAACCAAAAAAATTAAGAGGGAAAGAATTGAGGCGGATAATAGAGGATACTGGAAAAACTGACCAGATGAGATTGCTTCAATGACACTAATTGTGCATTGTGTTGAACCACTGCATAAACCTTTAAAAATGTTCATGAGAGCTAGTAGACACTGCTTCCAGCGTCGAGTAATGATTGGAAATGAACTTCCCAAATTCAGCAAATAGGAAAACCATTTGAAGTCAAAAAGTCCAGACACCACAGGAACTGAACTCCCAGACAACTTGGATAAAGAGGGACTAAGCTTTTCAAAAATTATTGGAAGCGTATCCAGCAGTCGAACAAATGTCATCTGAAACAACAAGATGTAAGGAAACATTGATAAAAAACAAGGTAAATCCACAAGGAGGAAAAAAAAAGAGCACAAAATATGTGATATAGCTCTCATCAATGGTAGAACCAGATCAGAAGGTGCATTTAATCGATTTAGCTATATTTTTCCATTCGACAAGAACAAGTAATTAATGGAAAATTCAAAGCCTAGAGTAGTACCTGGTGGGCTTTGCTTTCAACAAGTTCCCTCCCTTCAACTAAGCATTTTAATATAAATGGCCACATAATGGATGACACCAAATAACTGAACATTTCCCAAGATACCATGTCTACAACCGCTGAACATTCAGTAGTAGCTGGCAAGCTATCTATACAAGGTTGGCGCAAAAATCCCCCATGAGAAGAGAACTGATTACAATTTGTCTCTTCTATAAGAATTACAGGGGGCAGAGAATTCACTACATCATTTACAAGTTTATTAACAATGAAAAATAAGTGCTGAAGATTAATGAAAGTTAGCCACAATGGATTCAACTTGGACCTGAAATGTTCAGATATTCAAATTTTAGACTATTAATCTCAATGAAGTGCAAAGGAAATGAAAATTAAATCTACATTAGACAGAACAATAAAAAGGAGCTTAAAATATAAGAAAATCGTTAAAAGTAACTAGGTTTGTAAGTGAAACATGCTCCACTGAGTTATAAATTTATTAATATCAAGTACAAATGCTATGCATTGTAGTTAAACTCAAATGAGTGCCGCACTCGACAAGTACAGCGGTAACTGACACAGCAACTCTTCAAAGTCCATACAGTAGGCCAGATTATAACTTGTATAAACAGCAAGTGCACAGGAAATATAAATGAAAATTGAAAATTAACAATTGACAAAAAGAGTTGCAAGAATAACAAATTTAGTAGAATTATCTAGGCTAAATCAAACAAGTTCTAACTCTTTCTTACTGTAAAAATAAATTTCTTATTTAATGTGAAAGCTAAATTTTGTAGGCAGATGTGCAAGTGTCATAAATACATAAACAATGAGTTACAGACAACAATTCTTGAGAGGGTATATGTTGTATGTGTGTGTGGAGAGGGAGGAGTGCAGTAGCACCCATATCTAGTTAGCTATCATCCTTTTCTGATGTACACAAAATTTATATCATTTTATATAGTTAGCTAATCTATTTTTGTGACCTCTTTAATCACGTTATCTAGAACAGTATAAAACTGGATCCATTTATGGGATCCCTATCTAGAACAGTAAGAAACTGGACCTATTTATAGGATGATCCACTATGATTTTGTGTGTTCACACAACGATCCAAACCTGAACCCTACTAGAAACTAAGGATCCACTGAGGGCTGCATCCCCGGTAAACTACAAGATCCGAACTCGTTCCATAATATTGTATTATAAAATTAATTTTGATATAACCAAGATAAGTAAAACTCTTTCCATATAACTAATTAATAGAAAACTTCTTCAAATATAATTATTATTAAAGAAAATTTATCGCCAATAAAAAAAATACTGAACTGAACATGCTAAAAAAAATTATATCATAAAAAATAACCCAGTTTTTTTTTATTTAGCTAACAAATATTTTCCCCTCTTTAATCTGGTTATGAAGTTAGAATCTCAATAACTGGATCTCTACATTTAGGATCTAAACCCTTAACTGGTCAATCCACTGTGATTTTGTATGATTCACTTAAGGACCCAAGCCCACAAAGAAAATGAAAGATCGGAACCAGCCCCAATATATCATTGGATTCGAAGTTGTCTTTTTTTTTTTCTTTCTTTTTTTTGTATTGAAGGCCCTGATTTATTGTCTTTCTGTTTGGAAAATACTTAAGGTAGAAATTTTTGCGGAGTTTCATTATTCTCTTATTTCAAATAAGCCGTGCAGTCATGCACTGTGGGTCTACTAGTAATCGAGATAGCAATTTATTGAATGACAGTCAAACTGAATAACTACTTTAATGGATACCTGTTTCAGAGCATAGTTCAACCCCAAAAACATGGCAGAAAGAGAAGAAGCACTGGAACAAAGACATTTAAGTTGAGAAGTCAAATCGCGTGCCTTTGACAAATGTTCCAGAATAATTTTACCAGCTTGTCGTACAGCCTGAAAAATTTGAGAGCATATCACAATATGGAGCAAGCTTTCAACATAAAATAAACTGAAACAGTTAAGACAAAACAAATGATATATAATATATTTGACTATTGCCTTGTTTTAAAAAGCACTTTAGTACACAAAAAGCAAAAACCAGACGGATAGGCAGTAGTCAGAATCCTCACATGATCAGGGTCTATAAGCAAGATTATTAAACTTTCTGCCATTTTTGGTTCCCATGTCCACTGCTTATGAAGTTCATGTTTCTCCATCCCAATAATAAAATCAGTAGCAAACCTAAACAAAATTATGAAGAATTTAATTAGTTATTAAAACCTAAACCTGTATGTAAGAGGAATTTTGCAAGGAAATCAGGCACTTCAAAAAACCATATCAACATTAACAAATATCTCTAGCAATTAAGTAGCGCATTTGAATAAGGTCATCAAAAGCATACAATGCTAACCTTTTGAAAGTTTGTATCAAACTATGACACATGGATGACACCTTAACCGAGTTTCTCGAATCCTTCCCATCTCCACCATCATCAGAACCACTTGGAGACTCCCACCCAAACGAAGAAGAGATTTCTCCATCATACGAAGACAACCAGTCTCGTGCTGAGAGAGGTAAATTTGTGTTGCAGTTCGGCTGAATCATAGAAATATGAGATAAAGCCCAGAAAACGGCCTTGGAAAAAGTTATTGGTAGCACTGAGGGGCCCAACTTCAATTAGTGCATCAAACCATAACATAGGCATGCATGACCATTCTGTACATTCACGTGAAGCGAGCTTGGTCTGAATATTAAACTCATTCCAACAACTGTTCTCTTCTTCTTCAACGCCATGGAATAAAGAAGATACATGATCATCATCAATGTTCAAACCAGATCAAACATAAACCAGATCATCAATGTTCAACGCCATGGACGAGGCGTTGCTGAGGCTGCATGATGAGTTTGAGGGGGTATTACAGCAGATCAAACATAAGGGGATTGGGGAATTGGATGGTGAGAGCCTACAAGAGGTGGTGGAGGATTTGGTGCAGGCGAAAGTGGTACAGTTGGGGTCAGATCTAGAAGTAGAGGTACTTGGTCGGATTTCGGAGACACTGGCTGCAAATGATTGCTTGGATATTTGCATTGATATCTATGTAAAGGTATACACAGATTTCCACGCACAAGTTCATAGCACCGATGGAAAATGCAATTGAATTCTTGATAACAATTTTCAGCTTTATTGAACAAATACTTTTCGAGTGATAAAAATGGTTTTTCGGTATAGCCATAGTTTTCACGTATATTTTACTTCTTTTCATTTAGATAAAGGCACAAACGCCAACTTCATACAATAAGAAAGCATGAGAAAACGTTAAAGATACAGAACAAAACAAAGCAAAAAAATACAGGGATTCAATATTGTCATATATATATTTTTTGTTATTGTTAAAGAATTCCAATGTAGTTGATAGATCAAGAAGATGAGATCTAATGCAAAAGATATTAGACTTCACTGAGTCGGAATTTCTTTCTAAGTAGGAGTATGCAACCAATCCAAAACTGTTCTAAGGATCGATAGAGAGTTATAAGCCATTTGTGATCGGTTTGTGCTTGCAAATGATGCTGAAACTAGTTCTAATCACTGAAAATTATCTCATTCCATGCTTCAAAGCCAGCCGGTAAAGATAAGCACAAGTTAACATCAAGACAGTTTGATTTAATGAGAAATTTTGTCATCCAATAAAAGATATCAGTTCAATATCATAAGGGTAAGTAAACTTCAAGATAAAACCTCCAAATGTTTCCTTAAATCTGAATCTGATCCGAATCTGAAAGATGGTAGTCCTGAGTTTCAGAATTGGGAGGAACAAAAGTTAAGAGATTTATTAATTAAGAGAATTCCTCCTCTTAGAAAAATTCTAGCTTAAATTTTCGGAGGAAGTACATTACCTCATTTAGTCGTATGTTTGTGTTTCATTAATCTAAGTTGCTTATCCATACATAGAAAAAAAAGAAGATTGTTTTTCATTAATCTAAGTTGCTTATCCATACATAGAAAAAAAAGAAGATTGTTCTGTTTTTGGTTTTTGGTTTTTGGTTTTTTTCGTAGTATGTGGTTGCATTTTATTTTACTACGTGGTTGCATTTTATTTTATTCGTACCTGGATGAATAAATTATTTAGACTGAAAATAATCTCTTTTGAACTCAGATCGATCCTTTTGTAAGTATTAATTCTGATTGGCTCTTTTTTTTCATTGTTTATTTACGAGTTGTGCTCATTAATACACCATTAACAAATACTAAAGAAGTTGAAATCAATCATATCAGGTGAGATACCGAAGAGCAGCCAAGACGCTGATGAGGCTAAATCCAAGGTATTTAAAGACATTCGCACCAGATGATATCGACAAAATGGAATGGGAAGGCTTGGAGTCTTCAATCACTCTCTGGATTAAACACTTCCAGCTTGCAGTAAAGGTAGTTTTCGTCTCAGAGAAGCAACTATGCAAGCAGGTTCTCTCTGGAGGTATGGATGGCGCCATCTGGCCAGAATGCTTTGTAAAAATTGCCGACAAAGATCATGGCCGTTTTCTTCCGCTTTGGTGAAGGTGTTGCCCGAAGCTCCAAGGAACCTCAGAAGCTTTTCAAGCTCCTTGACATGTAATGATTCTATGGACAATTCGCACTGAGCTACTAACAGGAGCAAATAAATAATCAAGAACTAACGCATTAGTGTCATTATCAAACTAACCCCCCAAAAAATTCAGTAAAAAGTCTAGGGTTTGTCCATACAATGCCTAACAACAGGAACAATTAAACAATCAAGAACTAACGCATTAGTGTCATTATCAACATACAATGATGCAGATTACATGATTAATTTTTTTAACTAATAATTTCATCAAAAAACTAAATAGAATAAACGATCACATGCTAATCAACAAAACCCATATTTTATCATCCAAAAAGAAGAAGTTAAAATTGAGATTTTGAAACCTGAACGATAGTTGTCGACTTCGAAAGATGTAGGGTTTATTCTTGAATCGCAAAGAGATTATATAAACAAATATAATATTTAAAAAAAAAATCTAAGAATTACGGATTAGGGTTTGAAAGAACCTTGGAAAACGGGGCAAAAGAAACTTGTGAGGCGGCCCAAAACCCTAGAATAGTAGTAGTATTTATAATAGGAGAATGGCCAAATTTGGAAGAAAAAAAAAACCTTAAAATATATCCTTTTATGCAGCCCCACTGAATTTTTTTTTGCGCAGAAAATCAAATTCATGTATAGTTGCAAAAAACTCACTCAAACAACATGACCTTTCTTCTTAAGTTGAGCAAAAAAAAGATGCATGATGTTTTCACAATCAGAACATTGACGTCAATGCATAAATTGAAAGAAGATCAGTAGAGATAAAAGTTATTTAAGATCCAAAAGAAGCACACAGAAACACATAAATCGGTGGTCAAAAGGGGAATGAGACAAAAAGAATTTGCCTTGTAGACAACAAGTCTTTGTATGTATTCTATCTCATCAGCATTAGGGTGCAAACTTGCAGTAGGTATAGTGTCATACCTCTTAATTATTCTAGACTCTGCAGCTGACACTGGAAGATGTATCTTCATGCCAGCCTGCATAATATAGTTGTGCTTAATCTGCAACAAACTGCAAAACATAGTCACTGGATATATGTAAGAGATGAAAATTTTTGTATAAATTTTGATTAACACAAACAGTGTATCTGTAGTAACATGAAATTTTAAACTGTCTTAAAGATAGACTGTCCACTGTTAGCACAATCTCCAAACATCCTGTGTCAAAGCCTCCTTACAAATTGGAAACATGATCTTCTCTATAAAGAAGAATTTAGCAATAAATGTTTGGTAGCGAAAGCCACCTTTGAAAGTCAAATAGTGGGAAATGTGGATGTGGTACCTTCTTCAAGCAGTCCAGGCGTTGTTGATTCTTTTCAAGAGAACCATTGTGATTTGGTTTTTCCACATAGACCTGGCCGAAGAAAAAAAAACAGAAAGTTCAGTGGATTGTAGTGTCGGCAAACAAGAAGGCAAACAAGAAGTTGTATTTGAGTTCACCCAACGACACAATTATACAAGGGTTTAATTAGTTAAACAGTTTGTGCTAGAAAAGCCTAGTAAATACGGGGTTTTATAGGGAAACTAGATTATTATAAATTGCTAAACAACGAAGTAACAGAGTTAATTATAAAAGAGATGGTAACTAGCATGCCAACAGTCCGCAGTGGATTATGCCTACTGCAGAAGCAGAAATTGATACACTAGAAAAGATAAAGTGATAAATATGACTGCACAGCACTATCTTGTTTCTATCATGAAAATAGAATGGTGACTTCTGAAACAAAGTTCATGGCCCGCCCCATCCCGCCCCGCCCCGCGATTCAGGGAACATACCACAGCTAGGATAATCCTAGTTCACCATGTGAGCAATCAATGCAATAAAATTTGTGAATTTAGTAAGTCAATTCAGTAGAGTACTAGTTAAATCAACCATGTTGTCCCTAGTATTAGTCAGTGAGAGCATCCACAGTCGTGTATCGTGTATGCTATAAAATGCATATATGCATAAATCGAAATAACATATTATTGTTTTGCTGCAATAGCGAAATGGCAAAATATAGCAAAGTAAGAGCAAATTTTAACGGACGTGACTTAAAAAATTATTTTTTTATAATTTTTGAATCAATAGAACTCTTGGACTGTTTCGGCAGGGAATTTTATTTGTTTTTTTTTTCTTCTTTATTTTAAATGTTAGTTTAGGATAAACATGTTGAAATGTAGTAAGCACTAATATGTATATTCTATTTCCTAATCTATAGGAAACAGATTTCCCAAAACTCTCACCCCTCATCTTCTCTCAATCTCCTTTCTTCTCCTCCAATAATAAAGTACAAGAAGAATAATAATGATTTTCCCCCCAATTCTGTTTTTAACAAAACCCATAGAAAATCAGGAGTCAATCAAGAATCCATAGAAAATCCAACGATCCCAATCAATAATCCATAGAAAATCATATACAATCCAATTATTATTATTTAATTTCTAATGAGTTTGACAAATAGTGATGAAAGCATATGCAATACCGGTGCAAGGGCACAACCTGATTTTCTACTCATCACAATGCTTGCTCTCTTGTATAAAGATACTCATCAATGTCGAATTCAATTTTCATTACCTTGTTGCAATTTCCAATCATGCCGAAAATTGAATTCGACATTGATGAGTATCTTTATACAAGAGAGCAAGCATTATGATGAGTAGAAAATCAGGTTGTGCCCTTGCACCGGTATTGCATATGCTTTCATCACTATTTGTCAAACTCATTAGAAATTAAATAATAATAATTGGATTGTATATGATTTTCTATGGATTATTGATTGGGATCGTTGGATTTTCTATGGATTCTTGATTGACTCGTGATTTTCTATGGGTTTTGTTAAAAACAGAATTGGGGGAAAATCATTATTATTCTTCTTGTACTTTATTATTGGAGGAGAAGAAAGGAGATTGAGAGAAGATTGAGGGGTGAGAGTTTTGGGAAATTTGTTTCCTATAGATTAGGAAATAGAATATACATATTAGTGCTTACTACATTTCAACATGTTTATCCTAAACTAACATTTAAAATAAAGAAGGAAAAAAAAAACAAACAAAATTTCCTGCCGAAACAGTCCAAGAGTTCTATTGATTCAAAAATTATAAAAAAATAATTTTTTTAGTCTCGTCCGTTAAAATTTGCTCTTACTTTGCTATATTTTTTCCATTTCGCTATTGCAGCAAAACAATAATATGTTATTTCGATTTATGCATATATGCATTTTATAGCATACACGATACACGACTGTGGATGCTCTCACTGACTAATACTAGGGACAACATGGTTGATTTAACTAGTACTCTACTGAATTGACTTACTAAATTCACAAATTTTATTGCATTGATTGCTCACATGGTGAACTAGGATTATCCTAGCTGTGGTATGTTCCCTGAATCGCGGGGCGGGGAGGGATGGGGCGGGGCATGAACTTTGTTTCAGAAGTCACCATTCTATTTTCATGATAGAAACAAGATAGTGCTGTGCAGTCATATTTATCACTTTATCTTTTCTAGTGTATCAATTTCTGCTTCTGCAATAGGCATAATCCACTGCGGACTGTTGGCATGCTAGTTACCATCTCTTTTATAATTAACTCTGTTACTTCGTTGTTTAGCAATTTATAATAATCTAGTTTCCCTATAAAACCCCGTAGTTACTAGGCTTTTCTAGCACAAACTGTTTAACTAATTAAACCCTTGTATAATTGTGTCGTTGGGTGAACTCAAATACAACTTCTTGTTTGCCGACACTACAATCCACTGAACTTTCTGTTTTTTTTTTCTTCGGCCAGGTCTATGTGGAAAAACCAAATCACAATGGTTCTCTTGAAAAGGATCAACAACGCCTGGACTGCTTGAAGAAGGTACCACATCCACATTTCCAAAGGTGGCTTTCGCTACCAAACATTTATTGCTAAATTCTTCTTTATAGAGAAGATCATGTTTCCAATTTGTAAGGAGGATTTGACACAGGATGTTTGGAGATTGTACTAACAGTGGACAGTCTATCTTTAAGACAGTTTAAAATTTCAAGTTACTACAGATACACTGTTTGTGTTAATCAAAATTTATACAAAAATTTTCATCTCTTACATATATCCAGTGACTATGTTTTGCAATTTGTTGCAGATTAAGCACAACTATATTATGCAGGCTGGCATGAAGATACATCTTCCAGTGTCAGCTGCAGAGTCTAGAATAATTAAGAGGTATGACACTATACCTACTGCAAGTTTGCACCCTATGCTGATGAGATAGAATACATACAAAGACTTGTTGTCTACAAGGCAAATTCTTTTTGTCTCATTCCCCTTTTGACCACCGATTTATGTGTTTCTGTGTGCTTCTTTTGGATCTTAAACAACTTTTATCTCTACTGATCTTCTTTCAATTTATGCATTGACGTCAATGTTCTGATTGTGAAAACATCATGCATCTTTTTTATTATTGTCAAAAAACCTTGCTCAACTTAGGAAGAAAGGTCATGTTGTTTGAGTGAGTTTTTTGCAACTATACATGAATTTGATTTTCTGCGCAAAAAAAATTCAGTGGGGCTGCATAAAAGGATATATTTTAAGGTTTTTTTTTTCTTCCAAATTTAGCCATTCTCTTATTATAAATACTACTACTATTCTAGGGTTTTGGGCCGCCTCACAAGTTTCTTTTGCCCCGTTTTCCAAGGTTCGTTCAAACCCTAATCCGTAATTCTTAGATTTTTTTTAAAATATTATATTTGTTTATATAATCTCTTTGCGATTCAAGAATAAACCCTACATCTTTCGAAGTCGACAACTATCGTTCAGGTTTCAAAATCTCAATTTTAACTTCTTCTTTTTGGATGATAAAATATGAGTTTTGTTGATTAGCATGTGATCGTTTATTCTATTTAGTTTTTTGATGAAATTATTAGTTAAAAAAATTAATCATGTAATCTGCATCGTTGTATGTTGATAATGACACTAATGCGTTAGTTCTTGATTGTTTAATTGTTCCTGTTGTTAGGCATTGTATGGACAAACCCTAGACTTTTTACTGAATTTTTTTGGGGGGGTTTAGTTTGATAATGACACTAATGCGTTAGTTCTTGATTATTTATTTGCTCCTGTTAGTAGCTCAGTGCGAATTTTGTCCATATAATCATTACATGTCAAGGAGCTTGAAAAGCTTCTGAGGTTCCTTGGAGCTTCGGGCAACACCTTCACCAAAGCGGAAGAAAACGGCCATGATCTTGTCGGCAAATTTTACAAAGCATTCTGGCCAGATGGCGCCATCCATACCTCCAGAGAGAACCTGCTTGCATAGTTGCTTCTCTGAGACGAAAACTACCTTTACTGCAAGCTGGAAGTGTTTAATCCAGAGAGTGATTGAAGACTCCAAGCCTTCCCATTCCATTTTGTCGATATCATCTGGTGCGAATGTCTTTAAATACCTTGGATTTAGCCTCATCAGCGCCTTGGCTGCTCTTCGGTATCTCACCTGATATGATTGATTTCAACTTCTTTAGTATTTGTTAATGGTGTATTAATGAGCACAACTCGTAAATAAACAATGAAAAAAAAGAGCCAATCAGAATTAATACTTACAAAAGGATCGATCTGAGTTCAAAAGAGATTATTTTCAGTCTAAATAATTTATTCATCCAAGTACGAATAAAATAAAATGCAACCACATACTACGAAAAAAACCAAAAACCAAAAACCAAAAACCAAAAACCAAAAACCAAAAACCAAAAACCAAAAACCAAAAACCAAAAACCAAAAACCAAAAACCAAAACCAAAAACAGAACAATCTTCTTTTTTTTCTATGTATGAATAAGCAACTTAGATTAATGAAACACAAACATACGACTAAATGAGGTAATGTACTTCCTCCGAAAATTTAAGCTAGAATTTTTCTAAGAGGAGGAATTCTCTTAATTAATAAATCTCTAACTTTTGTTCCTCCCAATTCTGAAACTCAGGACTACCATCTTTCAGATTCGGATCAGATTCAGATTTAAGGAAACATTTGGAGGTTTTATCTTGAAGTTTACTTACCCTTATGATATTGAACTGATATCTTTTATTGGATGACAAAATTTCTCATTAAATCAAACTGTCTTGATGTTAACTTGTGCTTATCTTTACCGGCTGGCTTTGAAGCATGGAATGAGATAATTTTCAGTGATTAGAACTAGTTTCAGCATCATTTGCAAGCACAAACCGATCACAAATGGCTTATAACTCTCTATCGATCCTTAGAACAGTTTTGGATTGGTTGCATACTCCTACTTAGAAAGAAATTCCGACTCAGTGAAGTCTAATATCTTTTGCATTAGATCTCATCCTCTTGATCTATCAACTACATTGGAATTCTTTAACAATAACAAAAAATAAATATATATGACAATATTGAATCCCTGTATTTTTTTGCTTTGTTTTGTTCTGTATCTTTAACGTTTTCTCATGCTTTCTTATTGTATGAAGTTGGCGTTTGTGCCTTTATCTAAATGAAAAGAAGTAAAATATACGTGAAAACTATGGCTATACCGAAAAACCATTTTTATCACTCGAAAAGTATTTGTTCAATAAAGCTGAAAATTGTTATCAAGAATTCAATTGCATTTTCCATCGGTGCTATGAACTTGTGCGTGGAAATCTGTGTATACCTTTACATAGATATCAATGCAAATATCCAAGCAATCATTTGCAGCCAGTGTCTCCGAAATCCGACCAAGTACCTCTACTTCTAGATCTGACCCCAACTGTACCACTTTCGCCTGCACCAAATCCTCCACCACCTCTTGTAGGCTCTCACCATCCAATTCCCCAATCCCCTTATGTTTGATCTGCTGTAATACCCCCTCAAACTCATCATGCAGCCTCAGCAACGCCTCGTCCAACAACCCCTCATACCTCATGGCATCCAGCTCTGTCTGGTACAGCGCCTTGATCGCTCCCAATGTCTCCTTTTGTAGCGCCCCGATTCCCATATAACTGGGAAACCGTGACACATGCCAAGATCTTTCCTTCAATTAGTCACGATACACAAAATGCTGGAATTTAAAACTTTTTATTCAATACAGAGTTACCCCGCAGTAATTACAAATATCAGTTTGTAATACCAACTGTAGCGCCTGCCCTTTTTCCTTTTTGACTCCAAACTCAATTCTTCCAATTTCTATATCACTTTAACCATAAACTAAGATAGTCGTGTTTCAGGAAAAATTTCGGCAGAGTCTCTCCTGTAATTTCTACCCCGAAACACGAAAAGCTTACGGAATTCTGCTCTAAATTCCGTAGCTCACATCACAGGCAATAATATCACAGGCTCCCCAGGCCAAAATGAGCATCATCACACAGGCAATATATATATATGCTCTGGGGGCCAAACTCATAACGGTTTATCAATTATCAATTAAAAACCATAAATCTTTTTGAAAACGTAGTAAGGTTTTTAGAAAATAATTTATGAAACATACCACAGGGCCCGGTACTCCACAACGAGATGGGTACGGGTCAACAACATAGCATACCACCCCACACTATACTCATCATCATCATCCACATACTTATACAGCAAGAATACAATTTAAATCATAAAACGCACTATTCACAAATTAAACCTTAAGCGCCCATGGTAAAATGAAGCTCCGTCCACAGAGTCTACACCTCACCTCTGCACCGCTGAGGACCAGTAACAGTAGGGGCCTAGGTAGTCCAGAGACTCCCTAACCCCCCAAACACTAAGGGGTTAGCCATTTCTGGTGTGAGTATAATTTATTAATAAGCAACTAAATTAAACTTATAAGTAAGACAGAATGAACTTACGAATACCAAGATAAACCTGAGCATGTAAATATCAAAAATGGAATTTCACATCAGATACTCGCTGCATCACTTCCTGTATGCATATCCACACCTGCTCACAAACATACTTAACTTTAGTTTGAAAAATCATTTCCAAATTAATTGCTTAAGGCCCATCACTTTACGCCTTATGCAAATATTCCTTTCCAATTTCATATCACATAACATCGCATTCATTCATTCTTACAACACATATCATCACGTCTCGCAATACATCACTTTCACACTCATAATTCGTCTTAAATGGAAAATAAACGTGTATTCTAATTTCCTAGTGTTTGTGTATGCCATGACCTAAGTCTAATGCAACAATACAGAATATAGAACAGATGCACTTAATCTAATGTCAGCAAGATTCTGGATGCGCATGCACCCCATACTACATGTGACCCAGGTCAAGCCAACATACTTAGTCCAATGCAAGCAAGACTTTGGAAATGTATGCATCCCATACTACATACTTTCCAAATCAAGCCGTTGTTTCTAAGTTAGGGATTCGAACCCTCGCTATGCAATGCATTCTAATTTGGTCTACTTCTTGTTCCTGATAGTATGACATGGTCGAGTTCAAAGCCATGACGAACTAAAAGATATACCGCAGTATACCCATAGCATCGTATTTCACCGGACCGCAGTCCGTACGACCCGTTCGTGTCCACTAGCATATACCTGGATCCCATTCAACCGCCGTGACGAACTTAAAGATATACCGCAGTATACCCATAGCATCGTATTTCACCGGACCGCAGTCCGTACGACCCGTTCGTGTCCACTAGCATATACCTGGATCCCATTCAACCGCCGTGACAAACTTAAAGATATACCGCAGTATACCCATACATCGTATTTCACCGGACCGCAGTCCGTACGACCCGTTCGTGTCCACTAGCATTTACAAATCCCATTCAACCGCCGTGACGAACTTAAAGATATACCGCAGTATACCCATAGCATCGTATTTCACCGGACCGCAGTCCGTACGACCCGTTCGTGTCCACTAGCATATACCTGGATCCCATTCAACAGCCGTGACGAACTTAAAGATATACCGCAGTATACCTATAGCATCGTATTTCACCGGATCGCAGTCCGTACGACCCGTTCGTGTCCACTAGCATATACCTGGATCCTATTTAACAGCCGTGACGAACTTAAAGATATACCGCAGTATATCCATAGCATCGTATTTCACCGGACCGCAGTCCGTACGACCCGTTCGTGTCCACTAGCATATACCTGGATCCTATTTAACAGCCGTGATGAACTTAAAGATATACCGCAGTATACCCATAGCATCGTATTTCACCGGACCGCAGTCCGTACGACCCATTCGTGTCCACTAGCATATACCTGGATCTCATTCGACAGCCGTGACGAACTTAAAGATATACCGCAGTATACCCATAGCATCGTATTTCACCGGACCGCAGTCCGTACGACTCGTTCGTGTCCACTAGCATATACCTGGATCCCATTCAACAACTGTGACGAACTTAAAGATATACCGCAGTATACCTATAGCATCGTATTTCACCGGACCACAGTCCGTACGATCCGTTTGTGTCCACGATGAGTACTAAGCACAGGAACTTATCTAAGTCCCAAATGAAATGCTAAGACATCATTAAAGCCCGATAGCTTATGATCACCATACTGCGGTATGCAGAGGGTTCCTCATCAATTGTCCGATAAAATAACTCAAGAATTAGCAGTATCTGTGACCCAAGCTACGCTCATCGGAATTCAACACACTCAGATTTCTAGAAGGGTAGGGAGATCCACAACAGTTCCATAGTGGGCGACTCTTTCAATATTTAAGAGCTCAAGTCCCCAATTCACATTTAGATTCATCTCACACCATGAGCTACGACTCTTCCAACATAGCACACAAATTCAATCACTCCTTCAGCAGAGCGTTTACTACCCTTCACCAAACGAACTCTAGAATTTCTAAACTTGAGAATCATCAAATAAACCCATACCAAAAGCTACTCTCAAGGTTCATAGCAAGATCATACCTACACAAATGGTTATGATCCTTTGGACTTCAGTCCAAAGCAATCGGCTTCAGCTCTGTCCTTTCAGACCAGCTGCACTCCACAATTTATTTTGAGGTATCAACCAACCTCGATAATTTATGAAATTTAACCTATAGTGTGGACACATACAAGAGTGTCCACACAAATCCTTAGTTCAAACACCCATGCTACACTAAGATACGGAAGCAGAAATACACCGCAAATCGTAATTTAAAATCTTCATAACACACCATATGCGTAAAAATAACGTATATCATACTCACAAATTGTCCCGCAAAGACTCGAAGCGCCATCTCGCCATCCCGTATCCAAAGTCGCTAACATATCATATTATCAGATTTCAACGCAATTAAGGCTCAAATCATTCAAACCAGTCACGGAAAAACAATAATACTAATTATCTTAATATCACACAGACGTTTTATAAAACGTCCGGGATACACGTGCGAGGCACGTAATAATCTAATGTCTAAGGGATTTTTATTCCCCAAACAATTACTAGAACCATTCCCAATTTATTCTAATGGCTAAACTACAATTTCTACTACCATGCGGAAGATAATTTATATATATAAAATTCTCATTTCCAAACCCAAAACCCTAATTTATTAGCAACTTGTAAAATCTCTAAGAAATTGCGAATTTCTCGTCTCTACCATTTTCAACATCTTCTAATCTCCCTACCATAATACTCTTACTCAAAATAAAGTTACCACACTAAATTTTATACAAAAACAAAATCTAGGGTTTACCTTTTCGAAATCCTTTCGAAAAACGGACTCCGCCACGACGTAGAGAACCCTTCCATTAGTCTACCTCCAAATTTAATTTGGAAACGGTGGAGAAATGGAGTGGATTTGAGGTGGGGAGAAGGGGAGCCGATGGGTTCGGCTTGGTGTCGGCTGGGAAGGAGACGGGAGAAGAAAGAAGGAAATGGAGAAGGAAAAGGTGGGGTTGGGGTGGGGTTTATAAAATAAAATAATTAAATAGATAGATAAGTAAATAATAGAAAGAGAATATTACATACAAGCCCCCAAGTCCCAATTATATTTCAAATGAACCCCAAAATTCTACTTTAATAATCCAAACAATACAAAGTACATTAAAACCACTTTGTAATAATCCGTATAAAATAATTTCATTTTCGAAAATAATAATGATAAAATAAAGTAGACAATATATCTTTATTTCTCGATAAAAATAATTATTATCGGAAAATACATATTCGCGCGAAATTCTCAATCGCGTACACATTTCGATGCAAAATAGTCATATGCTATTTTTCGGGTCGTTACACCCTCAACCGATGAATCCACAGCTTCTTGTAGCCTTTGGATTGCTGGCTCACACTCTGTTGTCACTGCTTCAATCCCTACATTGAGACGGACCACACAATCTACATACTTCAAAAGCCGACCAAGGCCGAGTCTGTTTGTTAACCAATCAACATAAGCAAAGTCATATGATCATATATATATATATATAGAAAAGTTGGTTTCAAAATTCGATTTTGTAAATATTAACATTTAACAGTGTAAAGCCCGGAACTTTAATATTCATCTTCATCTTCTCAGAAGCATATACAAGGAAAATATTGTTATCCTCTTAATTACTATTTTCCCTCGGATGTAAGTGTGTAACAGCCGAAAAATAAATATTAACATTTAACAGTGTAAAGCCCGGAACTTTAATATTCATCTTCATCTTCTCAGAAGCATATACAAGGAAAATATTGTTATCCTCTTAATTACTATTTTACCGGGGATGTAAGTGTGTAACAGCCGAAAAATAAATATTAACATTTAACATGGGCACATCATACCCTTTATCATGGGCTTTCCTAATATATTCTGTCCTTTCCTCCTTATTCCATCCGATATGGGATTTACTCCCTAGGTCAACCCCGGTCAACACACATACACACGCTTCCATCTCATTTATTCCAGAATTTAATCACTTCCTATGTCCCATAGGAAATCTCATAGGCTCATCATACCATCAATTCCCATAGGATCTTCTATAGGTCACACCAATTAATACCAACTTATTTCTTTCTTTCTTTCCATGCCACGTCACTATCCACATCCTTTTCTATTATTTCTTTTTCTTTCTTATACTATATACTACTATATATATATACCATATATACCATACTAGTATATATATATTTTTTCTAGAAATACGGGGTCTCACAAACAGTGATAAATATTCATTGAATTAAAGATTGGCCTTCCCAAAAGTGGCCAATCTACCTAATAGCAGACAGACATAGAGACAGACAGACATGAGAAGATTGCAATCTCTCTATTATAGAGCATGTACGTACTTAGTGTTGTCATCATCGGATAGAGAAAGGAGGCGATGCTGGAGGGACTCTACAAGGGAGAACGTGTTGATGACTGAGAGGGCAGGAGAGACAGCACGGTTGATGCGCGAGTGGAGTGCCTTTGCAGCAATGAACTGGGCTTGTAACGGGGCAACAGCATCCGATGCAGCAGCCACTGTTTCAAGTCCAACTGACATACGGTTATTGACGGATGATAAATCTTTGGCCAGCTCAGCTGAGACAGTGAGGAGAGCAATGAGATTTGCTCGGGTTGCTTGGAGTTTAGACAGAGTAGCTGCTTCATCTTCGTTGTCGTCGACAGTAGGTAACTACAGGTTCCATTGAGCTGATTTGTTGGGCTTGTTTTCTTAAATACATGTGTGTGTGTGTTCAGAAGGACCATCTCTAGTTTGCCTAGTTATATAAAACCCAAGGAATCCTACACTCCTAGTCGGCCAAAATTTTATTCAGAAATTCCATGACAACATAGTTTGTGCAATTTCAGAAGATAATCTTTAGATAATCATAAATTATTCTCATTTTAAGTAATTCAGATTTTTAAAACTGTCATCTAGTTCTTAATTAACAACTGAAAGTAAAAATAAAAAAAAAATCTGAAAGCTGCAGGCTGACAAGCATGCATGTCCAAACCTTGTAAGGTTCCCAACAGTAACTAATGGAAGAAGGTGTGATAAAAAAAACAAACAAATGGATGAAGGTGATGAATCCAAACCAAAATAAAGAAATAATATTGGGGCAACGCATGAGAAATTAAATGGAGAGTGAGGCAAAGCTCCGACATAAGCCATGTTAAAATGGAATCAAACAAACAAATGGCGGACTAGGAGATGAGAAAAGTTTGAAACAAATAGAAAGATGATTGAGTGAGTCCGGCCAGTTGGATTGTTGGAACTATGTTTGTCTTAACCAAAGTTGAACCACCTTGTCTTTCATATCGTCGTCATTTCATCCATCACTAGTTCAAATAGATTCCTTTCGGCATGATTGGAAATTGCAACAAGGTCATGAAAATTGAATTCGACATTGATGAGTATCTTTATACAAGAGAGCAAGCATTGTGATGAGTAGAAAATCAGGTTGTTCCCTTGCACCGGTATTGCATATGCTTTCATCTCTATTTGTCAAACTCATTAGAAATTAAATAATAATAATTGGATTATATATGATTTTCTATGGATTATTGATTGGGATCGTTGGATTTTCTATGGATTCTTGATTGACTCATGATTTTCTATGGGTTTTGTTAAAAACCGAATTGGGGGAAAATCATTATTATTCTTCTTGTACTTTATTATTGGAGAAGAAAGGAGATTGAGAGAAGATTGAGGGGTGAGAGTTTTGGGAAATCTGTTTCCTATAGATTAGGAAATAGAATATACATATTAGTGCTTACTACATTTCAACATGTTTATCCTAAACTAACATTTAAAATAAAGAAGAAAAAAAAACAAACAAACAAAATTCCCTGCCGAAACAGTCCAAGAGTTCTATTGATTCAAAAATTATAAAAAATTAATTTTTTTAGTCTCGTCCGTTAAAATTTGCTCTTACTTTGCTATATTTTGCCATTTCGCTATTGCAGCAAAACAATAATATGTTATTTCGATTTATGCATATATGCATTTTATAGCATACACGATACACGACTGTGGATGCTCTCACTGACTAATACTAGGGACAACATGGTTGATTTAACTAGTACTCTACTGAATTGACTTACTAAATTCACAAATTTTATTGCATTGATTGCTCACATGGTGAACTAGGATTATCCTAGCTGTGGTATGTTCCCTGAATCGCGGGGCGGGATGGGGCGGGCCATGAACTTTGTTTCAGAAGTCACCATTCTATTTTCATGATAGAAACAAGATAGTGCTGTGCAGTCATATTTATCACTTTATCTTTTCTAGTGTATCAATTTCTGCTTCTGCAATAGGCATAATCCACTGCAGACTGTTGGCATGCTAGTTACCATCTCTTTTATAATTAACTCTGTTACTTCGTTGTTTAGCAATTTATAATAATCTAGTTTCCCTATAAAACCCCGTAGTTACTAGGCTTTTCTAGCACAAACTGTTTAACTAATTAAACCCTTGTATAATTGTGTCGTTGGGTGAACTCAAATACAACTTCTTGTTTGCCGACACTACAATCCACTGAACTTTCTGTTTTTTTTTCTTCGACCAGGTCTATGTGGAAAAACCAAATCACAATGGTTCTCTTGAAAAGGATCAACAACGCCTGGACTGCTTGAAGAAGGTACCACATCCACATTTCCCACTATTTGACTTTCAAAGGTGGCTTTCGCTACCAAACATTTATTGCTAAATTCTTCTTTATAGAGAAGATCATGTTTCCAATTTGTAAGGAGGCTTTGACACAGGATGTTTGTAGATTGTACTAACAGTGGACAGTCTATCTTTAAGACAGTTTAAAATTTCATGTTACTACAGATAAACTGTTTGTGTTAATCAAAATTTATACAAAAATTTTCATCTCTTACATATATCCAGTGACTATGTTTTGCAGTTTGTTGCAGATTAAGCACTACTATATTATGCAGGCTGGCATGAAGATACATCTTCCAGTGTCAGCTGCAGAGTCTAGAATAATTAAGAGGTATGACACTATACCTACTGCAAGTTTGCACCCTAATGCTGATGAGATAGAATACATACAAAGACTTGTTGTCTACAAGGCAAATTCTTTTTGTCTCATTCCCCTTTTGACCACCGATTTATGTGTTTCTGTGTGCTTCTTTTGGATCTTAAATAACTTTTATCTCTACTGATCTTCTTTCAATTTATGCATTGACGTCAATGTTCTGATTGTGAAATTTCAGTATTCTGCTGTTATTATATTAAATAAACCTCCGAAAGTACTTGTCAAGATTTGAGTTTTATTTTTATTTTTTTTTAAATCCCAACAATTTGTTCATTTTTTTGTTTTATTTCCCTTGTGTTATAGTATATACCCTCGTTTTATAGGGAAACTTACCGGTTCATAATAGCATGGATGTGCTGGCAGCAGCTGCACTTTCATATGGAAACAAAGAGGTTCCTAAATTGGTAATTTCTGGAACGTTAGAATTTTTAATATACAAATTAGTTGGACATCTCTTCCAATTCAGCCTCTCATCCACCATCCCTACCACCTCAGGAACTTTCTTTTATTTGCTTCAAGCCTGTAAACTTGATATATTGTAATTGACATCCACTCTGGACTATGAATCATGGGCACTTCTATTTATAATCCTGTTGTGTCATTTATATGTTAGAGAGTTGTGTGAGACATGCATCTGTCTACATGTTCCTTATATCTTTATAGTTTTTTTTAAATTTTATATGTTGGCCTGTTGGATGTTCTGTTGAATCATGTTTGTGCCTACATGTACATGTTCATGGTTCTTAGACTTTGAATTTTGAACATTTGCAACTCAGTCATCAGTTCCATTCCAATATACTACATGTCTTTTTTTGAGATTCCGGCTTGGGTGATTAAGAAAATTGACAGGCTAAGACGACAATTCCTGTGGCACGGGGCGGGGACGGACGCTAAAGGATATTCCTTAATTAGATGGGGGATCGTTTGCAGACGGAAGGAATTTGGGGGATTGAGCATCATCAATATCAGACAAATGAACCAGGCCCTACTATGTAAGTGGTGGTGGAAACTCTGGATAAAAACAAAGGCTAAATAGGCTGCAATTATCAGGGCGTCCTATATCAGGAATGGGTATATGCACCGAAAACAGAAGAACATCACATCCATGTCAGGATTTTGGCAGGGAGTGTCGCGTACTAAAGATATTTTCATGGCAGGAACTACCTTCGCTATTGGAAACGGGATGACGATTTGGTTTTGGAAAGATAAGTGGTGCGGCCCAATTAGCATTAAGAGAAGGTTCCCGGAAATCTACAATTTTGCGGCAGATAAGAATGACTGGGTTGCCAGACAGTGGCGACACGATGGATGGAGGCCTAGGGTGTCGGGCCGGATTTCCACGGAGGCGAGTAGACAAAAAGAAGAACTACTACAGTTTCTTAACGACCGGAAGCCGTCAGGAAACGATCATATAAACGAGATGACATGGGCAGCCGAGAAAGGGGAGTCTTTGTAATACCCCAAATTTCTAAATAATGTTTTTAATATTAATAAATGAATTAAAATGACTTTTGTGATTTAATAAATATTTTTTGAAAATTTATCTTTTTACACGTGGAAATGTTCTCTTGGAAAGTTCAAAATCAAAAATTATTTTGTGGAAACTCATTGATTATTATTAGATATTATTTGTGAATTTTCTGGATTTTTCTGACATTTATTGGACCTATTTGCAAATATTACAAAAAGAGGGACTTTTGTGCAAAATTACCACTGGGAGTAAAAACTCCAGATTTTCGGATTTCTGGGCTGGACTTGATGCCTAGTAAACTCAGAGTTAAAAAGTTTACTTTTTGTTTAGATGAATTTGATTTATTTTGCAAGTTTTGATAAAAGATGATATTTTTGCAAAATTGCCATTTAGAAGGACAAAAATGAAAATTTGTTTTCTGGTTTTCTCAAACAGTGCCGGCTGGTTATCGGATGTTTATTTTGATTTTAAAACTCAATTAAATTGGTTTTATTTAGTTTCCAAGTATAAGGATTTATATATGTAAAGATATATTTAAAAGAGATGTTTTACAAATTTGTTTACAAACCCTAAAAACCTATATTCCGGCCTATTTAAAAGGTGGGGTGCTTCCGTCTTCTTGCTGCACAACACAAAGAATTTTATTATTATTACTAGTATAATGTACGTGCGATGCACGTCAAAAAAATTAAAGTCATTAAATTAAATGAATATATGTTGAATAAGAAAAAACTAGTTATATTTGAATGTTTTGATTTGAGCTACACGTGCGGTGCACATTTATATTTGTAGAATATAGTTTGGATGTGTATTATACATGTTTATATAGTTACAAAGTTAGAATTTGTTTGTTACAAACCCCAACTCTCCCATTAAAATAGTAGAGATTTCTTGGAGTTTTAAAGAGAAGATCTTGGATTTCTTGCGAAGGAGGGATTTTTCTTGTTCTTTATTAACTTTGTTTGATCTCTCCAACAAAGTGAGTGATATAATTTGTTATGTTTTGTTTTTTAAATGTTTTATGTGGTGTTTCATCTATTAGAAAACATGCTAGGGTTTGGTACGAATATATATGATGGATTGAATGAATTGATGAGTTAAAATTGGATCTTTCATGAAAACCTAGTTATTTATGTTTGGAATTTCATGTGGATGATTAGAGTTTGATAAGAACCTAATATAAATCGTGAGTAGGTTGCTTTCTCTCTGATACTTGCTGATTCGAACCGATATATGAGTTGTACGAAAGTTATTGCTTGAGTAAACAAATATTAGGCCTTTACTGTGCATACTATGTGTATATCCTGTTTGAGGTTTTGATGAAGTGAAACTTGATTCATGTATGTTATATTTGTGCATATTCATGGGTTAACCATTGTAAGTGAATGTGTATGAGTTATTGGATTACAAGATGAGTTAGGAAATTAAAAGATCAAGAATTTTTTTTTGATCATAAAAGGTTGGCCAAGGCAAAAGATCAAGAATTGAAGTAAGGAAAAAGGAGGTTTTGTCTTTGGATCTGTATGTGTGCAGGCCAAAGGTGTTTTGGTACTTTTTGTGAGATTTTGATTGGGATTTGAGTTATTTGGCACTGAGGTTGCTTGAAGACATTTTATTATAAACACACCATGAATTTTGGGATACCACTACTGATACAACATACACACACACTTATACTACTTTGCTGATTTTGAAGAAAATGGGTTTTTTTGTGTTTTGTGAAGTTTAAATTGGATCTTGATTATTTTTTTTATACTGAAATTGAACCAGATATTGTACTCATTCTAATTGATGATTTTTAAATACTATGCTGATGCTCAAAATCTCATATGAGCATATATATAGATATGTGTCTGTTTTTGAAAGAATTTTTGTGAAAAATCTCAAATTTGAGAACCTGATGGATTTGATGTACTATTAAACAACCCCTACATGTTATAGTGGAGGTGCTCAGGGAATTACACTTTGTTTTTACAAAGCTTAGGTATGTATCAGTTGTAGACATGCACAAAAACCCAACTTGGGTAGTACATTGGTGAACCTTGATCTGATATGAATTGGGTAGCACTAAGGTAATTTGAAAATACAGCACCTATATATATACAATGAATCTTTGAAGATACTGATGCATTGAAAGACCTAATTCACTTACTAACCATCAAGGAACTAGTTTGCATTTTTGATTAAGTAGTAAGTTGCTAAGGTTGGGTTGAGTATCAGTTTTGCTTTACTGCAGTTACTACTTTTACTGCATATCAGTAAAGGGGGGGATCTTTCTCTATTATATACATACATATATACTTAATGTCAGTGAAGAGTGATTTTCTATATATATCATGTATACATACATATATTTCACCTCAGTAAAAAGGGCCTTTCTTTGTATCAGATACACATACTTCATATCAATTTAAGAGAATTTCTCTATCATATAAATACACAGATACTTTCATAATCAGTAAAAGGGGTTTTATATATCAGTTGCATATATACTTTAAATCAGTAAAGATGATCAATTTTGATATTCCTGCATATGCTGAATTTCTATTACCTGCATATGCTTCTTTTCAAAAAGAGCTTTCTTTCTACATATATCTGCATATGATCTATTCCTATAACCTGCATGTGGTTTACCTCCTATACAACCTGCATAGGCACCACTTCAACAAAAGGGATTTTTCTATATATACCATATATACACACATATGTCTTCAGTAAAGGGGAATTTCTATATATTATATATATAAATACACAGATTCATCATGTCAGCAAAAGGATTTCCTTCTATATCATATATATATACACATATACTTCACTTCAGTAAAAAGTTTATTTTGTATCAGATATATGTGTATACATACACTTATGTCAGTAGAAGGCTTTTGTATATATATCCTGTTTATGCTGCATTTCAGTAAAAGGGATTTCTTTCTAAAATCAACATATACACACAAGTTTCATTCAGTGAAAGGGATTTCTTTCTTTGTGTCAGTGTAGATATATGTATATGAACTCCATAATCAGTAAAAAGGAATTTTTTTGATATATCACCTATATGCTGTCAGTTTCTACAACTGCATATGTTCACCTTCTACATTTACAGCATATAGTCTAATCCCATCACCTGCATATGATTGTATTTCTCTAGTCTGCATATGTTTACAACTTCTACAACCTGCATATGATTCTATCCCTTCTACAAACTGCACTTGGTCCATTTTTCTTCTACACTGCATTTGCTTAATTCAATAAAGGAGACTTTCTGTATAGCATATATGCTCTACTATGCTTTCAGTAAAAAGGGGTTTTTCTGTGGTTTTGTAGATACTTCATTGAATTAAAGGTCATCTTCCTATATATAATACATATACACTCCTACCTCATATCAGTTAAAAGATTTCTATATGTGCACATTTATACTTAATCTCAGTAAAGAGAAGTTCTTATATATATGCATATCTGCATATATGCCTATTATTCATCTCAGTACAAAGAACTATTATATATATATGTATTTCAAATAAGTATTTGGGGGTTTTCTATATGTAACAGTCATATAAGTGTATACATATGTTTCAATTAAATAAAATTTATCTTCACTTATCTGCACATATATCTTATAACAGTAAAAGGGGTTTTACTACATATGAGTTATATATACATACACATATGTCTCAATTTAGTAAAAAAAGGGTTTTCTATATCTCATATATTTATGCAAACTGCATTTTCAGTAAAGGGCATTATTTTGCACTTTGTGCACACTTCTTTTCATAAAGGGATCTTATATATATATATGTATGTATTTACTCATATACAAACATTATGAATGAATGAATTTTCTGTGAGTAAATTAACAAAGAAATGAAGAGTTTATAAAGAAAGATTTAATTTCTGTTGATGGTTGAGTTGTGAATCTCTAGGAGTTGAGTGGTAGTCCTGTAAACCGGCAGATAAGATTTTGTGGATATAGACCAGAGGGGTCTTGGGTTTGTTTTGTGGAATTAAGTTCGGCAGGATACACTAACTCTAGAGATGAGGAATTTTTGTGTTTTAATAATAACAAACTTAAGGACAGACACTAGTGGAGATGTGATGGAACTTGAGAAACGTAAGTATATGCTCTTGGTTTTGTTAGTCTAATGTAGGCGTTCCAGGACTATTTATTGTTCTGTCTCAAGAGAACATTTGTATGTTCGCGTGTCGAGGGTCTGCAGGCCTATTCACGGAGCATGCAGGGTGCATTCGCATGTCAAGGGTCGACGGACCAATTCACGGAATGTACCTGGTGTATCTGCACGTCGAGGACCTCGCAAGCCTATTCGTCGGGTACATGGCAAGGAGGTGATTCTCCAGTTTTTGAGCTATTTTTATATGATGCTTGCGCGTCGAGGGCTGTGGTGCCTATTTGCGAAGTACTCTGGATCTTGTTTCCATCACCGTAGTAGGATTTCCATCACCGTAGTAGGATTAGTTGCATAATGAGGGATTTAATCCTATAAAGTGGAGAACGTTAAGGGCTTGCACCGGACCTATGAAGTATGGAATTCATAGAATCCGACAAGTATGCATTAGAGAGTCAGCATATAGCAATTGCATTTTCTTGACTTGGTTTTATGCATGTTTGTTTTCTGTTTTCTTACACTTGACACTTAGTCTAGATTCACTTGATGTTTTCATGTTTTACTTATTACTATCTTATATTCCTTGATGTTTCGTGTTTTATTTAATGATACTTCATACTTCATTCATTGTCATTGTTAATACATATTGTTTATGATTTTATTCTTCATGTTTATTCATGTTGGATTTGTTTTTATGTCACTCACACCGTTATGGCTGACCCCTGTAGTTTTGGGGGTTAGCGTTATCTCTAGCCTCATGTTTTACAGGTAGGTGCTTATAGCTTGAGATTTGGATGCTTGTGCTAAATTGTTGTTATGGCCTATGTAAAAATTGTAAAAGAAAGTGTTGAAAAGGAAAAGTTTGTAATTCAAGGTGTTTTATATTCTGCTGTGTTTTGTAAACAATTGTTGTAATAAAAGATGAAATAAAAATTATCTGTGTTTTTGGCTATGTTTACTATTGCAATTGAAGTTGATGCTGAGAATTGTGCCACGTATTTCTGAGATATTATATTGGAAATTCAGGGTGCTACAGTCTTCTCAGTTAAATCAACCTACAAAAGGATTAATATGGGTTGCGCGCTGTAGATCCCATATGGAAGGTCCGAATCCCTCTCAAGATCAGGACTTTCAACTGGTTAACTGGCAGAAATGCTATTCTAACCAGGGACAATCTGATAAAGCGAAAATGGGTAGGGCCAGGTGATTGTGTCATGTGTAATAGGGAGAGCGAGATGGTTGACCACTTGTTCATGCAATGTAGCTATGCTAGGTTAGTTTGGGGGGACATGCTTTGCAGGTTCCGCATCGCAGGGACCTTGCCTAAGATGGTACTAGATGTGTGGGGAACCTGGAAGGAGGGTAACGTTAGTACTAGATATAAGGACATATGGGGTTTGGGGGAGGCGGCTATTTGCTGGGGAATTTGGGTAGAAAGGAATAATAGAATCTTCAGGCCAGCGCACAGACACATCATGCATCATCAGCTTATATCCATGATTATATCTAATATTAAATTATGGTCTCAAATGGTAGGGGTTTCATCCAATTATCTTGCAGTAGGACAGGCAGCGACTCCATTGAGTCGGGAGTTTCATCTTCTATACTTGGCTTCAGGAGCACCTCAATCAAGACGGCCTGCTCGAGACCTTGGAGGGAGGACGAGGCTAGCTTGGAGAGGGCATCGGCTTGGGAATTCTCTTCTCGGGGGATTCGCTGAATAAGTGCTTCTTCAAACAGAGCCATGAGACTTTGGACTTTAGCGAGATACTTTGCCATCCGATCATCTCGTGCTTCATACTCGCCCAAGACTTGATTTACTACTAGCTGAGGGTCACTAAAGATTCGGAGGCGCTGCGCCCCCGCCTTTCGAGCCATTCCAAGTCTGGCTATGAGGGCTTCATATTCCGCTTCATTGTTGAAGGCCTTGAAGTTGATGCGGAGGGAGTATTGAAGGACGAAATCATCTGGGCCTGCCAGAATGACCCCAGCTCCGCTTCCCTCGTTGCAAGAGGATCCGTCTACGAAAACCGACCAGATAGGAGGTCCGTTTGTTGCCTGGCTGACCTCGGGGATGGTACTCTCAACGATGAACTCTGCTAAGTCCTGAGCCTTGATCGCGGTCCGAGGCTGGTATGAGATGTCATGCTGGCTTAGCTCGATGGACCACTTCATGAGACGACCAGAGGTCTCCAGCTTGTGAAGGACTTGTTTCAGCGGTTGGTCGGTAAGAACGACCACCGAGTGGGACTGGAAATATGGGCGAAGCTTTCTTGCTGCCATAATCAGGACATACGCCATCTTTTCTATCCTTGGGTAGCAGAGCTCGGCATCCCGAAGTACCTTGCTTACGTAATAGATGGACTTTTGAGTCCTGTCTTCTTCCCTCACCAAGACGCACTAAGGGTCTGTTCGGAAGCGGCTAAGTAGAGGTATAGGGTTTCCCCGGGAATAGGCTTGCTGAGGAGAGGGGGTTGACTAGATAGGCTTTGAGCTGGTCAAAGGAATCTTGTTGTTGCTGACCCTATTCGAAGCCCTTGGCTCCTCGGAGCGCTTTGAAGAAGGGGAGGCACTTTTCTCCTGACTTAGAAAGGAAATGCCCTATGGCAGCTAGGCGGCCCGTTATCTTCTGGACCTCTTTTACATTCTTGGGAGGGGCCATGTCCAATATGGCCTTGATCTTCTCGGGGTTAGCCTCGATTCCTCTTTGGCTGACCATGAAGCCCAGGAATTTCCCCGACGAGACTCTGAATGCACATTTGTTCGGATTAAGCCTCATATTGTGCTTCCTTAGTACATCGAACGCCTCCTGCAGATTGGTCACATGATCGGCCCCACGGATGCTTTTCACAAGCATGTCATCAACATACACCTCCATATTGCGGCCAATCTGACTTTGAAAGACTTTGTTGACGAGGCATTGGTAAGTGGCACCTGCATTCTTCAACCCGAACGGCATCACCCTGTAGCAGTAGAGGCCCTGGTCGGTAACAAAGGAAGTCTTCGGGATGTCCGGGGGAAACATACGGATTTGATTGTACCCGGAGAAAGCGTCCATGAAGCTGAGGAGTTCATGGCCCGAAGTGGCGTCGATTAGGGTGTCGATGCTCGGAAGAGGGAATGGATCTTTGGGACATGCCTTGTTCAGGTCGGTAAAATCGATGCAGATTCTCCAACTTCCGTTGGACTTCTTTACCATGACTACATTGGAGAGCCATTCAGGGTAGTTGACCTCTTGTATGAATCGAGCCTTCAGGAGCTTGTGTACATCTTCTTTGATAGCTTGTTGGCGCTCGGGAGCGAACTTGCGCCTCTTCTGTTGGACCGGTTTGGACCCCGGTGCAACGCTGAGGTGGTGGACTAGAAGCTCTTCGGAGATTCCCGGCATGTCGGCAGCAGACCAAGCAAAGAGGTCGCGGTTCCTTCGAATGCACTGCACTATGTCGGAGCATAGGGCAGATGGGAGGGTCTTGCTAATAAAGAACTTTCGGCTCGGATCCTGCTCATAGAAGAGCACTTCCTCCAATTCATCCACCGGCTCGGACGTTGGTCAGACACTCTCTTGGGGGATTTCTAGAGTTTCGAGGGAGAGGATTGGACCCCCAGTCGAAGTCATATAGCACTTGCGGGCTACTTCTTGACTGCCCTTGACTTCCCCCACTCTTGCCCGGGTGGGGAATTTCATCTTAAGGTGATATGCCGATGGAACAACTTCTAGGGCAGCTAGGTCGGGTCGGCCTAGGATCACATTATACGCAGCTGGGACATCAACGACCATAAAGTCCATCGGCTCCGTCCGGGTGGTAGGAGTTTTGCCAGCAGTTACGTCGAGGGTGATTACCCCTTCAATAGTTACTGGCACTCCCGTGAACCCATGGAGTGTGTAGCCAGCCGATTTGAGTCGGTCTCGGGATAGCTTGAGCCCTCGGAAGGCTGAGAGGAAGAGGATGTTTACAGAGCTTCCGTTGTCCACTAGGATCCTCTCCACTTTGAAGTTCGCCAAATGAAGGTTGATTACAAGTGCGTTACAATGGGGGGTCCTGACCCCTTCGAGATCCTCATCTGAGAACGTGACTGGGACACCGAGGCTTTTGGGGGGAGCGGTGCCGTGAACTGAATTGACCTCTCGGATGAAAGCCTTTCGAGAGGAGTTGTAAGAGCCTCCCATAGGGCCTCTGTGTATGAGATGTAGGATACGTTCTTCCTCAAATTTGGGAGTTTCATCGCGTTGCTCGGGACGCTTGTTAGCCCCCCGAGGCGGAGGAGAAGAGAGATCGGTTCGGTCCTTTGCTCTTACAAATTTGGCAAGCTATCCCCTCTGGATGAGGGCCTCTATCTCGTTCTTCAACGCCCGACAATCGTTGGTGTCATGCCCGTGATTCCGGTGGTAACGACACCACTTTTCTTTGTTTCTCTTCTTGGGAGGGGTGTTCATCCTCGGAGCAGGAGGTATGACCCCTTCCTTCTCAACTTCCATTAGAATGGTGGAAATATTGGCGTTGAGAGGAGTGAATTTCTCGAACCTAGGGGGAGGGCGGTGCTGGCCGGTGTTGTCCTTCTGGAGCTTTTTGGCTCCTTCTCCTTCAGCTGCCTTTCTTTTTGTTCCGGAGGCAGACCCTTCGAAGCCCGGGAGATATTCGGCTTCTTCGGCCCGAATGTACTTCTCGCTCCTCAGAAGGAGGTCGGCAAAATTCTGTGGGGGCTTCTTGGCAAGGGAGGAGCGGATGTTAGAATTGAGGAAATTTGATTGGAAGGCGGCCGCTGCTACTGACTGGTCGAGGGAGACGATGGACCTAACCACCGCAATGAACCTCTTCACATAGTCTCTTAGCTTTTCACCCTTCTCCTGCCTGAGTTGGAGTAGCGAGATGTTGGTCTTCTCCGTACGTCTGCTACTCACAAAATGGGTGACGAAGAGAATTTCAAACTGCTCGAAGGAGAATATGGAAGATGGGGCGAGGCGAGAGTACCATTCCCGAGCCAAGCCCTTAAGAGTGGAGGGGAAGGTTTTGCATAGCAAGGCATCAGAAGCTTGGTGGATTAGCATGAGGGTCCTAAAGCTTTCGATGTGGTCCACGGGATCGGACTCCCCCGAGTAAGTTTCGAACTGTGGGGGTTTGAAACCTACTGGGATAGGTGCTTCCATGATGTTTCGGGAGAAGGGAGGCCTACTCAGGCGGATGGTCCTTCCTCTCAACTCTTCATCCTTGTCTATTCGGCAGATGCACCTCTTCATATCGTGGAGACGGCGGTAGAGAGCATCGTCCCTTCGACGGTAGTCAAACGAGCCTCTGGACTCGTCCTCATAAGATGGGGTGCGGGGACTACGACGACGGTAGCTCTGGGAGTGGCGAGGACTAGGGATGCGCTGCTGGTTGCTAGGAGCCGGGGGAGGAGTGAGGGACCGATGGCGAGGACTTTGGACCCGTGGAGGAGTGGGAGCCCTCTGAGTATTATTGTTGTTGGGTCGGAGGTTGAGGGCTTGCAACACTGTTGCTTGGAATTGCTGGAATTCGGCACGAGTGATGGGTGCCTCATCGTTCCTCGGGTGTTGTCGACCGGCAGGGGAATGAGGTCTTCTCCTATGGTGCTCGGGGGACTCTCTCCGCCCTCTTCGGGCAGGGGACCTTATGTAGTCTCGGCGATGAGAAGATCGCTCATTCGGACGTTGTTGGCGGGAGGTTCCCTCTCGGGCCCGCTTTTCATCCAAACGGCGGCGAAGATCCTCATCCTTCTGCCGATTGAGGATGGTATTGCGAAGGTCGGAAGCTCGGAGATTGTGGGAGGCCATAGAATCAGAAGAAGGGTTGTGTGCGGAGATGCGGTCCTGTTGGAGAGGTTGCTTCTGAGGATTGGGACGCGAAGTCCCCGCACCGGCATTCTGAGGCCCGGGGGGACCCCGAGGGTGTTGAAGATCCTGGGGAGGAAGTTGGTTCTGCTGGAGAGGGTTTTCAGCTTGAGGAGGAAGTTGCCCCTGTTGCTGAACGGGTTGGAGGGGTGCTTCCTGTTGCTGTTCGACGGGATTGGGTCCACGGTTGGACCCTTTGGATCTTACTTTCCTAGGAGGCATGGCTGGAAAAGATCTGATCAATGGGAAGAGGGAAGGTTGCTATTTGTGATGTTTCCCACAGACGGCGCCAATCTGTTACCGCTAAATCTGGTGTGGGGGTAAACAGACAGTATTTGTGGATTCTTAGGAAAACTTAAATAGCAAACCTGAACCTATTCCGTCGGGGTTTGACCGCTGACTCCCGCCGTTCACCTGTAAAAAGTGCGAGACACCGGGGTTGATCCCGGCGACGCACCCTCCGACGCTCAAGTCACTAATCAGGAATGATTATGAGAGCGTAAATTGGCAAAGATTGATTAGGTCTTAATAATGGTGGATGGGGGGGAATTTATAGTCGCCATTGGGATCAGATTAGGAATGTAATCCCTGTGATCAGATAGGGAATGTAATCCCTAATTCTCAGTGGATGGATAGATGTGAATCAAGGCCGTTGATTAGTATTAATCAGAAACCCTAATCTTATCCTGCTGGACCGGGTTTGCTACGGGCTGAAACCCGCACCCAGTTGAGGTGGATCCGTTCGTGGGTTATTGGATCTTTGGGGAGGAGATCCAGTACCCATTTCAGACCCGTTAGTAGGTGAAATTACCATTTTACCCCTAGACTTTAAGATTCGCGCCCGATTTGGATGGTTCTGATTTAACCCCATTTTTAGCCATATCAATTTCTGCTCCACTTTCGAAGGTATCATCCACGATTTTTAATTCAATTTGCATATTTTCCATGCTTTGGTTTCATTCATGATATCCACCATAGGAAGTTCTACCATTTATGAGTCCACATTTTTTCATTCAATTTGCATATTGTCCATGCGTTGATTTCATTCATGATATCTAAGCATGGGAAGTTCCACCAGTTATCTTATTGCCCTGTTCCTTATTCCTTTGTTACAATGTTTTTTAAGCTTTTCCGTAATTATGGGACGATGGAAAGAGTCATTCTTCTTGGGATTGGGGCGTCAACAAACGCCCTCTGGTCGCAGCAGAACTAATTAGAGCAATGAGGAAGTTGAAGTAGACGAGGCGAATAAATTGAGCAAGCAAGTAGATCCACCAAACTAACACAAACACAACAACGATGACTTATCCTGGTTAGCTTTTGCTTAATCCGGGGGGAAATATAGGGAGATCTGATATTCAACTAGAAGAGACTACAGGGAGTTACTGATTCACTTGACACAAGGAATTAAACTCACCCACCAAGAACTATATCTCTCTCGAGCCTCTATTTGCAATGGAGAATAAGAATCTATGAAGTACTCCTACTTATATTGGAGGAGTTTACAATATATATAGAAGAATAGAGAGAAACCTAAGTCTAATCTTGATCCTCAGTCGTCCGATATAACCTGGAAAAGAAGTAACTGAATAGGAGCCGCACGATCTAACTTGGAGTTGAAAATTGGGCTGAACCGACCTAACAAATCGAAGCCCAAAAACGAACACAGCACCGCGGGTGGTCGACCGTCCAACAAGACTGGCCGACCGTACCACTATCTGACATTCCCTGTACTACGAGCGGTCGGGGGACGCGAGGGGTGTGGGCGACTATCACCAAGACCGATCGACCACAACTAGTCTGCACCCTTGCTGCTGCTGTTTCTCCTTCTACTCACTTCGACCTCCGTGCTTCATCTTACCTTCTTTTAATATGAACAACGAGTATCCAAGACACAATCTTAACAAACTCCACCTTGGATTGCATACGAGTGCTATCACATGATGTGTTACTCATCTCCAAACTCTAACAAATTCCACTTGCAAAGAAAACTTAGAACAATAGCTTCTTCTTCTAGTTGAAATGATCTCTACCCAATCTCACCAAATCCAGTATACCCCTTCAAGGGTACACCTCCGTAGATGTACTCACGAAGTTGCCAAACTCCGCACGAACTCCACCTACCCGTAGGCATTCTCCACCTCTCGACGATATTCAAGCGTCGTGGTCTCGTCACGATGATTCTAGTTGCGGCAAACTAGCTGAGCTTGCGGGAATAATGGGAAAAGAACTATCAACCCCTACGCAGGATTTTTGAATTCCCCAAAGCTTGTAGAGATTGTGTTGGCTTGGCCCAACCATTCTCATACCTCTAATCACTTCACGACGAACTTGAAAAACAGACAAAACTCCACCTCGAGCTGTGTACCTGCAGCCCCGTGCATCAAGAGTTCCCAAGGAAATCAGATTCTGTTTCAGCAGAGGAATATGCAAAACATCCCTTAAAGTGAACAAATTTAGACCTCGCATCTTCAACTCAACTGTCCCCTCACGTACTACTTCACAAATCTCCCCAGTTCCCGTTGTCACACAACGCCCTGTAGTCGACTTATAAGTAGGAAACAACTCCCTCTCGGAGCAAATATGTGAAGAACTCCCTGAGTCAAAAAACCAACTAGAATCCCCCTATCCGATAGGAGCTCCTCCCGTTCCTTACCCCGGCTATTTGAGAATTAACAGATCGAGATACGAGACCACGAACTTAGCACCTGAGAACCGAATCCGTATCCTTACGACAGGAAAAGTACAACACATGATTATGGTCTGCTAGTACTAATGCAATGTACAATACCCCTAATACATCCCTCTGATCCAAGACTCACTCTAACCCATCAGGTAAAAGACTGCTTCCAACCTTTGCCCATCGACCACTCGCCTCGGCGTCACAAGTCCCGCTCGCCACTTCCCCTAGCTTGGAATCGTCTCTCACCATGGCTCGTTTTCATCCTCAACTGGCATGAATACAATTCGACGACACCACTTGGACATCCAATGCCTCGGCGGAAGTTCACATCTAGGGTCGATAGTCGTAGGGTATCACCTACCCTTGTGACTATCTCGAGTCACAACAATCCTCCACATGAGTTAACCACCAACAAGACCTGTAAATAGACACCATTCCTCCCCAAACAACGAGTCTTCAACTCTTAGGTACAAAAAGGGGAAAGGTTCTACCAACACTTAGTCAAAAATCATGACTAAACAACTAATGGTGTTCTGCTTCAAACTTAGAAAGATCATAACTCCCACAGTATAACTTAGATTTGGGTGTTCAAACCCAATCTGGAAGGGTAAAGCCCTAGGCTACAACTATCTAGTTGATCATCACCTCAGATTCAGTCATCTAAATCCTTAAATTAGCCTCACAACCCTCAGCCTGTGTACTTCTTGTACACTGGCTGCACCTTACCAATAGCATAAAACCTTACCTGCTCATCAGAACGATACAAATCCAGTATCTGCGGAAAGGAGTGAATGTCCTCTACAGCTTCCTAGTTGATCACCAATCCCAAATATTTCATTTGATCACCCTAAAACAGACATTTCTCTCAGGTGTACAGAACCACACACAAGGCTATACCCAAACAGAGCCTTCAGCTCAAAATATGGTTTCTGTCCAGTCTTACAAAAATCATATTTAATAATATACTCACAGTAATTTCTTCAAATAAGGCTTGTTGGAAATCTCTATATGTCTACTACAATTTCCTAATAGAACACTTCCTCAAATTATGCTTTTACAGAGCCACAAAAGTACCATCGTATCAGAGTGTCACAATTGACTGAGTTATGCACAGTACATGCTAAAATATCCATCATAAATCTCATACTCATCAAATGGTCATCAAATTTGCATTACAAAAACTAGACATCATCATGAGTAACAGGCAAAAAGTTTCATATCCAAATTCCAAGTGATCAATGAGTTCTCCTGTTTTAAACATGCATAAAAATCCTGCAGTTCTTCAATTGCAGTCTTGACTACTGTTGATTGATTAATTTTGAACATGCATGAAACTTCATCCAAATAATTTTATGATTTTTCTGTCGATTCCAGATGCATGCAAGATAACATGGTAAATATTTCAGACATACATCATGATTCAATTAATTATAAGAATTCCCACAAGCTCAGCTATTACAATAGACAGATACTGTTCCTGCCTTACGGCTCAGTCTTCAAAATGATTTTATTAAAATATCAAACATCATTAGAAAATTTCGAAATAAATCATGCATCTTCTAGACGTATATGAGATCATCTTGTATAAATTTCATCATCAAATTCTAAGTAGTTTGTTCTCTGGAAAATTGGAAAAATGACATGTAGATCATGGTTTTCTGTTTTAGTTTCAGATTTCTAACAATCTACTCTTAAACAACCATTCTCAACTATTACTACTCATGCATGCATCTAATTAAACAAGAACAAACAAGAACAAGTTTAGAAAACTCCCCACCTTGAGTTGGCTTGAGAAGGTGTAGTTTGCCTTGAGCTTGCTCCTCCCAAATCCTACTTCAAGCTCGAGAACTTCTCCTTCTTTTTGCTCCTTCCAATCTCTCATTCTCTTTCTCTTTTTTTCTTTTTTTTCTTTCTGAAATTTCCACAGCTCAAGAGTGGGAAGGAGGGAGGGTTTATCAAGAGATGAGTGATGGAAAGAGGGGGGGGGGGGGGGGGGGGGGGGGGGGGGTTGCCAAAAACCATGGTCTAGCCCATTGTTTTGAGACAATTCTTGGGCTGAATTTTTTTTATTTTAATCAAGCTCTAAATGAGAGATGAGAGGTTAGATTTGAGTGCATGCAAAGAATATCCATTGTAGTATCATACAATTATATATTTGCATACATACCGCACTTAAAACTAGTGTATATACTGGTATCGGTCCTTCTCATTCTCGCGCATTGTCAAGAACGCAACCACCCACACGAACCGCCTCGCAACCATAAACGCTCTCCATTATTCATACACATATAATCAAAACAACCACTGCAATATATATTGTAATACCCCGTATTTCTGAAATAATATATATATTAGATTTGAAAAATAAATTTGTCCTATAGAATGTTCTATAGGGGATTTGCATAAAATCCGGCATTTGAAGAATGTATGGCCACGGTTTGTAACTGTTGGTTGATATTTGGATTATTTGATAATGAATGTATTAAAGAATGATGGGTGGAGGCCCATGTGTGCTGTGTGTGTAACGCACACATGGTTAACAAGATAAGTAGAGATTTAAATCCCATATCGGAAATAATATAGATTTAAATAATATATAAATACTAAATGCCAAGGATCAAGAGTCACCTAATCGGTTAACCAACTTTTGAGAGGCAGCCTGTGGTGGGCAGTTGTACTACATAGTATCTAATTTGTCTTATAAACTGTATAAATTGTCCGAGCTCGGGGCAGGGGCGTTACAAATGGTATCAGAGCCGACTTTCGACACCGAGTGTGGGGGTGAGATGTATGCCTGAGAGGGAGCGGGGTTGTGGCCAGGACGCCCGGTAAATCCACGGGGGTGGGCTAGGGGTCTGGACAACACGCAGAATCAGGGTACGCCCGGTAAATCCACGGGGGTGGGCTAGGGTACTCCACTCCACATCGGCTAGAAAGTAGATCCTGCACTAGTTGTGCATGCCCGTGCTCAGCGAGGACGCTGATTTCTGAAGGGGGGGTGTATGTAATACCCCGTATTTCTGAAATAATATATATATTAGATTTGAAAAATAAATTTGTCCTATAGAATGTTCTATAGGGGATTTGCATAAAATCCGGCATTTGAAGAATGTATGGCCACGGTTTGTAACTGTTGGTTGATATTTGGATTATTTGATAATGAATGTATTAAAGAATGATGGGTGGAGGCCCATGTGTGCTGTGTGTGTAACGCACACATGGTTAACAAGATAAGTAGAGATTTAAATCCCATATCGGAAATAATATAGATTTAAATAATATATAAATACTAAATGCCAAGGATCAAGAGTCACCTAATCGGTTAACCAACTTTTGAGAGGCAGCCTGTGGTGGGCAGTTGTACTACATAGTATCTAATTTGTCTTATAAACTGTATAAATTGTCCGAGCTCGGGGCAGGGGCGTTACATATATACATACATACGGACAATATATATCTATATAATAAAACACAAAGAAAGCTATCAAGTGGCTTCCATTCAATAGGATTGAAATCAATGGTCCAGATCTAACCTCATATAACATATTTTCCCGCCCAAAAGTTCCCCCCCCAAAACTCAAATTCAAATTCCCAAAACAACTCGTTTATTTATTTATTTATTTATTTATTTATTTATTTATTTATTTATTTATTTATTTATTTATTTATTTATCTCTCTCTCTCTCTTTCTCTCTCTATTTACTCAGAAATTTATATTTTTAGATTTCAGGTTTGTAAATTTTCATATTTTTTATGCATTTTTTATTGCTCATTGATATGGCTAAAAATAAGGTTAAATCGGAGCCGTCCAAATCGGGCACGAATCTCAAAGCCTAGGGGTAAAATGGTAATTTCACCTACAAATGGGCCCAAAGCGGGTGCTGAGTCTCCTTCTCAAAGACCCATTAACCCGCGAACGGATCCATTTCCAACCGGGTGTGGGTTCCAACCCGCAGCAAACCCGGTCCAGCAGGATAAAATTAGGGTCTCTGATTAATCCTAATCAACGGCCCTAATTCACATATATCCTTTCAGTGGGAATTAAGGATTACATTCCTAATATGATTACGGGGATTACATTCCTTATCAGATCACAGGGATTACATTCCTAATCTGATCCCTAAGGCGACTATAAATACCCCCCCATCTACCGTCGTTATGAGGTAATCAATCTTTTGCCAATTTACGCTCTCTCATAATCATTCCTGATCACTGACTTGAGCGTCGGAGGGTGCGTCGCCGGGATCAACCCCAGTGTCTCGCACTTTTTGCAGGTGAACGGCGGGAGTCAACGGTCAAACTCCGGCGGAACAGGTTTCAGGTTTGCTATTCAGTTTTTCCAAGAATCCACAAATACTGTCTATTTACCCCCACACCAGATTTAGCGGTAACACTCATGTTACATTGAAAATAACAAATATCTCATCAATAGTTAAATTTCATCATTTTCCATACTCAAAGTTTTAAGAAGTTGGATTTTACACCCGCATTTATATTTTTTTCCAGCATATACTAATGGAAACATGGACTTTTATTTACAACTAATTATTGTTTTACTATTCAAACTTGAGCTACATAATTGTTGTTTTACCTATTTACAAGACTTTCATATGCAGTATCGTTCCGAATACGTTCCGCAGGCACGTGCCCACGGACAAATCTAGTATTTATATACAAAAGCATAATATTATCTGGGGAATTACACAATATTATCCAATTCCCTACCCCGAATAACATCAATAATATTGGTGTGTGCGTTATGATGCAGATTAATACCATAAACGTTTGCAAGCTGAATTAACAAGTAATCCGGAAATAGAACCAAATATAGAAATATTGGAATTTGTACCTGCGCTGTATTCATAGTTTTTTTGCTTTCCCACCCTTTGGTAAATCTCTTTGACAGTCATTAGTTTTTCCCCTTTGCTACGCTGTCTTACACTGCGTCTGTATCTCTCCTTTGCTGTTACAGCTTTTGTCTTCTTACTCGGTTCTATCACCGTGTTTTCCTCATGATGCTTAGGACCATCGACTCTAATAATATATGCACAAATGCTAGGGCATTCCCTGGAAGCGATGTATTGTGCCTAACTCTGGGTGCTTTAAAAAATGTGCAAGGGCCGTAGCTTGTGACCTTACAGAAGATATTGAGCAAAACCGAGCAGAATGGAAAACCAGGATTCATGTAGCCGACCCAACTAGTTGAGAAAAATGCTTTGTTGTTGTTGTAGTTGTTGTAAAGGAGGTGAAAGCAATGTTGACAAAACTATACCAGTATTCGAATTAGAAAGGCGGGCAGTTCAATTTTTTAGGGTTCATATATATATATATATATATACTAGATTTGCACGTGGGCACGTGCCTACGACACGTCTTTGGATCGATACATCATATGAAAGTCTTGTAAACAATAAAACAATAATTATGTAGCTCAAGTTTGAATAGTAAAACAGTAATTAGTTGTAAATAAAAATCCATGTTTTCATTAGTATATGCTGAAAAATAATTATAAATGGGGATATAAAATACAACTTCTTAGAACTTTGAGTATGGAAAATGATGAAATTTAACCGTCGATGAGATATTTGTTATTTTCAATGTAACATGAGCAATAAAAAAATGCATAAGAAATATGAAAATTTTCAAACCTGAAATCTGAAAATATAAATTTCTGAGTAAATAGAGAGAATGAGAGAGAGATAGAGAAATAAATAAATAAATAAATAAAGGAGTTGTTTTGGGGATTTGAATTTGAGTTTTGGGCAGGAACTTTTGGGCTGGAAAATATGTTTTGTGAGGTTAGATATGGACCATTGATTTCAACCTTATTGAATGAGAGCAACTTAATAGCTTTCTTTGTGTTTTATTATATATATATATATATATGGAAAGCTTTAGTTGTGCACTCCTCTAGTGCACACGGCGTGTGCAATAGGCCTTCGGGCATTCATATCGAAGATCCGAACCGTTCACATTGATCTACACATCTAAATTAGTCTAAATTTGTAAAATCAAATCATTTGAAATTCATTTGCCAATCCATCATGTGACAATAAAAAACAATGATTTTCAGCCATACAATTTTGTAACACTTTAATGGATGGGTAAATGAATTTCAAATGATTTGATTTTACATATTTAGACTAATTTAAATGTGTAGATCAATGTGAATGGTTCGGATCTTCGATATGAACGTCTGAAGGCCTAGTGCACACGCCGTGTGCACTAGAGGTAGTGCACAACCGAAGTTTTCCCTATATATCTATATATATGGGTAAAAGGGATATGAGCAACTTGCTCATTTAGTAAATAAGCAATTGATGATGTGGCATGAATGTGATTGGAAAATCCTTAAAAGGGTTAGTTGTCCAATGTATCACATGCATGCCACATAATCACTTGCTCATTTACTAAATAAGCAACTTGCTCATATCCCTTTTACCCTATATATATATATATATATATATATATATATATATATATATATATATATATATATATATATATATATATATATGTATGTATGTATGTATAGAGGATATAATATATATTTTAACAATTTTTTTGTTAAAACTGCTGCAAGACTATTTGTTAGTCGATAGACTCAATGTTGTCAAAACCTGAGAGCTACAAATTTGAATCCCATGGGGTTTTTGGTTTGTTTTGATACAAAACCGGACCATTGTGGCAGGTGAACCCGGTCCGGTTTTGACAACATTAGACTTATATTGTAGATTATGTAAATACAATTTGCAAAATAAAGAAATTTGAGGGTGTATGTATAAATCTGCCTAAAACTCCCGCCAAAATTCTATGCCATCAGATAGGGTTAAAGTTGTCATTTTGACAATTTTTAATTGCTGCAATCAATTTTTTTCTTTTGCAAATCTCTACTACTATAATGGGAGAATGCCTTAGTGTAATTTGTCCATCTACCAACCCGTACAACGCACGTGCATAATTATTGTAAATGAGGTTTTAGATCAAATCCACTACATCTAAAATCTTACTTTTAAAAAAGCTATATTTATTAAGACGTGCATCGCACGTGTAAACTACAAGTTAAATACTTAAATTATAAACATAAGTGATGTGTCAACCATCTGACCACAGACCGATGCAGGTCGAAATTAATTATTAATTTCTTTACTTCGTTTACTTCTTTGCAAAATTTATTCGAGACTTATTAGCATAAAATCAAACTAGTAGTTTACACGTGCAATGCACGTATTAATAAAGATATTTTTTTAAAAATAAAAATTTAGTCATGGACTTGAACCTAAGACATCTCTATCTCTATCTATCTACTATTTTAATGGGAGAGTTGGTGTTGTAAACAAACAAACCCTAATTTGTAACTGAGCAAACCCGTGCAATATACGTCCAAATTAAATTCAATTAATAGAAACATTTGTAGATAAACAAATTCGTGTGTTGCTCGTGCATATCCAATCTAATATAAAGGACGTATTAGATTTAAGGTAAGACTACATTGAAGTTTTTATTATTAATAAAAAGATATTTATTAAGACGTACATCGAACGTGGAAATTACTAGTTATTTTAATGGGAGAGTTGGGGTTTGTAACCAAACAAACCCTAACTTTGTAACTAAACAAACACGTGCAATGTACGTTCAAATTATATCTAACAAATATAAACATGCACCGTACGTGTAGCCCAAATCAAAACATTCAAATATAAACTATTTTTTTCTTATTAAATATATATTTAATTAATTTGATTACTATACTTTTTGTAGACGTGCATCGCACATACATTATACTAGTTCTTTATAATGGTTATATACATGCGTTATGTAGGTTGATAAATTTACAAATAACACTAAGACTATATTCCATTATAATATTATTAGAGATTCTAAAGAAAAGAGGACCAAAACCCTAATTTGTTAATTCATTTGCCGCCGTCGTGAATTTTTTGCCGTACTAGGCCACTTTTTAATAGTATTTGCGTTTTTAGGCCAGGTCCCAAACTATTAGCGTTCGTGGGCTAGCCACTGCCACGTCAGCAGCGGCCGCTATTGGAAATAGCCGCATCTTCATACCCACCAAATTTGTACTTCCACACTTGGTAGAGTACGGGAGGGAATTGGGCTGAGTATGTGTAAAGGAGATCGCTAATGCCACTAGCGACCTCCTCCAACTGAGGTCGCTAATCCCAATAGCGACCTCAGATGGGCCCTCTAACTGCTTTTAAGTCGTTACGATCCCATCTGAGGTCGCTATTCCCACTAGCGACCTTAGCTTTAATGAGTTGTATTCTAGCACTTAGCAAAATCTAGAGAGCTTTTGCTCTCTGAAAAATGACAATCAATTTTTTTTAAAAACTAAGGTCGCTATTGGGAATAGAGGCCTTTATTAACTAAGGTCGCTATTCCCAGTAGAGGCCTTAGTTATAAAACTATTTTGCAAATTTTACAAAGAATAAGTACATTATGTTTCCTACTGAGTTTTAAATTTTTGGGAAAAACTTTTTAGGAATCGCTAAGTTTCTTAATATATTCATTCGAGCAGACTAATCTCATTATACTAAGGTCGCTAGTGGGAATAGCGACGGCAAACAAAAAATTCAAAAAAAATCAAAACAGAGGTCGCTATTCCCATTAGCGACCTCGAAATGAAGAGGCCGCTATTCCCAATACTGAGGTGGCAGTGGCTAGCCCACGAACGCTACTGAGGTGGCACTACTGAGGTGGCAGTGGCTAGCCCACGAACGTTAATAGTTTGGGAATAGCGGCCGCTACTGAGGTGGCAGTGGCTAGCCCACAAATGCTAATAGTTTGGGACCTGGCCCAAAAATGCAAATACTATCAAAAAGTGGCCTATGACGGCAAAAAATTCCGCCGTCGTCTTCTCCGATCAATCCATCCATCCATCCGATAAGATCGAGGGAAGGAAGGAAGGAAGGAAGAAATTGAAGATTCAAAACCCTAATATCTCGTTGTGACCGTTAATGGCGACGGGGACGGGGAGGAGGGAGCTCGAACGAAGTAAGCTCTTGGATCGATGGGGACTCATCCAAGAAGAGCTGGAAGACGACAATCCAACTCCTTCCAAGCACTTGCAGATTCGCAGAGCAAAGGAGCAGTGGTTCGTTTGCTCCCCCCCCCCCCAAAAAAAAAAAAAAAAAAAAAATTCCTCTTCTTTTATTATAATTTTACTTTTATTGTTATTATTTAATTTCGTTCCTATTTACTTTATTGATTTAATTCTGAATCAATGCTATGGAGATTGATTGATTGTAATAAGAGGTAGCTGTTCCTACTCTCTCTCAACCATAGATATATAGACAAATAGATGCCCAATACTCTCTACTAGGGGCGGCCCTAGGATTTTAGGGGCCTGAAGCAAACCCTCAAAAAGGGGCTCCACATATACCAAAAAATCATGCATTAGAAAAAAAAATAAAAAAATATACATGAGAAATCATGGATTTTAGGGGCCTGAAGCTAATATAAATTTTTTTAGGAACCTAAAGCTAATATAAATTTTTTTAGGGACCTGAAGCTAATATAAAATCATGAAAAAAATAAAACAATTCATAAATTTTACGGGCCTGAAGCTAATATATATATATATATATATATATATATATATATATTTTCTGAAAACGGGGGCCCTAAAGCTAATATAATTTTTTTTTCTTTTCTGAAAATGGGGGCCCCCTTTTTTCTGATGATTTTGGGGGCCTGATGCAAATGCATCAGTTGCATCCAATTGGGGCCGGGCCTGCTCTCTACTCACATTGACACAATACTTTGATGATAATAATAATTAAAAAATAAATAGATAAATCAATTAATAAGAATAACCATACAATTTCAACCGACTATGACACCAAATAGAGCTACAATATTTTGTATTGATGTACAACAAGGACTGAAAGGCTGCATATTGCTATTAGACACTAAACCAGTAACACTGAACATACTCATAAAGCATAAGAAATAATAGAATAGGCTGCATATTTTGGAAAGCATAATTACAAGTATAAATCAAATTCTAACATAGAAATGGAGAAACAAACTATAAACTGTAACTATGAAATCAGTTTGCAAGAAACAAACTATAAATTGCAACTATGAAATCAGTTTGCAACATCCATTGAATAAATACGCGAAACATTAATAAGAAAAATCGTACAACCCTTCCTATGAAGGGAGAATAGGGACCTGAACCATATTTAATAGATAAAGTCAAAAGATGGGTTGGGTTTCACACGATTTCATTTTAATGACTCTAAAGCCCTAAACAGAGCTGTAGCATAATGCTTTTGTGTCCCATTTTAAGGGTATGAGGGCAAATTTCCACGGAATTGCTTCTCCTACCTAGTGTTTTAAATGTACTTGACATATCCGATATACACCCCCTATTTGTCATTTTTGAAGGGTCTCCGACACCGATATGCTGTTTACAAAATCCCATGTCGTTTTTGGAAATGTCTCCAACATCCGATTGAATCCGATATTTCTGTGGAAATATCACCCGATGTGTCACTCGAGATGTTGGTTACATATTCTAAAAGTCGTCCAATTTTCTAATTTAAGTTAGTTTTAGAGATAGGCCATGTAATCAATATTTTGGAATACTAATCACACTAAAAAATCTGATGGTAAAGAACAGAGGTCCAAATCGATGCCTAATTTACCCACTATATTTGAATCACAGTGTTGTATCCCTTGTGTCATTAGTAATTGTGTTTTGTTTCTTTATTTTTATTTTTTTGCTTTATATATATGTTCTACAAATGAGAGAGAGGATAAGCGCATTCTTAGGTTATTTAGATAAATTTTGGACCCTTGATATTTACCTATCAGGACTAGTTAAACCGACCAAACTCTGACATTTGAATTGACATTTAGATTCTTAGTATGTTGTGCATCGTTGTATTAAAATTTATGTGCACTGCTGAATGAGTTAATGCATTTATTAATTCATTCAATTTTGTATTATTTGTATTAGTATGGTACATGGTAATGTCTAAATGTTATGCATATGCAGTACATCACATTCTAGGAATATTTTATATCGTACATAATAGTTTGACATATATTAAATATCCTGATATATCTCTTGATATATCCAATTTGACATGAAAATTATTGGAACATTTAAAACCTTGTGTTCACCGTATATTTCAAGTTTTCGAACTCGGTAAAATCTCATAAATCTTCTCTCTTTTTTAGCTTTAATAGAACGAGAGAAACAATTATGATGACTTTTTTAATCAGCGTCAAAAAAAATGTGAAAGAAAAAACAAGGCAGAGGAAGTGCATTTTGCTTGTTATATGACAAACCATAATAGTCACCATTACTAGTTTTGAGGGAATAAAAAATGTGGCATAGTTAAAAACTATATAATTAGGAAACCATATTAACCATTGTAACCTCTTTAAGGAAACAAATTTGCAACAAACCGAGAAACCACAAAATAACAAACAATTATCAGCCATGATAACCACTTTAAATTGAATAAACATTTAGGTACCTAATGTTACCATATTCTAAAACAAATATAATTATACAACAAGCTTTTCTACATGTAGTGAAATCATAAAGATTGCACAAACACAAACTTATTTTTCAACTTTATATTCATCTTTAATTTTTACGTGCATTCATGTGTGAATTATACTAGTTACATAACAACAGTGTTCTAAAAGTTGTTAGGCAGTAGTCGGGCGACCGATAGGAGCCTAAACCCTACACCTTGTAAGCGGGGCCTAGGCGGCTAGACGCTAAGTGGTTTTTTAAATATTTTTAAATATATTTATAAGAAAATATAATATTGCATAAAATACAATATATTTATAATACTCAAAAATAACTAAAAAATCATAAATGAGAATTACCTCAATGGTAGAGCGCTCGTCTTGCATATTGCCAATTATCAAGATTCCAATGACAAGGGCGATCGATTTGAGATTTTGACGATTTGAGATTTTGTGGATTTGGGAAAGTATGAGTGATTTGGGGAATTTCGAATTTGGGGATTTGGATTTTTTGGAAAGAGAGAGATGCCCGGGGGTCGCAGTTTTGAGAATGTGAGGATTTAAGTGAACCAGTTCACTTACACACAAAAAATCCTGCCTAGATCCGCCAAAACCCGCCCCAGACCTGCCTAGGCAGCCAAACCGATTATTTTTAAAAGGCTCAGGCCTTAGGCGAGTTGGCTGGGGACAGCCTAGTGCCTAGTCAGGGCCTAGGCGGCCACCTAGGAGGATTATTAGAACACTGCATAACAAATAATGAATAATAAATATGAGTGCACAGGGGTGGCAAAAATTTCCATAACCCGATAACCCGATGTGAATCCCACCCGAATTTTAGGGTATGGATCCTCCATAATAGATCCATTTTCTTATTGGATCTAGATATGGATCTTTGTGGATTTGAGTCAGATAACCCGATGTATAATCCGAACTATATATGTTTACTAGGTTTGCCCGTGGACACGTGCCTATGGCACGTCTTCGTGAACGATAAAGCATATGAAAAGCTTTGTAAACATAAAGAAAATGTAGGCAAAGCAAAGCACATAAAGAAAATGCAAGCAAATCACATAAAGAAGTTTAAGAAAATTTAACATGCTAGTGTTACTACTAACCATCCAACTGTTGAAGAAGGTCCGATTTCGTAGCTCTTTTTCTGAAAAGTGAAGAGATATGAGAGAGAGAGATAGAGAGAGGGATTGAGATATGAAAAAGTGAAGAGAGGAGAGACAGAGATTGTAATAAAGTAAGGATGATTTATGTTTTGGGGGGAAAATTTTAGTTTTGGAGGGAAAACTTTTGGGGGGGGGGGGAGAAATGTCTTTTAGGAGGATGAATGTGTATCATTGATTTTGTTTCAATTGAAGGAGAGCCACTTGATAGTTTTTTTAAAAATTGCCTTGTGATTTATTATATAGATATATGTTAATTTAAACATATATCCTAAATCCAGGGCTGACCCTGAGCTTGTGCGACCTGTGCGGTCGCAGTGCCAACGGTCGCACAGGAGGCCCGTCCGACATCAGATATAATTAATAGAGTTTTATTCTAATTTTAGTACAGAAAGTCTGTTTGTCCGAGTGGTTAAGGGGATGGACTTTAAATCTATTGGGAAGTGCAAGTTCGAACCCTGCAGTTAACGATTTCTTTTTCCATTTTATATATATACTAGTTTTGCCCGTGGACACGTGCCTACGGCACGTCTTCAAAACGATACAGCATATGAAAGGCCTTGTAAACAATAAATCAACAATTATATAGCTCAAGTTTGAATAGTATGACAATAAAAATAAAAGTCCATGTTTCATTAGTATATGTTGAAAAATAATTATAAACGGGGATATAAAAATCCATATTTCCATAAGTGTGTGTGTGTGTGTGTGTGTGTGTATATATATATATAGAGAGAGAGAGAGAGAGAGAGAGAGAGAGAGAGAGAGAGAGAGAGAGAGAGAGAGTGATAAATAATTAAATAAATAAAGGAGTTGTTTTTTGGGGGATTTTTTTTTTTTTTTTTTTTTTGGGGGGGGGGGGGGGGGGATGTGTTTTGTGAGATTAGATATGGGTCTTTGATTTTGGGGGGATTGAAGGAGAGCCACTTGATAGCTTTCTTTGTGTTTTATTATATAGATATATATCTATTTTTTATGCATATATCTACTTTTATATATAGTTTTTAATGATTTCTATGTTTCTTTTGTTAATTGTTGAGATTATATATATATATGTACTTTTATATATTTTTTAAAATAATGCTTGCTATGTTGTTTCTTTCGTTAATTGGTGAGATTGACTTAATATGCATTGCAAGAATATTAAGATCCTTAATCATATTTATATACTATTTCGTCTTAATTAATGAGATGACTAATTCAAGATATCGATTAAGTCGTCCAAAGCATTGGAGCCTCTAATGTTATAAAATTTGAAAGGTATTTTTCAAATGAATTCATATAAAATTTTTAAGATATTGAATGTACCATACTCATATTTTTCAATTGAATTAGTAATATATATATATATATATATATATATATATATATATAAAATAAAACACAAAGAAAGCTATCAAGTGACTCTCCTTCAATCCCCCCAAAAATCAAAGGCCTAGATCTAACCCCACAAAACATATTTTCCCCCCAAAAGTTCCCCCCCAAAACTCAAATTCAAATCCCCCACCCAAAACAACTCCTATATTAATTTAATTCTCTCTCTCTCTCTCTCCTTCCCTCCTCTATTCAAAAAATTAAGAAAATAAAAATTTTTTAAAAATTTTTGAAAATTAAAAATTAAAAAACTAAAAAATTTAAAAATTTAACAACTTTAAAATAATTCAAAAAAAAAACATATAATATATTTTTTGCTTTATGTTTGCTATTTCAATTAATTTGCTAGACTTCCAAAACTATTTTATATCGGACAAGATGCACTGTGCCGAAGACGTGCCGTAGGCACGTATCAACGGACAAACCTAGTATATATATATCTTCCGTTGCAAACGCAAGTGTCGTGCACATGCGTGCAAACACCTTAACCCGTCATTGGGGATGACGGGTTAAGGCAAAACACATTACCCGTCATCGCCAATGACGGGTTATGTGTTTTGCCTTATCCCGTCATTGCCAATGACGGGTTAAGGCGTTTGCACGTTTGCAAACGCTACAGTAGCGTTTGCAACGGAAGATGGCCCTATATATATATATATATATATATATATATATATATATATATATATATATATGATATCAAAATCAAAATAAGGTAAAATTAGTATTAGAATATTTAAAGAAGGCCCATTTTTTTTCTTTCCGTACAAGGCCCTATAAATCTCAGAACCGGCCCTGCCTAAATCCACAATGATTTTAATGCATATATATTGTATTTTATTTTTCCAGGTCCAGTAGGAATGGATTTTATGAATTAGGCAATGCAAATACTAATATACTATATATTTCATAATACACATGCCAATAGATTATCATTTTTTCAAATTACAAAGATGAAAATCGATGCTTAGCTATTGAGATTTTAAAAAAATGTTTCTATAATTTTTATTTCTATATTTATAGGTAGAGAAAAAAAATTTCTCAAGAAGTTGATAATGTATTAAAAAAATTGGATGTTGAATAATCCATAAACCCGATCCGAATCCGAAAATATTAGTGGGATCTGATCCGAATCCGACTTGAACAAAAAAACACTGTTTCCAAGGACAGAGAATCAAGATGTACCATGACTATATTTGACACATTGTTATCAGGTTCACAATATGTTTCGGTTTGTGGTATGAATGCTTGTTTGCGGTTCCCTGCCTTGAGCGGTATGTAGTGCGGAGGGGGTAGGATGAGTTAGTGTTCTTATTTATCTAATAATATACAAGTGTGTGCTTTGCCCATGCAGAGATAGAGAACGAGAGAAAATTAATATATAAATGCATTAGTCACCTGCCTTTCTGAATATATGAGCAATAATCTAATTGAACTCCATGACTAATTGGTGAGAGTTTGAAGAGAAGTACTTTAATGAATAGAGGTGTTCATTTGAAGCTATTGAAAAAACCGTAAGCGGGTCTCTACTTTAGGAGATTCGCGTCAAGAACCCACCAAAAATCAGATCGTGAGATGTGGATTGTTGTTCGGAGGTGGGGTGAGACCGATAGAACCCAGTAACACTGACTTGACATTTAAATAGTTGATATGTTTCTAATAGTTCTTCATTTTGTCTCTTATTCCTTTTGGCCTTTGTTCTTTTAATCGTTTTCTTGGTTTCTTCTGTTTGCGCATTAGTATTCTATTAAGAGGCTCCAACACCAGCTACTTGTTGTGATTGGCTTTGATGCGAGGTGGGAAGAACAAAGGGTCTCCTTGTCAGCTATGTATATGATTGGCTAGGGGTGTGTTCATTGAAGTTTTAGTTTATATGCAACTTGTGGGTGGGAATTTAATTGTGTTAGTGAACATTTTAAAATCTGTCTAACTAATATATATTATATGCCTGAACCAGTAATACTGCAGACAAGGAAACATGCTCTGTTTGGTTCAAAGGAAGGGAGGGGAGGGGAGGGAAAGGAGGGGAGGGATTTTAATCATATTTTCTATTTGGTTCGAGGAGAATAGGGGAAGGGAGGGGAGGAAAAATAATTATCTTCTTGTTTGGTTCACAAGGGGAAAGAAGGGATTTTATAATTAAATTACTTTTATACCTTTTTACATTTTAGGAGAGCCTATGTATTACCGTTTCTAATTCTAACTTGGTATTCTTTATTGTACTTCTTGTTAACCTTACTTAACAAAATAATACATGCAGATACAATTAGTTCCAATAAAAATGCTTAACAAAATAATGAAGGCCAATATATAAACCATGCTCAACAAAATATTCAAGTTTACCACATAATACTAATTAAATCAAGTCTTCAAACTCCACAGGCAAAGAAATAAACTATTAAAAATACTAGTAGTATCTTATGGTTGCATATGATAACTTGCCCTTTTAATCTATTCTCGTTCTTCATTAGTCCATAATTTGTAATCTGACATATATATATTTTTTGTAGATAATCGTCCCATTCTTTTATCAATTATCGTTCTTCTGTCTTGATCAATGTAGATATTGTTTGTTAATAACAGATACTAACCTTTTGCACGTATGTATAAATGAACAACACAATCCCTTATTAAAATTTTTACTTTACAAAACAACTATTAATTACATGTTGATCTCTCTCAAATTCATCAGAGCATCAAACAATCTGAGATTTACCTAACATCTCATCAGCTCTTTGTTGAAGTAGCTTCTAGATGTCTCATCTCCATTAACGCTGTGCCTTGTGATGAATAACTACACGAACATCCCTTCAACAACTGTGTGAGTCATGAAAGCTTGTTCGCTTGAGTTATTGGCTTCGATCAACAAATTATACCTCTCATTTGTTCAAAGCTTGTTCGCTTGAGTTATTGGTTGCACAGGGAAGAAGGTGAAGGGATGGCTGGTTTAGCACAGGGGGCACTCGGGATCGAGGAGGAAGACGGAGTTGGGCGCTCTGTTGGGTTCTCGAAGAAACAGAGGATGAGGGGGAGAAAGAGAGGGCGAGTGGGAGAGAAAGGATTTGGCTGTATGCGGGAAAATAATTAGATTAGGGATTTAGATCTAAAAAGGACAATTTAGCCCAATCACTTGAAAAAAATTAGACTCACTTTCCTCCCTTCCAAATCCCCCTAATATTGGAGGGGAGCCAAAATTGGCTCAGGAGGGATTTTACTCCTCTCCATTCCCCTTCCCTCCTAAAAAATGAACCAAACAAGAATTTTTTTAAAAAAAATCCCGCCCCTCCCCTCCCCTCCATTCCCCTCCAATCAACCAAGCCCCTAATTCTAGGTGCTTCTATGGTTTGTTTTATAATTGATACATGGAATTCAAGGTTTAAGGAAAGCCCAACATATTACTTTTATGGAATGCCTTATTTGATGTCCTCTGCCCTAGATAGGGAATTCTTTTAGTTGAGAAATGGGGTCCACAGACTCGGCATTTATTGCTACAAAATTGGCTGCATCTCTTGTTACTGCAGTAACTGATAGCACTGTCACATTTACCCGATGCCCAGACCCGATCCGGATCCGATCTGGACCCGGCATTGGACCGGAACCAGTCCGATCTATACGGGTCCGGGTCCGGCTCCGAATCTTAAAATAAGACCCGATGCACTTTCGGGTCCGGGTTCAGGTCCGCTCTAAATAGAACCGACCCGGATCCGAACCCATTAAAAATACTCCCAAAAATATGGAATTTGAATAATAGGATTATAGGGATATACATATAAAAGTAATTGTTGAAGATAGATGTGTATATAATATATATTCATGTACTTAAGTGCAAAAATTGTTGGAACCGTAGGTTATCAGGTGAAAAAATACTTTAGTGCAAATATTTATTTTCCGCTACCGAACTCGACGGGTTGATTTTTTTTAACTAGGAGCCGGACCCGAACCTGGACCTGGTTTTTGCAAGTCCGGGTCCGGGTCCAATATTTGGACCCGTGATGTATCGGGTCTGGGTAGTGGAGGACCCGACCCGATAGGACCCGATACCAGCTCTAGTAACTGATGCATACAAAAGATATTAATCCCTCTGCCGTTTCTACTTCTGAAGCTCCCATAGCAACCAGAACCTCATCGAGGAAGTAATACAAGAAACTAAACAAAAAACCTTCTTGTTGCAGCTTTCATATATTCATACATGTCAATAGCTTTATATTTTCTGTTTTTTGTTTTTCATTTCTTACAATTGTTTTCATGCAATAGAAAAATTTATAATTAGTTCCTTTAAATTAACAGGCCAATTTAACGTGTTTACTACCTTACCTATATAGATTGTGTCTAACTTTCATTTGCTTTTACTCAATTAAAATAAAATTAGGATAGTGATTCAAATATTTACTCGCTGTTTCTTTCTTCCTCTGTATCCAATTTCTTAAACCTTGGATTCCAAACCCGGCATCCCACCTATACTTCTAACCTCATTGTTTACTCCCGTCCTTTTCAGTTGAAGTTTTCTTTTTCCTCCTATCCAACATCCATTTATTTTTCCTTGTAGTTCATGAAGAATATTATCATCTTTTTAAGTGTGTTTTCTTCTCTAGTCATTGATCTTAACAGTGAGTTGATTCATCCAACTTACCTCCCCCTTCCGTGGACAATTGATTTAGGCATAAATTTATTGGACAAGACTGAGGCCAGAGAGGTGGCCTAGAGCAAAGAGGAAATCCTACGAATGGGGAAAATCTTTTATATATGGGAGAAACACTGTAAAGGGGAGATTAAAACATCCTGATTGTCAATGACAAATCCTGTTTGATCCTTCTGACAAGTACATAGTTTGCATCCAGTCTCATTTTGTTGTTGCAAAACATGAACTTTCTTGCAGCGTATTAAACTGGCAACATTATGGACCATTTCTTACTAAAATACCCATTCTCTCCACAGTGGGATCCTGCAGCCCTTCTATGTTCGGACATGACTGCTTATACATTGCTAAATTCATTGATGGTTGGAGGAGCATATCATAACAATAAACTAAAGGAGTATTCCTTAACACAAGTGAAAATGCAGGTTGTTACCTGCGATATAAGCCGGTAAGACCTAATTATCACATAACAATCATATTAAAAGAGAAATTGAATAATATAAAGAGAATCTAAGAAAAGGGGATGGCGATAATATAATTTAACTTAATTAAACAAGCTTCTAATTCGGAATAAACTTGCATATATGAAGCATATACGTCGCTGCTGTCTTTGTGAACCAGGATCAGAGTCAGCTAATTATTTGAGTATCAATCCAGGTCCAAACGGGGACCAAAATGGAGTGAGCTCAGTTTGTAGAGCAGATCACCAAAAACTCTTATGTCACCAGCTCATATATGGTTTCTGACCCCGAAGAATGGATTGAAAGATGCAAATATCTTCTAAAAAGGAGTATCAAGGCTATGCAATGCATGATATACAAGTTCAATTATTTAAATGCAAGAAAATAGACATATTTACAATAAAAAATAGACATATTTACAATCAAGAATATGAAGTTACAATTCTAGACAGTAATACGTTGCTGTACAAAAACTCACTTTCCCGTTGCCACAGGAAAGCGAATCAAGTACCGTCAAAGTTCCAGAAAATAGACTTCATGTATGTTCTAACACATTCACATGATACATTATAATAACAGTAGCTATGCCTACTAGTCAAGTCTTTACTGGTCTACTGTTCAGGCAGCAGACCAGGGTCAAATTCTTGTACATATAAAGTGATTGTAAATTCATTTTAAAATCTTATAAAAATTATAAAGTGACTCCCAATCATGTCTAGCAACATTCTAGTTAACATCAAGTCTTTATTTTATTGTTAACACAATGTTTTTGTCAATAAATCATGGTAGTGTACTTCAAATCAGTAATCTGGAAATTAGAATCCATGTAGTACTAAAAATGTGATAACTTGCAGTCTACAACTCGGAATCTAGATTTGTAAGAAGGCAGCAGCGGAGGAGATGCGGTACTGTCGAGGAGTGAAGGCGGCTGTAGTGGTGACTCAAGCGGTTGCTGTCGGTGGATGAAGGCAACGGTAGTGGTCGGGAGCGGCAGACGGCTGGGAGATGGAGGACAGTGGCTTTGATGGGTGACAGGCCGTCGGGGTCGCGATGGGGATGGCTGAAGGGCGTTGGGGACTGGGGACAGCGAGCGGGAGGAAGGAGGATTAAAGGGGGTATTAGCGGCTAATGATAGGGATTAAGGATTTAATTAGATAGAAAAATAAGTTAGTGGAGATATTAGTGGGGGGTAGTTAGGATTAGATGAAGGAGATAAATGAGGGATTAGTTAGTAGAGGAATGGGGTGTGCAGTTACGGGGTATTCGGGTAGAGTTGTATTTGTGTTAAGTGGTTAACGGGTTTGGATTAGGCTCCAATAGGATTTGTGTAGGATTTAAAAGTGTGTGCTTGAGTTTGTGTGTGGGCTTCAATAAAAAATAATTATAGTTGGGATTTGAAATATGGGCTTACAAAATAATTTAACAAATTCTAGAATTGATTGAGAGCTTGGGCTTAAATCCAATTAAAAGATCAATAGAATGAAATTTTGGGCTTTTATAATAATAATAATAATGATTCAAATAATATATAGGTTTTACTCAATAGAGAATTGGATTTGGATCTCTTTTAAATCGAAAATGAAAGTAATAATAATTATAAGAATGGGTTGGGTTTACAGAATAAATAAATAGACACAATTATAGATTGGATTAGGAGTTTGTGCTTGACAAATAACGAAGAATCAAATAATCAAATCATAGGATGGCTAGGATTGGGCTATTTACTAATAATTCAAATAATCAATCAAATAATTTTATTGAATGATTTAGGATTTGGATTCAAACAAAATAATCGAATATCGAGATAAAGCAATTGGGTTCACGAGAACAACATTATATATATATATATATATATATATAGTCCCCTTCCGTTGTGCACTAGGCCCCCGTGTGCACTCGTGTGCACTCGACCTTCCCGTCTTCGTATTGACGATCCGAACCGTTCACATTGATGTACACATCTAAATTAGTTTAAATATGTAAATTAAATCATTTGAAATTTATTTGCCCATCCATCACATGAATATAAAAAACAACAATTTTCAGCCATACAATTTTGTAACACTTCAATGGATGGGCAAATAAATATCAAATGATTTGATTTTACATATTTAGATTAATTTGTATGTGTAGATCAATGTGAACGGTTCAAATCCTCAATACGAATGCGGGAAGGCCGAATGCACACGAAGGCCTAGTGCACAACCGACGACCTATATATATATATATATATATATATATATATATATATATATATTTTCTCTAGATAATTGGAATACAAGAATTGAAGAAGAGAAAAGAAATACAGGTAAAAATCCTTACAATCAAGAATGGGGGTTACAGAGTGAGTGAGGGAGCCAAGTGACGGAGGATGAATGGATTAGGTGGAGGAACTAGGGTTTCGAGTTTGGGTTTGGGAACGTGCGCGCGAGAGAGAGGGAGTAGTGTGATAGTGAGATAGAATGTAGGAGGAGAGCGAGATTTGTAGAAGTGTTTTAAAACACTTGTATAACCTAAGCCGTTGTTCCACACAACGGGCTAGGTTATACATAGGCTGTTGTGTGAAGCAACAGCCAAGGTTGGAAGATGGATTTTGATGTACCTAGGCCGTTTCTAACAACGGCTTAGGTTCAAATTTGGCCCTAAAAAATACAAGCTGATCAGCGGCGAGTGCGAGAGAGTGAGCGAAATGCTAAGTGAAGAGTTATTTGGGGGCAAAATACCATTCTTACCCCTCTGAAGTTAAGTGAGATAGAAGGGAAGATGGGCGGGATCGATCTGGCCGTTGGATCATGATCGAAACGATCTAAAGGCCAGGAGCTCGGTTTGCAACGGGTCTGTGCAAACAGACCCGTTTGCAACTGAGCATTACTCTCTCTCTCTCTCTCTCTCTCTCTATATATATATATATATATATAATTACAAACAGAAGGAGATTATGCTCCCTTTTCCCACTTTCTCTGGTCTTTTTATGGTTGGCTTTTTCTCACTCAATAGTATGTTAAGTCTTCATATATGTAGGAAAAACAAAGCATGCTGTTTTCGTCACATCTTGGAACAAAGTAAATGTCATCCACCCTGCCTTGTATTCTTCTGATATTATGTAATCAATGTTTGCCTATTAGAATAATATCTTGCCCTTATATGATATGCTAGTTCTAATAAGGGAATCCAGTGTTTAAAAATTCATAAGATATGTAATTAAATGATCAAACATTAGCTAAAAAGGAAAGCTAGAACTGGATGTTCCATTTTGGTTTGATGAAACAGAAATTGTAACTGATATCTTTGAAAATCAACTAACATTTGGAAGCTGGATTCTGGAACCAGGACTATCGTTATTTCCTTACCTGCTGTTTTCTGTCTACTATTATAGATATAGACTTCTTAATCCTTTGTTACAACAGGTTTGAAGATTCATTCCAATTTTTGGTAGATCAGCCTATTAGTGATCATATTTGGTGTGGCTGGTCGGATATAATGGGACCTTTGTTGGAGACCTTCCACAGCTACTTCAATGATAATCGTATTGAATCACCTCTTAAACTCATCTGGAAGTGAGTTTCTCGTGAATTAGGAGTGTGTGCACAGTGTATATGCCAACACCATCAAGCGCAAGAGACATATACTGCTGATTATGAATCAGATACCATAAGCCCTCTTATCAAAGTTTTACGCTGTCTTGATGAAGAAAGGGTAACTGATCATCTGGAAGAGTTAAATGAAAGACTCCGACGGAAAGATTATGATGTTGAACGTCACAGTGCAGAAGTTGTCAGTGTAATGTTTGAAGTAAGTTATCTTTCCTTAACATTTTTCCATAAATTTTCCATGTACTCTTTGCTGCACATTTTGGCTTCAGGACCATGCCTGAATAACCTTGCTGATGCAGAAATCTCATTTCTCATGCGGAGTCCAAGAGGCCTGCAAGTTCTTTCTCCTGTTGTAATGAGGAACTGGAAATTTAAATCTATTAACTTAACATGTTTTATTCATGCTCAAAACTGCCTGTTTATTCCTAAAATTTTTTGCTGGTTTTTTATGACTCTGACCTGGAACGAACATTTGCACGTTTACATGATCAGGGAAAATCTTATCCATGCACTTACTCTTATTCCATTTATTTTGTTTGGTGATTAAACATGACATACTCTTGCAGTTTCTGTAGGTTTATTTCATTTTTTAAGAATAAGACGTATTGGTACATAGCTAGTTTGGAAATCTGACTCAATTGTAAACTGTTTGGAGGGAGTTTCAGTTATGTTTTGTAAATTGGAGTATGGGTTTTATATGCAATTAATGCTTACATCATTCGAATTTATTGAAAAATATAAAAAAACACCTCCATTTTGAGACACTTTTTAACAGACTTAATGATTGTTATAACGAATTTTACATTTTATAATAGCTTGTCAATTGTAAATCAGAAGTCCTGAGGCTACAGCACGACTTATTGGATATGGGAATGCTAAACTATGGGAAACACATAAATACATATTCTTTTAAAAAATGTTGATTTTTTTTAATATATAAAAATTCTAGTAAAACCCCAATCCTTGCATATTCACGAATTACAACCATTCTAGTATTGGTGAATCTACTTTGGTACTTGCTAAAACATATTGAAAGTAAAAGAGTTGAATACTTTAAATTATCGGCTGGGCCATTCGATACTTTCTTGTCTCATTTGTCATATCTGATATTATACAAATGGTATGTATTGGTATTTTAATCCTTCTATTTATTTAATGCTACGAGCTTTCTTTTCTTATATCTAATATTTTAATATTGTTGCTTATTCACAGGTTTTGATGTTTCCAATGTTGTTAGCCGATCAATATCTGGTAAATAAATTTCAAGTCTTTATTGAAGAAATTGAGAAGTCTCATGATTTGAATCTTGCTGGAAGTCAACAATATCCGGTAAATATGTCATCTAAATTCTTTGAAGATCTTTTTATTCTGTTTCTTTTTAATTGGCTGCATCTTGGTTTTCGTTAAATATTTTTTTATTGTCTCATCAGGGAGTCTATGCTTTACTCTTTTTTGGTAGTGGAAGGGCTAGAGCAATTGGCCTTCAACTAGCTGGATACATGGGAAAGCTAAGGTAAAGTCATCATAGGTTCTTTTTTGAACTTGTTCTGCAGTGAGTAGTATAGTACTATAATTAGGATAATACTACTTCAGCTGGAAAGATAAACATACAAAATTGTTTATATATATATATAGAGAGAGAGAGAGGCCCTTCTATACACGGTCATCACATGTATATATATATATATATATATATATATATATATATATATATATATATATATATATATATATATATATATAAAATTGATGAGGGTACTTCTGAGAGTGCTACTCTAAATTTTGTTTTGATGCCAAATTTAAGGATAGACAACCCTACATGAAAATCAACTCCATTGGATGTGATCTACTTAAGATAACCGCGGAATTAACTGTTGCACACCCCTAGGTCGAATATGAGTTTTGGGATATCTCCCTAGTTAAGTTAGTTAGGCTGACACACTATCCCTCTTATTCTCCCTCTTTACATGAAATCTCTTTATATATATATATATAGAGGGCCCTTCGGTTGTGCACTCTTCATCAGCCTCCGATCTGAGCCTTGATCATGATCTCAATCGGGCGGCTCACGATCCTTCTGCTCTTCTCAAACATGAGGGCGGTTTGGACATTTCACTACCCCTCACTTCACATACCCCTCTCCATCTACTTCTTTCATCTCCTTCTCTCTCAATTTCCTCAACAAAACCCAATCAAACCCATATGCAAAACCCAAAATTTACAAATGTTTCTTCTATGTCTGTGAGTAGGTCTGCAATCGAGCCGAGCCAAGTCGAATACCTTCAGGCTCGAGCTTGGCTCGTTTACGAAACAACATTAGTTTTGAGCTCGAGCTCGGTTCGAGCCGAGCTTTGACCGTATTCGAGCCGAATAGCTCGCGAGCTTAGCCTAAATTTAAAAAAAAAACCTAGGCTCGAGCTCGGCTCGTTTACGAAACGAGCTCAGTTTTGAGCTCGAGCTCAGTTCGAGCCAAGCTTTGACCGAGCTCGAGCCGAATAGCTCGCGATAGCTCGATTCGTTTGCAGCCCTATCTGTGAGGTATTGGGACTTTGTTAGGGATGAATGCGGGCCCTTAAGGTCTGGTATCATACTCACTATTTGTTTAAGAAAATCTTAAGAGTTGGATGGTGCTACTGCATTATTCAGGTTTCCATAGCAGCTGACAACAATTTTCATATATTGATCAAAGCAAGACAGAAGGCAAAGATAGGCAATGATGAATAGCTAACTGTAGTTATTAAATCATAAATGATCTGTTGGATTGAACTTGTATGTCCAATCTCCAATGATTAAAAAATTCATGTTCAATTTTAATAGTAGTCGAGAGAAGGAAAATGTCAATTATTACTGGTTTTGGTATCTACAGCAGACATCTAGTCATATCACAGATGTTTGATGGTCATTGGTCATTTACATTGCAGAAGAGCTGTAATTTTGTCCACATTATCTGCTACAAAACAAGCATAGGTCCAGTTGGTATTTCAGTTGCTTTGTTTGGGGAGGCCAGTGGTTGTGATCCACATTGGTGTCTGTTGCATACACCATTCTACAACTGACAAAGATATACCACTTTAATTGTGCTTTAAGGAGAGACAATATTCATGCGTTCAACCCAAAATTTATGGGGTTCATCACAATTCTTGAAAATAATATTTAACTTGGTATTGATGGTCCCTAATTGGACAGTAAAAATTGTGCTTATGTTTTTTTTTTGTTTCGATAGTGTTGGATTATGTTTATATCATTACTTTTTAAGGTCGTTTCTAGATTATGTTGATCTAATTGTTGTATAAGATATTCTTGGTTTTAACTTATCTCATTGTTTTTTAGGGGAGCTACAGATTTGGAGCCTTTGCAACCGCTATTAAGGAAATACATTGGGTTTTTGGAAATGGATGTTTTACCTGCAATACTGGACACTTCAAGACCAAGAGTGCAGCTTGAGCGAACAAATGTGTGGCTTGGGATCAAGTCATTGTATATAAATTCATTTATCTGATAATTGGTCTACTTTTATTTTCGGCTCACTTTTTTGTCTTTTGTAAAGGATACTTCATTTCCCTTTCTGTAACTGTTTTAGACGTGTTTATCTTATCTTGTAGGTTAGGTTTTCTTGAGGCTTCAGCATTTGAAGATGGGATAGTGGAGAAATATCCAAATTTCCTGAGTATTGTACTGAATCATGTCAGTGACGATACTGTTGAATCTTCCTATGCTGTTACATGTCTGAGGATGTCCTTTGAAATGCTTGGTGGGTAATCTGCAAACAATTACCATTTATTGACTACCTAATTCAGAAAATAATTTGTTTCTGTTCTTGGATGTTTTGCTTCTAGGATGCAAACTTTGGTGGAGAACCACTTTATCACCAAGCGTAATGCGCAATACACTATTGGGTCAGTGCTTCCATACTCGAAATGAGAAAAGCCATAAAGATATATTTGATCTTTTCCTTCCATATCTACAGGCATGTTCGCTGTCCATACTCCCTTTATGATTCAAGATGCTTGGACAAATTCTTTCCCTCTTTTCTTCTTATGTTTGCGTTCTACTATGCAGAGGATACTTATGCTTGTTTAATCTTTATATCCAGTCTCTTGAATCATTACAAGATGGTGAGCATGAAAAGCAACGGAGGCATTTTCTTTACTTTCTTCTCCATCAAGTAACTCAAAGTAGCAACTTCAGTGCCCTAACAAGGAAAAATGCTCGCAAGGTGTGTTTCCGTAACCATTTTATTTAATTAAATTGGGCAAAAATAATTCCTTACTAAACACTTTTATTGGTTGATTAAGAGTTTATTTTTTTGAATACATAATTTCCTTGTTTTGATAGACTACGAATATAACAGTTGGAAGTTGCTTTATTTGCTTTTTTAAAATCTTGATCAGATTGCACTGTTAATAATACACCGTGGTTACAAGATCAATCCTCCATGCCCACCTTTTGAGTGTGGACATATGTGGTAAGTAATATGTAAAGGTTTCTCATCTGTTTTATTTTACTTATAGTTCATGATTACTTTTGTTTATTTCTTCTGATGAATTTTATATTTTTTTGTTTTATGTATATAGTGCGCTCTCTCTCTCTCTCTCTCTCTCTCTATATATATATATATATATATACTAGGTTTGCCCGTTGACACGTGCCTACGGCACGTCTTCGGAACGGTGAATCTTGTTTGATCATATAAAATAGTTTTGGAGGTCCAGCAAATTAATTAAAGTAGCAAACAAATTATATGAGAAACTTTTGGGGATCCAGCAAAAAACATATTATATGATTTTTTTGATTTTTTTGAATTATTTTTAAAGTTTTAAATTTTTTTATTTTTTTAAATTTTTATAATTTTTAAAATTTTAAAATTTTAAAATATTAAACTTTTAAACTTTTAAATTTTTTATTTTTTTATTTTTTTAAAATTTTTATTTTTTTAATTTTTTGAATAGAGGAGGGAGGAGGGAGAGAGAGAGAGAAAAAAAATAATTAAATAAATATATGAGTTGTTTTGGGTGGGGGGTTTGAATTTCAGTTTTGGGGGGGAAAATATTTTTTATTTTTTAATTTTTTTGACTTTTTAAAAAAAATTTAAATTTTTATTTTCTTAATTTTTTGAATAGAAGAGGGAGGGGGAGAGAGAGAAAAAATAATTAAATAAATATGAGTTGTTTTGGGTGGGGGGTTTGAATTTGAGTTTTGGGGGGAAACTTTTGGGGCGGGAAATATGTTTTGTGAGGTTAGATCTAGGCCTTCAATTTTTTAGGGGATTGAAGGAGAGCCACTTGATAGCTTTCTTTGTGTTTTATATATA